>CM053770.1:482369087-482394111 GCA_028658325.1 Potorous gilbertii
AGAGAGGGCACAGGGTGAGTTGAATAGGAAGGGATGATATCTAAATAAAATTAAGGGATGAGAGAGGAATATATTGGGAGCAGAAAGGAAGAGATCAAATGGGACAAATTATCTCTCACAAAAGAGGAAAGAAAAAGATTTTTCAATGGAGGGGGAAAGAGGAGAGGTGAGAGGGAAAAGTGAAGCTTACTCTCATTACATTTGGCTTAAGGAGGGGAAAACATGCATACTCAATTTGGTATGAAAATCTATTTTACACTACAGGAAAGTAGGGGAGAAGGGGATAAGTAGGGTGTTGTGGAGAATAGAAGAAGGGAGGGCAAATGGGAGGAGGGAGTAATTAGATGCAAACATCTTTGGGGAGGGACAAGGTCAAAAGAGAGAATAGAATAAATGGGAGACAGGATAGGATGGAGGGAAATATAGTTAGTCTTTCACAACATGACTATTATGGAAGTCTTTTGTATAGCTACACGTGTATAGCTTATATTGAATTGCTTTAGTTCTCAGTGGGGATGGGTGGAGAGAGAGGGAGGGAGAGAAGTCGGAACTCAAAGTTTAATGAACAAATGTTGAGAATTGTTTTGCATGCAACTGAGAAATAAGAAATACAGGTGATGAGGTATAGAAATCTATCTTGTCCTACAAGAAAAGAGAGAAGATGGGGATAAGGGAAGGGAGGGGTGTGATAGAAGGAAGGGCAGTTTGGGGTAAGGGGTTATCAGAATGCTCAGTGTCTTGGGGTGGGGGGAAGGGAGAGATGGGGAGAAAGTTCAGCACTCAAAATCTTGTGGAAATGAATGTTGAAAACTAAAAATAAATTAATTAATTTAAAAAATAAGCAAGGTGTAAAACAGGGGCAACTAGGTGGTACAATGGAAAGTGCATCAGACCTGGAGTCAGAAAGATGTGAGTTCAAATCCGGACTCAGACATTTACTAGCTGTGGGCAAGTCACTTAACTGATTGTTTCAGTTTCCTCATCTATCAAATGAGCTGGAGAAAGAAATGAACCACCCCAATATCTTTGCCAAGAAAACTCCAAATGAGGTCATGAAGAGTCAGATACTGTTGAATAATAACAAGACCAAGGAGATGTATGATTACGAAAGCTATTTGTCACTGACATGGAACATGCCATGTGCAGAGTCAAAATGAAAGAGGTGTTCCTTAGAGAAGTGAGGTCCCTTAGATATTCCCTTTTATAGATGACATCATGCTAGTTGCATCAAATCCCAGAATTCACCTCCTAGTCATAACTGTGAAAGGTGCCTCACCTTATTCTCTCTTAACTTGTTTATGTTGAAACCTTTCATAGTCAGGACATGTATCCGTTTTTATCTCATTGTAGTTTATGCATGATGTTGGTTTAACTTAATTTATGCCATATTGTTTTTCTGCCTTCTCATCAATCATTGCCAGATAGAGAGTTTTTTCTCAGGTTATTTATGATTTTGAGTTTGTAGAAAGGTTATTAGAGTTCAGTTTGATGCTTCCTTGTCTAGTCCGTTCCATGGATCGACTATTCTATTTTATAGTCACTACAAATGATTTTGAAGGTTAATATTTTCTAATATGATTTGACAACCAGAAGTGTTATGGGGAGAACTCACTCTGTACATGTCTTGTCTATGTCTTTCCATAAATTCTCAATAAAGAATCAATTCAATGCCAGAGCCTTTCCTAGGGTCCTTTCACTTTATTTTTTAAAATATTGCTGATGTGTTGTTTTTTCTATCACATTCCTTCCCTTTACCTTTAACCATTAAACCTTTCTTTGTAACAAAGATTTTTAAAACCAGAAAAATTCAGCAATACCAACCAATATATTAACTGTAGACATGCAACATTAACAACATATGCACTATTACTTATCCATAGTCCCCCACCTCTCCAATGAAATCAGGCATACATCTCTTTTCTGAGGACAGCCTTGTTCATCTTAATTGCACAGTGTTTAGTTTTGTTTGAAGCTATTTCCATTGTTATGATAATACGTATTTTGTAAAATCTTTATTACATATGACTAATATGGAAGTATGCTGCACATGACTGTACATGTATAACCTTTACCAAATTGCTTGTCTTCTCAATGAGAGGAAAGTAGAAGGAGGGAAGGAGAATATTTGTAACTCAAAATTTTTTTTAAAAAGTGTTAAAAATTATACATGTAATTGGAAAAAATAAAATATTTTTTGAAAATCTTTGTTACAAAGAAAGGCTCAATGAGGAGAGAAAAGGAAAGCGTTTGGATTTGAATTAGTCGATAGAATAAAAACATTAATAATAATTCTTGCAATAACAATATAACTTACATACATACAGGACTTTATAAAGGACTTTTAACTTTGGAAAGTGCTTTACACGTATTATCATATTTAGACCTTACAACCTGTGATACAATACTAGAGGTATTAATATATCTATTGTGTAGACAAAGAAATTGACCACTCAGTTAGTAACTGAGATAGGATTTGAACTCATATCTTATGAACTCTAAATCTAGTCCAAAATGCCATGCTAATGAGATTAAGAATCCATCAGAGTACCTTTATTTTGTGTAGGTATATGTGTAAATATACAATTAATTATATATTTACAGTATGACTTGCACTGTAAAATTGTGTGCAGATATACATATGCCCACACTATAATAATAGATAGCATTTATACAACACTTTTAGACTTGCAAAGCACTTTTTTTTTTTGGTGGTAATCAGGGTTAAGTGACTTGCCTAGAGTCATATAGCTAGTAAGTATCTGAGATCAAATTTGAACTCAGGTCCTTCTGACTCTAGACCCAATGCTCTATCCACTGTGCTGCGTAGCTGCCCCACAAAGTACTTTAACAACATTATCTTATTGATAATAGATATCACCTGCTATGTGCTGGGCACTGTGCTAAGTACTTTAGAAATATTATCTCATTTGTTCTTCACAATAACCCTAGGAGGCAGGTATACTTAGTATCCCCATTTTACAGAAGAGAAAATGGAGGTGGATAGAAGCTAAGCAACTCACTCAGGGTCATATATGTAGTAACTATCTGAAGCTGAATTTGAACTCAGGTCTTTCTGACTTTGATTCCAATGTTTTATCTACTGGTCCACCTGGCTCTCTCTATACATACATATGTGTGTCTATATATGTATGTATACAATATGTATGTATACATTTGCATATGCAAATATAGATACACATATTCAATTCGTTCCATTTATTACGTATCTGTTGTGTGCAGGAAAGTGTGTTAGGTGCTAGGAATATAAAAACAAAACTCAAATAACCCTGTCCTCAAGGATCTTACATTTCATGGAGAAGGAAAGAGTATAATGTGAATACAGGGACACTTAGAGTGCATGCGTGTGTGTGTGGGTGTGTATGCGTGTGTATAGACACACTCACACACACAGATATTGTGTATATGTGTAATTTCAAAAGAGAAATCTAGATCAGGCTAAGTCTTGTGTAGGAGGGAAGGAAATTTGGGATTCTCCAAGGCTGAGTTGAGGAGGGCATCTGTTTCAGACATATGGGAACTATTTCACACAAAGCCAGACAGGCAAAAGATGGAATGTCATCTATGGGGATTCACTAGCTGACCAGCTTGACTAAAAGGGAGAGTATATGAAGGAAAAATGTATGAAATGAGACTTGTTAGAGTGGATCAGATGATTACAAATGGAGATCTGGGAGGGGACTTAGAGTTCAACCCTCTCATTGTACAGATGAGTAAACTGAGGCTCAGAAAAGTTAAGAAGTTAGCCCAAAGTAGGTAGGAGATCGATTGTGGAGGGTTTTTCATGCCAGCTTGGGGATTTTATATTTTATGCTCGAGGCAACATGAAACCATGGGTGATTTTTTTTAATTGGAGGGGTGGGAGGGGGAACATGTCATGGTCTGATGTGTGCTTCAGGAATATGAATTTGGCAGCTGTGGAGGATGGATTAAAGAATGAAAAGCCTGGAGACAGAGAGAGCAATGATTTCACCTTATTCTTTCGAAATCACACCTTGAAATGGTTTTCCTGAACTATTCTTACGATAATTGACAGGAAATTAGCTTTTTCTCTAGCTGAGAGAGATGGAGTGAGTCCATGTCAGAGCCCATGAGTTGATCCAAAGGGCAGTCGCAAACCAAGTTTGCAGGCCTTCCTTGGTTTCACTTGGGATGCAGGGCCTTTGTCTTTCCAGGCTGATGCTAAGCTGGGCTGCCCATATTGGGGGTTTGGCCACATTCCAGTGCATGCTGCCTCTGTGAAAATTCCCCTTGTGGTTTTGCTCACATCTGGTGTTTTTCACTTCTCTTTCTAAGCATGGGCTTTAATCCTGTTGCTGCTACAGCCGAGGGACTTCCATGATCCCCTGAAGGAATGTGTGGTAAATTCAGTGACAGGTGAAAAATGTACATTGGATACTCTGGTATGGGGTGGTCTTTGCGCTGGAGGAGTGAGCTCAGGACCAGGACCTGAAATTTAGACCCTCTCTGTTGCTGGCACTCCGAGAGGCTCGGACATGATGCAGATGACTTCATTCTCTAGGCTTTGGTTTTTTCTATAAAACGAGGACTGAACCAGATAACCTCAACAGTGCTCTTGAACTCTGATGTTCTCTGATTCTGTAATCTTAATGATGACTTCTAAAAAGAAACAGTGTGGTCTAACCATTCAGCGATCTAAGTACTTCCTGACTGAATTTAGTGGACAGTTACTGCTAGGTCCTTCCCTCAGATCCTTTTATAAATGTACACATATGTATATGCATGTATCCATGTATGTATTATATGCATACCCAATTGTTTTCATATTATCTCCCCACCGGAATGTGAGCACCTTGTATATTTATATACATACAAATATATGTATACATATGTTTATACACATACTTTGTATGTACAGTCATTTGCATGTCATCATCTATATAGAATGTGATTTCCTTATATATGTGTACATCATGTATTTTCACCTATATCTTGTATATGCACTCTCTGTAAGAATGTGAGTTCCTTATACATGTATATATGAACATATATGCCCAAATATATTTATACATATATATCTTGTGTACACACCAGTGTTTGTATGTTGTCTCTCCCTGCAGAATGTAAGCTCCATATATGTGTATATATCTAGATTGAAAATATACACATACATATGTGTGTAAATATCTTGTTTATTCATACCTGTTTACAAGCCATCTCCTGCTTTAGAATGTGGCTCCTTGAGGTCATGGACAATGTTTTTACCTTTCTTGGTATTTCCAGTGCTTAGCACAGAGTAAATAGTAAACAGCTTAATAAATGCTTGTTGACTGACTAATTGACCGAACACAGCCTCATTGGCATCAGGAGAGTGAACGGGTCAGTGCAATCTGGGGCCACAACAAGAGAGGCTTAACAGTAGGGAGATGATGGTCCTGCTCTTTTCTATCCTGGTCAGACCAAACCAGGTGGCCTGTTTTCAGTTCTGAGAGATACAGGTTAGGAAGAACATCGATAAGTCCCTAGAAGAGCAAGCTGCAAGGGTGACAGGCATCCATTATCTGTCCCAGAACAGGGGTCCCCTTTACAACATTCCCAATATTCAGTCTCACCTGAAGACTTCCTGGACCTGGTGGGGCTTGGGGAATCCCTTGACAATTGGGGAAGGGGGTGCATGAGACCACTGAGCCACCTGGGGTGGGAAGGTGAGAGAGGAAACAAGTGACAAGGGGACTACAGTGGCACCGATGCCAAACGTGACTAGATTCACAGTTTTGCCAATGGTTGGTCCTGGGGGCACGCCCTCAAACCAACATGCATCTCTCTCTTCCAAGCTTCCCCCCCACTTCTGCCTCCCCCACTTCCAGTGGAGGACCTCACCTCCCACTCTAGGAAGAACACTGAGGTCTTCTGTGTGTGAGCTCCCTAATCTCCCCTCCACCTCCCAAAACATTTCTGTGTCTTTCCCTCCTCTTCTCCTTCCCTCTGTTCTGACCTCTCCCTCAGGTCAGGACTATCCCCTCCACCTATTTCACAGAACTACCTTCCATCTTCTCAAGGACTTCCTTCCATTAACCATCCCTTCCCCCATCTCACATGTCAGCCCATCCCTTTTCACTGCCTCTTTCCCTTCTGCCTAAAAACAACTTCAGCCCTAGTTTCTAAAATACTTTCCTTTTACCCTGTTCCCTCACCTCTCTATCATTCCATCTCGGTCCTCCCTTTCACTGGTTAATGTCTTGAGAAACAGACTTACTCCCTCCATTTCTTCAGCACCAACTTCCTTTTTTTTAAATCTATTGCATTCAACTTTTGTCCCCTCCTTACTACTAAACCTGAACTTGAACAATAATAATTCATTATCGTATAATGCTTTAAGGTTGATGAAGCACTTTTAACCAATTAAACCTGGTTGTGCAATACCTAGTGTTTTATCCTATTTTGCAAAAAAGGAAACAGAGGCACAGAAAGGGGGAATAATTTGCCTCCACTTAAATTCAAATACAAGTTTCCTGACTAAAAAATCGAGTGCCTTTCCAACACACCATGCTAACAATCTAATCTAGTCTTTTTTTTTTTTTCCAGTCTCATTCCTTTTGAATTCACTGAAATGTGTGCCAAAGCTACTGTACTCTCTTCCTTTGGTTTCTAAAACCTTGAACTGCCCTGGTGATCCAGTTCCGATGAATCCTTCTCTATTTCTTTTACTTTCCTCTATTACTAGGTGAAAGGTAATGAAGGCTGGAGTTAAGTTAGTGGCATAGAGGAAGCAAGGATGGTAGTGAGTGAAGAGATAAGATCTGTTGACAAGAGACAGCGATATTCCCAACTTGTGTGTACTCTGTGATCAAGCCAGACTCCCCCTCCCCAATCACATCTTTCATTTTCCCTCCCTTCTACTTTCACTCACACTAGCCCTCCCTCCATCTCTATATGTTGCAAGCTTTTATATCCTTCAAAGCACTTTCTGATCTCTTTAGCTAGCAGTGACCTCTCCTTCATTCCTAGGACTGGGCCACCTGCTAGAGAGAAACCCCGAATGCACTTCACCTTCTTTGTGCGCAGACTCGCTCCCCGGATTTCCTTTCCTCTGTCTCCTGACCCTGTGTCTTGACTCCTCTCCCCACCCCCACCCTCACCCTCACCCCCACCCACCTCCCTATTGTTCATTAGACTGTAAACTTCTGGATGACAGCGATAAAACAATAACAATAACATCAGGTATTTACATCCCTTTAAGGTTTGGAAAGCACTTACCTTGTTGCATTTGGTTCTAACCAGCAATCTTTTGAGTCAAAGGGGCCATGTTATTCACCTGAATTCATACCCCTATCCTGGCAGTTTGTAAATGTTTTAAAATGCTGTGCTGTAATCTTTCTCTGTCTCTGTCTCTTTCTCTCTTCCCCCCTTTCTCTCCCTCCCTGCCTTTCTCTCTGTCTCTGTGTCTCTCAGTCTGTCTCTCCTTCCCTCTCTTTTCCTCTCATTGTCTCCTTTCCTTTTATCCCTCCCTCCCTCTCTCCTTCCTTTCCCTTCTTCCCTCTCTCTCCCTCCCTTTCTCTCTTCCACTCTCTCTCTCCTTCCCTCGCTCTTTCTTCTTCTCTCCCCCCAACTTTGGATTCTCACTGGACCCTTTCCATGCTTCTCTTATGCATTTATCATGCTCTACTTTGTAATTTAACTATTTGTTTCTCTCTCCTATGAAATGGAAATGTTCTTAAGGTCAGGGACAATTTCTTATTCCTCTCCCAGAGGACAGACAGTACAGTACCTTATCCTCAGCAGTCTCTTCATTTGTGTTTGTTGCATGCCAGTGTTTGTCAAGTGAATCCAAGATGGTGGTCAAAGAATGAGGTAGCCCATGGGAAAGGCAGATATAAAACAGAAAACCCTTCAGACTCAAAACTTAAAAAAAGAAAAAAAAGCAAAATTGGCGAGAGGCGCATACACAGACTTTGGACATAGGCATTTCCATAACTAAATCCACCTGCAAGGTTGACTTGTGGCCCCCAATACTCCTGCTTCAGGGCTGGCGATCTTGATCACTTCTGTTGAGATCATAAGCTCGCCCTAGTTCTCTTGATAGTCCATAAATGTGGCCATGAAGAAGGCCTTATTCTGGACCACGCCTTGATAGTCAGAATGATCAGACCCCCTTCTGAAGTGCTGTGAGAGACTTGATACTTCTTTCTCCCTAGTCCTTATCAAAACATATGTGACCTGTGTTCTGGATTATGGCTAATGAATAGATGAAGAAGCAGTCTGTGCTTCTCAAGTGACTATGAGATTATTAGAATAACTTGGTACTTGAAATTGTAAATTGTAATCTGTAAAATTGGTGGGAAAGTTTAGAATGCATAAAAGTGATTTATCATTTGTGTTTTGCCTGCAATTAGTGTATACTGACACCAGGTGTTAATCCTGACACCTAATTACACAAGCATGTTTAAATAAGAGAGTTCTAGTATGTTTAAACAAGTAAAAGTAGAATCTTGTATTAAAATGTGTAAACATAAAAGAAATACTTCAAGTATTCAAGTGTGATATACATGTGGAAGAAAATTTAAAGGCACAAACAACTAGCTATAAATTGTTGTTAGTCAGTAAGCTTACTATGTATGAGTCAGCCACATGGCTAAGCACTGTGGATACAAAAAGAGACAAAAGACAGTACCTGCCTTCAAGGAGCTTATGGTCTAATGGAGGAGACAACAAGGAAACAAATACGTACAAATATGTTGATGGAATCACTAAGTGGAGTAGTAAAGAGGGCCCAGGACAGAGCCCTAAGGTTAGTGGATGTGATCTGAATGAGGATCCACCAAAGGAGACTGAGAAGTAGTAGAAGTAGAAATAGGAGAGAAATAGTGTCCCAAAAGCCTAGAGAGAAGAAAGCATCAATGAGAAGAAAGTGATAAGTAGCATCAAAGAGAGGTCAAGGAGCATGAGGAGTGAGAAAAGGCCACTGGATTTGGCCCTTAGGAGATCATGGTAACTTGGGAAATGAAATTTCAGTGGAATGATGAAGTCAGAAGCCGTATTGTAAGGGGGGCTAAGAAGAAAGTGAAAAGAGAAAAAGTAGAGGCAGCTCTTGTAGATGGCCTTCTAAGGAGTTTAGCCACAAAAGGCAGAAGAGATACAGGATGATAGTTAGCAAGTGAGGGTTTTAAGGTCTGCTAGAAGTCAAAAGTCCCTTTGATAGTTTGTCTTCAATTTTCATGTTGCTCATGGCTTTTGGGGAAGAGGTTTAGAGTATTGCCTCAGGCATAAGTAGGCTATTTCCCTAACATAGGCAAATAGATGGTGCAGTGGATAGAGTGCTGGAACTGTAGACAAGAAAACCTGAGTTCAAATCTAGCCTCAGATGCTTATAAGTTTATAAGCTGGGTGACTCTCAGCAAGTCACTTAAGCTGTTTTTCTCAGTTTCCTCATCTGTAAAATAGTGATGCTAATAAGAATACCTGCCTTCCAGGGTTGTTGGGAGATCAAATGGAATAAATTGCAAAATGTTTAATACAGTGACTGGCACATAGTAGGTACTTAATAAATGCTTAACTGGTACGTAGTAAGAGCTATATTATATATATATATATATATATATAAAATATATATTATTATTAATGATTTATGATATATAACATATAATGATATATATATATATAATCAATATAAATGACTTAAGCAGCCTAACTCCTGACTCAGTTGGAGTCATTTCACTAATATCCCCAAACTTGCTCTCCCATTACTCCTAAGACCCTAGTAAATAGCATCTGAAACCTTGAATTAAGGACTCTCAGGGAGAGGGACTAACCAAGGCTCTTCTCATCATGATCTTGGGAGTCTAGAAGTTCTTTGACAAGGGTCAGAAGTTCTTTAAGTGGAAGGAAGGAAGGAAGATACATAGGAAGAGGATATAGAGAATGCTGAGTATGGTGGGCATATGACACAGGCATTTAATTGTACTAAACAGCTGACAGCATGGAAAGTGACCAGCCAACAACAGTGCACACTGACTATCAGTAAATAACAGAACTTTGAGGTACAGCCAAGCCTACTGAAGATCAGGAATAAGTCCATTGAACTCCCTTCACCTTCACCCCAACTCCTCCAAACACATCTGGAAAACAAACCAAGCTGAATCTTTATTGGGGAAACTAAGGCAAAAAACATGGTGAGTCATTTTTTCCAGCCTAGGATGACATAGGATGACAAAGAGGTCTATGGATAGTGGGGATAGAGTCTGGCCAGGAACATATTTCTGGTGCAAAGTGAGGCTGTGGACCAGGGCAAAAAGTACCAGGTCCACAACAGGTACAAAAATATTCATAGCAGCTTTTTTTTTTGTGGAGACAAAGAATTGGAATTTGAGGGGATGCCCATCAACTGGGGAATGGTTGAACAACTTGTGGTATATCAATATAATAGAATACTACTGTGGTATAAGAAATGATGAGCAGAAGGATTTCAGAAAAACCTGGAAAGACTTACATGAACTGATGCTGAGTGAAGTGAGCAGAACCAGGGGAACATCGTACAGTAACAGCAACGTTATACAATGATCAACTTTGATAGACTTAAATCTTCTCAGAAATACAATGATCTAGGACAATTTCAAAAGATTCATGATGGAAGAGGCTATCTGTATCCATAGAAAGAACTATAGTCTGAACATAGATGGAAGTATACTATTTTCTCCTTTTTTCTCTTTCTTGTGGTTTTTCCCTTTTTGTTTTGATTTCTCATTTCACAATATGATTGATGTGGAAATATATTTAATATGAAGGTACATATATAGCCTATATCAGATTGCTTGCCATCTTGGGCAGTGGAAGGGAAAGGAGGAAGAAAAAATTTTGGAACTCAAAATCTTATAAAAGTGAATGCTGAAAACTACTTTTACATGTAATTGGAAAAAATAAAATGCTATTAGTAAAAATAAATAAATAAATTGAATTTTTTTTTAAAAGTACCAGGTCCACCAAAGAGGATCCTACACTTGTGTGATGGACAAAAACAAATGTCATCAGCAGCTCTGTTGCTCATTATTCTGGTAAAGGTTATAAATCTATGGTGAAGTGAGTCAATTTCTACCTTTTTTAATGAGCCAAATGTATTCATAACTCAGAAATTGGCAAACATTACAGACTAGAGCTTGAATGATTATTTTGTTGACTGTATAGGCAAGGAAGTGATGGAGAAAATGTTAATAAAACAGATTAAATTTTAAAGAGTGTTGTACATTTTTGAATTGCTGTTTGTTAAACAATTAGCAGCATGATCCTACTTATAGCCAAAATCCAAAGTCAGATTAAAGAAAAAAATACTATAAATGATTAGAATGAAAGAATTCAAGTACTAAGTAACCTCAGTCAGGATCACAAATGATTTGGCAGCCACCACTATAAAGGAATAGAGAGTTTAGAATATGATATTCCAAAAGGCAAAGGATATAGGCTTAAAACCAAGAATAGTTTACCCAGCAAAAAAAAAAAAAAATCCTATGGGGGGGAAGTTGACCTTTAATGAAATTAGAGTACTTCCAATAATTCCTAAAGAGAAGACCAGAGCTACTTAGAAAACAAACACAGGGGTCAAGAGAAGCATAAAAAGGTAAACATGAACAATCAAAAGGGACCAAATGATGATTAACCACTTATACTCTAATATGCAAAGATGATACATGCATTTCCTCTGAATCATAGCAGCAGCAACCATCGAGAAAGTCTAATTAAACAGAAAGCCTGTGAGTGGTTCTGTTATGTCTTGGTGATCTTAAAAGAATAATGGAATGAGAGATGTGAAGGAATCTACTAGGGGAGGAGGAGAAAGGGAATTTAGGGAAAAATCCCACAAAATCAGGGTACCCCATTAGAAGTCTACGCAAACAAGGAAAAAGGTTTGGGGGGATATTAAACCTCATGTTCATCTGAAGTGGTCAAAAGAGGAAAAATACACACACACAATTAAGTACAGAAATACATTTCACTTAACAGGGAAATGAAAAGTAAAGCAGGGAGACAGGAGAATAAGAGGGAGAGCAAATTAAAGGAGAAATTAGTCCTAAGCAACATGACCTCTAAGAATGTACAAATATATATTTATAGCTCTTTCTGAAGTGGCAAAGAATTGGAAACTAGAGAAATACCCATCAATTGGGGAATAGCTGAATAAGTTATGACATATAGATATGATAGAATAGTATTGTGCTTTAAGACCTGATGAAAGGAATGGGTAACATCAGAGAAACCTGGAAAGACTTGTATGATCTAATGTAGAGTGAAGTGAGTGGCAAAAGGAGAACAATCTATACACTGACAACAATATTGTAAAACCAAATTTTGAAGACTTACGACCTCTGATCAGCAAAATGATCAACTAGGGTTCCAGAGGACTCATGATGATGAAATATGCTGACTACCTCCTGATAGAGGGGTGGAGGACTCTAATTGTGAATGATATGTTGTTTTTTATGGACATGGTCAATGTGGAAATTTGTTTTGCTTGACTACATATTTTTGTAACAGGGGTTTTGTTGTGTTTTGTTTCTGTTCTCACTTGAAGGAGGAAAGAGTAGGAGGGAGAGAAGGCAGATTTTTTGCTGATTTAAAAAAAATTGAATTTTTAAAGAGTCTATGCTTTTCTAGGTCTGAAGCAGTTCCTCACCCCCACCCTAGGGAGTACAGATCCTGCCTCTTTTTCCAGGCAGAGGGAAAGGGAATGAATAAAAGAATGAGCATTTATTCAGCCTGTATTATATGTCAAGCGGGAAAGCTACATGGAGCAGTGGAAAGAGCAGAGGCAGGAATACCCGAGTTCAAATCGGATTTCAGACACTTACTAGCTGTATGACACTGGGCAAACCATTTGACCCTGTTTACCACAATTTCCTCACCTGTCAAATGAACTGGAGAAAAAAATGTCAAACCTTCTAGTATCTTTACCAAGAAACCCAAAAGGTGTCGTGAAGACTTAAACACAATTAAAACGACAAAAATGTGTCAAACAGTCAGTTAAATACTGGGCAATTACAAAAATAAAAGCAAAAATAGTCTGCCTTCAAAGAGTTTACATTCTAATGGGGGAAACTATACATGGAGGGGTAGTGTCTATGGAGAGGGGCACTTTTGTCCAGAAAGTTACAGGGATTGTGAGTAAAAGCACTGAGAAAAGATTGACAAATTCCATGTAGGAATAATGCCACTGTTCATTTAATTGTGGATCTTGATTCAAGAACTGCAGAATTGGAGAAACGGAGAGGAGATATGGGAATGTGACAAAGGAGACTAGAGAGGAGGGAATGAAGCATTGCTAGGTCTTTCTTGACCTAGTGGTCCAGACTAATTCATTGTTGGTTGAATTGTGAACCATTGAATTGCAACCATTTCAGAGAGCAATCTGGGATGACGCCCAAAGGCTTATTAAGCTGCCTGTACCCTTTGACCCAACAATACCACTACTTGAACTATTTCTAAAGATGATTAGGGAAAAAAGGAAAAGGACCTCTATGTTGGGAATGACTGAACAAGTTGTAGTATATGATTGTGATGGAATACTACTGTGGTATAAGAAATGATGAATTCAATGATTTTAGAAAAATATAGAAAGACTTACATGAAATAATGAAGAGCAAAATGAGCAGAACCAAGAGAATGTTGTATACAATAACAGTAATATTATTTTAAGAATGACTTTGAGTAAATAAGTTATTTTATCTGCAATAAACATTCAAATTAACTATAAAGAACATATGAAGAAAGAGGATATCTGAATCCAGAGAAAGAACTGATAAACTGAAGTATGTATAGAATAATTTTACATATATGTATACATACATACATGTATGTATATATACCTATTTGTGTCCCATGTAGCCATCTCTGTGAAGGGAAGAAAATAAAAGAAATTTATATGATAATTTTGTTGTATATTTGATAGGAATATCAAGTTGTAGTAGATTTGCAGTTTCATGTGCAATCTTTTTCTGAATTGTACTGTATTATGGAAATGTTCATTTTGTTCCATAAATTAAAAATAAAACAAATAAGGTCCCAGGGTGGAAGTTCCTCTAGGGCATGGTCTCAGTTGAAGGAAGATATCAGGAGAGAAAGGTAGAGGAGAAAGTAACAGAAGATACTATTAGCATTGTAGCCATAGGAACCCAATGGAGTCATGGGGTGAATTGTGTGTTAACATGTAAAGGAGCTACTCACTGCTGGGCTTTAGTACTGCATTTATTCCCTTCTCCCAAAGGGGCTCTTCTGAGAAGAGGGGGTGGGTAAATTTCCTTTCCTCATGTTTTTCAGCTTGTTAAAACCTCACTTGGTTGTCATGGTGAGAAATTTACTTGTAGCTTAGATTTTGGCTTATGGCATGTCTTTATATCCCAAAGTGTATAATAAAAAGGTATTTACTATACAATGAAAATCGAGTTGAGTGGATATTTATTTTCTACATGTGAAAGAACACAAAATATTCATAGCATGCACTGATAGAAGATAAGAAAATTATGATTATTTTAATAATCTTTCTGGAAGCTGATAGTTAAACCTCATCAGAACCACCACCATAAAAAAGTTAATGAAATTACTGATTAAACAATTTACATTCACTTCTGTCCTGATTTGTTTCCCCTTACAATAGATGTCTTCTGGCAAAAATGACCATTTGGGGGCATATGCTTTATACATAAAGGGTGGTACCACAAGTAAATTGAGAGAGCATGGAATGATTTATCTGTCAGATTTGTGGATAAAGGAAGAATTTCAAACCAAAGAAGACATAGAGAGCATTACAAAATGTAAAACAGATAATTTTGACTTAAATAAAATTTAAAAAGTTTTTGCACAAACAAAAACAATGCAGCAAAATTATAAGGAAAGCAGAAAACATCTCTGATAAAGGCCTCATTTCTCAAATATATAGAGAACTGAGTTAAATCTATAAAAACACAAGTCAATTAAAAACAGAGAGAAGGCAGTATAGTGGAGATGGATTGGGAAAGGATTCCTGTGGAAGGTGTGATTTTATCTGAGCAAAAAATAAAAATACAAGTCATTCCCCAGTTGATAACTGGCAAAAAGATATGAATAGGTAATTTTCAGACAAAAAAAAATCAAAGTTACCTATATTCACATGAAAAGATGCTCTAAATCACTCCTGATCAGAGAAATGCAAATTAAAATAATTCTGAGATATCACCTACACCTGTCAGAATGGTTAATATTACAAAAAAGAAAAATGTTGGATGTTGGAGGGGATGTGAGAAAAACTGGGACACTAATGCACTGTTGATGGAGTTGTGAACTGATCCAACCATTCTGAAGAACAATTTGGAACTATGCCTAAAGGGCTATAAGACTATGTATACCCTTTGATTCATCAATGCCACTACTATGTCTATATCCCAAAGACATTTTTAAAAGGGAAAGGGGCCTATTTGTACAAAAATATTCATAGCAGCTCTTTCTGTAGTGGCTCAGAATTGGACATCAAAGGAATGCCCATCAACTGGGGAATGGCCAAACAAGTTATGGTATATGATTTTAATGGAAAATTATTGTGCTGCAAGAAATGAAAAGCAAGATGATTTCAGAAAAACCTGGAAAGATTTACGTGAACTGATGCATAGTGCAGTATACAGAACCAAAACATTGTACACAGTAATGTCAATATTGTTTGATGAAGACTTGTGAATGACTTAGCTATTCTCCACAACACAATGACCCAAGACAATACTAAGTATACTACCTGCCTCAGGAGAAAGAACTGATATTGATTGGCTACAGATTAAAGTATGTTATTTTTCACTTTCTTTTTTTCATTTTTTTCTTTTATTTGAGTTTTCTTGTACAAAATTACTAATATGGAAATGTTTTACATAGCTGCAAAAAAATGACCATTTGGGGCCCTTCCTCTTTGTGATGGTTGTCCTCTCCAAAGAATGTTGAAGTTGCTTCCAGGGACTCTTCCCCAGATCCTCAGTCAGCTCCTACCAAAAAGGACCCAGAACTTCTGGACTTCTTGAACTGACAAAGTTACATCCAAGCCTGAACATATCCACCTCAGGACAGATATCCCTTCACCTAAGATCAGGAAACAAAAAAGACAAAAAACATAGCCCCAAACTCAGGCTCAGGCTTGGTCTAGATGCCTTGAGTTTACAGCCATGTGGCAGTTGTGTTTGAGAGTAAGGCACATATTCAGTCCCCACCCCTCTTGGGGAACTTCTTGAAACAATCTTGACAGGATTCAAACCCAGAACTGAAAGTTGCTGAGGATGGAGTGAAAGCTACCCCAAAGCCCCAAAGCTCTCAGAGTCGACAGGAGGTAGGTAGGGCAGCTCTGTTCCTGGTCCCAGAGATGGTCCCTATAGACCTGCTCATTTTCCATCAAATCTTCCCTCCAACCCCACCCTTCCTTTTATAGATTAAGGAAGCTATGCCACCATTTCATTGGGTAAAAGTAGTGTTTGGCTGGTGTATTTAAGGAGAAGGAAGAGGAGTTTTTCTATTTTTGGTAGTTTAAGATTGGATAAAACCCTTTCACCTTTGGGCAGATTTGGCTCAGCACCAAGAGGAACTGCCCCAAGTAAGCCTTTGGTGCTTCATGGGGGATGGAGATGGGGGTCCTGCATATCTCACCCTTCACACATCCATCCCATAGAGGCTTTTCTGTGTACTCCACCAGCGGACTGAGCTAGTGGGAAAGGGGCCAGAGAAAGGACCATAGTGTTTTTGTGTTTTCTAGATTTCTAGTCATCTCCTGTGGCTATGCTTGGGACCTGTTTCAAATCAGAAGATTCATTCACTGGGAGGGAGAGTCTATGATGATCCAATAGTTCAGAAAAAGCCTCGACTGTCTGTAGGCATAGCTGACTGATCCAAACAATCCTAAGCACCTAGGGGCATTTTTGAAAGCATCAAATGTGACTTGGAATATCTGCTATTCCTTTTGACTCCCTTATTTTATCATTCAGAGATAGGGACAGAGAGAAAAAGACAAGAGACAGAGAGAGAGAGGTAAAGGCAGTGAGGCAAAGAGAGACAGAGACAGAGAGAGAAAGGCAAAGGCAGAGAGGAAGAGAGGGAAAGAGGCAGAGGCAGAGAAGACAGGCAGAGAGATGCAGGGAGTCAGAGATTGCTGTCACTGTTTTTCTATTAGTAATATGAACTCGTGACTGTTTTTCCCCAATTACAAGTTTTCCTGCCAACTTGCCATTTGTCACAGTCAGAGTGCCTACTCTCTGAAGCAGCTGCAGAGAAAGAAGATGGAAAGAAGAGGGGCACACAGATGTCTACAGCTGCCAATTATTCTGCAGCTGTATTTGAGGAGAACCATGACATTGTCTTAATGCTGGTGAATAAGGAGGCATGATCAGGAGAAACTGGTCCCTGGGTTTGGTGAGGGACGCAAGAGGGATGGAGAACTTGCACTGTGGTCAGAGAGACTGAATTCATCTAGAGATCCAGAATGCAAAAGAGAGGGAGAAAGGGAATGCAGTGTGCCTGCTAGACAACAAATGCTGAGTGTACGGGGGTGGGGGGCAGGGGAGGAGTGTGTGTGTGTGTGTGTGTGTGTGTGTGTGTGTGTGTGTGTGTGTGAGAGAGAGAGAGAGAGAGAGAGAGAGAGAGAGAGAGAGAGAGAAAGGGGATCTCTGGGGATGAGAGATGCAGAGCTAAAATGTCATGGGCTTGACATCACGATGGGATGTTTGCACATAAGGGTGCTGGCTGCTTCTCCCTCCCACTCCCCATTATAGGTAGGAAGCCTTGATTTCAAGAATAGGTACAAGGGTAAAGGTGAGGACTGACTCTCCCTATCCATGATTCCAGTCCCAAGAGATTTTGTGCAGACTGTGGGTACCAGTACCCTCCCAAATCAATTTCATATCCCAAGATCTGGAAAGACATCTGATTTTCTTTTCCTGGGCACTTGCTTTTCTGTATAGAACTTGAACTTGTATCATTTAGGCATAGAGAATCTATGAGCACCAAATCAGATTCTGTATAATTGAATGGAACATTTCTTAGTGATCTTAAGTTTCTGTGCAGGAGAGAGAGAGAGAGAGAGAGAGAGAGAGAGAGAGAGAGAGAGAGAGAGAGAGAGAGAGAGAGAGAGGGGCAGACAGACACAGGGACAGAAACAAGAAGACAGAGACAGGCACAGAGAGGGACACAGAGAAAGAGACAAAGAAAATGTGTGTGTGTGTTTGTGTGTGTGTGTGTGTGTGTGTAAGACTGATGGTAATAGCATGTCTGCCAATGAATATGTCCATAATAACACTTAGCAAAGAGGAATGAAATTCCTCTTCAACTGAAACTGAGTGGGGTGATTTCTTTGGATTCCTCTTGAATAAACTATCATTTGAACACAATCATTACCTGAGAAAGGGTTCTAATGCAGTATCAGATTCAAACTTTTTTTATACCAATGTCTCCAGAAAGACTTTGCATCTCATACTAAATATTTTAAAAGCAAAGTTCAAACCAAATTTAACCAGGTTTTGGGATAGGGATTTTAAACTCTTTTGTCATAGTATTTTTATTTTTGTAATACCCTTATGGAGACAAAATGTTTAATGATGAGAATTTCAGACAACGGGACAAGGTGGGGCATAAATATTTTGGATCAGGCAGGCCTTGAAGCCGCACTCTGGCCACTAATGAACCACCAACCTAATCTATGAAGATGGCTGGTTTTGTCCTCTAATTCAATTCTTTTTAACAATATTGTTTTAGCATTTACTGAATGTCTACAGACAAACTGAAAGTCTCCAGAGCCATTGTATTGACCTCATTGTTGTATGCCTGTGAAAACTGGATAGTCTACCATTAGGAAAGAGGAATGTCAGGAAACTAAATTGTTTCTATTTGAACTGTCTTTGGAAGATTCTGAAGATCACCTGGAAGGATGAAGTACCAGACACCAAGGTCCCTACTCAAACTAAACTGCCAAGCACTCATACTCTGCTTCAGAGAGTGCAACTCTGATGACCTAGCCATGTTGTTCGAATTCAAAATGTAGGCTTGCCAAAAAGGCTGTTTTATGGTGAACTCGCATAGGGCAGGCGATCACATGGTGGTCAGAAGAAGCCATACAAGAACACTCTCAAGGTCTCTCTTAAGCACTTTGGAATTGATTGTGTGATATGGGAGACACTGGCACAGGACCGCTCAGCATGCCATCCCCACATCAGAAAAGGTGCTGTGTTCTATGAGCAAAGCAGAATTGAAACAGTTCAAAGGAAATGCATGGACTACTTGCCCCCAATCTGTGGTAGAGCATTCCTAGCTCATATTGGTCTGATCAGTCACAATTGGACACATTGAAACTTTACTCTAGCACAGTGATTTCATTTTGGTCCTCTTTGAGAATGATGGACAGCAACCGACCAACCAACCAACAAATTTTTTATAGCATTTACTGAGTGCTAGCAACTGGGGGTGTGAAAACAGAAATAACTTAGTCCCCATCTTAGGGGGCTTATTCTCCTGGGGGAAGAGGGAGGGGATATCTAGGTGTCAGAGCTTGAAGGGCACGTGAGGATACCAGGTAAAAATAACTCTACTTTGGCCATATGGCAGAGAACTAAAAGAAACAACCATTCTGTACACTTGGATAATGCCTCTATCTTGGTCTACGTTGGTTTACCAGCAGACTTTGGCCTACATTTTTCAAGTAGCACTCTCAATATTCTAATGTTTCAGATTGTATTTAAGTAAATCTTAGGAAGCTTTTCTTTGTCTCTCTGTGTGAATGACTACTTCCTGATACCTCATGTTCTGGTGACACTAACCCCTCACATCCCTTTAAAAAATGCTCAGGGTTGATACTAAGTAGATATTTACAAACCTATCCTTAGTGGTTCCTGAGGGCCTGGTTCTGTTCTGTATGTGACAAAGGGCTTTTATTCCTCAACTGCCTTTTTGCTCTGGAAGATTCCTCCCCTCCATCAGTCCTGTTATTTTTACTTAGCGTGATTCCTTCAGAATTTCCACTTTGAAGAAATGCCCAGGCCATCCATCCACTCTCCTCATTCAGCTCCTAATTTTCTCTGAACTTTGTCACCATGCAACTGGAAGGTATTTTCTCCAGTTCCCTTATTCCTTGTGGGACTATGAGAAAGTTGCTTAGCTTAGCCTTCATGAACTCAGATTCCTGATTAGTAAAATGAGGGCTTTGGGCTTCTGGGGTTCTTTATAAACTCTAAAGCTATGGTTTTAAGAGCTCATCTATGAAACAGGAATTTAAATATAAAATCTTTTACAAACCATACAGCACTATGATCATCACCGCCATCATCATCATCATCATCATCATCATCATCATCTCATCATCATGAGTTCAAACCTTGCCTCTGACGCTGGACCCTGGACCCTGGACAAGTTACTTCATCCTGTTTGCCAATGAACTGGAAAAGGAAATGGCAAATCACTCCAGTATCTTTGCCAAGAAAACCTAACAGGGGTCATGAAGAGTCAGATATGACTCAAAGGACTGAACAACAAATAGCAAAGACAACACATATACTCCAAGTCAGGGGCATACTTTCCCCTCAAATGCACCAGGTCCCCGGAAAAAGTTGGCTCAGAATCAAAACATAAAAGTCTCGAGGCATTTGTATAGAGAATACATTGGCAAAGGGGTCATTCACAGCTCCTAATCACTGAGATTCCCTTTTTCTCCTTTGTAGAGTTTCCATGATGTTCCCCTTAGCCATAGCTCTCTGCTGGGCTCAGAGGATCTGTGCCTTTCTGAAGTCTGTAACCTGTATTTCTCTCTACTCTGCGGGTTCATGGTCCCTAAAAGTTGTCATTACTTGTAACTAGTATGGATGTTGTGTTATCATCAGTCACAGACATTCCAGGGACACTGCTACTAATGATGATGGGAACACCTGATTATTTAACCTTGTGAAGGTTGTTACCTGGCTGGTGGTGGGAAGGGGAAGAGAGAGAGCTAGAGCTAGACAGAAACAGAGACAAAGACAGACAATGAGAGACATAAAATCAGAAAAACTCCTCTTTCCTTCTCCCCCTACTAAGGCAATTGTCCACCTGCTGAATTTGATCAACCTTTGACTGATGGACTCTGAACTAGTTTGATATTGTTATACACAGCCTAAAGATATGACTGATTCTCTCAGCCAATCACAAGATATTTTCAGTGTATCCTCTCTCTTTATCCAATGATCAAAGCACTTTATTCTCTCAAGTTAATTAATGACTTGTTCACACTGAGTTTACACTTTTGATAGATCAACTGAACTGCCTGGGACTTCTGTGATTAATTGGGGCTGCGAGTAGAAACTGACCCCTGCATTTATAAATGGAGAAACTGAGGCCCAGCTAGTTACTTGTCCTTGGATCAGTGTGCTAGTTAGTGGAAAAGCTAAGATTTGAACTGTTGTCTTTTAGTCTATTACTCTTTCTAGTGTGCCATGCTGCCTTCTATCTTCAATAAACAAAATGATATTTTGTGATGCTTATACTAATGATGGTTATTCAGTAGCATCTGACTCATCCTGACCCTGTTTGGGGTTTTCTTGGCAAAGATACTGGAGTGCTTTGCCATTTCCTTCTGATTTTACAGATGAGGAAACTAGGGCAAACAGGGTCAAGTGACTTCTCCAGGGTTACACATTAGTGTCTGAGGCTGAATTTGAACTTCCTGACTCCAGGTCTATCCACTATGCCACCTAGCTAATGATGGAGTTCTATTATCCAGCTGGAAGCAGCAAGCTGTCATGGCTCCTGAGGTTTGCTTTCCCATTGTTGTGTGTTTGTCTTTCATTCTCAAAGAGAACCATGACATCACAATGATGACATGACTTGCAGTTGACTTTGATTTGAATGAGGGAGGACTGTGCAAGATCACCAACCTCACTTTCTTCTGAGCCATCTGGATCCAGAGGCCTGATATTCATCAGGACGACTGGAGACCGCCCAGGGTGCAATGGGAGACCCTAGCCCTTTCAGGCTAAACTAAGGTCTTATAGCATTCTCCTGGTTTCCAGTTGCTCAGTTCTGGAATATATAAACATAGTAAAATACATAAAATATATATATAAAGTCAAGAGCAGTCTCTGATCTCAAGGCTACATTCCCATGAGACTCCTCCTGTTCACTAAGGATGTCACAGTGAGGTTAGAATGTCACACGGTAGGGTTATGGGAGGAAGAGAATTCCAAAGCCAAGGACCTTCTTCTAGCCTCTCAAAACTACAGCAAAATGAGGAAGCAGATAGAACAATGACTGAAAGTAAAGGGACCCTTTCTCTCATCCCAGCTCTGCCACTAATTAGCTCCCTGGCCTTGGGGAAGTCACTGGCAACCTTCAGGTTTCAGTTTCCTCATTTGTGAAATGATGTGGGTGGACAAGATGGTCCCTCCCAGTTCTGACTTTAGGATTCAAAATCACTCATGTCGATGAAGGCAAAGGAAGGAAGGGCTTTACTGTGGGGAGTGAGAAGGGCATCGGGAAGTCTCCAGGTTACGCAGGATTTACAATTCAAACCAGACAGATCAGAGAGGGGAGAGCAGAGCTGGAGGCCAGCCTCTGTTTGGGTTGGCCTGTTATAAGAAGAAAAGTTCACAATGAAAGTTTCTGTCGTGACCGCTTACTGTTGTTTACTTTCGACCATTGGGGCGTTTTGGAACGAACCCTTCCCAAAGCAGACTGTCGGGGTTGAGCCAGCCCGAGACTGGGATCTTGCGTTGGTCAAGGGGGTTGGATCCTCTGTGGCTCGGGGCCTGGCAGGGGGCCAACGGCGGCTGACCTTCCCTTCGGGGAAGTGGAGCAACAGCTACAAAGTTGCTGACGAAGACTGGCTGACTTCAGAGCCAAACATCCTCCCCTCCCGTGCAGTGCCTCGGTGCCGCAAGCAAGCGTGAAAAGAGACGCCGGGAGCTCTCCAGAGTGGGGGAAGGAGCTAGCCGCTCCTCGCGCTTCGGATTACGGCCACGTGGATGAGAAATGATTGCTCCAGGGAGGAGGCATTGCCCTTGCTAACAAAGACTTTTTTTCTTTCTTTAAAAAAAAAATACCACTTTTCTTAGTCGCTTAAAGCTTCTCATTTAATGCAAGCTCAAAAGTGTCTGCTTATTCCCCATTTTCCCCATTTAAAGGTAGCAAACTTGCCTTCATTTCCTGCAATGCCTGGGACTATAAGCATCACTTACTGGGGGAAATTTGCTATATTTTGTCTCCTACAGTGCTTGGGCTGCCCACCAAGTGGGGGTGTCAACGTATAATCCTAATTTTTATTACAGTTAACTTTTATGTAGTACTTTAAGATTTGTAAAGCACTTTACACGTCTCATTTCATCCTTATAACATTATTCTAGTGTCATTATCCCATTTTACAGAAGAGAAAACGGAGGGGCAAGATGTTAAGTGACTAAGATAACCCAGCTAGTAAGTGTCTGATGAAGGATTGGAACTCAGATCGTCCTGTTCCAAATCAGGCACTCTATCCATTATGACACCTAGAAGATTTTGATTCGAGGGAAAGACTTTTTAAGGTGAACGGTTTAAAAACAAAAAACAAACAACTCACCAGGGTTTCCAGAGCTGGAGTAGGTAACCCAAATGGATATAATAGAGATGAGAAGGAGAGTCAGAAGGGGAGGCAAAAAAAAGATCTAGATCTCTGAATCCAGGAATTGTGGTTGGACCAGGCAGGGCATTGAAGCCACATGTGGCCCTCTAGGTTCTCAAGTGTAGCCCTTGGACTGAATCCAAACTTCACAGGGCAAATCTTCAGTCAAACCCCATCTCTGGGTTGAACCCTGATTATTTCAGAGAGGAAGTAAAAGGTATCAGCCACTGAAACCTAAGAAATTCCCAGGAGAGAGAGATTATCCTACATTCTCAGCATTTATCTTGAATTGGATGACGACTCAAGTCCCAAGCTGCCGAGTTGGTTATCCAAACTAGACCTTCTTGGGGTTAGGGAGGGGGGAGGTTTACAGATTTGTGGGGAGCCTGGAGTCTTGAGGATCCAACCACAATGCCTGGATTTGGAGCTACCATGACCATACTCTACATGGTCCTCTTCTGTCTTCCCTTCTAACCACAGCCTGATGACTGCTTTCCTAAGTTCTTTCCCATGATCTGCTCCATCTCAGGCAGCCTCAGTTTTCATCCTGTCCACCAATGATAATCTGGCCTGTTGCCCAAGCACTGTGGGCTACATATTCTAACAGATTTCTATCAAAGTGAGGCTCTATCAACCACAAGCTTCATGGGAAATGAAATCCTTAGGATATGTCTCTATCTCAGGCTGAACATTCTCCATTTAATTGTTTGGGGGAACAGAGGAAACAGTTATCTTTCTAGTTCCTTTACCTAGATCACCTCCCCATTTAGGCATTTGAGCACCCAAATCTTTCAAAACCCTAAGCATAAAGACAGGCAGCTAATCTAAATGAAGAATAAGACAGACCTTGGAGCTCTAGGTGGAGCAGGATAGAATATCATTCTACTCTTTTAGACTCAGCAAAGAAAAGGACATAAGAGGTGTAGTTCCCAATCTGGGGACTGAGGGGAGGAGTTACAGTAAGGTGTATGCAAACTCACAGAGATACTAGCTATATTATGAAATGATTCAATGTAACAAAAGCAAACTTCTGTGAACAGAATAATGTTTTGCACATACACGTATGACTGTGACTGGTGAAATTTCATCTTTCACCTGCCACATGACTATTTTTTAAATGCGTACAAATGCTTTGGTTATTAATAAAATATATTTAATAAATCTGTTAATAAATTTACCAATAGATTTAGCTAAAAGTATTACTTAATCCAGACTGACTTTTTTCATCATGTGTTCCCTCAATCAATGGATGCCAAAAGCACCTCTACCACTTTGTGGGAATCTGAGAAAATGTATTTGATTTTTAGAAGGAACTTTCATTTTTTAAAGGTCTGGAAGCTACTGTTTTAGAGATTATCAAGCTCAACCAGCTCAGGAGAAACTGAGTGCCTCATCTAAGGTCTATCAGCTAATTAGGATGAAAACCTTAAACTTCAGTTTTCTTGACTC
>CM053770.1:482394211-482484567 GCA_028658325.1 Potorous gilbertii
ACTCCTACTCCAGAGTACTTTCCACTCTATCGCTTTTTGCAATGAAAATTGCACCAACGTGTATGTACCTATATACCACAATACATTTGCTACTGCCCTTTTTTCCCCCAGCAACAGCAGTTTTTGAAGACCCAGAAAGGAAAAGGGATTAAGCATTATGTAGCATCTACTATATGCCAGGCACTTTTTACAAATATTATCTCATTTGATACTTGTGAAAACCCTGGGGATTAGGTGTTGTCATTATCCCTATTTTGTAGTTGAAGAAACTGAGGCAGAGGTTGACTCGCCCCGGATTTCACAGCTAGTAAGTGTCAGGATTTGAGGTCAGGTCTTTCTGACTAAGGGCCCAGGACTATGTTCTACCAATAGCCTTCTTGCCACCAAGGTTCTCTGAATTGTCAGACGGTTCAAAATCAGAAACGGAATGTGATTTTATCAGTAGAAAGCATTAAAGATACATTATCATCTGCTTTGCCCCTGTACCCTAAGACCATCTTCCTGAGTTCAAATCTAGCCTTAGCCACTTACTAGTTGTGTGACCCTAGGCAAGTCACTTAATACTATTTGCTTCAGTTTTCTCACCTGTAAAATGAGCTGGAGAAGGAAAAGGCAAACCACTCGAGTATCTTTGCCAAGAAAACCCCAAATGGCGCCACAAAGAGTTGGACATGACTGATAAATGACTGAACAACAACAACAAATCAGTGAGGGATACAGTGGACAGAGCTGGACATGGAGTGAAGAAGAACTGGAGTGACCTCAGACCCTTAGTTAACTGTGTGATTGTGGGCAAGTCATTTAATTTCTTAGATTCCCCAGGCAACTGAAAGTATACATTTCAGGTACAGTTGCCTATCAGCATTGATAAAATGAGTTTCCACACATTAAAATACGTTCGGACAAGAGAATGTGTATAATGATATATATCATATATGGTATATGTTATATAAAAGAATGTGTATAATGATATATATCATATATGGTATATGTTATATAAAAGAATGTGTATAATGATACCAATAATGTTGTGAACATCAAACAAGATAGTATGTGGAAAGCAGATTTGCCAATCGTTGTTATGGTCTGTCTTCTCTTCCTTTCTGGGGAATGTTGGAGAAAGGAAAAGTAGAGGGAGAAAGGTTAGGGTTAGGTGAGGGAGTTAGAGAATTGCTCTAGTGCTTTTTATTTCCTTTCCTAAGTCTTGAGTAAGGACTGACTTAGTGGAGGGTCAGAAGCCAGAGAGTTGTTTTTCTCTACCCAAAAGCTAAAAAGACTTGCAGTCTAATGATCACGTCATATAAAAGCTTAAGTACAGGGCCTCGTTTTCAAAATTTCCAGCACAAGGAGTTAAGGGATGTGCATGTATGTTTTCTTTTAAAATATTTCCCTTCATACATTTCCTCCTGAATTACTTCCCTTCCAATCAGAGATGTGTTGAAGCAAGCTCTAACGGGCTGAAGAGAGTTGATTGTTAAATTTTTAGTGTAAATATTTACATTTGGAACTGGCTGGAGAGAGTTGATTGTTAAATTTTTAGTGTAAACATTTACACTTTGGAAATCTGCAGATGCTATAAATTAGACCTTGATTTATTGTTTTGCTGATTGCCTGGACTTAAGAAAAGGATGGGGAAAATGTTAATGTTATAAGTGTATCATGCATGCATTTCTCCCCCCTCCTCCTTGGAACCAGTTGCTAAACATTTACTAGCACACCACTTTACCTTCCATTCTCTTTATTTAACTCTCCTATCCATAAATTCACCCTGTCTGCCCTTCCTCTAGTTATGCGACTCCTGGCCCAGTCACTTAATCTCTTCTAGTCTCAATTTTCTTGTCTGTAAAAAGGGGATGATGACACTTTCCTCACAGGGTTGTGGTGAGGATCAAATCCATGAGTCAATCAATCGACAAGCATTTATTGAAGACCTACGACATACTATATACTGAGTTAAGAGCTGGAGATAGGAAGACGAGTAAAAAAAACATCCCTGCCTTTGAGAAATTGATATTCTAGCAGGGAAGACAACACCAAGATATTGAAGTATGTGCAGATTACATGTAAAGTTGATACCTTGGGAAGGAAAAGCCGTAGAAAAGGGCCCCAGAAAAAATGTCCAATGATAAAGATGGCACTTGAAGTGAATCTTGAAGGGTGAGGTGGAGATGAGGAAGGAAGAGTATTCCAGGTACAGCAAAGACATGCAGATGGGAAAAAGATGGCACCCAGTGTGTGAGGGAGAGAAAACAGACAGCTACAGATAAATTATAGAGGTCCGAAAAGGAACAATATGGAAGAAGACCTGAAAGATAAAACGGGGCCAAGGTGTGAAGAGTTTTAAATGACAAGTAGATGAGTTTATGTTTGATTTGAGAAGAAAAAAGGAGACACTAGTATTTACTGACTGGGGAGGGAAGGGAATAGAAGGGGTCACCTCATTAGTCTATCACTTTGGCAGCCTTGTGGAGAATAGATTTTAGAGGGGGAGGAGAAAAGTCAAGAATGAATGAGCTAAATATGTATAAAGTGTTCTGCATACCTTAATGGGAGGTATTAGTATCAGTCTAAATCTTATGACAGAAACTCTATCACCATTTCCTCACAATTTGGGATCACACAAGCCCACTGCCAGGACTTCATGTATTTTAAGAAGAACGCATTTGGTCATTTGTAAAACTGCGACTGCCTTTTCTTGAGGATGAAAGCAAATTCCACAGGCCCTGTTGTACTTATGGAAATAAGACGGGATTCATGTCCCTGTTTATTTTGCTACTCACAGGGCATGACCAGGACACAAACCCTTCAGTGCAACTGTACCCTCTCTGGGGTCACCCATCCCAGCAAACAGAGCAGTGGAAAAATAGAAAGAAGCAATTTCTTAGTAAACTCCTATTTTTCCCCAGGCAGGGGCTATAAATGTAATTTATCTGCAAAGTACCTAGCCTGCAATAAATTCTCCTACTAAAACCTGAAGCTTTAATGAGATGTGTTAGCCCTGAACCCTGTGGGATTCAGAATAACAGAACACTGCTGTACAGCAAAACCTTTCATTCCTCTTTTTTCCATCTCATTCTTCGCCCCCCCCCCCAGCAGCTGTTACAAACCTTCTTTTCTCTCCTCAAACCTGATCCTTCCCTCTTCCCCTCAGTAAGAGCACTTGCCCCTCTCTTTTCTGACAAGGTTGAGGCCCCTTTTGAACTCCTCTCCTCAAGTCTTCTTCGTTTTCCAGTGGTTTATTCATCTTCTCCTGTTTCTTCCAATCTCAGAGAGCTCTCCTCCTCCTCCCGCCTCCCCCTCCCCCACCAAACTAACCTCTACCCTTTTTACCCCAGAATGCTCCTCCTCTTTCCTCTGTGACCTTGCTCCATCAATCATGTCCTCTCTCTCATTCATGCATGTTCAACATCCCTGGAGAAAAAAGTAGTGGATTTGTAATCCAAAGATTTACATTTGAATCTTGACTCTGTGTGGCCTTGGGTAACTCATTTAAACTCTCTGGGCCTCTGTATCCTCATTAGAAAAATGACAGGGTGGGCCTAGATCAAGGAGTTCAACCTTATCTGTCATAGGCCCCCTTGAAGTCTCATAAAGCCTGACAAACCCTTCTGAGAATAATGTTTTTAGATGCATGAAGTAAAATAATAGAATTACAAAGAAAAGTAATAACATTGAAATATGGTTATTAATATAGATAGGTATAGATATATTTTTAAACTGTTCATCTGTCCCAGATTTGTCAGAATTTAGATAACTCTCATGTCTAATAACTGTAATTCCTTGCTCTCCTCTTTATCCTACAAACATGCTTAATTCTTTTTTTAAAAAATTAATTAACTTTTAGTTTTCAACATCCATTTTTGTAAGATTTTGAGTTCTAAATTTCCCCTCCTCCTTCCCTTCCCCCCTCTTCAATGATATAGGTTATATATTAAGAAATAAGCAATCAAACAACTACCACCACCTTCCAGGTTGTGATGTGCCAGTAAATGTTTAACAACTGGCTTGGAATGTGGGGTAGAGGGAGGGATGCATATAGGGAGGGATGCATATAGAATACACTTTTAAGCATCATTTGTATTATTAACATTTTCATTATTGCTGTCTTAAGCCTAGATAATCAATAAAATAATAAAATCAAGTCCTGATTTGTAGCCTTTGCTGATTTTTGAAGTTTAAATGCCCACACTGAAAATGTACCAGTCAGTTTTACCAGCTGGTTTGAGCTGGCTCCAGCATAGCCAGGGATATCAGGGATGATGTCACTACTTCAAGCTGTGATCCTTTCTCTTTGTCTCCAAGGTGAAATAGGTGGGTAGCTCTAATTAGAAGTTTGGATTATACATTATGGGCTTGTGTGTACAAAATAAATTAAGCCTCTTTTGGCACTGTCCCCATCCAACTCAGCAACCAAGAAAATACAGAAAGATATCTAGAGATCAATTGTAACGTGAAAAGAGTGGATAAATTTAATTAGAGAATTAGGGTTCTAATCATGAATTAGGCTCATTACTTCTGTGTATCTTGTGGTTTCTTTGTTTGTATCTGATGTTTACTGCCACCTAAATAAATGAAGTCTTCTCCCTACTCTGAGGAGAGAGAGCCCAGTGCCAGGAAGGTATGGTAAGGAAACTCAAGCTGGCTAGATCGAATTAAGTAATGGGATTCTGCTTGTGGAAAGGGTCTTGTTTTCTTCTTTCCATATTAAGAGGTGTGCAATTACAGGAATGCACTTAACTCTACATAAAGGCAGCCAAGCAGATTGTGTCATGCTATTGTCCAAAGCATCACGAACCTGCTCTGAATAAATGAAGCCATGATCAGGAGCCCCCAACAGCTGATAACATAGCACAGAAAACAGGTGTGGTGAACAGGCACTCTGTGGGAATCTAAGAAGACCACTACAAAGTCCAAAGATTATGGATCTTGTTTCAAGCCTGGGGGTGAGGGTGGGGGGGGTAGGATCATAGATTTGCAGCTGGAAGACCTAAAGGTCATCTTATTTGACTCTCACTGAAGGCAAGGAAAAATTTGCAGTGACCTGCAGAGACTATGTTTATCCTTCTGTCAGTACTAAGTAATGCCTAAATATGCCTCAGTGCAAGATGACCTGTCTCCTAGAGAAGAAAATGAAGACTGGAATGCATCAGGAGGAAGGCATTTATATTCTCCAAGATATGAAAGAGAATAGAATGTTTCTTAAATGAATGAAACAAAGAGGAAACGAAAGGGAAAAGGAAGGAGCAGAAGAGATGGAAGGGAATTCTGTATGGCATTAGTAGGTTGAAAGGTAAAAAAAATATGACATAGAAGAAAGAGAAGAAGGACCATTGAATATTTGGAGCTAAATGATTAGCATCAGATGCTTCTTGTATCTATTTTTGTTCAGTCATTCCAGTCATGTCTGACTCTCAGTGACTCATTTGGAATTTTTCTTGGCAAAGATATTGGAGTGGTTTTGTTGTTTCCTTCTCCATGTCATTTGACAGATGAGGAAACTGAGGCAAACAGGGTTAAGTGACTTGCCCAGGGTCACACAGCTAGTAAGCATCTGAGGCCAGATTTGAACTCATGAAGATGAGTCTTCCAATTCCAATGCCCTATCCACTGTACTATCTAGTTTCTCTTATAGAGGAAGGTACGATATCACCTCTGGAGGAAGTACCTTCTTGCACTCCAAGGAATAATGGTCGATACACAGGTGTCACCATTCAGTAAGCATTTAATATAGTAGAATAAAATGTTATCATAAAGACTTTCTTCTAGTAAAGGTCTCCCATCCATACCTCAAAACTATTCAAGGTTCCCTGAAAGATACAGACACAGGGAATAATCTTTGATTTGAATTCAGGTCTTTCTAACTCCAGATCTGACATTCTATTTACTGCGCAATCTTGTTGTCCATTATAGATAATCCTACTGTTCTTGATGGTTAAAAAAAGTTTATTATAAAAATATTGGCAGATATTTTTCTTTTGTTTTCCTCTTCCCATTTTCACTCATCATTCTCTTGGGGATGACTTTCTTCATTTGGGTCTCTTATATGTGTTTCTTTAAGTTGGTTTTATCCTCCACTGCTTCTCTCTGTTTTATGAGGCAATATTTCTCATAATCTTCCACCATCCTTCTCCGTAAGATTTTACAGATGAGTTCATATTTTAAACTAGTGTTGCCCTTGACCACCATCTTTATCTGGTTGGCAAGTAAGTCAGAGGTTTGCTGATTAAGCAATGTGGTAAAGTGGAAAAAGCATTGGCCCTAGAGTCAAGGGCCCAGAAATAAAATTCCATTTCTGATGCTTATCATCTATCTGATTGTGGCAAGTCACTTAATTTACCTGGGCCTCTATTAAATGAGACACTTGGACCAGAGGGCCACTGAGATTCTTTTTAGTCCTAGAAGCACCATTGCTACAAAGGCAGAAGGATGATACTCAAAGGATGAAGGGGAATTTTGTACTCATCTTTATTTCATCCACTGTCATAGCCAAAGGCAAGTGGTCAGTCTACTGATGATGAGCAGCTTCATATGTATCTAGGCTAGTCCATGGAAAGCAGACTCAATCTGCTACTGGGACCATCCTAAAACCTGCCATAGGATGTGTCCCTTTTGCATATTCTTTGGGAACCTAAATTCATCTCTTTGCTATTATGAGACACCAAAGTAGGATTTTATGGAAGGGGATGGGACCCATGAATGGAAAGTGGCTCTGAAAGGATATACTTTATTCAAAAGGGGAAAATAGATATACATGGCAATCAAACAGTATTCTGTATTAATGCAACATTGTTATTTTAGGAGATGCAGGAATTCAAGGAGAGGAAATGTGTTGAGAAACATTTAAAGAAGTTGAATGGAAGGAAAGTCCCCCAAACCAATAAAATGAAAGCCATTTATTCATTGCCTACTAGAGCTATGCATGTTGCCACAAGCAGGGTCTAACAGGGCAAAGTAGAATAAAACAAAATAATAATTCCACTAAACAAAATAATGATGGTGATGATAGTTCTATCAACAAAAAAATAACTGGCTTATATGTATATTTGTAGTTTGCAAAGTGTTTTACATACCCCATTTCATTTGATCTTTTAGCAACCTTAGGAGGTGGCATCCTGCTGTGGCAGAGTGCCCAAAGAGCACTTTCAGAACCAGGATGACCCGGGTTCGAGTCTCATTTTTGGCTAGGTGACCCTAAGCAAGTCACTTGACTTCTCAATTCTCTAAGCAACTCTCTGAGACTTGTCATTCGCCCTTCATTCTCAAAAAGGAACTGCGACATCAGGAGGGTGATGTCTTGACTTGCAAGTGAATTGAATTTAAGTGAAGCAAGGCTGTGTAGTCATCAGCTCCTCTCTCTCCTCTAGAGTCATCCAAGTCCAGTGGCAAGTTATAGGTCAGGATGACTAGCAATGACCCCAGTTGCAGTGAGAGATCTTGGCCCTATTTTAAGCTAAGGTCTTTCCCAGGTCTCAGCCTGTCTGAAGAAACATCCATTCAACAGTCAAAGGCTCAGTAAGAATTGAGGCAGAAGATGGTCTACTTTACCTTCACAAAAATATCAGTCAGGGAGGGGAAGACCCTCAGAGCTTCTGGTCAGAACAGAAACCACTACTGTTTACACTCTGAGCCATCAAAACAAAACAGTGAGAAAGTGAGACTTGGGCTGGAGCCTGTTAGGGGCCAATCAGTGAGAGCCAGAGAGATTTGGGTTTAAAGGCATGGCCAACTTGCTCCATTTGAATCCCAATGGGCTTTAGCAATGTCTGGTTTTCCAGAAATATTTCAAGAAATCATAACTAAAAATTATATGAAGCAAAAGAGTTAATTGTCCCAGATTTTTTAAATGATGGAATAAATAAGTGGGGAAGAAAAAATCTAGCCCTCAAATCCTAAGATACCTTGTGAAGTATAAGTGATCAAAATTGATATTCCTTTGGACAAAGGGCCCACATGTAAGGGTGTGACTCCTCACATGACAGAGTAAGGAGGAGGACAAGAGGAGAAAAAAATGGCAACATTGACCAACTTGAACTAGCCTGTTGGGTCCCCCAGGGAGCTACTACTCACACATTATTGTTTGTCCTTCATCCTTGAAGAAGACTAATGATGTCAAGAGGGTAATGTCATGACTTACAGGTAAGTTGGATTTAAGTGAGGGAGGGCTGCACAAAGTCACCAGATTCACTCTCCTCCTGAGTCACTGGAGTTCAGGACACCTGTGGATGATCCAGGATGCAGTGGGAGGCCTTGGCCTTTTTAAGCTGAGGTCTTAGCCAGGTCTCAGTTTGTCTGAGGCAACACTCATTCAGTGGTTAAAAGCTCTCTGAGATGATAGACTACAAAGAAGGTGTTGACCTGCATTGGTAGAGGGGTTTCCTCACCTGGGAGTTTTAAGTCCCTTCTTTGGATTGATTTGTCTTCATAAATGATGTTTCTTCCCATTAGACTATAAGGGGGAGAGAAGTCATCAGAAGAGCCTCTTATCTATGAGACGACAAACAAAAACTTGGAAGCATCCAAGGGACACCCCCACTAAGGATCACAGACTGTATCATGACTCAGACACATCCCATATCTAGAGCCAGAAGGAACCCTAGACTTATGGAGTCTAATCTCCTCCTTTTCCAGATGAAGAATCTGAGGCCCATGGTGGGAAAGTGACTTGCCCAAGGTCTCCTAGGAAGTAAGTGACAGAGGCAAAGTTCAAACTCACATCCTCAGACTCCAAAGTCAGTCAGTTTTCACTTTGCCATCAACCACTGGCACAAGGAACCTCAGATGATTGGTATGGGTGAAGGACTCTTGGTAGAGACCTTGACTCTCTTAATGAGTTGACACCCAACTCACTCTCATTGTCTTCAGGATTCCCCCCTCACCTTTTCCTGTGGGCTTCCTTCATGAGGTTAGCAATTAGAGGTTCAGGATCTCACTTTTCCTCTTCCCCAGTGTAGTTAACAGCAGGGGTGTAGGATGTGTGCAAGGAGGACCAGTACCTTTGGAGTGATGGCTGCTGAGCCCTTTTTGAGGCTCTTTCCACCTTCAGTGTCCATCTGTTCCACCTAACTCTCACCTGTGGCTCCAAGAAGCTGTAGCATGTGCAGTGGCCACACCCTGGTACACCATTTCAGCAGACGAGCCAAACCAGGTTGAGGGTAGCCAAGGTTTCTCAAACCCACTGGTGAGTCAGGGGGTATCTACCTCAAGCATGTGAAGACTTCCTCTGGTGGAATGGATGGATGAGAACAATTTGTTCCAATGGTCGTGAAGGCAGATGAAGCAGGCAATGTGAAGCGCTTAGAGCTTGGTTAGACACCAAAGTTGCCAAGGTCATCCACTGCATCCTGAGCTATCGCCAGCTGTCTCGACTCTGTCCTGCCACTGGGCTATCATAACTCTGGAGGAGAGAGTGAGGCTGACGACTTCATGCAACTCTGCTTCACTTAAATCCAATTTATGCATGAATCAAAAGACATCACCCATACCATTTCACTATTATATCTCAAAGTCCTGTGGCAACAGGCAAGTGATGAAACAGCAGGTGCGGATACACTGGGAGCTGTAGTCACAACCCTGCACACAGGCAACCCAAGCCATAGGGTCATTTCTCACTTGGAAGCAGCAGTTGGACTCAGCAGCCCCCTGGGTGCCTGAGCAGCCTTTTAAGGATCTCACTGCTCACCTCCTGGTGTGAGTAAGGGGGCTAGAAAAGGTGCCCTAAACATTGTCTGCTTACCCAACCCTGGCCTGATTACCGTAGCAGGCAGGAAATCCCTCTATGAGGTCAAAACACAAAAAAATTTTGTACAAAATGTACAAAAACATCTGCAAAGACAATTCCACTCACCATGGGCACATGGACTGTGCACACACTAATAGACAACAGAAAATCCAGTAGACCTGAGAGACGAATTGCTCTTGTTGCAAGAGAACTCAACAGGTAAAACACCCAAAAAGCAGCCCTGAGTGAAACAATGTTGGCAAATGAAGGTCAGCTTACTGAAGTTGGAACTGGATATACCTTTTTCTGGAGTGGCCGCAGTGAAGGGGAACGCTGTGAGACTGGCATGGGCTTTGCAATCAAAACTAATCTAATCAGCAAGTTGGTATGCCTGCCAAAAGGAGTGAATGATAGGCTCATGACAATGCGATTGCCACTTGCAGGAATACACTATGCCAAAATTATCAGTTCCTATGCTCCCACTATGACAAACCCTGATGAAGTCAAAGAAAAAGTTTGCGAAGACCTAGAGACCTTTATTGCCAACGTGCCAAAAGAGGACAAGCTTAGAATTCTGAGTGACTTTAACGCTAGAGCAAGCTCAGACTACCAGACTTGGCAGGGAGTCCTAGGGAGGAATGGAGTTGGAAACAGTAACAGCAATGGTCATTTACTGCTGAAGACTTGTGCAATGCCTGACCTCATCACCAACATTGTCTTCCATTTACCTGAATGAAATAAAACTTCACCCTTGCAGCAAACATTGGCATCCAATAGACTGTGATTGTAAGAAGAAAAGACAGACAAGATGTGAGAGTGACAAAGTCAATGTGTGGTGCAGAGTGCTGGACTGATCATAGACTTATCCTTTCCAAGCTAAATATTCACATTCATCAAAAGCACCGCCCCCAAGGCAAAATGACTACCAGAAGAATTAATGTCAACAAATTAGAGCTCTTCTCTGAGGATGAACAGTTTGTTGCTAACTTGGAGGGAAAGTTCAGCCAACACAGTTGGCAGCAGTGGAGCAGAAAAGGAGTGGACACCTTTCAGAGATTTGATGTACAGCTCTGCATTTCCTCATCTGGGTCAGAACACTCACAAACACCAAGGCTGGTTTGATGAAATTGATGGGGAAATTCAAAAGCTGCTAAATGAAAAACAAGAACTCCACAGGATTTACCAGCAGGATAGTTCATCTACCTCTAAGAAGGCAGCATTTAATTCCATCAAAAGCAAAGTACAAACAACGCTTAGAGAGATGCAGGATTCCTGGCTTAGTAAAAGGCAGATGAAATTCAGTTTTATGCTGATAGCAACAATCCAAAGAGCTTTTATGATTCCCTGAAAGCTATATATGGACAAAAAACTATGGTGCATCACAACTACTCAGTGCTGATGGAAACCACATTGATTAGTGATAAGGACATGATCCTAGAGAGATGGGCTGAACACTTACGTAGTGCTCTCAACAGACCGTCATCTATCAATGCTGAGGCCATGACCATTTACCTCAGGTTGAAGTCAATCCCTTCTTAGCTGAACTTCCAACTGAAGAAGAGGTTTTGAGGGCCATTAGGTTTCTTTAAGATGGCAAAGCACCTGGTGCTGATTCTATTCCAGCTGAGATTTACAAGGTAGAGGGACCATTGCTCATACAAAAGCTGACTGAAATTTTCCAGGTTATATGGCAAGAGGAAGTTATCCCTCAGGAGTTCAAGGATGCCTCCATTGTCCATCTATATAAAGGCAAAGGGAGTAGATTGTCCTGTGACAATCACAGGGGGAATCTCTCTCTTAGTCATCGCTGGCAAAATTCTTGCTAGAGTCCTCCTTAATAGGCTGATCCTTCACCTGGAAGATAGCCATATTCCTGAGAGGCAGTGTGGCTTCAGAAAAGGTCGAGGAATAGTCAACATGGTGCTTGCTGCCTGACAACTTCAGGAAAAATGCAGGAGCAGAACAGAGATCTGTACACAAGGTTTGTCAATTTGACCAAGGCCTTTGACAATGTTAGTCATGAGGGCTTGTGGAAAATTCTGTCAAGATTTGGTTACCTGGAGAAGTTCATCAATATTGTACATCAATTTCTTGGTGGCATGTTTGCCCGGGTTCTGGAAAACAGACAACACTCATACCTTCCCAGTCACCAATGGAGTGAAACAGGGTTGTGTGCTGCTCCAATACTTTTTAGCATGATGTTTTCAGCCATGTTGACAAACGCTTTCAGTGAGGATGAATACAGCATCAAAGTCAATTGCCCTACTGATGGTAAGTTCTTCAAATTGAAAAGACTACAAGCCAAGACCAAAGTGGAGGGAGTGTTGGTGCATAATTTTCTGTTCACAGATGATTGTGCACTCAATGCAGCCTCTGAAATTGAGATGCAACAAAATAATGGATCAATTCTCTGAAGCCTATCCTAATTTTGGCCTAATAATTAACACCAAGAAAACATAGGTGCTCCATCAGCCACTACCACATCATCCCTATGTGGAACCATCAGTTACAACAAATGGAGAAGTTTTGAATGCAGTGGATAAGTTCACTTACCTTGGTAGTGTACTTTCCAGGGATGTACATATTGACAATGAGGTTGATGCACACATTGCCAGAGCTAGTTCAGTGTTTGGGAGGCTCTGAAAAAAAGTTTGGAAGAGAAGAGGTATTATTAGACTGACTACCAAACTGAAGGTCTACAGAGCCGTTGTGCTGACCTCATTGTTATATGCTTGTGAAACATGGACAGTCTATCAGAGCCATGCCAGGAAACTGAATCACTTCCACTTGAACTGTCTTAGGAAGATTCTGAGGATTACCTGGTAGGATAACGTACCAGACACTGAAGTCCTTGCTCAAGCTGAACTGCGAAATTGTGCTTCAGAGAGCACAATTCTGATGGGCTGGCCATGTTGTTCGAATGCAAAATGTACGCTTGCCAAAATGACTATTTTATGGACAACTTGCATGGGGCAGGCAATCACATGGTGACCAGAGGAAATGATACAGGGACAGTCTCAAGGTCTCTCTCAAGAACTTTGAATTTGACTGTGCAACATGGGAGACACGAGCATAGGACCGCTCAGCATGGCATGCCCACATCAGAAAAGGTGCTGTGCTCTTTGAGCAAAGCAGAATTGAGACAGCACAAAGTAAATGCAGGATACACAAATTTGGGATATCCATTCCAAATATTCACATGGACTATCTATGCCCAATCTGTGGTAAAGCATTCCGAGCTCATATTGGTCTGATCAGCCACAGTTGGACACTCTAAAATTCACTTTATCATGGTGATGTCATTTTGGTCCTCTTTGAAGACGAAGGACAACAACCATAACCAGGAGGTGGCAAGTCAAGGAAACCATTGTGCTCATAGGCTACATTAAGAGACATATCACATCCAGGAATAAACTCCCACTGCACTCTGATCACACTGTGTTCAGTACTCAGCACTCTAGTGGAAAGATATTAATAAACTATAAAGGGCTTCAAGTCTAAGGACTGAGGATGTTTATGCTGAAAAAGAAAAGACATAGGGGGATCATGACTGCTGTCTACAAGTATCTGAAGAGTCACCACCTGGAGGAGGAATTGGATTTGTCATTATCCACAGAAGGTAGAACAAAGAGGGGTGTCTTTAGACTCGATGTCTGAAAAAAAACTTTCCAAACATCAAAAATATTTAAGTGCAGTGAAATATCTCAATAATTTATTCAGTCGATAGTCATTTATTAAGCATCTACTACTATGTTCCAGGTACTGTACAAAGCCCTAGGGATACAAAAAGAAAAAAAAAGCCAGTGCCTGTCTTCAAGGAACTTATAATCTAATGGGAGAGACCGCAAGCAAACAAATATATACAAATAAGCTGTACACAGCTAAAATATATCTTCTACAATAAACCTTTCCCAATTTCTCTTAACTCTAGTGCCTTCTCTTTGTTAATTATTTCCTTACTATCATATATATGTATATATACATACACACATATATACACATACATATATACATATGTGTTTATGGATATATGTATATCCTATATATAGTCTACACATCCTATTTTAAGAAACCTTAAAAGAAAATGGACCAGATCTAGATATAGTTAGGCAGTTTTCTTCAAGATTTCTTAAAATATGAGGTGTAGGCTCTTTTTTGGGGGGAGGTCACAACATTTAAGTAGTCCAATGTTTTTAAAATTTTTTTCTCCTCAACTAGTTTTTCCAGGTCAGTTGTTCTTTCTATGAGATATCTTATATTTTATTCTATTTTTTCATAAGTATTGGATCCTGTTTCCCAGGTCCCTGTTGGAGATCTTCAAGGAAAACACTGATGACCATTTGTAAAGTATGTGTTTGAGTCACAATTATCAAACATTTTTGTCTCAGGACTTTTTTATTCTCTTAAAAATTACTGAGGACTCTAAACAGCTTTTATCTAAGTATTTTATATCTTTCGGTATTTCCTGTATTGGAAATTAAAACTGATAAAATTTTAAAATATTTATTAATTCATTTAAAAATTATAATAAATTTATAACATACTAATATACATAATAAAAATTACTATTTTCCAAAATAAAGATTACTCATGGAGAAGAGTGTCATTGTTTTAAGTATTTTTGTAAACCTCTTTAATGTTGGACTAAATAAATGACAGCTGGATTCTTAAATCTGCTTTTGCTTTCAATCTGTAAAAATATGTTGTTTTGGTTGAAGTATATGAAGAAAATCTGGCATCACACAGATTTTGAGTTGGGAAAGGGAGGAATACTTTAATCAGCAAATAACTTCTTAGTTTTGTCATGGACATAGATTTGAACCAAGTGGGATCCCGAAAGATAATGTACATGTAGATATAGATAGATACATACAACTATATAGATATGTTGTTGGAAAGGCAAGTAATATTTTAATCAGTAAATAATGTATTAGTTTTATTATGGAAATAGTTTTGACCCTGTTGGCCCCTGAAAGGGTCTCAAGGACACTCCAGTGACCATGTTTTGAGAATTGCTGCTCTCATATACAGATTGACTAGTTTGGTGTTGAGACCACTTCCATTTCTTAAAGTCTGTGATTTTCTGAGATTTCTTCAGGTATATCCCCATTTTCTAGATGAGGAAATAGAGGCTCATGATCAAGTAGCTAATAAGTAGTAGAAGTGTCACTTCTTGACTTCAAGTCTGGTGCTCTTTCAAAAATACCATGCATTATTGATATGTGAAAGGGTAGAGGTAAAAACCTCCACCCCAATTGATAGAAACACAAAAATCCCAGAATGATTGAATAAATCAACCAATGAAAGGCAAAAACTAGTTGAAAACAAGTCCTGGGAGGGGTGAGGACTTTGATCATTCAATGAGAGCAGGTGATAGCACGTACAAAATGTCATGTGATTGACAAGAAAATCAGTCATGTCCTATGGGGCTGTGGATAAGCCAGTTAGCCAGTTTAGAATTCCAGTCTAGTGGTGGGGCAGTTCCTGCTAAGTTCTTGAGAGAGAAAGGCTTGGAGGTTGAGGAGAGAGTTTGTATCTCCTCCTCACCCTCATCTAAGTTCAGGAGATCTACCAGGGCAATCCCATCAGCAACAGGAACTATAACCATGAACATGGAGTAGTAGTGGCTGATGGCAACAGCTGCCTCTGGAACCACGCAATACACTTTGTACAAATAAGACATATCAAGGAAAGGTGGTTTCCAGTTTCTACGATGCCACCAACGTTTGGAACCCAGGCGAGAATTACTCCTGAAGGGAATTTCATAAAGATTTCACAAAGAGAGAAAGGAGCATCCGGTGATCAGGATCTATGACTTACTACTTTTGCATATTTGTTCTCTGTACACATCCCTTCTCATTGTTGTACTTTGTGCTCACAGATCTTATGTGTTTTTGTGGGACTATGTGCTCATCAATTTTAGGGGATTATTGTTGCACCAACTATTCTTCTACACCACCTCAGTAAATACCCTTTCTTGAAAGCTGTTTGAAGCTACTGACTGGTAATCCGTGGAGAGCACATTGGATGGGGCTTATGACTGAAGTACTAGAAAAATGCAGCCCTTCAGGACCCTAAGGGGAGAAATAGTCAGTTATCCTCTAGGGACCTGACCAACCAATGCAAGGGAATTGAGAAATTAGCCCAAGGTGCTGGCTATACTAGAGACTACCTGGACAGAAGGAATTCCAGAAATAGATTATTCCGTGTGCCATGTATTATAGTGAGGGAGGACTTCAACTTTCCAGACGTTTACTCTCTCTTTTGTGCTGTCTCACTCTCTTGCTCTATTTTTGTCTCTGTCTTTTTCTATTTCTTTTTCTCTCTGTCTCTATCTATCTGCCCATCTGTTTTCTGTCTGAATTCCTCTGTCTCTGTTTCTCTCTGTGTTTCTGTATCTGCCTGTCTCTCTGTCTTTGTCTCTCTCTCCCCCCCAAATTACAATACCTAATAAATATGATCTGCCTTATTGATAATTTCATTCCTCAAAGATGAAAAATATCAAGGGTCACTATTATTTTATATCTATAAGGAGGAAATTATTGCTGAAATAGAAATAATAGGAATTGGGCCTTTCATATCAAGATAGCAGATGATTTTGAAGGGCGAAGTCTCCTCCTATGCCTCTTATAGGCAATTTTTAAAATACCAGAGATAGGAAAAATGGCTAAAAAGCCTCCCAATAAAATATAAATTACACAAAATAGAAAACAAGCAAAGGGGGAAGTGCAAATACAATAAAAAATAAAACTTAGAGAGTAACTAACCAATCAATAGGCACTTATTAAGTACTTACTGCATGTCAAGGTGCTAGAGATACAAAGACAAAAACTAAACAATCCCTGCCCTCAAGGGATTCCTGTCTAACAGGATTGACAGTGTGTAAATATTCAGATACATCTAAATGCAAGGGATTCCTGTCTAACAGGATTGACAGTGTGTAAATATTCAGATACATCTAAATGCACGCAAAGCAGAAATTAGCTCCCTTGGGGAGGAAGGCGGTAGGAGCTAGGGGAACCAGGAAAGGTCTCATGTGAGGGATGGTGCTTGAACTGAGTCTTGAAGGAATTCAGAGACCCCAAGAAGTAGAGATGAGAAGGAAGAGCATTCCAGGCAGGGAGGACAGGCGGTACAAAGGCATGGAGAGGCTGTGATGTGAGAGGAAATGCAAGAAGGCTAGTATGACCAGACCAGACAGTGTGTGGAAGGGAATAAATACGTAAGAAGACTGGAAAGCTAGGATATGGCCAAACTGGATAGAAATTTAAATACCTAACAAGTGTTTTGATTCTGGAGGGTATTCGTGAGCTACTGATATTTATTGAAAAGTGGAGATGACATTATCAGATCTGCATGGTAGGAAAATAACAGTGTCAGCTATATGGAGAGTATTGAGGTGAACCTAATAAGAAGAAATTTCTAAAAGTATAAATATTAAGTCCTACATGGGTTTTTTTTTAAAAAATAGCTTTAAGTTGGACATCATGGCTTATGCCTGTAACCCTTGTTGCGTGGGAGGCTGAGGCTGGTGGATTGCTTGAGTTGGGGAATTTTGAATTGTAGTATAGATGAAGCAGTTGAGTGTCCAGATGAATTCCAGCATGGGAAAGGAGTTCACCAGGCCGCCCAAAGATGAGTAAAGGGATCCAGATTGGAAATGGAGTAGGATAAAGCTTCAGTTTCAATTAGCAATGAGATCAGGCCTTTGAGTGACCACTGCCCTTCCAGGCTGGGTAACATGGGAGGAGACCCAGGCTCAAAAAAAAAAATCAATTTTAAAAGTCTAAGGTGGAATGTCATAGGTAACAACAGTTCTTATTAAAAATATGAAGGGGTTTAGTAGGTGACAAGCTCAGTAGGAGCCAATAGTATGATAGCCAAAAAAAAAGAGAATGCTATCATAAACAGCATTCAGGAGGCAGAGTAGCCAAAGTGGAGAAAGGAATCTTTATGCTACTCTCTTCCGTAGTCAGACCACAGCCACACTATTATTTTCAGTTCTGGGTAGCACATTTTAGGAAATATGCTAACAATTTGGAACACATCCAGAAGAGGATGACCAGGAGGGTCAATGGTCTGGAGGATATGGTATGAAGATCAGTTTGAAAAACAAAAACTGGGGCTGTTTTAACCTGCTGAAGACTCAGCGGGAGCATGACAGCAAGTATTCAAGTATTTGAAAGGTCATTTGAATGGAATAGGCTTTGTGTCTATAAAAGCTTCTTAACAATTTTGGAGCTGTCCAGAAGCAGAATGGACTGTCCCAGAAGGTAATGAGTTCCTTGGCACAAGAGTCTTCAAGCAGTTGAATAAGAGAATTAGAAGGCATTCTTTTACAAGTATGTGTTAGATTAGATGGCTTAGTATCCTGTGTTATAGAATCATAGCTAGAGAGGGAGAGGATTTTTCAAAGTCAACAAAGTCAGCCCTCTTCTTTTAAAATCAGGAAACTGAGGACCCAACCTGAGGGTCATATTGGATTGAGGTAGGATATAGCCTTATCCTACTTCAAGTCCAGTGCTCTATTCACTCATTACATCACACTGTTTCTTTTCAGGTCCTCTCTGCCTGAGATCTCTGTTGTGATCTCTTAATGCATTGCTCTGAACACATCACTCTTCCTCACTGCCAATGAAGTATAAATTCCAGTTTCTATTACTGGAAGACCTCTACTGAAAGACCAGCCTGTCTTTCATGCCCTCTCCCATTCCTCAAGACTCGCAGTATCAGGAGGAAAAGGGGGCAGATTCTTACTCCTGATTCCTGATGGTTCCTCTACCACCATCTGTTAAAGATTGTTTTATCTTTTGAGGTCCAGGAAATTCAGTTGTACCACCCATTCTCTATCTGGAGAGTTGAGTTCAAATCATGCCTCAGAAATTTATTAGTAGTGGAACTCTGAGGAAGTCACTAAGTTTCACTCAATTTCAGTTCCCTCATCTGTAAAATAGAATAATATCAGCATCCATATAAAAATTGTTGAGGGAATCAAATAAAATTGTATTTGATTTTATAAACCTTATAAATATTAACAGCTAAGTGATACAGGGGACAAAATACTGGGCCTGGAGTCAGGAAGACCTGTGCTCAAATTTAGCCTCAGACACTTATTAGCTGTAAGACCTTGAACAAGTCACTTAACCCTGTTTACCTCATTTTCCTCAACTGTAAAGTGGGGATAAGAATGTACCTCCCTCCCAATGAGATAATATCTGAAAAGTGCTTAGCACATTTCCTGGCATACAGTAGGCACCAAATAAAGGCTTGCTATTGTTTGTAGCAGTAATATTGTTATTACTGTTAGCCACTGATCTCATGACCATTTCCCCAAATTTACCTTTGGTTTGAGTTTCTAGATTGCTGCTTTCCTCTTCACCCCATTCCTCCTGTTATCCTTGGAGACCAATGTTCATGTTGACAAACTCTCTGACCACCTCATCCCACAGTTCTTCAAACTCTTGAACATCTTTCTTCACTCCACTTAAGCCACTCATTAAAGAGATCACACTTAACACACTTGCTGTTGAGTCATTTCAGTCACATTCAACTCTTTGTGACCCCATTTAGGGTTTGCTTTGTAGATATAATGGAATGGTTTGCCATTTTCTTCTCCAGCTCATTTTACATATGAAAAAACTGAGCAAGCAAATGACTTGCCCAAGATCACACATCTAATAAATGTCTAAGGCCGGATTTTGAACTCTGGAAGGTAAGTCCTTCTGACTCCTGGTCCACTGCTGTAGGCACTGTGGTGCCACCTAACTGCCCTATTTTAGCTCTTACCACCTCTTCAATTGTATCACTGCTAAACTGTGAGGTTCTATTCCCTGACCACAATCTCCTATGCTCCTACCTCTCACATTCATTCCCTCATGATGAACCTACTCTATGTCCTCATCATGACTTTCTAATCCTTGACCAGTCCATCTTCCCTACTCTAGGTTCGCCTGCTTCAGTACTCCAGCCTTGGCCCCATAAGCTGTCTCCTCCATATTTTACTAGCTATTACACTAGAATCCTTTGCTGCACCCTAGATCTTCTGTCTTTCCTGGCCTGAGAATCCTTATCCCTAAGTAATCCCTACCATCTGATTTCTCCATTCCTGCTCCAATATTACTGAGCATTTCTGGGAGGAAAAACATCACAAAGTCAAATTGATTTCACCACTTCAACTTGATATCATATACATAGTTATGTCACATCACTTCAGCGAGCCCTCAGTGCTCCTGGTCAATACTACTCTGCCTTTATTGACTAGGCTCTCATTCTACAAAGTGATGGTTCTAAACTTTGTCTTTATCTTCTTGACACCAACCCCACCCTCTGCCTTTACAGCAGAGGACACAGCCTCCAGTTTCACTGAGAAGATGACTAATCAGTAACTTGAAATGTCTGGAATATAAATGCAGAGTACATGGCCAGAGTGTTAGGTTTGGGTCCAGATCCTGGCTTTGCCACTTAATCTCTATGTGTCCTAGGGTGAGTCCCTTCAATTCTTTGGGCTTCAATTTTCTCATCTGTAAAATGAGGGATGTGGATTAGATGACCAATAAAGTCTCTTCCAGCTTTTGTCCTATGAAGTATAGTTCCTGATCATTTTTCCTTTTTTATCCCAAACTTTATTCCTTCTTCTCCTCCCCTTAAATTGCATTTTATTCATAAAGGCTAATCCTTCCACTCCCTACTTACAATGGCACTCCCTCCTGAGTCCTTCAGGACCTGAGACTCCAGCTATCATTCCTTATTTCTCATGCATTTTTAATTTCTCCCTTTCCATCTGCTTACAAGCATGTTCATATTTTACCAATCTTCATCCTTCTTCTCCATCCAGTTACCATTTTCCCCTTCCTTTCTTCCTCTTCATTGCAAAATCTCCATAAAAAGTTGTCTACCCCTTTCTCTCACCCCCGCCATGTCTTTACTTCATCCTTACTGGTTTCTGTCTCTACCATGCACTACCCAAGGTCACCAGAGTGATCCTATCACTAAATCCAGTGACCTTTGTGCAGATCTCATACTCCTTGACCTCTGTTCAACTTTTAGCAATGTAGAACACCACTGGCTACTGGATAGTCTCTCATCCTTTGATTTCAAAGACAATGTGCTCATCTGGGTTTCTTTCTGTGTCTCTAGGCATTCCTTCTCTGTCTCTTGGCTGATTCTTCAGCATCTTTCTAACTTCCTAATGTGGATATTTTCAAAGTGTCTCATACTTATGCTATTTCCTTTAATAATATCATTTGTTCCCATGGCTTTAATTACCACCTCTATGCAGATGTCTTCTAAATAGACATTTCTAGTCTTGCCATCTTGTCTGAGATTCATCTGCCTAGCAGACATCAAGCATCACGGCATACCAGATAGGGATCTAGGTTTGGAGTCAGGAAGGTCTGGTAGGTTCAAATTCCACCTCACACTTTTGCCAGTTGTATGACCTTAGACACACTTCTTAACTTCTCTGTCCTCAGTTTTATAAAATGAGGGAGCTGGACTAGAAGGCCCCTAAAATTCCTTCTAACTCTCAGTCTATGATCCCATGGCTTACATTTTCTATGAGCTGCTCAGTCAGCACATTCAAAATCTCCACTCCCACTCCCCACTCCCATCTTCCTCCTCCTTTGCTATATTTATCAATGGAGCTACAGTCTATAGACCTTGTTTCTCATGTTCAAGGTTTGATATTCTCTTTGATTCTTCCTTCTCTCTTTCCTTTTAATCATGGAAAGTTAAGTCAAGGAAAGTTAATTAAGAGGTACTGTAAAGTCTGTCTCTGAAATGGAGCTTGTATCTATCCTCTCCTTCTCTATTCTCACTCCCATCTACTGCTAGAGGCTTTCAAGATCACCATTCTAGGTAGCTACAATAAGGAGAGAACAGAGTGACTTACTTGTTCCTGTTCTTTAAACCTATGCTCTAAATGTGGTGAAGTGAAGGCTTCCTCCATACCCTACACCCCTTTAAAGGAATTCTAGGCACCAGTAGAGCAGGAAGGGGGAAGTATTATGAGGACGTGGAGGGGGAACTTCACCCCTGAAATCATACCATGCAGGTGGCCACCTATTCTGCCTATGCCTAAGGTCAGCTCTGAATGATTCTCTAAGCTTGGATCTGTCTTTTACTCAGCTCTCGGTAGACCCTCAATAGAGAATTCCTTCACAGTTGTTATTACTGCCCTTAACATCTGATGATGAGTTTTCTTCTATGATCCATTTTTAATTCTTCTCATACTAAAGAGCTAGAGTTTGGAATTACTTTCATATTGTTTCTTCTCTATATGCCCTATGACTGCCAGGATACTTTACTACCCCAAAGGATTTCTTTCTTACTCTTTCTTCCTAGGGTTGCCATCTTGGAAAAGCTCCTAGTTAATAAACTCATGGTCTGGGAAGGTCAATGTTGAGTGGAGAGAAGACTGTGTTGGTGACTTATTAAACCCTGTGGCTTCTTCACCCTCTAGAAGCCTCCTCATAAGAGGGTGCAGTTTGGGTCACACTGGGTACTCAGCAGCTTTGTGGTGGGTATGGCTTTGTGCTTCCTCCTCTTGCTTTCGGTTTAGCACTTTCCTGTTAAGCAATGAGCAGTTCTACCTAACCGCAGGCCCAGCCAAGGCACAGTTGCGTGCAAACTTGATCTATTAAAGGGGCAAATAAAGGGCACCAGAGGGGAAAGGATTGATGCTGAAGCAGCTTACTTGGATAAGAAAGGACAGCAATGAAAACTCAGCCAGGAATCTGCAGCCATAGCCAATTCAGTCTATTTTACAGAGACCCAAAGGAAAAGGAGAAAAAACAAAGTTGAAACACCAGGATTAATAACGAGCACAAAGGCGTTCCAGTTCACTTTTCAAATCAATTCCAGTTTGCATTCAGCCGTGATAAAACTTGGTGTCCATTGGTCCTTGTTTAAATCAATGATAGTTGGAGTTTTCATTGGGAATTAGCCTTAAAATTGCCTTTTTTTTTCAAGGCAACAGGAGATGTTTGCAATAGGAAAGATTTGGGCTCAAGAAAGAATTCAAAATGAATGAGTCAAGTTCAATTCTGGTTCAAGAGAAATAAAAATGGTATTGGGGGTATGTAGAGTTCAGGCTGGATTTAAGCTTGAGAGCCAAAGATCACACAGGATCACATGATTTAAAAACAGGGGAGGGACTTTAAAGATCATCTACTCTGTTTCCTCCCCTTCATTTTATGGATAGAATACCAAGTCCTGAAGAAATCAGGCGATCTGCCCATGGCAGTCACAACACATAAAATCTCACCATATTAAAAAAAAGTTCTCTGAGCGTCAACAGATGACCTGTGATTTCAAGCCAGGCAGGTCCAGGAGGTGAGCAGCCTCTCTAGTTACAGTAAGCAACAATTAAGGCAATGATGACAGAAACTTAGGAAGCCTGACTTCTCCTCTTGTCACCCTGCAGACCACATCTCTCAGCTGGTGTAGAAAGCTTGTACCCTCCAGAGCTTCTGTGCGGGGGTGTTGGGTTCCCTACACAGTGCCAGGCTCATGATGCAATTTACAGAACAGGAAGAGGCTTTAGCTGAAGTGAGAAGAGGACTCTGACTCTGACTCAAGAAAAACACAGCGTGGGTTTTTTTTAAAGTTGTTTTTTGTTTTTAAAGAAAAGAAAACTCCAGAAAGAAATTAGTATTTTTTTAAAGGAGGAAAGGGAGACTTGAGGAAACAAAGCTGAACACTTTCCCATCCCAGCTTACAGAAAGGAAAAATAAGTTGAAGAAGAGAAAGACAGATCTCGGGAATGGACACCTTGAGACTCCCAAAGGAGAGTAGGGGAAAGGAGGAAATAACCTTAGAAAGAAATGTATGTCCCTCATTGGCTGGTCCCTTCTCTGTTCTCCTCTTAAGGGATTCTTAACCTGGGGTCCACAGGCCTCCAAGGAGTATATGAAGAGATTTCCAGGGGTCCATAAATTTGGATGAGAAAAAAGTTACATCTTTATTTTCAATAATCTCTAGCTGACTTTTAGCATTTCTTTCAATTATTTTTATTTTTCCTTTCTTTTTACTTATTTAGTTTTAGTTTTTTAGTTTCCAACATTCACTTTTATAAGATTTTGAGTTCTAAATTTTTTTCTCCCTCTTCCCCCCTTTCCCTCTCCCCAAGATGGCAAGTAATCTGATATAGGCTACACATATACAATCATATTAAACATATTTCCACACTTCAGTTATTTTAAAACATTATTATGAGATGAGGTCCATAAACTTCACTAGACTGTCAAAGGGGACCATGATACATAAAATGGTTAAGAACCCCGAGTCTTAAAGCAAAAGGCAGTTAGTTATCCAACCCTCAATAGTCTCAGTAATGATAATCCTCAACTCAGTGCTGAGGATCTCAGGGAAAGGAATAAAAACCTCGAAACACATTTTCAAATATAAGAGGATGACTCTTTACAAGCTCAGGTATGCACTCTGACTTAGTAGGGAGAGTCAGTCCATTGGTCAACAAGCGTTTATTAGACATTTTACTATGTACCCGTCATAGTGCTAAGTAAAGAAGGATATAAAGAAAGGCACCAGTACCGAAAGGGTCAGACCCTCAACATCTCACTTTTTCATTCTTCTTTAACTCAAAAGGATGAGTACTGGGGATAGATAGAGATATGGTACCCACGTATATATGTGTAAGTATGCATACATTTATATGTATGTATACAATGCACATGCACACATGCACACACACACACACACACACACACACACACATATATATGTATATACATGCATCTGTATATGTGTATGTGTGTGTGGTATGCATATATACATTTTTTCAGGTGCTAAGTGATAGTCTCCAGCTTGTAATCTGTGCTATTGGAAGGAATATTTGATCTGACAAAGCTTGAAGCATGAAAGAAGTGGTCTCTTACCACAGGATTTGTGTTGTTACTTCAGGACCTAGTCCTTAGTTTTCTTCTCTCATTCTCCAACTCCACTCTAGATAAAAACTAATCATCTTTTGTTGGGAAATCACGAGTGAAATGGGTCTGGGCGCACCTTTGCTGCCCTCTTCTGGGAACCAGTATTACTGCCAGGATGGGATTTAGTTGCGCCTTTCAAGGACTCACATACTTGTAACAGTAACATGATCCTGAGAGTAACATCACATAGAAATGGGATTTATTTGCATACTCATGTGAGCAGGCAGCACTGTGTTATTGGCAGCCAGCAAGTACCTCTGCCGTTGAAATAGAAATAAGCTGATTGTCACTAGCTCAACTATCCTCACTGGTTTTTAGACATACATCTTGAGCAGATTACTAGCCCATGATGGCAGTGCGGGATTCATCAATATTTATAGAGTGTTTAGGCCAAGAGATGGAAGGGAAGTCATGGTTCATCTAGCCTTAGCCCCTTATTTGAGAAAGAAGGAAAGTGAGGCCCGCGGATGTTGTGACTTGCCTAAAGTCATGTGAATGATTAAGTGGGAGAGCTGGGGTTCAAAATCAGGCTCTCTGACTCTAAATGCAGCCTTTCTTCAAAAAAATGTTTTTTTCAGTTAATAAGGATTGATGTTCTCTCTCCTCCCATCCCAGATTCCCCAACTTAAAATGTTTATTTGACACAGCAAATTTTGGTTCAGTTCCTCATTTTTATTTTGTGTGTGTTTTTGCTTTTTAAGCATTTTCTTGTAAACAAATGATTGTGCTACAAAAATGATCGGTTACTCTCTTGTTTTATTTGGATTGTTTAATACATTCCCATTTAAGATTAGGTTTAAATTTTCTCCATTTATCTCTAATATTGCTTTTTTCCTGAATTAGATTTCTAATAGAAATACAATATAATATTTGTAGTATATAACAGAATAGAAGTATAGATTTCTTCTTCCTTCTTAAGCATAGTACTTTGTCTCTTTATTTTTGTTTGATGTACTTTAAGAAAACTCTATTCCCAAAGACTCTCTTTCTCTCACCTGTAAATCCTGCCTCTCCCTCCTATTTGTCACCTCTTTCTCTAGTTTTAAAATTTATTTATTCCTTTTTCTTTTTATCTGGTTATATAATTCTTTCACTTCCCCTCCTTCCTTAGTTAAGTAGTTAATTGAACTCACCCTTCCTTTCTTCTCCTTTTATTTGTAGGCATTTTCTATTTCATTTTCTGTACCTTTTTATAAAAAGAATTTCTTTATGTCATTCTTTTTATTGATTCTTTTCCCTTTTTGTCTATTCTCTACTTTTATTCTTAACCCTCTACAATCTGGCTTCTAACTTTATCATTTTGCTGAAATGTCTCTCTCCAAATTTGCTAATGATCTCTTAGGTGCTAAATCCAATGACCTTTCTCTATCCTCGTTCTCCTTGACCTCTCTGTGGCTTCGATACTTGATCACTCTCTATTCCATGATATTCTCTTCTCTCTGGGTTTTCAAGTGACCACTCTTTCCTGGTTCCTCTTCTATCACTTTTGCTAGATCCTTCTCCAGATCACTCCCTCTAACTATGGGTGTCCCTAGGGATCTGTCCTGAATCTTCTTCTCTTCTCCCTCTTTTAGACTTGGAGAGTTCATCAACTCCCAAAAATGATTTTAAAAATCTGTCTTTCTGCTTCATACTCTCTGCTGACTTCCAATATTGCAGCTCCAATTACCTTTTGGATATCTCAAACCAGTAGACAGCTTAAACTCAATACTTCCAAAATGGAACTCATTATCTATTCCCTAAACTCTCCCTGCCTCCTTCCAATTCCTTATTACTCTACCGGGCAACTCCCAGTCCCTCAGGCTCCCAACCTAGGAGTCACCCTGGACTCCTCACTAACTCTCACTCCCCCCAGTTCATCCAAGCTGTTGTCAGGAAGTATTGATTTCACCTCCACAATATCTCTCCAACATGTCCCCTTCTCTCCTCTGATACCACCCCCACTGTGGTGCAGGGTCTCAATCACCTCACATCTGGACCACTGCAATACTCTTCTGGTGGAGCTGCCTGCTTTCAAGGCTCTCCCCACTCCAATCCATCCTCCATTCAGCCACCAAAGTGATTTTCCTAAAGCACAGGTCTGATCATGTCACCGCTCAACTAAATAAACTGTAGTGGCTACCTATGGCCACCAGGAACACATACAAAATTCTCTCTCTGGCATTCAAAGCCCTTCATCACCTAGCCCCGCTCCCCATCTTTCTGGTCTTCTTACATCTTATTCCCCAATGTGCACTTTTCATTCTAGTAACACTGACCTCCTGGACAATGGGAAACTCCAGCTTTCAGCTCCTGGCATTTTCCCTGTCTCCCTTGTCAGGAATGCTCTCCCTTCTCTGCTCTGACTACTGACCTCCCTGGCTTCCTTTAAGTCCCAAATCCAATCCCACCTTCCACAGGAATACTTCCCCATCTCTTCTTCTTAATTCTAGGACTTTTCTTCTCTTAATTATTTCCTTTTTATCTCGTATATAGCTTGAAATATACATATATATGGATATACACACAAAAATATGTGTATGTGTGTATATATGTATGCATGTATGTGTGTATATATATACATGTATGTATGTTTGCATGTTGTCTCCATTATTAGTTTCTTGAGGGCAAGGATTATCTTTTAAACCTTTTTATATTCCTAATACTTAGCACAGTGCCTGGCACTGAGTAAGAGCTTACTAAATGTTTATTGATTGATTATATGTATTCCTTCTTTAATGTCTCTGTTCCTCATGGAATTAAAGCTTATAAAGTACCAATGCTGAGGTCCATTTTCTAAACTACTTCTATGTTATTGCCTCATAAATCTTGTCCTCTTTCCTTTCTTCCTGCTGTGCCTCGCTCTTAGAAGTATCAATTCCTGTAGAATATAAGATATTAGTATTGTCCTCCTGCTAGGAATTTTCAGGTCCCAGATCTTGTGGTCCAGTTCAACTCCTTTCCCTCCCCTCATGGTCGTTTTCATTCTTATTTGCCATGTAATCTCCTCTCTGAGTTCATCGTCTGACCCTTCTGGATATTCGTTGGCCCCAGGAGCTCCAATTTCCCTTCTCTTGAGGTAGTATGCTGTCCATGCAGACAAAACACTCTCTGAGTGGTATCTCTGAGCATCAGATCCCTATAGATTGTAAGGTCCTCATCTCTCATTGGAGAATATGCCTTCCTCCCTATAGGAGTGCTCTTCAGTGGGACCTCCTCCAATCACTAAGTCTAGATTTCTCCTTCCCTTTCCTCCTGTTTCAATTTTTCCCTTTGCTACCTCATTCATTTTCTCATAGACTGCTGTCTTCCTGAGAGATCCTAGGAGTTATTTTCTCTTCCTTATGCATTTGATTAAGAGGCATCACACATTCCCTTCTCTCTTCTAGCTCCCTCTTATGCAACCTTTTCATTCTGCAGTTTAAGTCTCCCAAAACAAAAAAAAAAAATATTAATTCACCTGTAAAGGAGGGAAGCGGTTGTCAAGTATAGTCCATAGTGTTTTGTATTTGATGCTCCACTATCATTTCTCCAATTTCTTTGTTTTCATCTTCATTATCATGTGTGTTTCTAGAAAGAAATCACTGTATGGTCCCTCTGTTGTTTTATTTATTTTTATTGATGTCCAGTAGTTTTTCTGAAGTTTTTTTCCCTCTTGAGATAGGGTGATTTGTCTGCTTGTACTTTCCTTGGTAGCTGTATTTATGACCTTTCTTGGGTTTCTGTTGTCTGGAGAGTTTGCTAATTGCAAACATCTGGTTTTGTTATGTTTTGTTTTATTTTGTTTTGTTTGGTAGGAATGCTTCAAATGCCTCTTTTATAGAATGTTCATCTTTTTTTATTGATAACTAGACTCAGGTTTGCAGGGTATATGACTTTGAGTTGCATCTTGAGAACCTTTGCTTTTCAGAATATATTATTCCATTCCCTTCTGTGGTTTCTAGTGGATTCAGTATAGCTTTGTGTTATTTGAATTTTCTTTCCTTTATAGTTAACATCTTATTCCTGGTCACAAGTAGGATTTGTTGTTGGTGATTGAAATTGTTTTATTTAACCACTATGTTTTTGAAATTTGCAACATAGTTCCATATGTATGTGGGTGTGGGTGTATTTTTTCCCTTGAGGCAGTTTATGGATTCTTTTGATTGGTGCTCGGAAATTCTAAGTAATTTTCTTGTATTATTTTTTGGATTATGGTGTTCAGGTTTTTTGAATTTTGTTCTTCTGGGAGGCCTATGGTCATTAAATTTTGATTTGAATCTTGTCTTGAAGATCAATATATTTTGCTTGTGTGGAGATCATATGTTCTTTTAATATCATTACATTTTGTTTCTCTTCACTATATGTGAATTCGCAATCAATTGTTCTCTCTTACTTCTTTGGAGACTTCCCACCATGGGGTCAAATCATTCTTTCCTGATGTGCAGGCCATAAATTCTGTCACTTAGGCCCCTTCAACTTCCTCTTTCAATATTTTTATTTTTCTCTTGAACCATTTGGGAACATATTGTGGTTCCATGCTCTCTGGGAATTCTTAGTGCTCTCTGCCTCATCAGGTGTTAGTTCAATGTCTTTTGTCTTACAATATTTAATTAGGGACATCTGCATTCATTTAACTGTGTTGGTGGTCTTTTGTTTTCATACCTTACTTTATCGATTTAAATATCAACTTAAATATCAATTTATCTGCTTATTCTCCATGTTTTTAACTAAGTTTTCTTCCTGAGATCTTTGGTAATTTCATTTATTCCAATTATATTCCCCTATTGATTTTTCATTTCTTTCTCTTTCTTGGCAGATCTTTCAGGGGAGCTGCACCTTAAAGCTATCTCAGCCTCTTCCCATATTAGGGAATTTACTTTTCACTGGCTTCAGTACCTGCCAGAGACAGATTTGGCCCCAGTTGGATGCCAGTCCCATTTTCTTCAGGTCTGGTACAGAAGCACTTCCCCTCCCCAACGCATGCACATGTGTGCACATGCATGCACACATACACACACACGTGCATGCACACACACACATACTGCTCTAATTTCCCTTTTCTTTAATTCTCTGATTGCCATGGCACTACCATGCCAACCAGAGCACTCTCTACCTTCTTGTATCTCTCTCCTCAGCATGGGTGAGCAGAATTGAAGATTGATACCATTGCCACAAAAATAGCAGAGTAAGGGCAAGGGCAAGAGTGTGCGGGCTACTACAGCAACAACATTGAAATTACTGAGTGGATCTCAGAGTGCAAGCTAGTGAATTGGGTTGTGTGCCCGGCCAGAACCTGGGAGTTGAGTAAATTTATTTTGCATATACTTATCTATGTATGTATTTGGTTTGGGTTTTTTCCCTCATAGAATGTAAACTCTGAAGATAGAGCCTGAATTTGGTCTTTGTACACCCAGTGCCTAGCACAGTACCTAGCACGTAAGTGCTCATTGATTGATTGGTTCCCCTCCAATCCAGTCCAACAAGCATTTATTATGCTCCTGGTTTTGTGTTAATTCATATAGCTCTGTTGGTGTTATCCATTTTAGATTGTAAATGCCCCAAAGATTAGGCTGATTTGATTAGATCTGCCCCATTCGAGTGATAGATAATGATAGACATCAGCATTTGGGTGATATATGATTATTTAAAAATAAGTAGAATCAGGCTCTTCATAACTAGCAAAGTCCCAGACACCAGACCTTTGCCTCCAGGACAAGCCCTGAGCAGATCTGGAAGTCAAGATGGGACCCACACAGCCTTGAGGCAACATTACCTTCCTTTTCTACTTGTACTCATATACTGCTGAAACCAACAGAGGACTTCACATATCTATGCTCATTAAGTTTGTCATCTGATCTCAAGTGAATCCTCCATACTACATGATTATATTTTCCCTGATTGAATCTCTATTGCATTCTCCATTTGAAGGATTGGACAACTGTTACATCCTCTTGCCCTTAGCGTTCTATGATCTCAGTCATATCTCTTCTTTTGGAAGTGAATCTTCTGCTTTCTGAGTATATAACAAGTACGACCAGCTTCAGTCTCCTGATGATGAGCCTTTTTTGATGTAGAGACAAGAAACATAGCTGCTCTCACATTCACTCTTCAATTTCTTCTTATTTGCTTTTTTTCTTCTGCCTACACACATGCTCATGTTTCTCCCATCTTTAGATAAAACCCTTGAATGATCTAACCATCCCTGCAATTGTTCATGCTTTCTCCTCTTCATTCTGGCTAGGTACATCTTGTACTAGGTACCTTTACCTCCTCACTCTGCTAACCTTTCTGGAATCTGGTTCTTGACCTCATCATTCAACTGGAGTAACTAGTGATCTCAATCATTAAATCTCATTGTATTTTCTCAGTCCTCATCCTTCTTGACCTCCCTGCAACCTTCTGACACCATTATCATCTCCTGGATACTCTATTCTCTCTAGGTTTTCATGACACTATATGAACTCATACCTGTTTTCTCTTTCTACCTGTATGATGGCTCTTTCTCAGTCTCCTTGGTTGGATCATTTGGGTCACACCCACTAACCACAGGTATCATACCCTCCTGTCTCTGTCTTGGGTTTTCCTTTCTTCTTTCTATTATCTTACATGATCTCATCAGGTCCCATGGGTTCAATTATCTCTGTGCTAAAGATTTCCAATTCTATATATGCAGTCCTACTCTCTCATGTTCCAGTCTCCTCTGTTGGTTTCAGCAGTATATGAGTACAAGTAGAAAAGGAAGGTAGTGTTGTCTCAAGGCTGTGTGGGTCCCATCTTGACTTCCAGATCTGCTCAGGGCTTGTCCTGGAGGCAAAGGTCTGGTGTCTGGGACTTTGCTAGTTATGAAGAGTCTGATGAATCTACTTATTTTTAAATAATCATATATCACCCAAATGCTGATGTCTATCATTATCTATCACTCGAATGGGGCAGATCTAATCTTTTGGATATCTCAAACTGAATATCTCTTAGGCCTCTCAAACTCAACAGGTCTCAAACAGAATGTCATTTTTGCCCCACCTCCCCAAACCAGTCACCAAGACTTGCATCTTTGGTGTTATTCCTAGCTCCTTACTTTCACTTACACTATATATTCAATGTTATCAGATTGTCATTTCTTTCCTCACATATACAGCCGCCAAAACCTCTTATATGGACTACTGAAATAGTAATAGACCTTCTACTTGGTCTCTCTGCCTTGTTTTTCTCTATTCCAATCATCTGTCCAAGTGATTTTCCCTAAAGCAAAGAACTGAACATAACATTCCCTCTCTTCCCAATAAATATTACATATTTATATTCAATAAATTGAAATAGCTCCCTATTATCCTTAGGACTAGATAATTGCCAATTTGGCATTCGAAGCCCTCCACAATGTGGTCCATTCCTATCCTCTCAGTCTTCATCTCCCATCTCCACCTGAGTTTGTGCATTGGATGTCTGCCATGCTGCAATGTTCTCTTTCAGGTTCTCTGGCTCCCTGCAAGACCTTGCTCAAATCCTACTTTATATAGAAGTCCAACCTCCTTTCCTAGTCCTCTCCATCCTCCACTCCCATCTTTTTCATGTATTCCTTGAGATTACCTTTCATATATTCTGTATTTCCTAATTATTTACATGTTATCTTTCTCATTAGAATGTGAGGTCTTGACATTAGGGATAATGGTTCACACAGTGTCTGGCCCATTTTGGTTGTTGAGTCAGTGTCCAATTCTTCATGACCCCATTTGGGGGTTTTCTTGACAAACATACTGAACTGGTTTGCCATTTCCTTGAGAAAATTGAGTCAAACAACAAGTGGCTTGCTCAAGTTCACACAGCTAGTAAATGTCTGAGACTGGATATGAACTCATGATGATGAGTCTTTCTGATTCCAAGCTCAGTGCTCTATCCACTATGCCACCTAACCATCCACCTGGCTCATATTAGGCACTTAATTAATGCTTGCTGACTCACTGACAAGGACCAATATTGAAAACTTTATAGCCTGGCAGAAATTTCTAGGTCTTTAGGTTCCCTGAGGAACATAACCTTCAAGAATTTAAGGGTACCTCCAAACCAGAGTGAGGCATTAAAGCAGGACTTTAAGGGAAGTGATTTTTATGTCTTCTACCATGGTCAGAACACATTCAGAACACATATGGACATTCTGAGCACATTTCTGGAAGACAATGACAATATTCCCAAAGACAAATAGGATAGTGAAAGGATGCAAAATCATTCCATATACAAAAGAATCAATGAATGAAGAAGCTGTCTGGGGAAAAGAAAGGGTAGGGGGGAGCAATGGGAAATATAATAGCTGTTTTTAAGTATTCAAAGGGCTGTACCAGAGGGCAGAAGTAGGACCAAAGGGTAGCAGTCACAAGAGTGAAGTTTTCATCTCAAGGCAATAAAAAATGTCCTAGCCATTAGTTGTAAAATGTTAAGTAGCCTTCCCTTAAAGGTAATGTGTTTCCATAACTTGAGGTCAAGTGCAGCCTGAAGCTTGTTGGGAATGTTATAAATATAATTTTGTTCTCCAAGGTCTTACCATGATGACTACAACTATAATTGGCAAGGACACGCCTTTGTTACTTTTACAGCAGGAGACTGGGGTGAGCATAAGGTCTTTTACGGTAAAAAGCCTAGGACAAATGGACTTGTCTAGGGGAGATACAGGAGAGTGTGCTTGCCAGAGGTCTTGGGCCCACATGGGGATACCAGGGTTAGGCAAACAAATTCCAGAAGGTCTGAGTCACCAACAGCCACAACAAACAGAACCCATCAGCAGGAGAGGAGTAACTGCCCCAGTAGGAGGCAGCTGGACTAACACCAGATTGGGCAGACCTAATGAAGGACCTAAAAAGTACTGAGGCCTAGTTCTCTATCTCTTTATCACTGGGATGTATGATCAGAATTAATTCATAGGATCATTATCACTTAGCATCATGCCTGGGACACATAATAAGCATTTAATATTCACTGAATTAACCCATCTTCAAACTGTTGTGGTAACTCCTGTTGTCTTCTTGCCCCCAATCCATAGTACTGAGAGGCAGCATGGGTTAGTAGCGGGGCAGCGAGGTGGTGCCATAGTGCACAGAGTTAGGCCTGAAGTCGGGAAGACTCATTTTCCTAAGTTCAAATCTGGCCTCAGACACTAGCTGTGTAAATCTGGGAAAGTCATTTAGCCCTGTTTGCCTCAGTTTCCTTCCTGTAAAATGAGCTAGAGAAGGAAATGGCAGACCACTCCAGTATCTTTGCCAAGAAATGGGGGTCACAACTGAATAACAGTAACAGCATGGATTAGTGGGTAAAGATGACCTTGGAGCCAGGAAAACCTGGATTCAAGTTTTGTCTCAGACACTTAACCGGCCATTTGACCTTAAGCAAGTGACAAAGTCTCTCAGAAAACTAAGATTATAAGGAGCAGAACAACATAATAACTGCCAATGTGCAAGATTGTGTAGAGAAATTTATTGCAGAGAAAGACTTATATACAAATGAAATCAGAGCGAAGGGCCAAAAAGTCCCCCCAAAATGAAGAATGAAACTTAAAAAATGAAAACCTACACATGCTGTTTTCAGGAAGCGCAGCAAGTTTAGCAAGGAAAAGGTCAGTGTTTTCTTCCCCAGGCTAAACTGGGTGACAGGGGACCTAGTGTAGGATTGTGTCAGCAAAACACAAAACAAAAAACATCTCAAAACACTTGTAAGAGGTACAGAAAGCCAAGTCTTAATTTGGCTGTAGATCATTAAGGGTCAAGGGTTGTCACAGACTTGTACGATGTAGGTTATGTCAATGCTTAATGCCACAAACATTCTTGTCTTTAAAATCACAAATACAACTGTTGTCCAATTTTTTAGCCTCAGGACCCTTTATAGTGTTCAGAATTACTGAGGACCCCCTACCTCCCAAGGAGTTTTTGTTTATGTAGGTTATATCTATTGATACAGTATTAGAAATGGACTTAGTATTATTATGAAAAATTTTGATCTTGAAATGATCTCAGGGATTTCCAAGGGGTCCCTGAAGGAATGAGACAGCTGAGCAGTGAACTTTGATTTGGGGAGATAAATAAATGGGAGAGAAAAAGGGAGTTGAGTTTCTCACAGAAGGCATATTGAAAGACAGTGTAATGTATTGGATAAGATGCTGAGCTTGAAGTCAGGAAGACTTGAGTTCAAATCCCACCTCAAAAATTTACTGTGATACTTGGGCAAGTCACTTAGGACTTCAGATTCCTGAACAATGAAGTAGTTGCATACCCTGACTTCTAAGGTCCCTTCTAAGTTCTAAATCTATGAACTTATGACTTTGTGAGGTACAGTAAGAAGGAGCTCAGCTTTGCTATAGTGACAGAAGACTTCTAGTCTCTTAGCTCCTTGAAAGCAAGGATAGTTTTTTGTCACTTTTCATATTCTTAGCATGGTGTAACATATAGTAGGCACTTAATAAACAGCAGTTTATTTCACAGAGTTAATTTCACAGTTATGCCTTAGAGCCTGTCCTGCTTGGGAATACTGTCACTGAACTGGTCTCCAAAAAAGGAAACAACATCTTTGAGAGGGCTATTCTCTGTTTTCACTCCACCCTGGAAGTAACATTTTAAAAACTATTTTCTGTTAAACTATGACAACATCACAATGTTTGTCAAGCTGGAAATATTGTAGTCTCAAAGAAATCATAAAACTGAGAGATGGTCTAGTATTCTACATCTCACAGAATTTGTTTATTAAAATGTGACCCTCTTGAGAATTGGGACTATAAATCTAGAGAGACAGACAGATAGATAGATAGACAGACAGACAGATGATATCTTTGTATTCCTAATGACTAGTAATACCTAGGAGGTAATCCAGATTATTACATTGGTCTAGTGCAGTGAGTTCTAAAATATTTTGAGCACCTCTACATGAGTGAAGAGAGGATGGATGAGAGATGTTTTTAAGGTAGCATCAACAAGTCTAGGCAACTGAATGAGAGTGATATCAAGTGAAGACTGGAGCACAATGCCAAGGCTGTAAGCCTGGTAGAAGCATTGCAGTGGAAGGATGGTGGCTGACAAAAATAGGAATGTTTAGAAAGAAAGATGGGTTTTTAAAGAAAAATAATGTAGTAAGGTTTTTGATGCAGATTAAAACCTATCCATACTTGCTCAACAACTATGTTCCATCAAAACTGAAAAAGATGAATGGGTTGGGGAAAGGGAGGTTGATTAGGGCTCTTACTAGACAGTGTGTGGGTGTGCTGCTGGGGCAGGCATCTGGGACACAGGGTACAATCACTTTGAGGGACCCAGGCCTTGAGGAGTGAGGTTTGGGGGCTAATACCACTACTGAGGAAGGGAAAGGGTTGAAGGATATTGGGGAATAATGAGTGAAGGGGAAAATGTGGTTATGTAGAGAGAAGTTCTATGACTGACTTGTGGGAAGGGCAGGAAGCAACTGATGCTCCAACCCTTTATTATTGTTATACAGTTCCTCTCAGTGAGGAAACTCCCCCATTCATATTTTCATCTGCAACTATTCTACAATTATCAGAGCTGCCCCAATCACTAAAAGATTAACTGACTTGCCCAGGCCACACATAATTTGGGTGAGTTGGGACTTCAACTCAGGTCTTAACTAGAAGTTGGCTCTCTATGCATGACTTCATGCTGCTCATGTAATGGATATTTACTATTTGTAGAATACCTAGAACTTTGTGCTGTCTCACTTGGCTTCTTAGGCCATTTATACCTTCCTAAGGATACGCAGTTCTTTAATAGTAGAGAATAAGCTTTCTATTTCCTTTGTATACAGTACATAGGTAAAAATGTATGGTATAATGGCCAGAGGACTGGCCTTGGAGTAAGGCCCCAGTCACTTGACACAACTTTATTTATATCAGACAACTCCCTAGACTTTGTCTATGAAAAGCAGTCGAGGTGATCTTTTTAAGGAGGTAATTAATTCTCTGCCGTGGGAGTATTGTTACAATGCTTGGACTAATGCTCAATAGTGATGCTTTACAAAAACAATCCTGTACAGTAAGGCTTAGCACAGTGCTATGCATGTGGTGCTCTTTAATGCAAAGTTTTGCTGGTCTAACCTCTAGGTGTGTGGTTCTGCCTAATTCACAACTGCAACCCAGCAGTGATTACATTGTCTTACTTCCCATGGCTAGAATGAGGATCAAATAAAGGCACAGATGTAGTGTTTTTGTGTTCATTGCAGTGCATTCTAACACTCCAGATTAAAATGAATTTAATCTTCAGTTTTCCTTCATGTTACTCTAGGAGGCTGTTAGCGTTCTCAAAAATGCCCTCTATCTTAAGCAACGGGAGCAGTGTGGTGAAAAGAAAGTTTTGAGTAACAGCAGGGGATCTAGTTCTGCCATTAATTATATAAATTTGGGTATATAACCTGTGATATTCTAATCTTAATATACTTTCTAGCCAAAGACAAGTCTTTTGGGAAAGAACTCTGGTGTTTAACCTGCAAAAAAGCTTTGGGGAGGGTGGATGACAGACCTATGATTACAGATTTAGAGCTGGGAGGATCTAGGTTATCTAGTACAATCCTCTGGTTCTATAGATAAGGAATCTGAAGCCCAGGAAGGTTACCTGGCTTATTAAAGGTGATGGGAGTGCTAAGATAAAATTGTGGTGGGAACTTAGGCAAGTATTAGAAGGGCTACGAAACACAGATGGGATTAGATTTCTTTGACTTGGCTCCAAAGGGCAGAAAGAAGATGGATAAGAGCAAAATGAAGAGAGGCAGATTTTAACCCCTTATATTAAGGGGAAAACTTTAATCATCAAGGGCTATACAAACCTGGAGCGGGCTGCCTTTGGTAGTGAGTAATGGGTTGCCCATCAAAGGGAAGGGATAACAACTGCTTGTCACAGGTGTCCAAGGGGGCTTCTTGTTTGGGTGGAGGTGTCAGATAAGGTGACCCTAGAAGTAATTTCTGAATTCAGAGATTTTGTGCCTGGAAGTGTCATGAAGCATGAACTAATTAAAACTGGAGTTCTAGTCCCAGCTCTGAGACCTAAGGACTAAGTTACTTTAGTTTCCTTCTCTGTTCCTGCTAACTCTAAGTCTGATTCTTCAAAGTGGAAGCTTTCTTGGTTCCTTTTTGATGAACTGCAGTCACACCAATCATCCTGAGGAAGTTCGAAGATTCCTATCTACCTTGTTTTGGAGGTTTTTGGCTTTAGCATTTTGATTAATTCTATTTAGTCATGTCTTCCAATCTGTGAACTTTATCTAAAGACACTAGCAGGAACCCTCAAGCTGATAATATTGTCCTCTCATTGTTTATTTCCCCAGATGCTCATTTTCCAAATAAAATAAAAATTTTTTTCACTCCTTTATCCATTCAACATTTTTCCTCTGCACTGTGAAACAAAAATGCACCAAGGTCAGCTAACAGTGATAACGGTAAAAGTACGGGTACACATCACGCAGGAACCAAGCAACAGGAAAACTCCACAAAGGAAGGGGGTGTTCTTAGAAGAAATTTATTTCATTGCTGACCCTCAGGTGGCAGCCTTCGACTTTCATCAAGCTGCCATATTCTCCACTCCTGAGGTGCCAAATCTTAGGGAGCTATATTGAGATCAATCTTCAGTCTTTCACAGACCTACATAACATTCAGCTTTGGAGAGAGACAAGATTTGGGGGGACTATTTCTGTCTACAAAGAGCAGCTTCTGAGTACTCCAACTGTTTTGATCCGAGGCCAGTTTCTGGTGAAGGGTAGTCACACCGATTGCTCTGGAGAGTTTGGCAGATTTCCTATTCATGCTTCTAACTGCTAATGAGAAAACAGGGCTTGGACCTTAGATAGCTTGAAAGTCTTATTAGACTTACTGAACTAAAGACATTTTTAAAGTGCTAGAATTAAGCTGGTTAATGTCATTCTACTTTTCTCAAACAGTATTTATTCTATGAGCAGGAGATACTAGAGAGGCTGCAGGAGATCTCTCCTCACCTTGTCTCTGTCCTTGTGCATCAATTTTCTCCATTCCAAAAATCCTACCTCCAAAAGTATCTATTTCTATCACTGTATAGGTGGGAGAAATAAGAGAGCTAGGTATTTAAGAAAGAGCACACAGGTGGGAGAAAGAGTGGACATGAGGTCAGATTTCTTTCCATTAGCTATTAAAAAATACAATAAATGAGATTTCTATCCTTAGAAACATAACTTTCTTAGAAAGCATACACAAACAGGAGGAACACTGATAATTCTGACAGACTTCCTTGGTTAAAAATATTTGTAATAAAACACAGAAAAACTGAAATCAAAAATTGATTCCCTACATATATGAACATTTTCTATTTTATAATCTGGATTATACCTGGAAATGCAGGTCATTAAGCTTAAGACTGTTAATCAAAGTGATCTTTTCTGCCTCCCTCCTCCCGGTCCCCATCATAGAAATATACATGGGAAAAAAACAAAAAAGTAAAAAAAAAAAAATAATGATGATGATGATGAAAGCGAGAGGAGTTGGAGTAGGTGCCGAGACTCTAGCGAGTAACAGTGTTCAGACAATCTTACTCTTCTCCCCATGATATATGAAGCAGGATATTAAAAAGGGAATTAAGAACTTCCCACAATAGTTTAAAATCTGTGTTTAAGCATTATGTCATAGAGAGTCTGTTACCTTCCTAATCAGGGAGGGGATACAGCATAGTTTCAAGGCATTTCAATTTAATATTCATTTAACCCCATAGCAATTGTGCAATAAGCAAAATATCAGAAAAGGAAAACAACAAAGTCAACTTCTCACAGGAAGAAAGAGACAGTAAGATATGTACAGAAATCAGCCTTCACATACAGGAGTCTTGTTTGAGTGGCAACTGAAGATGCAGATTCCAGAAAAAAACAAATATTATCCATATTGGGAATGTTCATTGGTGTTTAACAGTTTCCATTAGGGCAGCCCTCTTTAAAAGAAGTAACAAGGTGTGCCAGTAGAAGTTGGTTAGTTCAAGTCCCAGTGGTGGATTCATTTCAGAAAAGGAATGCCCTAGTCAATGCTGTCTAAGAGTTCAGAACACAGGTTTGGGGTGGGGCAGGGCGGGGTGAAATCTACTGTTCCCTAACACATACAGTTTGCCACCCGGACAAAGATCTGAGTCCCCAACAAGATCTTCTTCAGAGGGTTAAGCTTCACTAAATAAGGGGTGGCCTATGGCATTTAGGACACTTCCTTTCTTTCTAGGTCTCTGGAGTCACAAGTCCCATCTGGATCCCGATGCACAGCCTTGTGCATTCAGCATCCTGCAAACATACATCTGCCATGTTTCAGGCTCTCCCCTGCCAAGGACAGCATTAACCTCCTCAAAGCCACCAGAATCGTACATACACTATCAACATGATAAAAAACACAGCAACTGCTGCAAGTTTGGCATAGGTGGAACGCATGTTCAAATACTTCGCATCCTGACGATATTTCTTGGACAAACTGGACAAATTGTTGGCTTTGGAATCCAATGCTGTCAAAAAGTAGAAATGGAATAAAACAAATTAGCTCAAGAGACCTTTTATCAACGTTTTCTTAATTAAAATAAAAGCACCTCCTCACATCTCCAGTTTTATTATGCTATGGGAATAAGTGCTATCCTTTCCATGAACAGCATATACTCAACTGAGACTATCAGAGGATTCACATAATCTAGGAGTAAGGAGAAAGCTGTACCAAAGTTGTGTAGGGTTCCTTCCAACTTGAAGAAATAAACTGGCTCCATGGCAAGGGATCTTAAAAGTCTGTGAACTTGTTTTTAAATATTTTGATCCCTGTACTTCAAGAGAATTGGTTTCCTTTGTAATGCTATATATTTTATACATTTAAAAACATCATCCTGAGAAAGGGTTCAAAGGTTTCATTAGACTGCCATAGCGATTCATGACATAAAAACAGCATGTAAATGTGATATATCAATAGCCCCTTATCAATATTAATAGAAATAAAACCCTCAGGAAATGACAACCTAGGACACTATTTTTTTTTCATTTCAAGAGTATGCTGGAAACAAACTAGTGAAAATACAAAGGAGCCAAGGGATCTTCAAGCTCTCCTATAACAAAAATAATAATTGTTATTAATTATAAGTTTTCATTAACCAAGTGTGCAAAAGTTTGTGTTCAGAATGTGGAAAGAAAAGAAACGGTATCATTCTGATCACGCTTGAGTACCTTGAGTACGCTTGAGGGAAATGGACAGACATTTCTGAAAGATTCTCCATGAGAAAGTCAGAAATAAAAAAGGCTTTACTGGTCACCTCTTGGCGAACCCCAAAACACAATGAACTGGAATCCTCCAAGTATTTCTTTTAATTCATTGTAAAGAATGAGTGCACTGGATTATGATATGGTGTTTTTAAGATTTACACAATGCTTTCCTCACAACTCTGGGAGGTAGGCACAAGTTCTTTTAATCCCCATTTTAAAAATAAGGAAAACTGAGGCCCTAAGGGGTTAAGTGACTTAAGACACAATTAATAGGAGAGGTGGGATTCTTGACTGCAAATATAATACTCTATTGGCAATAAGTCTGTGGTCCTAAGAAATATTGAAGTATGCCATTCAAGTCTGACACTATGAAGTCCCATTGTGGTCTGCAAGTAACCTGAGTTTGGCAAGGCTATGCCAAAAGAATGAAACAACTGAAAGGGCTATCAAGCTAGAAAGGTCTCAGTGGACCCAGCTAAAGATTCTTATGTCTGCTACCCGAGGACCAGTCTACCTGGTCAGACAAGGCTTATCACCAGAAGGCTGTGCATACATGATGAACTAGTTTAACTACAGCAACTCATGAAACTATCTAAGGATGGAAGAACTGTAATCTGTATTATATGAAACAATCTTTTGTATAAATTATGTGTGTGATTATATATGGACAGGTTATAAATATTTATGTGTTATTTCCCCTTCTAGAATATAAACTGAGGAGATAGTGCTTTTGCCTTTCTAAATGATGCATGCCCAACATGTAGCATAGTGCCTGGCACAAATAAATGCTAAATAATTGATGGCTTTGTGAAAGGACTATCCATCCCAATGACTTTGCAGATTTTGAATCAACTAATAGACAAGCATTTACTAAATGTTTACAGATAGTTAATGCATTTTTATCATTTTCCCTGCATTTATTTATTTCCATGTATTTATTTATATTTACTTGTTGCCCACATGTTAAATCTTAGGGAACTAGACTCCAATTTTTAAACCTAATTTTACCACTGTTTTCATTAGTATTCTTTACCAACTCATTAAACTTCTTCACAACAGAAAACTGTCACGAAGGTGAATATGAAACTATTTCAAAAAACATGTTATATAAACTTCTATATCTCATAAGCATAAATAATAACGACAAGAACATGCTTATCACCAATATTCCATTTGTTAAATTTTGTCATGTCCTTCTCCGTTAAGAAAGGCCTCTCTTATGTAAGAAATAACAGGAATATTTTCTCACCATCTCCAGAAATTTTTATGATTATTGGCTGAAAAGTTTAGGAAAATAGCACTAAGTCAAACTGGACCCAAGATTAGAAACTAGGCTTCAATCACAACATCTGAATAACACAAATATTATTAAAGTGGAAACAGCTTCCTCTAAAAAGCATAACTTTTTATACCTTTGGAATTTTGCAAAACTTTCTTTTTTAAGCTCAATCTGTCAGGCATTCCTTAAGAGAATGTTTTGGGGGAAATGAAGTGGGTTTGTTAATAAAATTTTGCTATATTAAACTAAATGTGGGCATTGTAGGTACTTCTAAGTCACCCATTAGATGAATGAGATAAGGTTAATGATGCAAGAATATGGCAAACAAGGCAGGAAATTGAATGAAAAATGGCAGGTAATAGTACAAAGCACCTTAGCATTGCTTATACTAAGGGTGGTAAGAATAACTGCAAAAGCAGAAATCCGGTCTAGCAAATGCCCCTCTGTGCCTTCTCAACACCTGTACTGATACAAACCAGAAGCAAACTAACAGTCAGGTCTTACTGAAAGCAACCAAAGAAGTTTCACAGACCTCTTAAGCTTCAAAGTAAAAACAGTTCATGGACTTTGGGACTGAAGAAGAAACCCTAAGAGATAATGTCTTATTGTAAAGAGGATCAACACAAAGTACCTGCCACCAGCCAGAATTCTTTACAAATTATTCACTTGAATAAGCCATATTCCTTTTGCTTCTTGGGAGGCAGCAGGCAGACCAAATAAAGGAGGTGGGGGCAAGGTGGGTTTATGGCATTTTAGCTATGGTACAGAGGTAAGGATGAATGAGGAAAAGTAAGGAAACTGGTTTGGCTGTACCAGCGGGTGGAGGACTTTGAACATCCAGCTATGGACTTCATCACGTGAGTGATACAGAACTAGAGAAAGCTTTTGGGCAGGATAATAATGCGATTCGGAGCGTTTGAAAAGTCTGGGAACCTGAGAGACACCAGATTAAAAGGAGCAAAAGATCAGAGCAAAGGAAAACAGCTGAGACAATTTCAGCAAGCGCGCCACAGCTTCCTTTCCTCCATTTGCCCAATTAGTTTATGTTTTTAAGATGCTAAAGTACAACATGTATGAGCCCAGTACACAGCACGGACTAAAGAAATATTGATCATTCGGGTAGCTTCATTCTATTATTCACCAGGTAGACTCTTGATTAAACTCCATCTACTCATCTTTCTTGAATAAGTATCCTATTTCTTAGAAGCCCATGACTCTTAGGGCAAAGGTACCTGAGAGGGCTTCCCCACGCTGCAGGACTTCTTCAATATTAGCCACCATAATTCTCTGCACATCCTGCAACTCAGTGTTGATGGAGCCCAGGTTCCTCCGCGCACGGCTGTCAATATACAGTTTTTTGGTTTTCTGAATGTAGGTGTCTGCAAAGATGAAGCAAATGGCCATTAACAATTTCATGTGTGCTGACAGTTCACCGGGGCCCACATCCAGGGGATACAGAACTCCCTACCACAAAATAACTTATTTGAGGGTATTTCTGAGGAGGTTCTAATGGAAATATTAGATATATTTCAGGAGAAACTTTCCCCTTGTTAGAGCATCTGAAAATGTGAGATAATGTGTTGCTGCTCCTTTTATAAAAGGGTAGACTTTTATGCAGCAATGGTGCAATATAAAGGAATTCAAATAGGCTGATGGCCAATCTCCCCACTAAGAAGATGGAAAGAAAATTTAAGACTTAGTTTAAACTAAAAACTCTACTTAACAGCTACCTTTATCAGCCACTATTAATACCAGGTCTCAGAAATCCTGCATACACTACAGGTGGAAAAAAAACTGCAACAAAACAAAGAGGGGCACAAAGAAAACAAAACACATCATAATGTGAACTGCTTCAAAGTGGGATTTTCAAATTGTATTACAAAAACTCTTGGTGGTCAATTATCCAGTTCTAGGAGCACTTTTCAAGAATAAAAAGTCAGAAAGCAATAAAAACTTAATTTTTGCGTGCACCATTATGTTCAGACCCTGACCTTACAAGAAAAAAGGCGGTATGTATGTCTGTGGTTATCATTTCAACTTTTAGAAGTTGAAAACTACCTGTTTAAAGTATTCTTCAGGTATCTTCCCCTACCTATCACCTTCTCTAACACATTTTAGATGTTAGAGTTTCAAGTTTAAATTAAAACTGAAGCTTAATTACCTTTAGAACTCTCAGGTTTAAGGAGAAATCACAAAATTAAACAACCACGTATTACAAGAAAAGCCCTGTAACGATTCTTACTGCCTATTGTTCTTATTACCACCCTACATTCATATCTATTCTGTACAGTCCTGAACAATAACAATAACTTTCAATTTCCTTCCACTTTTATTAAGATGCCACTCACGGGCCATTTTCTTGGAGGCTATATTGGTCCTTATTCATATAGGCTGTATTTTTGTGGCCAAGTGAAATTTAAAAACCATGCTATAGATTGCATAAATTGGCATATGCAAAGATTTCCTCAAATTATACAACACAGAAATTCTTTTTTCATATTCACCATTTTTGAATAGTCATGTTGACTCACTCCACATTTAAATCTCCAGAATATAAGGCAATAGGTGTCTCACACTTTAGGCATTTTCTTTCTTGCCTAATGCAGATGTTTCTCTCATATCTAAAAAGACAATATGACTTCACAAATCTGAGGTTGATGTTGACATCCATATCCTATTCCTTCACACATGGAACCTATTTTCCTGTTTTTCAACAGTTGAAAAGACAGCTGATAGTTAATCATATATGGGGGGCATCTGATAGGTAGTCATTGATCTGAAACCACTTCTGGGACTCTGGCTAAATCAACAAATCTTACTCTAGTGAAGCAAAGGGCCACTATGTTTAATTTGTAACTCCAGATCTTCAGCTCCACCTTTTAGCTATGTTCCACCTTGACTGTGCCCTTTGTGAAAAGAGATCAAGAACCAAGAACGCTAATGTTTCTAGGGGAACAAGACCAAGTGACTGCATTACATTGTTTATGCTTTTGCACAAGAAAGAATGCTGAGGGATAAAATGAAGAAAAAGAATAAATCTCTAAGTCTTAGAAAAATGGTAACACAGGACTTTAATTAAGCAAAGAATATTTTCCTGTGTTTTGACTCATCAACAGCACAGTACAAGTTAAAGCCTCACCAAATTCAATGAAGGAGTAGGGTCTGGAGACAGTGGGCACCTTCTTTCCGTGTTGTTCATCAAATTCAGAGTGCAAATCCTCAAGGTAGGCAAATGCCAACTTTTTGGGAAAAGCAGCTTCACACAAAACCAGGTAACACACTCCCTGCTCGATAATGTAACTGGAAAGATAAAAAGTCAAAAAAGTAACCTCTTAGTCAACGTTGTTTCTAGCACTCAAGTTTTCACGTCTATTCTTGATACCACAAGAGGGCTCTTACCTATGCCTTCTTCAGGCTGGAAAGTCAGAAAAACATTATAAACTACATGCCCTTTCTTTAGTCCAGAAAATAATAATTTCCATTAACTAGAAGTATATTTCAAAAGCAAGAGTAATTTATTTATACAGCATTTTATTATTTTAAAAGTTTCACATACAATCTATTGAAACTTTGCTTTCAGTAACACAAAATTCCTTCACTTAAACATCTTCTGTAACATCTAAAACAATTCCTTGAGTATTCTTACTTGAAAATCCATCCACCCCATAATTACATTTACTGGATTTATATTTAAATCCTTCCACACCACACCTGGAAATGGCAAAGTGAACTTTTCAAAATGTTCCTCAAAATTAAATACCAACCCTAGAATCATGGAAGGGACTCATCATTTAGTTCAAACATTGCCCAAACAAGTCACCCCACTGTGTCAGTTCTAAATAAATTCATAAATACATTATGTGCTTACCATGTGCTAAGAATACCAATATGCAAAAAAAAAAAATGTTAGACTGATGTAGGTTCATAGGAAAGGTCAGAAGGGAAGAAATGATCCAAGGAAAGTTTCATGGGTCAGGTAATACTTGAACTGTGCCTTGAATGAAGAGACTTCGATAAGTGGAGATGTGGGAGGGACCCATTTTCTAGCTGGGTAGAGAATGCATCACAAACTACCATCCTATAGGTCTCCTCTCTTTCATGGCCTACATTTCTCTTTTCACTCACTCTTCACCCTTTGCCACCTAGCTTCCAATCTCATCGCTTAATTGAAATTGCTCCCTCTACCATCATTAATGACCTCTCCAAGATATCAGCTGCCAGATCTGCTGCTCACTTTTCAATTCTCACCTTTCATCCTCTCTCTGCAGTCTCTGATACAAATAACCATTCTTTCCTACTTTCTCCTTTCTAGGTTTTTGTAACACTGCTCTTCTGCTTCTGTCTCTTTTATATATCATAATTAATAAGCACCTTCTAACTATGCATAAAGTCCACAGCTGTGAGCTGAGCTGCCCTCTTGATTACCATCTATGCAGAAGACTACCAGATCTCGAGTTCCAGAACACTAACTGTCTATTAAAAAACACTTGAAACGTCCTGTGAGAATCTCAAACTCAACATTTCAAAAAAAAAGAACTCATCTTTTCTCAAAAGCCCACTTGCTATTTCTGTTGAGGACACCAGCATTCTGTCACCCAGGTTTGCAAGTTCAGTCACCCTAGATTCCTCACTCATCCCACACATCCAATCTGTGGCCAATCCTATCCATTCTATTTCCACAACATCTCTCACATCTGTCCCCTTCATTCTAAATAGCCAACACTCCAGCGCAGACTCATTACCTCACGTTACTCTCCTGCTCAATAAATTCCAGTGGCTCACAATTTCCTTTAGTACAAAAACAAAACAAAACAAAAAACTGTTTGACATGTAAAGCTCTTCACAACCTGACTCCAATCTACCCTTCCAGCCTTGTCATTGATTGCTCCCCTTCACACTGTTGCATGGCCAAGGAGGCCATCTTGCTAATCCTTACACAGGACACTCCGACACTCCCATTTCCAAGCTTCTGCTAAGCCTGTGCTCCATATCTGGAATGAAATTTCTCTTTACCACTACCTCTCAAATTCCTAGTTTCCTTCAAAGTTCATCCAAGCTCTACCTTCTATATATAAGAAGCCTCTCCTGATCCATTCACCTATAATTTTTTGTATTCATTTGTACATACTTATGTATGTATGCACTGCTTTCCCCAATAAAGTGTAAGTTCCTTAAAGACAGAGACTGTTTCATTTTTGTCTATCTCCCCCATAGCTGGTATATAGTAGGTACTTAATAAATGCTTGTAAATTGATTGTAAATGGATGACCACTAGAGAGCGTCATGATTTGGATCTGCATATCCAATATATTGAGGTCTCTTCCAGTTTTACACAATTCTATCATTCTAGTAGTTTATTCCATTTTTTAAAAATTCCTGCAAGATTTATTTGGTTTCTATCCCATCAAGATTTGTGTTATTTTATATTAAACTTTCTGCTTTGGGTGGTGAGTGACCTTCAGGTGACCTCCACCATCCTATGTTCACATTAATTCTCTAAATATTATTACTGGGATCCCTATTAAAACATTATACAACAAAATTCCATTCTATCCCCACCACATGAGGCCAGGCCAGGCCAGTCCTGATTCAGGGGCTTCACTAGCCCAAACGACTCCAAATTATTATTCCCATGTTGGGAGCCAACATGAGAAATCAAACATTACGGAGCTATTCTAGATTGATTCACAACTCTATGCCTACACTAGAATGGATTCAGATTAACTCTGAAAATAGAACTTAATGACAGTCATGATACAGAGGAAGAAAGAACAGTCAAAATGACTCAGAAGGTTTCTAGCTTGAGAGATTAGGAAAAAGCACTACAACTCATGTTGGAGAAAGAAAAAGAAAAGATGAATTTTGTTTTGACCAGTATCTCGGTGAATATTTCCTTTGAATTGTTGAAAATATATGAATGGAGGAATCTGAGCCTGGAGATAAAGATGTGAGAGTCATTCATGTAAAGTGGGAGAATAACAAAATAAGACCAGAATCCATACCCCAAAAGATATAGCAAGTTTCTGAAATAATTTCAAGTTATTCAAACATAGGAAGATATTCTCCAAATCACTGATAAGAGAATTCTAAATTTAAAAAATTTTGACATTCCACTTCACAACCACCAAAAATAATAAAAAACTGAAATACAGAAAGGTTTAAGTGGCTATGGGAAGACACCCTAATATACTATTGGTGAAACTATAAATTGGTCCAACTGATCTAGAGAATGACTTGGAACCATATGAGAAAAGACACTTTAAACTGTACATATCCTTTGATCCAGAGATCTCATTACTGGGCCTAAACTTAAAGAGGTCAAAAATAGAAAGGCTCCATATATATCATGATATCCATAGAAATACTTTTTGCTGTAGAAAGTAACTGGAAACAAAGAAGAATCCCACCCACTGAGGGATAAATGAACAATTTACAGTAACAACAGTATCCAGAGGACAGTGGCCAGGATGGTAAAGAGTCCTGAGTCTATGTCACATGGAAGATTAGCTGAAAGAAACCAATGCTGATCCTGGATAAGAATTAACTTGAGGGAAATATGACTGACCTGCAAAAGTCTAAAGAATTTTATGTGAAGGATTAGACTGGTTCTGTTTGGATTTAGAGGGCAGAACCAGAAGCAAATGGTACAGGGTGCCAAGAAGCCAATGTAAGTCTGGTATTGGGAGAAACTATAACAATCAGAGCTTCCTAAAGTAGAATGGGCTACCTGAAGAGTGGTGGATTTGCCTGAACACCTGGTAGTCTTCAAGCAAAGGTTGGATGACTCCTTGTATGACAATGATGGTGATTCCCCTCTGGAACAGACTGAAATGAATGGTCCCTTCCAATTCTGAAATGTTCTGAGTATATGATATCAATATAATGGAAAACATAATGCCATAAGAAATGGCAAATATGAGGTATTCAGAAATAAATGCAAAGATTTTTATGAATTGGTTCAGGCTAAAGTAAGAGAACAATATATGTGACTGGAATAGTAAAAATTAAAAGGAAACTAAAAAGGAGTCAAATTCTGAATAATTATAACGACTTGCCTTGGTCCAGGAGAACAGATGATAAAATGCCCTTTCACCCTTTCACCCATTCAGTACAGAGGTAGGAGACTAACAGGGCAGAACACTATCCACTGGTTCTGCTTAACTATTTTTCTTTGTTACAAGGAAAGGCCTAATGGAACAAAGCAGTTGTGTGAGGAAATTACTCATGTTAAAAAAAAAAAGCAGTCAATAACTGTTGTTTCTTAGATGAAAGTGGATGAGCTCACTGACTGAACAAATAAGAGGACCAAGAACAGGATCCAAGACAAACATAAACACACACACACACACACACACACACTCACGATGAAAGAGAAGCCACCAAAAGGTCAGAGATGAAACAGAAATAAGAAGAAAATCAAAACAGTGCAGTGACACATAGGTTGAGAAAAGAGTATATTAAGCATATACAAAGAAGAAAGAAACATAATTTGTGGCTGTCCTCAAAGAATACTCAGAGGTACAGAATGAAGCTTTGTATTTAATGAAGCAGGCCACTAAATCTCAACTACAATCTGTTCTAGCACTTATTTATGATCTTCTAAATTATTCAGTTTAAAGTAGTTAGAATTCTTATTTATTCACTCATCCTAGCCTTCAATCTTCTCATTATATTTCACCCACCAGACAGATAAAGGATAAGTGAGGAGGTGAAACTGATCATTTGGTCACCATCTCTAATATCTTGTGTCTGGTAGGGGAAGAATTAAAACTAGATCTGTGAATCTACTATGCTACTCTTATTTCTTATTACTATGGATAATTTTAAAGTTAGCTGTACATGTAAATACACTGTGTCCACACTCCCTCTGGTGTGGGATTATATTAGCTTATGCAAGAGGTTTTTAGTATTGGATCAAAGATAAGCACTAAACTGTACATCATTCTGTTCAAGTGCTCCCTACTCAGTTGTTATCAACCTAGGTCATCACTTGCATTGATCAACACAAATCATACAACTCTTCACCTTTATACATGAAAGAGTTTTGCTTTCTTTTTTATTTCTTTATCACTTTTCTTAGATGCTATATATCCATTCTCTAATCTCTGGTACTAATCTGTGTGCCTGTCTTCTATCACCAGGACTACTGCAACAGCATCCCAACACACTGTTTCCACCACACACCTCCCCACTCAATCATCTTCTACCCAGCTGCCAAATTATTATTTTCAAAATGGATGTGTGATCATGTGATCTGGTCAAAAATCGGCCATGTTTCTTATTTCCTGTAGGATAAAATATAAATTCCTCAACATGACATTTAAAACCCTCTGCAATCTGGCTCACAACTATCTTCTCAAACTTATTTCTGATTCCCCTTCATGCACTCTATGTCCCAGGAAGATGGAACCACTGGCTGTCTCCCCAATGCACCACTCTGCCTTCCATCTCTCTGTCTTTGCACAAGCCTGGTGGAAGGCGCCTCCTTGGCTTCTCAGGATTCTGACCTTTCTTCCAGAATCAGCTCAGGAACCCTTCCCTCCTTGGAGTCTTTACAGATCTCCCTCAGATAACATGGCTTATGCTCATCCTTGGACCTAATTCCCCAATATGAAAGCTCTTGGAAGGCCAGGCTTGTTTCATTTGTCTTCATGTGCCCAGTTCCCTACAAGTGAGAGGGGCCTAATGAATGTTTGGTGAAATGAAATACTCTTTTCTTCTCCAAAATATCTGTGTTGGTCCTCACCTCTCTTCCTTATCTGTATTTGATGTAACACTTAATAAAAACTGGCAAATGTGGGTCAAATTAGCCTAAGTTCTCTAAATGAAGGTGTCAAGAGTCAAGTTTTGAATATTTAGAGGCATGTCAATGGATGTCTTACAAATTATTTTCTTTTTCCCCCTTGACTATAAATGTGCCATTCATGGTATTAAAGGCAAGCTGTTGCTAAAAGTTCTACGTACAAGTATTACAAAACAATGCAAATCCAATTTTTTTAAATAAAACATCTCCTATTCAGGTGATATTTGTTACCCTTAATATATTTGCCTGAGTTAATTTTTAATAAATGAAAGATCCACGAATAGTTAAATGTTGCAAAAAGAGATGAATTTGTTATTGGGGGGGAAAACAAATATTACTTTCTTCTTTAGAATGAGGTGCTGATCTTTAACTTTCGTCATTGCATATTCCATTTCCCTTAAGTCCAGATCTTTCAATTAGATTCCATCATCCTGTTCAAATATCCCCGTGTTAGATCACTACACTACACTCAAATGATCATAAACAAATAAATCAGTCACACTCACTGAAAAGTCATAGCTCCTGCTTCCAAGGTACATCTTGTGGGGGATTGTTCATTCAATTTGCGAAACAGTTGCTTGGCCTGACTCTGGTACTGTTGAAGGTCCCGACCAGACTGAAAGAGAAGTGAAAAATTCATATAAGAACAACCCATCAAAGAGCTGAGTTACTGATTAGCTGCACCATGTATCTGTCTCTGAAAAGACATTCTGACTGAGATCCTTCATTTCAAAGTCAATAATAAGAACTTTCTCATATGGAGGGTTTTAATATTTGTAGAATGCTTTATATTCATTATGCTTTTATGGGAAGTGGAAACCATGTTTCTATAGCACAAAAGAATATGGCCTGAAGTCACTTATGCCACCTATGGTCTCATTCAAGATGTTACTTATAACACTAATAAACTAGACTTATCAAAAGGATGTTTCAGCATTATGACAGGAACCTCCCTCTATTTTACCCTTTTTATTTTCATTATCACAACATAAGATGTCATATACTTGATCTTCAAAGAAGTTCAAAGGGACACCCTGGGAACTATAAACTACTGAGTCTGACTTTCAGATCTGGATGTTGGTAGAACTGATTTAATTAAAAAAAAAAAAGCTAAGACTATTAAATACTTAAGAAAATGGGAAAAGTCAATGTAAGGGAAATTCCATCTTACTAACCTACTAAAGTATATTTGCATAAAGAGGTGACTAGGTAGAATTAGTGTATATACTTTAGTTATATTTTTAAAACCACTTGCAATGGTTCCACATGATTAAAAATTTTATCATGTGATTGAACTGATGTTTCATCATGGATAATTACCTTAAATATGAAATAGGAAATATGCTAAGCTAAAAGATCCACCTCTCTTATAAAAGAGTAATAATGTCAGGGTTACCTACAGGAGTGGTCTCCAAAGTGGAGACCATAGCCTGATGCCACAGGGGTCATGCTAGTCTGATTCCAAGGCATGTAGGTAACTGCCAACCATGACATGGTGAGACATGTTACATACCAACCTCCTCATGATAGACAATTGTAGGGCTTTCAACACAGACATCATTATACTGTGTCTTCCCTGAAATTCTCTTCTCAACTTCCCTGCTACTCCTGAGGGCACATCAACCACTACCCTTCCAGTTAGGCAGGTTTACAATCTCATTGTCACCCTCAACATCCCAATCTCCCCACAGCTGTGTCCAACTGTGACCAAGTCTACCTGCCTTACCTTTAACACCTGTCCCCTTTTCTCTACTTGCACAATCACCACCTTACTTCAAGCTCTCATCACCTTTCACCTGGAGTATTGCAACTGTCTTCCTTAACTGGTGTCTCTGACTCAAGTCTCTCCTCATCCAACCCACCCTCTTTGCAGTTACCATTATGATTTTCTAAAGCACTTTGATGTTCACAATTAGGTCCTTCAGTCATTGAGAAAAAATTATGTTCTATGTATTCTATTTAATAGGGTAGGGAAATAGGAGATGCTATATAATAGCATATGCATTCAAAAATGGTTGCTATAAAAGTTTTGGTGTTTACCCCAGAGCTAAATTAAAAAACCAAAAAACAAAAACTTGGATAACCAGAATGATCTATTCCCCAAAGTTTTACCATATATTGCCATACATCAAGTACAAAACTTAAAATAACTAGTTAGCTCAAGAAATAGCAAAGACTTAAAATATAAATGAAGTTCAATAGGGTTTAGACAAATTCATGACTAAAAGACACTAGGAAATTTCAGGGTATACTTTCGGTGGACATCACAGGAGGCAATCTTTGCTCTAGTACAAAAAATATCCCTTAGAGATATATGACAGAATACCAATCAAACCTCATTTGGCATATACTGAACTTACACACTTTTCTCCAGGATTTAAACCGCAAAAATTCTGCTACCTGTAAGGATATTTTTATTTATTATTTGTTCTTACACCTTCTCTTTCTTATTGCTGTAACTTCCACTGACCTATCTTTAAAAGGGGCTCATTTTGGTACCATTCTCATAAGCCTAAAACTATTTCCAGCAGTTTGTGAACGATAAGGAAAGTCCAATGAATACGCTATAAAAATTTAGTCTAGAATAAAAAGTTAATGCCTTTAAAACAGTAACACAGTCTTAGTGACAAATATACATGTAGTGAGAAAGAGAGCAAGACCATAAGGTTTAGGCCTCAAATGGACTTTATCTATCCAAATAATAATCTAATGCAGGGGTGAGGAACCTGCAGCCCTGAGGTTGCATGTGGCCTTCTAGGTCTTTCGAGGTCTAGTGTGGCCCTTTAACTGAATCCAAACTTCACAGAACAAATCCCCTTAATAAAAGAATTTGTTCTGTAAAACTTGGACTCAGTCAAAAGGCAGCACCCAAGGACCTGGAAGGCCATATATGGTCTGGAGGGCACAGGTTCCCCACTCCTGGTCTAGTTCAACTTCCTGATTTTAAAGACTAGGTTAGTACCATCTAAGTCTACGAACCTGAGGAAATAACAGCAAAGCACTTACCTCATAATAACCCTGTAAGATTGGTAATGCAAATATTATTGAACACATTTTAGAGTTAAGTAAACTGAAGTTAAGAGAATAAGTCCAGGGAGGACTCTGCTTGGATTTAAAGTTGTAACTGTTACCTGAAATCTCATCATTTGAAATTTTCTACAAGGCACAGACATTATCTCTTAAGATGCGTCTGTTTAAAACAACAACAAAAAATTATTATTGCAATAATTTCTTGGCAATCTCTGTACAATCTCATTTGAAAGTATGTTTTAAAAGACTTGTATTCTATTTTCCCTGTTAGCATCTGACCCTACTGACTACTAACAAATAGAAAGGTTAGACATATGCTAAGGCATGACACCAGGAGGCTTTTGTGACCCTCATTCCAGCTTTGAGCATGTTCAGTTTGTTTAAAATTGGGATGAAATTTGGAAATGGTGAATAGGGAATTATTAAAATTTAGTATATAGCTGCAATTTTCTATAATTTTATCAAACAATAGTTTCCTCCTCACCCCTCAATCATCTCCGCAGAACTACTCTACTATTTAAAATAGATTTTGCAATAAGTCTTGCTGTGAAGCAACATTTTCACAGGTTTATTAAAACATAACCATGATTAGAGATGACAGGTACTCACTTGGAAGGCCAACGGAAAGCAAAGACATCAATGTAAATTAAACATCAAATTCGTTTTACAATAAGCAGATGCAAAAACCTCATTAAAATTTACTTGCTTTTTCATATATTTAAAAAATTTTTGTCCAAAGGAATATACTTTTCTTGTTTATTTTTTATACATTATAGAGGTAAAGGTAATCTCTTTTTTAGACTACACAGATAATTTAAACTAAGGGTTATCTGCAATTTTAGAATAACTTTTGGTCTTCTGATCAATTAAGTATTTTATTAAGTATCTATACTATGTGCCAAACACTGTGCTAGGTGCCAGGGATACAACAAATGACACAATCTTTACTCCCATGAATATACAGCTCAGTTCTATTCTAGGAGATCGTTCTTGAGGGTCCTATTTATTATTTAATATTATGGTTCATAGTTTAAGCTCAAGAGGCCAGATATGATGGTTCTGACAGATCTCAATCTCCCAAAATAAAATCTAAGTACTGCTCTATAGAAGCTGCATATTTTCAAACTCGAGGTCCACTCAGTACCCTTTAGAACATGCTCTTCTTTACCCTATTTTCTATGTACAAAAAATAAAAAATGTGACTGGAGACAGTATAATAAAATAGGACATTCTAAAACAAAATCAAAGGGCTTTTGAAAAGCTAATTAAGAAGTCAACTTTCTATTTACCATAAAGATCCAGACGATGTTACAGGCAGTACAAGGTTTCACTGCTTTAGACTGAACAAACAGTAGTATCAAATGCTGCCTGCTGGCCTCAGAAGAGTGTTTAGCTTAACCCATTCCATCTTAAGTTTCTGTTTACCTCAAAAGGTAGCCAAAGGCCTGAAGTCCCAAGAACCTTCCTCCAAACAATGAAAGAAGACCTTCAATAACTGTTTTTTCACAAATTCAGCTGCACTATGGATGATCTGTAGGCTTGCTAACCTGAGGCTTTCTTCTGCCCACCTTGGGCAGATTTACCCTCTGCTCCAGGCTTGCCTGTCTCCACCCCAGCTAAGCTAATTTAAGAGGAAGAAGAACACGGCTCACTAGGGAAAGCAGGCCAGAAAAGAAGGAAGACCCAAAGAGTTTGAAATAAAATGAGGGAGATGGAGGGGCAGAGCAAACCCAATGGGTATGAATATGTACCTCCTTGTGTCCACCACCGTCCCAGTTAAACATCAAAGAGAATGAGGTTTGCAAGTAATCCCTATGTGAAATTTTCTGCTGCTTTAGGTCACAGGGATCACTGTTCATCTCCAGTCTTGTAACGAAGAAAGTACTGCCCCAAATTATCTCTCACAGAAGAGGCAAGCAGACTTTTTAGTGGAGGTAAAAAAGAGGAGAGCTGAGAAAAAAACATGAAGTTTACTCTTATCACATTCGACTAAAGGAAGGAATAAAATGCACACTCATTTTGGTATGAAAACCTATCTTACAATACAGGAAAGTGGGGGAGGAGATAAGCGGGTGGGGGGATGACGGAAGGGAGGGCAAAGGGAGGAGGGAGCAATTTGAAGTCAACACTCAGGGAGGGACAGGACCAAAAGAGAGAACAGAAACAATACGGAGCAGGATAGCATGGAGGGAAATATAGTTAGTCTTACACAACACGGCTATTATCGAAGTCATTTGCAAAACTACACAGATATGGCCTATATTGAATTGCCTGCCTTCCCAAAGGGAATGGGTGGGGAGGGAGGAATGGGGAGAAGTTGGAACTCAAAATTTTAGGAACAACTGTTGAGTACTGTTCTTGCTACTAGGAAATAAGAAATACAGGCAAAGGGGAAGAGAAAGTTATCTGGCCCTACAGGACAAAAGAGAAGATGGGGATAAGGGAAGGGAGGGATGATAGAAGAGAGGGCAGACTGGTGATAGGGGAAATTAGAATGCTGGGTGTATTGGGGTGGGGGGAGGGGACAAATGCAGGGAAAATTTGGAACCCAAAAGTTTGTGAAAATGAATGTAAAAAAGTTAAATAAATTTATATTAAAAAATAAAATAAAAATAAATTAAAAAAAAAAGAATGTATTGCCCCAATATTTAGTTTAAGAGTAAAATTCTTGACCGTATGATTCATATTGTTTCCCCAAACAGGGAGTGTCATAAGGCTTTGTCCTGGGCCCTCTTCCGTTCTCTCTCGATATTCTCTTTCAGTGGCATCATTAGGCCTTATGGGTGTTATTGTCATTTTACTGTTGATGACTTCCAGACTTATCAAGCCAGCCCTGGCCCAGCTCCCAGTCTAACTGCATCCTGGACATTTCCATCTGAATTTCCTGTAGACATTTCAAACTCCAAAACAGAATTCATTGTCTTTCCTCTGAAACACTGCCCCCAGTCCCCACCTGCAACAGAGCATTGTTATTATTAGACATTCTGATCTGCACCCTTGGAGCTATCTCCAACCCTTCACTTTTGTCCCCCGCCCCATGTATCCAATTCATTGCCAAGTCATCAATTTTACCTCCACAACATCTCCCATATCCATGTCCTTTTCTCTATTTACACACAACACCTAGTGTTCAAACCCTCAACATTTCTCACCTAGACCATGAAACAGCCTCCTAAATGACCTCTCTCTTCTTCCTGCCCTTCTTTCACAAACAGCATTACAAAAATACAGGTAATGACCCCTTTGTTCAATAAACTCCAGTGGTTCCCTATTAACTCCAGGGTCAACAACAAACTCTCCTATGTGGTATTTAAAGCCTTCCACATCTTGGATCTCACAAACTTTTCCTATCTTATTATACATGACTCCTCTTCACAAACAGCAGTTCAACCAAAGTAGCTTTGCACAACCCTGCTGAGCCTGTGTCTGCACAGGCTGCCCAGGATCTCAGATGCACTCTCTTTTCATTTTTTAGAACCCAGCTCAAGAGCCATCTTTTTTCTCCACAAGGTCTTTCCTGATGCTCCCAGTTCCTAGGGGTTCCCCTACCCTCTTCCCTTATGTTTGTTCTGCAGATACCTTATACAGCTTTAGTGTTTAGCACAGTCTCTTGCACTTGGCAGGTTAAGTGAAAGATGGACTGAAGTTTCTATTCCACACTTAGAGGTTAGTTCTAACTTCAAACAGGAAATAATTTTTAAAGGCCTTCCAACAAAATGGAAACAAACATTTGCCACAAGAGAATGCACTCATACCTACCTCTGATTTCATTAAATGGGTCTGAGAAAAGGCCTAATAAGATTTAGTGTTTTAACTGGATCACTTAAATTCAATTATATCAAACAAATATTTAAGTACTCAGACACTGGAGATACTAAGATGAAATAAGATGAGCTCTACTCTTGAGGAAGTTACAATGCAATGAGGAAAATAAAACATATCTACGAACATCCTACAATACAAAACACAACATCTTAAGTAAAAAGAGATCCAAACAAAGTACTAGGAGAAGGTTGATCCTTCTGAGAGGCTCAGAAAGACTTCACAGAGGAGGCAGCACCTGAGATGGGTCTAGAAAGAAAGTTAAGATTTTAACAGCTGGATATAAAGAGAAGGATGTCTATTATAAGCACAGGGAACAATGTCAGCAAAGGCACAGACGTATGTAATAAAAGAAGATAAGAGGATGAGATAGGTAGACTAGCAAGGGTTTAACACTTATAATAAGCTGAACAAAAAACACTTTGACTCTGTTACATGGCTGAGGATCAGCATGAATCAGCTTAATTCTCAAATATCACATTCTGGATTTAGAAATTTCTTTTAGCATTGAAATGAAGTATAATAATTCCAACTCCCCCATTTTATAAATGAGAAAAATGAGCACAGAGAAATTACCTGACTTGCACAAAGTAAGGCAGCTTAAAAAACTGCAAAGCTAGGTCTTCTGCCTCTACATGCAGTGATCTTTCCACTATTCATGACTTCAGATATTACAAAGGACAGCTAACTGTTCTAATTTTCAGAGCAGGGAAAAGCATACCTGTTATTAACTGATTTTACTTCTCTTATGTCAACTGTAATTCTTGATTCTGTGGCCCTTTTCAACATACTTTTCACTTACATCTGTTAAGAAATAGTTTCAATCCTTTTAAGATTTTTTTACATGCTTCATTTTAAATTTTGGTTGCTTTGGTATATCTAAAACAGATGCACAAAATTCCATTTGTGTTGTCCTTTCCTATCTTTTAATTTATGTGAAAGCTAAATGGTCAATTTTAACATTAAGCCTATCAAGTATAGTACTCACCTTCTGGATTAATTAAAATTTTTCCCATTATATCTTTAGGTGCTTTTGATTTCAATAAAATCAGCTAATTTAGAACTATTAAACTGCCATATGGTTTCTACTCCTTTTTCCTTAAGTTGCTATTTCAAATCTTTAAAGTTATCTACCAGTGTGACAGTTTTCAGTTGTAAAATCAAAATCAAAAGTCCTGTCTGAGAATTGTGTTTCCATAGGCGCTAACAGACCAAAGATGCTATTTCTGATGGTGGCTAGAAACATAATAATCTCCATAGCTTCATCTCTAGCTATGTAGGACAGTGCAAGTGCAGTATAAAGCTAACCAAGGACTTCAGGCTTTGTAAGAGAAACTGAGGAGCAAAGCTTTAGACATTTAATCTTTTGTTCCTTGGTAGAAGTTTTCAGCTAAGAGGCAGAATAGATAGTGGCTGGTAAAATTAAAGAAAAATTAAGTTGTAACTCTAGAGGTTCCCAATTGTTTAAGGGCCCTCAGCAAATTTACAGAATCTGTTTGAGCTTGTTTTCTCATCTACAAAATGGCAACCATACACTTTTGTTCTTTCCTTTCCAACATGGATAATATGAGTAGGAAAAAAAAAACCCAAATCTAAAAGGATGGCTCTGGGTCCTATTTCATTAATCTGAATATTATATTAATTAATGTAATTATATCAATGAATATTACATTAATATTATAACTCACATTTACATTGCATTTTAAGTTTTGCAAAACTCTAACAATCATGTGGTGCACGTAGTTAAGAAGCAAGTGTCATTCATATTTTATAACTTCAAAAAAATGAAGTGATTTGTCCAATATCAAACAACTAATCAGGATGACTCATATTAGAACTCAAGTCCCAGGCTCTTCACTCAGATGTTCCTTCACTATGATACGCTGTCTTTTGTGTATGTGTGTGTTCGTCCTTCATTGCCAAAGAAGACCATGCCATCAGAGAAATAATGACATGATTTGCACCTAACTTTGTTTTGAGCGAGGGAGGGCTGTGCAGGTCACCAGCGTCACTTCTCCTCCAGAGCCATCTGAATCCAGAAACCTGATATTCCTCAGGATGACCGGAGATGACCCAAGATGAAGCAACTGGGGTTAAGTGACTTACCCTAGGTCACACAGCTAGTGAGTGTCAAGTATCTGAGGCGAGATTTGAACTCAGATCCTCCTGACTCCTGACTGGTGCTCTATCTACTGTACCACCTAGTTGCCCCTTGTCTTTTGTATATCCCTAAGCATAACAGGTACTTGCATAGGGCAGCAAGGTAGTGCGTGGACAAAGTGTTAGGCCTGAAGACTCATCTTCCCAAGATGAAAAGTGGCTTCAGACACTAGCTGTGTGACCTTGAGCAGGTTACTTAACCTTGTTTGCCTCAGTTTCCTTATCTGTCAAATGAGCTGGAGAAGAGTATAATAATCCAGTATCTCTGCCAAGAAAACTCCCAAATGGCATCACAAAGAGTGGGGCTTGACTGAAAAAGGATCAAATAACAACAACATAGGTACTTGGGATAAGCTCTCTCCAGATTTCACCAGTGTACAGGCCTTGAACAGTATCTCATCAGCATGGATACCTCTTCCACCATTCCAACCACAAACCTTCCCTTAGGTCTTCATGGGCTGCTAGAGTCAGAAGATTTCATCCTGTGCTAACCAAATGTGGGATAATGAATCTCTCTGACTTACCTAGGCTGGGCCTTAGATGCTGTCACTTCATATGAAGAACTTTACTGTTCATGAAAAAGAGCCAAAAGTTTATATTTCAAGGGGTCAACAATATGACAACATGGCAGCCAAAGAAGGCAGTGTGATCTTGGGCTGCCCAAGTGAGAGGTACTAGTGTCCAGGATAAAAGAAGTGATAGCTTTGCTGGATCTGTCCTGGTATGACTCCATCCACTGTGGTCAGTTCCAGGCACCACATTTTAAGAGGAAGAATGACAAACATTCAGGGAGGCCAATGATTACTTGCCAAAACGGTGGTTACTTCCGCAAAGGGAAGGTCAAAAGGGGCCATGAGCTATCTTCCAGTATCTGAAGAGCTCTCCTGTGAAAGAGGCTCTGGAGCATTGAACTTTAACAACAACAGGAGAAAAATAGAAGGAAAAAAAAGGTGGATTTATACTCAATATAAGAAAAAAAAATCCTAACAATTAGGGGCATCCAGGACTCATCTTGGGAAATAAGGGTTTTTCTCTCATTGGTTTTCAAGGAGAGGTTAGATGACCTCTGAGATTTGGCTAAAAGCTGTATTCAATGAGCTCTGACACCACACCTAACTCTTGATATTCCAAGCTTTAATGGCTGATAAAACCCACCAGGGCTTTGGCTGGCACAAATCTGAGGAAATCGGGGTCACCTCTTACCAAAGTAAGGTCCCTGAAATGGGGCTTAGAAAAGAATCCTTGACCATGGCAGGCACTTATTATACAGGGTACCTGCTAAATTCGGTTGAAGCCCGTAAGATAAAGATAACTTCTTTCATATTTTGGGGATTTTCTTTTTCAAGTAAAGGTTTAAACAAGTCAGATGAGAATTTAGATCTTCTCATCCTTCTTTAATAACCTCTAACTCGAGTCCGCCTATAAACACCTTCCACGCTAGATCTTTAAAATAACTCAGACACATTTCCTCCTCAACCCCGTGAGGAGCCGGGTCAAAGTTTAGCAGCCGACCCTCCTTTCTAGATAAGGGAGGCAGAGGGGCAACGTAACTGGTTCAGGGGTCAGACAGCGTGTCAGGGCTCTTTCCTTCCCAGCGTCCTTAGCCAGGGCAAAGCTGTGGCTCCCAATTCATCTAAGTCCACACGGAGCGAGGGTGGGCACGGCCACGCCCCTACCCCAAAGGATCCGGGCCCCCGGGGGTGGAACCACTTATGCCATGGCAACACGTGCCCCGAGGAGCTAGTCCCTACCACCCCCGCTAGTGCTACAACGGATGCATCCCCCGCCTCCACCCCTACAACCTCGGGCGGAGCGCGGAAACCAGGCTTGGGGTCCTCTGGAGGAGCAGGGGTCGGGTCGCACCTCCCCCCTCACCTGCTCATCCTCTTGCATGGAGGCTGCCAGTGGCAGCCCATCCGCCACCCGGGCGATCATCGTCAGCAACACCATGTCTTCCGGTTAAAGGGGCGCCCACACCGCCCCCCTGACAACAGCAGTCGCGGTACTCTCCCTTCGTTCTCCTCCTGGCGACCGCTCCGCTCGGAACTTGGCTCCGTCTGCGTCTCCTCTTCCTCGAGCTGAGGTGGCCGGAAACAGAAGCGCGGAACGTTCGCCTACTTCCGGTCCCTTCTCGCCCTGGTCCGGTCAGAAACAACCAGTCCCGGCGCGCACGTTCCTACCCTTCTCTCCTTCCGGTCTTAGGGGAGCCTGACGGGCCCCTCCCACTTCCCCCTCGCCCCGCCTGCTGGCCTTGTGGGCGGGGCTAGACTCTAAGAGTGCATTCACTCGCCCCGCCCCCTAAGAGGGGGAGGAGAGAAGGAGAGGGGACAGGGGAAAGAGAAAGAGAATGTTTAGAACCAGGTTTCTTTGTTTGGATGAGATCAATGAAGGACCTGGAATGACAAAAATCATGGACTCTCTGACCTGGAAGGGACCTTGGGGATCATCATCTTGTCCAGCCTCCAATGCGATGACCCTGACAGATCCCTGACCATGCAAGAAAACCCTTCCCTTGGCTTTTGAGGGGGAGTTCCTGCATGACCACACAAGAAAGCCCTGCCATTGTCAACTCAAGTGGTTAGAAAGTTCTTCCTTATTTTGAACTGTATCCTTGAAGCTTTCTCAGCCAGGTTCTACTTTTACTCTTCATAGAACTATGGTAATTTATCTCTCTTATTTATTTGAAAGCAGTTATCTTATCTTCTTATTTCAAAAATAAACATCCCTGGTTCTTTTGACCCATCCTGATTATCTTGTCACACTCTTGCTGCAGTTTGATGTGTGTATATGTCTCTGTGATACAGGTTACATATATACATATATATATATATATATATATATATATATATATATGTTATATATGTCCACATGAGTTAGTCTCACTGTAGTTTGAAGGCAGTCATAAATCTCTAGGGTCTCCTCCTCTCACCTTTCTCCCAGGAACATTTTGATTTCTGTCAAGGGGAGGACAGGAGATTGGCCACTCCCTTCTCTTTAGATTATATCAGTTTAACACCTTAAATACTGTTAATCTGGTGGAAATAATCTTTAGGCTCAAGTTGAACTCCAGATCAACATTATTGAGATAGAAGTGTCCCAAGCTATGTATCTTAATCTTGATTCCCTTCCCCGCTAATGCAAGTTATACAAAGACCACCCATGGAAAATAAGACATAAGACTATTTATCTGTGTCAATAGCAAATGAAAATCAGAGAAGTTATACAGATAAGAATATATATACATATGTGTGTGTGTGTATATATATATATATATATATATACACATACGTATGTATGTATACACACACACATATGTATATGTATAGTGAATGAGCTCTTCCACTAAGAGTGAGATAATCAAGAAAGTCCCAGAGCTCACCCTGGGGAGAAATTCCTTGAAGTCTCTAGTAGGTGAGCTGTAGATAAGGATATGATCAAGGTGCCAACTCCTCTACATGTTAGCTTCTTCCCAGAGTCTTTCTCTTCTTTTAGGGACTTCTCCCTAAAAAGAATCTGGAACCCCATGTCTTCTTTCTAGAAATCAGAAGCCAGAACACCAAGAATCTTTTTTTCCCCCAAGCTCTCACCAATTCTACTCCTTTACACAGGCATGGAAAATTGAGTTACTAATTTCTATGGATGAGAAGAATCTTAGCAAATATGAATTGAGTCCCTGGTTACACTAAAAAAAAAATGCTAAGAACTGAAAATACACCAGATGTGATCTAGAGAGTACATAGTGATTATAACCTCCTTCCTGGATACTAGGTTTCTGTTAATGAAGTCCAAAATCTGAGGCTAGACAAGGGTTTTATAAGCAAGGTTGAAAATTTGATCTATTGTGTGCTGCCTTGAAGGTAAGTCTTGTGAAAGCTTTGTACCTTAGCTTCAATTGTGGCCAAAATGAAAATCATAGTTCACATTTAGATTCATTTTTTGGGTTAACAAAGAAATGAGTGTGGTACTTTGGAAAGAGGGTTGAATTTAGAATCAGAGTACCTGTAGTCAGGGGTGTATAGGGTGTTCAAAGAGGACTAGAACCTGTGGTATGAGGGTTTGCCATGCCCTTTTCAGGGCTACTTATCCACCTTTGATGTCTACCTAGTATCCAACCTGTGTGTAGTGGCCACACAACAGTAAACTGTCTCAGCAGATGGGCCAAACTAGGTTGAGGGTAACTGATGGACTTCAAACCCATTGATGAGTTAGGGGGGTATCTACCCAAACATGTAAAGACTTCTCCTGGCAGAATGAGCAGCTGTTGTTCCAACAGCCATGAAAGCAGCTGAATCAGATTCTGGAAGACACCAAGACATCCACTGTATCCCAGGCTGTCATTAATCATTCTGACTTTTGCCCTGCCATCGGACCTTAATGACTTAGGAAGAGAGAATGAAAAAAACAGCTTTGTATAACTCTGTCTCACTTAAATCCATGAATCAAGATATCACCCTGTCATTGGTTTTTTTCAAAAACAAAGGACAAACAACAATGACAAACTGAATTCAAATTCTCACTCTGCCATTCATCATTGGTGTGTCCTGAAGGAAGTAGTTGAACCTCTTTGAAACTGTTTCCCCATTAGTAAAACCATAGAGGTTGGACCATGTGAGCTCTAAGGCTCCACACAGTTGTAAATCTATGATGCTATGAAAGTGCTTTCCCCTCAACAACTCTGTGAGGTAGGTAGTACAGCATTATTAATCCCATTTTATAAATGAGAAAACAGACAGAGGTTAAATGACTTTTCCACTATCTCACACTCCAGCAAATTGTGGTGCTGGGACTCAGTGATGGCAGGTTTAGAACTGGAATGGACCTTAAGGGTTATCAACTCCAATCTCTCATTTTACAAATGAGAAAACTGAAGCTCAAAGAGATGGTTTACCTACAGTAATACAGATAGTAAATATCAGAGGTAGGATTTGAACTCAGGTTTTAGCTGTCTCCAAGCCATCCACTCTGCTGCCTAGATCCAAGGTTTTTTTCATTTACATTTTCCATCTCCAGGTTCAGTGCTTTCCTGACTTTCTTCAAGTCTCACCTAAAGTCCTACATTCTGCAACAAGCTTTTCCCATCCTCCTCTTAAGGCCTTCCCTCTATGACTACCTATGGTTTATCCTGTCTATCTCTTATTTGTAAATAGTTTTTACTCCAATGAACCTAGAGAGAAGGAATTGTTTTTTTCTTTCTTTTCTATTCCCAGCACTTAGCAGGATACCTGGCACATAATAGTTTATCTCTCTATAACACACGATACATAAAAATAAATACCTATTTACCAAAGAGAGCATATTTTCTAGCATTAAAATATTTGCTTTTATAAGAATGAATATGAAAAATAGGTCTCTTAACACTCATATTGGTTGGACTTAGAAGAACTCTGCTTAACGTATTAGTTTGATTTGTCATATGTTAAGGAATGTTAAAGGGTCCCCTGAACTTGTCTTTTTGAGTTGCCATATTTTCCAGAAACATTGGACCCAGAGTATGCAGGAGGCCTTGAATGTGTCAAGGATGGAACCTCCACAGTCCTGAGCTGACATAATTTGTTGTTTGTACCCCAAGTTGGACTCTCTGTCTGTGCTTGGAAGTTAAGACAGGTACCAGTCAGTCTATAACAGACTGAGAAACTTCTTGTGCTTCTGGGACCCTTGTAGATAAGCAGACCCTCCTATCTTTGTGGTATAGCAGCTCCCAAGGGAAAAGTGCCCTTTTTATCATTACATTGTTTCTCCCCTTCAGGAAAGGTTTTGTCCTTTTTCCACTTTACTATCCCTTTCCCCCTTTCATGCAAAACCCCCTTAGAAGGAGATTGTGATTTTTTCTTCCTCCCTTTGCTGTACTGTCATAAATATGCAAAATTCTATGAACTCTGTGCTCTTGCTTAGAGTTCCACATACATGTTCATTCCTCCTGCAATAAACCTAGTTTTCATGCAAATTTCATTAAGTTGTGATTGCCTGTTGACACATCCTGAGCCAAATGGAAAAGAGGAAGAGTGAGACTTATTAAAACCTCAAGATCAGTATTTTCTCCTGTGCTTCAATATAAATCTATAAAAACCAATTTAAATTAATTTAAAATGTCATGAGATCTTATGTGCTACTAAAATTATGATATTTATTTATTTTTCATTTATTTACTTTTGTTATTTTTAAAATTTTCATTTTTATATTTATATGTGTATAATATAATTTTATTTAATTTTTTTATTTAATAATATTTAAATATGATTTTATTTTTTTGAAGGTTGAGTGGGGGATTCTGATTCAGTGGCAAAGCCAGATATTTGCAGAGATTTGATGGATGGTGTAAGAGGGAGCAGATATAACAAATTCATTTCTTTTTCTATCTATTGTGTTATAGGGCCATGTGATAAAGGCCAGGGATCTGCTCAGACCTATTAGATAATCTGGCCTTTAATAGTATCACTTAACTTCAGAACTACCTGCAGCTGGTGCCCCAACACCTCTTAATTTGTTTTTCTATTACAAGGAAATAAGATTTTCCTGGGAAAATTTCAATTTAACCTAAGTTTGTGACTACATTTGGCTCTTTCTTTCTTCATTTGCTTACTGTTATCTGCAAGACTCAAATTGATTTTACAAATTTTGTTGAAAATACATAATCTGTTTTAATGAAATAAGTTACAACTTGGAAGATGTTTAACATAACGTAATAAATATACAATACATAATTTAATGTGAGTCTTGTAGATAATAGTAAGCATATGAAACCTTGCTGGATTGCTTCTTTTAATTCTTGCAGAATGGTCCATATAGAATTTTCATAATTATTTTGTAATTAGAATTTTTTAATTTTATAGTTAGAATTTTTTAAATTATAAATATAATTAATCTTTGCAATATTTGGTTTGACACTAGATAAACAGTCTTAAAATATGGTCTTGCATCAAGTTTATTTTTATATTTTTATTTAAAACAAGAATAAAGTGAAAATGCTTATTCACCCAAATAATGTGGTAGAAAACAAGAGAACTTCTACAAACTCTCTTGCTGAGAGTTAACCAATTGATATAAACGAACAGTTCATTATAATATAAAATAGTTACTTTTCTACTGACTGAAGATAAATGCTACATTAAATGATAAATGTATTTAAAGTTTGCTGGTATATACTGCTTCATTTTTAAGAGTGTTTATATATAAACTAATCCTTGTAAGGAAAAATTCTCTTCAGACATAATTTTCTTCTCTTCTACCTCTGGCACACCAGCTATGCTCTCAAAGAAATTCTGTTGAAACATTGACCAACCAGGCCATTTGAAAATCTGCTAGATAGAAGAATAATGAAGATAGAAAATAAGTTTAAATCTGAAAATGGCCTTAATACTTCAATGAGAGACAATATAATGTTTGTTTCTGCGGAACAGAGTTATTCTCTGTGATAGTTTCAAGATGACTTGTAATATATACACCCAATGATCATAGTATTCAAACACTCTGACATTTACTCTGCAAAAATTTGAAAGTTGGTAATATCTCCTGTACACGATTACATCGATAATGAGGTATGATAAATGCTAATAAAGAGTAATGAAGGAGCTACTTTGGAACAATGTACAGAATATAAATGAGGGTATGATCATGTGTCTGACCATTCATTGGGAATTGTTTCATGCTTGAATGTCAAACCCTAGTTTTCAGTTTGGAAACAATTTAATAGCAGGTAGAGAAACTACAAGACTCCTCTTAGCCAGAAGTGGTCAGAGTTTGATGTCACCGCTGCATGAACATCAAAATTGTGTGTTTGATCTTCACAGTATTGAATTGCTGCGGAAACATGCCTATAACCCTTCAAATATGCACATGCTTGTTGTCACAAAGGAAAAAATATATTTGTAAACATAATTCGGCAATTATTTTCTACTTAAGGAGCCATTAAATAATTTTTAGAGTAAACTTTTTGGGCCACAGTCATGAAACTCTAAATAGGAACCACTCTAATAGGAAGAGACAACCCATATGATGGAATGGTGGCCAAGGAGAAGTGTTTTGTCTGTAAAGTCAGATGATTGGGGTTAGCATGTAATTGATTAACATATTCTTTCCAGAAATAGTAGTGTGATCTTGATTAGTATTCTCAGAGTGATAGGTACTATTTATAGAGAATAGACTCAGGCAACCTGGTTAGACATGAGTGTCACTCACTCCTGATGTTGAACAATGAACATTTTGGAGGGAGCATAGTGCAATGGAAAAAGCACTTCATTGTAAGTGAAGAGTTTCAAGTTCTGGCATTTCTATTTACTAATTATATGACTTTGGGTGAGTCACTCTACACCTCAACGTTATAAAAATCTTCAGAGAGCTCAGGGAGGATGAATATTTAGCATTTGAGAAATCACTGTTGGCTATGAAGAGGACAGTTTCAGATTGGGAAATTTGATTACAAAGGATTGAGAAGTAATGTGGTGAACAAGTATAGGCAAAGTTAGGACAGATAAGTCTTTCTAGGCACTGGGTAATAAAAAGGCAGAAAACTATTGGACAATAGCTTGAGTCAATGGCAGGAACAAGCTATGTTTTCCTAAGATGTAGTATACTTGAACACATTTGTAGTCAGTGGGGAAAGAGTAAGTAAATAGGGACAGAATGAGGAGGAAAGAAAGAAAGAAAGATTCACTTTGGCAAGTCCCTGGAGGAAACATGAGAGGATGAGATGGAGGGCAAGGAGACCATCCTTTCCACATATATGATGATAAAATCTATCAACCAGTCCTCACCTGCAGTGAAATTTCTCATACAAGATGGTCAACAATTAAGCATCCAGCCTGTGTTTGAAATCCTCTACTGATGGAGAACGTGCTATACTTCAGGAGGCAATCTATTCTGTTTTTGGAAGGCTCTAATTGTTAGAGAATGGTTCTGTAACGTATCATACTGAAATTTTTCTTTCATTTTCTACTTGGTCCTCTTTCTGTATTCTGGAGAAAAGGAAAAAAAGATGAATAAAAATAAATATTCATAATAGATAAAAATCCTTCTTGCATATATCTCATATAAAATCCCTCAAATATTTTAGTCAGTCAATAAGCACTTATTAAGTGCCTGTTATGTGCTGGGTACTGTACTAAGCCCTGGGAATATAGAGAAAAGCAAAAGGCAGTCTCTATCTTAGAGGAGCTTACAATATAATGGGGAATTTGAAGACCATTTGTTGATCTTTTTCTAAGTTTTCTCTTTCTCAAGTTAAGCTGATCTAGTTCCTTTGAGCAATACTCATGCGGCCTGGTCTTCAGGCTTCTACACCATTCTGTAGAAGAATGGAAAATCATTCAGTCAAAAAACATTTATTAAATGCCTACTTTATACTAGGCCTTGTGCTAAGTGCTGGAGATACAAAAAGAATAAAAAACAATCCTTGCCTTTAGGGAACTCACAATCTAACGTGAGAGACAACAAGTAAATGACTATTTAGCAATTGGCTCTCTCTCCCCCCAAAAATGTATATAGGACACACTCTTAAATTTAATCTGCTTTATTAATATTTTCTCCATCACTTCCTGAAGTCTTCATAATCAACCAAATAAAAAATCAAGCCCTGATTTTTAACATTTGCCAATTTCTGAAGCATAAAAGCTCATACTGGAAATTTAACAATTACCTCTCCCAAACCCAAATAAGCTGTCTTCAACTCATAACTGATTGTATCCATCTTGACCCACTCCAATCTTTGAATATCCTTCATAAATAAGAATAATCAATTGTACTGGGTTTGATCCTATTAATTTCACAACATCTGGGAGATAAAGGAACAATGGAAACTGACAAATGGTGGTCAATACTTGGGTATTTGTGTTGGTTCTGTAGACCTCTCTTTTTATCAGAAGCTGAGGCCTAGCCTTTCATCAGGTTCTGTTAGCACTCTTTTCTATCTCAGTGTTTTCAAACCTAACTTGACCAAGAACATTCTAGGGAATGAAAGATATTGAAAAAAGTCACAAGTGTTGAGCTCAGATTATGGAATTCCTCCAGGATAAAGGGAGTTTGGTGAAATTTTAGAACAAATTATGTCTATTTTAATATCCCACAAATTGTCTCACATAATAATAATGTTTGAGAGAGATAGACACTCACTGGTCAAGGGGATTCCCTTTACTAATCCAGATTGGCACTTTAGCTTTCATTTACAGTCTTGGAGAATTACCTAGGACACTAAAAAGTTAAATGACTTACCCAGGAATCCAAGTCTTCTGGGATCTGAGGCCTAGTACTAACATCCTTGCACAATACTCCATATTTCATACAGTGTGGAGCATCAGGGTTCTGTTCAACATTGATATCAAACCCAAATAGAAAATGATCCCTGCTGGTTACCCACTGACTTAGAAAACCACAGTTCAACATTATCTCTGTTGTATTGTATTTTCATTTATTTTATCAAACATTTAATCTGGTTCTGATTATTCTTGGGAGTTTTGAGAGTTGCTTGGGGCCAAGGAGCCAGGAATTTGGTGTCTCTGCTATAAAGTACAATAAAATGTACAACCAGTAGCATCCTTTTAGCTGTTTCATCTCTATCACGGACATTGCCCCTCCTCACCCCTCCTTGTATATGCCTCAGCATCCTGTATGCTTTGCTAGTGAGCAGGTACTGTACTTGCAGATTACTTTTCTCTCCTGTTTTCCATATACACATGTACTTCCATGTACACATAGCTTCTTAGTAATATCAATTGATTTAATTGAATGCATGAACACTCAGTCTCTCTGCTTACTCTTCTCTGTGCTATTACCTCCCTAGAGCTTGAATGATACATTGACAGAGTCAACTATTAGAAGATAGGTATGTCCTTGAGCAAGCAGAGCAGGCAAATTTTCAAGCCAGCTGTCCCCCATGCCTGGAAAGTTCTCATCTTAGAAAGAGTTTCAGGCGGGATCGACTATGCTGCTCCCTCACCCCTAAAAGTTAGTAATAAGCATTTATTAGGTACCTACTATGTGACAGAAACTGTGTGCTAAGTGCTAGGGATACAAAGAAAGGTAAAAGACAGTCCCTGCTTTCAAGGAGTTCCTAATTTAATGGACAAGATGACAAAAAATAAGTTTGTACAAACAAACTAAATGCAGTATAAATAGGAAATAATTAGCAGAGGGAAAGCACTAGAATTAAGAGGGGTTGGGAAAGGTTTGCTGTAGAAGATAGGATTTTAGTGAAGACTTAAAAGAACCCAAGAGATAGAGATGAAGAGTCAGAGCATTCCAGTTATGGGGGAGAGCCAATGAAAATGCCCAGAGATGAGAAAGCTTTTTTTATTTATGGAACAGTCAGAAGACCAGTGAAACTGGATTAAAAAATACAGATTGGGGAGTAAAATATAAGAAGACTGGAAAAGAGAGGAGTGGTGGTGGAACTAGGAACTAGGACTCTGAATGCCAGAGAATTTTGTATTAGATTCTGGAGGTGAGAGGGAATCTTTGGAGTTTATTAATTAGGTGGGGTGACAGCGTTAGACCTTTGCTTTAGGAAAATCACTTTGGGGGCTAAGTGAAAGATGGGTTGAAGTGGGAAGAGTGGGGAAGATATATCAACCAGAAGACTCTTAAAATAATCCAGACATAAGGAGGTTCGGGCTTGTACCAAGATGGTGGCCATGTCAGAGAAGAGGAGACATATTCAAGAGATGTTACAAAGGTGGAAGGGACAGCCCAGCAGGTTGAGTATGGGTGGTGAGACATCAAGGCTAACACCTAAATTGCAAGTTTGGTGGACTGGGAGGATGGTGGTGCCCTCCATAGTAAAAGGGAGGTTTTTGCAGAAAGATAATGAATTTACTTTTGGATTTGTTGACTTTAAGATGCCTACTGGATATCCAGTTTGAGATGTCTGAAAGACGGTTAAAGATGCAAGATTGGAGGTCAGTAGAGAAGGTGGGACTGGATTAACAAATTTGAGAATCATCAGCATAGAGACAATAATTGAATCCATTTGGGAACTGATGAGATCGCCAAGTGAAATAACATATGGAGAGGAGAAGAAGGCCAAGGACAGAACCCTGTGACACGTAAAGTAAAAAATAAGTGGATCCTATGATGTCATATATGAAGAGCCTAAAACCACTGAGTTCAACCCACTCAATTCACAAAAGAGGAAACCAAAGCAGACAAAGGTTAAATGACAATGTTTTGATTAATCCACATAGGAAAATTGTCAAAAGTGACCCTTGATAGTTTAACCCAATTCTTTCATTCATTCAAAGAGCAATTAATAAATCATCTTGGTGAACAGTGTTTGCCTAGGATGTATGTAGAGTGCTGAACAAGCAGGCTAGAGATGTGGATTCTGTTCCTGACTTTGCCACTAACTATCTCTGTGGCTTTGGTTAAATCATGTCATCTCTGTAAATCTCAATTTCTTCATATGTAAAATGGGAGAGGAATTAAAGATGTGTTCTCAGAACTGGGAATGCAGCCCTCTCACTTGGTGACTACACTTTCTGAAGTTCTTTTGAGCTTCTCAATATACTCAAATTCTAGAGGGGTTAGAAAAATACACAATTGCTGAATAAATGCAATATGGTACAGCAGGAAGAATGCTGAATTTGGAACTTGATGATCTGAGTTCAATATCTGATATTGAACTATGTGGCTTTGGACCATTTGCTTAGCCTTTCTGAGCTCATTTATAAAATGAGAGAGTTAGACTAAGTAACTTTCCCCATCTCTTCTAACTTAAAATATTTGGTTCTCTGAATGAAAGCCTTAAAATATTAGTATAGGTTTTATTTTACCCATTTGTTGAAATTTTAGATTTAATTGTTTGCCTGGTTTGGATAGTATATTCAGAGTGTTGGAATTTAAATTAGGAAGTTCTGAACTCAAAAAACATCTTTGACCCTCATTAGTCATGTGATGATGAACAAGTAAGTCATTTAACCTTCTTGAGATTCAGTCTCTGAGCTGTCTCTTTAGGATGATGAACCCACAGAGTAACCTGAACTTGGAAGTGATTGAAAGTTGAAGGTGGGGGTGTGGGTGAGAATGGTGATAGGAGGTATAGGTAACCCAGGTTAGATTCTACATATATAAAGTACATTGTAAAACTTTAAGGTGCTATATAAATTATAGCTACTATTAGATGGTTATGAAATATGAGAATTGGATGGTGTCTAACTATCAGGAAAATTAGTAGTGAGGAAGAGATTGAAGTAGTTGAAAAGAGGTTTCAGAGTAGTGAGAAGGGATAGATGGAAAAAGAGACATGAAGGTGCTGAGAAAAGAATGAAATAGAGAGAAAGGTTGGGATAAAAGATATGGGGGTGCCTGGTTTAGAGGGTGACTGCATAGGAAGAAAAATAGCTAAGACTGAAGCTAGAGGAAGAGTCAGGAGACTGGTATTGAGAAAACCTTATTCAGGGTGTGACTATTGGAGGAAATGAGAAGTTATAGTAGATTTCCTTTGGAGGCTTTAGGAGACTAGAAGAGAATCACAAGATGAGGAGATGTGGAAGGAGTAATTAATGCTCAAGAGAACATTTAAACGGGGGAAGAGAAGAGGTAGCTATGAAAGAACAATCCATGCCATAGGCAGTCATAGTAGGGGACCTGAACTCCCATGGCACAGCTCAAGGTTCCTGATACTCCCTAGGACCTGAGAGGAGACAGGACAGATGGCAAGTAGGAGGGCATGACAGTGGGTACCAGGAGGAGGATGCCATAACGTTAAGTTCTTAGAACAGGTGAAAAAGTGCCAGGACCACCAAGGGGAGGAAGCACATCATAATGATGACACATCCATGTTGATGCCCTCTTCCCCTCCACGATGGTGTCTTGAGGCAAAGCCCCGGTACTTCACGCTAATCAGGGTTCAGGGAAGGAAAGGGAGGATCTACCCCACACAAGTAAAATCAAAGCTTCTAAGAGAAAGCTATGGAGATGCATAGTTGGGGACGGGAGTGTTAGCGGAAGACGAGAGGAGCTAAAAATAGGGGTAACGTGTTTGCGGGTTAAGGCTGAATGGAGGTTGGAGCGGCCTCGAGGAGGCAGGAAGGGGGCAGGGAGCTAGGTCTGGGCGGGGCAGGTGGCAGAGGGAGGGGTGCGAGGAGCTCGGGCTGAGCTGTCCCGGGCTGCGCTGGAGGTAGCCCAGGCTTGTCATTGCGAGCCCTAAGGATTCTCTCCCTCTTTTGACTCCGCACGGGAACCGCCTGCGGAGGCAGGGAGGTGAAGAGCAGGGGACGCAGAGGAGACCTGGAGCCCTGCCCATGAAGAGGTCGAACAGAGGAGCTTGCTGCTGCTGCTGCCGGGCATCCCGCCGGGCGCACTATGCTCCCTACTGCCCGGGGGACGCTGCCCAGGCTTCGTCCCTGGCGTCGCATCCCCGGTGGGAGCGAGAAGGGAGAGCCCAGGACTGGAGCTGGGCGGCGGCCGCAGAGGAGGAGGAGGAGGCGGCGGCCGCGGCTTTGGCGGCGGCCCCGCCGCGGAAAAGGTGCGTGCCAGGGGCATGGGGGGAGGGAAGACCCCGAGGCCGAGGTGCCCAAGATCAGGATAACGGTGCTAGGCTTGCGCAGGGATGGCGAGCTGAATCTCCGCCCGAGATGGAGATGGGGGCGCAGATTTGGAACCGCCTAGGGTGAGAGAATGCGAGGATGGGGTGGGTACTGCGAGCAAAGGATGAGCCATGGGGAGATGCTGAGCGCAGGGCATGAGCAGCCTAGGGGAGTCGGAGGGGATATAGAGGCTGGCTTGGGCAGGATTTGACCCTAGGCGAGATTAGCCTCCCTCTTCAACCTTCAGTTGCTGAAACTGGCAGGATGGGCAAGGTTGAGGTTGAACCAGTGGAACGATGCCCAAGGAAAAGACTGGCAGGAAAGGCGGGGGCACGTGGGATCGAGTACCGTGACTCGATGCAGAAGATCAAAAATGTATCTGTGGAAAGAGTTGAAAGAGTGTAGCTGTCTCTTGCTCCCTTTCCCTTTGGGAATTTCTCATTGGGATGGCTAAGGTGGAAACAATAGGCCCTCTTGGGTACTGAGTGTCTGTCCTCATCAGTGTCTGTAAGAACAGCAAATTGAGCTAGGGCCAAAACTGAGTGAGTCTGCTAGCTGGTAGGGAGGCTGGTGCACTAAACACACCAGCTAATCCTAACGCTTCTGTTGCTCTTTGTTCGACCATGGGTGCTTGTTAGGCGGATCCCCTCTGCGGGCACCGGCTGGGGTTCAAAGAAGAGAGGAGTGACTTGTAGGGAATATTGCTTCTTGCTCAGTAAGCATTTCCGTTTATAATAAGGAATGCCACCCATTCCCGTTAATCAATCAATAATTGGCATCTAGGCCTAGCTCTACTATTAACTAGCTATGCAAGCTTGGACAAGTTACTTTCTTCATCTTGAAAAGTAAAAGGCATAATCTCAACTGTCCTTTCCATATCTAAATCTCAACGACTAAATATTTATTAGACCCTTATCCTGTGCTCAGGGCTTAGAACTTTTACATGAACAGTGCAGCCCAACACCCAGGACTCTACTTATCCTTTACTTTCTCCTTTTAAGCTGTAAGGGATGCTTGATAAGACCCACATAGATATTTAAAAAAAAAAAACCTTTCAGTTTGTTGCTTAAGAAAGTGATCAGTGAAGCAAATGAGTTTTAAAAAATTTACATTTCAATTTTTCATAGAATTCAAATTCTTCAAGGGAACTATGATTGAAAGAAAAAAGTTAGCTGATACTTTGAAAATGCATACGCATGTGTATGCATGTATATGTACATATATAGGCATGATTAATTACTGGAATCTTTTTTTTTAAATCTCAGGAAACATAAAAATTTCATGAATATCACTTAAAACTGTTTGTTATCCTGCTGTTTAATTAAAGTGAGTAACCAGAAGTATGCATTTTGCTAATTATTTTTTCTCTCAAGCACTAGCAATTTTTAAAGAATTTGAAATTTTCATCTAACATGCATTAGGAAGCATTTCCTAGGACAATTTAGATTCTAAAGGGAAAAGATGAATGACAAAAAAGGATATCTAATCAAGTACATACATTTTTAAGGTTTCTTGAGTATCCTGGAATATATATTTTTAATCTTGAAAGAAACACTGGAAGTGTAATTTTAAAAGTTAGAATACAAGAGATAAGATTAAATAGGCAAAATTGGAAGATAGAACACTGGCTTTAGAACTGACAGTACTTCTATCCACCTGTCTACCAAACTGCATAACTAATTCCCAGTTTAGGTCAATGACTGCATAGAATATGTAACTCTTCATCTTAAGGTCATGTGCCAAGTTGGTGGTATGGCATTTTGGGGAGGCAACATTGAACAGTTCTGTGAGTATGGAATCTGGCATCAAAGGATTGGGTTCAATTTTGGACTGTGGTCATTATGACCTTAGGGAAGTCATGATCTCTCTGAGCCTGCAAAATTTGGGTGTTGGTACAGATGATCTCCAAGTTTCTTTTTCCTCTTACCTCCTTTCTTGGAAGTTAATTTGGTTTGATGGAAAGTATGATGGGTTTAGTGTCACGGTATCTGGGTTCAAATCCTCCCTCTGCCATTTACTCCCTGTGAAACCATGGACAAATCACTGGCCATCAGTTTCCTCATCTATAAAAGGTGGGGGAGGTTTTGAGCTAAGTGAATACTGAGCTCTATTAAATTACTTCTGAAGTCCCCTCCAATTCTTAATCTGGGATTTTTTGTACTAGTTTAGTTATAAAGATTCCAAGTTCTTTTGGTAGCAAACTGCATGGTAGAGCTATGTAAATCTTATGTACTTCAAGGTGTCATTAAAAAGATGGAACAAAGATCTTGAAATGACTTATTTCTCCATTCTTTAACAGTTACTTTTTCATACAGAATTGAAACATTATTTATGAAATATGTATTAATGAAAAAGTATATATTTATGAAATGTTTTGTTCATGTCCAACTCTTCATGATTCCATTTGGGGTTTGCTTGGTAAAGATCCTGGAGTGGCTTGCCATTTCCTTCTCCAGTGCATTTTATAAATGAGGAAACTGAGGCAAATAGGGTGAAGTGACTTGTCCAGGGTCACACAGCTACAAAGCATCTGAGGTCAAATTTGAACTCTGGTCTTCCTGACTTGAGGTCCAGTGCTCCATGCAGGTGCCACCTAGATGCTTCAGTAGTAATTCACTAAACATGAAGAAGTATGTACTATTAATGTCTGTTTGTACGTGCATATTTCTGATTACCTATTTTCATTGAAGGATAGGGTAACAGTACTTAATGAATTTTGTAAAACCTATTCATGAATTTCTTGTTGTTTCACCAAAAAGGCATTAATAGCATAAAATATGGATAATAATGGCAGCTACCTCAGGGTTGTTTCAAGCATCAAATGAAATAACATTTGTATAAACCTTAGGACAGTGCCTGGCTCATAGTAGGCATTTAGAAAATGTTTGTTTCCTTTCTTCTTTTCTACTTCAATATCTTAGTCTTTTAAAATGTTAATTCTACTAGTAAAAGGAAGAACAATGCAGAGTATGCATACTAACAGATTATTCAAAAATAATTTACATGAATTTATAAGGATCACATTTACTTTTCTTTTTCTTAGGCTAGCAGTAAAATCTCTTTCCATTTCCTAAACATGTAACAGCTGATAGCCCAGCAGTCTCCTGGGTGGCAGTGTAGGAGTAAAAATTTGACCTGAATAATCCACAAATTCACACTATGGGGGGAAGGGAAGTGTCAAAGATTTTCCATCCTTTGAAATGCTCTTGGATCTTCCCTAAGCCATGAATTGAGAAATCATGTTGCTGAGAGGGGCTGTCCATAGTAACCCCAATTGTATTGGTGACTTAAATTGGACTAGATGGAAGTTGAGAGTTCATTTGTAGAACCATATGTAGAATTGTAGACCATGAGGGCTGGAGAAGGACCTCAGGGATCACCTAGCTCAGCCAACTTTCTCTTCCAAGGAGGGTATGGTGGCCCAGAGAGGTGAATTAGCTACACTAGGCTCACTCAACTATTTAGTTGTTAATGGGGTGAGAACCAGGACTTTATCTACCTTCTAAATCTCTGTTTGATGTCATCTTACCTACTGATGGTTATTGATTTGGGCATGTGGGTGCCCCACAAGGGGTATTTACATATTTCACAATGATTCATCTTCACCTGTTTTCCATCTTTGAGAATAATTCCTTTCCTGCCCCTTCCCCCCATTTTGTTCATAAGGAAGAAATGAGAAAATGTATCTCCTTCCGTGTTCGGGCTCTATTGTTGTACATAGCATTGCATTGACTGCCAGACTCATGTTCATTTTGCTAAAGTGCCTTTTTTTTTGGTTTCTTTGTTACTGTGACTGTTCACTGGCTAGGGTAGAATGGAACGATATTTTCAGAAATAAAGGTGATGGCAAAACAAAAGATATCAATAATTTTTTTTAAATTTCAACTGGATTTCTTTTTATTTTCTTTTTTAAGTTTGAGGAAAATTTCATGTTTGTGAATTAGCTTCATCCAAATCCAAAGATCACTAACTCTTGAATATTGAGTTCTATAACCTAAAACTATATTTCTTTGGATTTGTCTTTAAACTCAAGTGGTTAAAAAAAAAACTATTTGAAGGTCAATGCAGGGAAATTCATGTGATGTAAAAGGAAAGGTTCTGAAAGGGTACAACAACAACCCTGTTCTCTTGTGACTGTGAAGCATTAGGTACCTTCTTTGCACATTTACCATGGATTTTCAAGTCAATAGTCATTATGGGAATGTGAAAAAAGATAGAAGAATGTTATATTTTCAGGTTTTTGAAAGAATGAGGGCATTGTAAATTTGCAACAATGTTCAGATAGACAAAGAATTATAACAAACTATTAGACACACGCACACACACACACACACACACACACACAAGAGCAACCAGGCATGTGTGTACAACAACATTTGCACACATAATCATAGGACATCTTCCAACTCCAGTTCAGGGGAGCAGACTTAGAGAAAAAGCAGAAATTTTCACAATCAATTCTTTTGCACAAAGGTTGCAGACAGAAGTGATAACATATTTTAGCAACATCCTAATTACCAAAAATATTGTTGCATGTTCCATCTGCTGAAGTCCATATTGCTAGGTAAACCTTAACTCCAAAACCTCAAAGGATTCTGCTCCGAATTCATAACCTTAATATTAATGAGAATCTTTCCCAGCTGCATTTATTTTTAGAAGAAAACAAAAAAATGACCTTGCTAGTGATTAAGTGGGCTTTCTTTGAAGAATTTGCCCAGTACGATGGGCAGAATGATTGAATGATAGTTCTGCCTCTCATTCCTTTAATTTCATTATAAAATTCAATTCAGTTTAATTAAGTTCAGCAAACATATATTCAGTGTCCATTTGGTGCTATTGGATGCCCCGTACTTGCTAAGAGCTGGGGATAACAAAGACAAAAATAAAATAAATATCTGCTCATATTCTTTGGGGGAGGGGGAGAAGAGGAAATATATGTAAACATATGCACATATAGGTATATATACACATCCATGTTATATATATAGATATAGATATATAAGTGTGCATCTACGTATATATGTTTCTGTATATCTACCTATGAAGGGCAGCTCGGTGACACAATGAATAAAATGATGGGCCTAGAGTCAGGAAGACTCATCTTCCTGAGTTCAAATCTGGCCTCAGACATTTACTAGCTGTGTGACCCTAGGTGAGTGACTTAACCCTGTCTGCCTCAGTTTCCTCTTCTGTAAAATGAGTTGGAGAAGGAACTAGCAAACCACACCAATATCTTTGCCCAGAGAACCCCAAATGGGGTCAAGAACAGTTGGACATGACTGAAAAAAATGACTGAACAACAACAAATCTATCTTATCTATCAATATATTCAACCCTAATCTTTCCTCTGTACCTAGGCCTGTGTTACCAATTGACTCTCAGACATTTTGAATTGAATGTCTTTATCTCAAACTCAACACATCCAAAATGAATTCGTTACTCTTCTCCCATAACCTATTTTCTATTTCCATCAAAGACATTCTTATCCTTCTGGTTACCCAGATTTGTGACCTTAAAGTCATCCCAGCTCCCTTATTCTCCCTCACCTCACTAATTCAATTAATGGGGCAGCTAGGTGGTACAATGGATAGAGCACCAGTGCAGGAGTCAGGAGGACCTGAGTTCAAATCTCCCCTCAGACGCTTGACACTCACTAGCTGTGTGATCTTGGGCAAGTCACTTAACCCCAACTACCTCATCCTGGGTCATCTCCAGTCATTCTGATGAATATCTGGTCACCGGATTCAGATGGCCCTGGAGGAAAAGTGAGTCTGGTGACCTACACAGCCCTCCCTCGCTCAAAACAAAGTCAAGTTCAAGTCATGTCATCTTTCTCTGATGGCAGGGTCTTCTTCAACAAAGGACACACACTTAAAGGCAGCATGACAATGGGCTTGAGGCAATAGTGATAATAACAACTGGCATTTATAGGGCACTTGAGACATCACATGACTAGCTCAGGGTCACCCAGCTAGGGAGTGTCTGAAGCAAGATTTGCGCTACATTCTCCCTGATTCAAAATCCTTGGTTGCATCTACTCCATCACTCAACTGCCTCTGTAAACAAGAAAATTGTTGTTCAGTCCTTTTATAGTGATCCTATTTGGGGTTTTCTTGGTGGAGATACTGGAGTGGTTTGCCATTTTCTTCTCCAGCTCATTTGACAGATGAGGAAACTGAGGCAAACAGGGTTAAATGACTTGCCCAGGGTCTCACAGCTAGTAAGTGACTGAGGCTAGATTTGAACACAGGAAGATGACTCTTCCTGACTCTAGGACTGGCACTCTTTATGCTGTGCCACCCAGCCTGGGTTCAAATCCATCTTCAGACAATAGTTGTGAGATTCTGGACAAATCACTTAACTCTTCTGTGCCTCAGTTTCCCATTCTATTGTTGTGGTTGTTCCTCCTTCATTCTGAAAGAAGATCAATGACATCAGGAAGGTGATCTTTTGGCTTGCAAGTGAATTGGATTTAAGTAAGGCAGAGTGGTAGAGTCATCATTCTCGCTCTCTCCTTGACACAGGTCAGAACTACTGGCAATGGCCCCAGATGCAGTGGGAGACATTGGCCTTTTTAAGCCAAGGTCTTTGACAGGTCTGGGTTTGTTTGAAGCAGTGCCCACTCAATAATGAAAGGCTAGGTAAGAATTGAAAATGAGGGTATTGAACTCAGTTTTCAAGGTCACTTTTAGCTCTAAATCTATGATCCTGTGATTCCCCTCCTTCCAAGCAGATGCTGGTTCTTAAAACTGTTGCCTAGGTATGAGTTTTCAGTAGGTATGAGATTTTATTCTATTTTCATTTTAAAAAATATTTCTTACTTCCTCTAGAGTGTCATAATAAATGCCTATTAAGTCAGTCAGTGGTATCTTTTCGTAATATAGTGATGAAACAACTCATTGACTTTGGATTTGCCCAGTTGTTTTGGATGTTGTCCAGATGTCTTGGATGGTGTCCGGATGGTTATCAAAATTCGCAAGAGTTTCATAGGTTCTGCTGTCTAAGAAAAATGCTTCTGTTTTTCAGCTAGACTGCCCAGTACAGGTGTTTGGTAGTGCCATCTCAAAATCCACCTGGGTGTTTGGATTTATCTCAACCATGAGGACTCTCCAGAGGGAGGTCTAAGAAGGCCAGTAGTCTCACCCTTATGATCATTCCTTCTGGGAGGATCTTTCTGGGAGTTGATCCTCAGAGTCCCTCACTGCCCAAAGACTCCCTATATCCTTGCACATAGTGCTTAATAAATGCTTCACTGTGTGACAATGGTCAAGTCACATAACCTTTGGACCTCAGTCTCCTCATCTGTAAAATGGGAATAATAAAAGCTGTAGTATCTATCTCATAGGGTTGTCATGCAGCTCAAATGAGATAATGTATGTAATAGCACTTTTCAAACATAAAAAGTTATATTTCTCTTTAGTATATAGCAATAAATCATTAAAAGCCTGAAATATGTGCTCTTTTCAAGGAACAGAGAAAGAAATAATGAAAAATAACTCAGTCTTTTTCTACAGTCTAGACTGTGTGGTTGCTATTCCAATTCAGAGAAGAAAGGGGGTGGCAGCAAAAAATAAACAAAAAACCAAAGCCCAAACCACCAGAGGGAGACACCAGGGAGCTGGGTCTTTGCTCCCACTTGTGGAAGAAAGGGTATTAACTAATGATGTGTCATGTGGGGCTTTGGCCTCTGCTCTGGCTCACTGTATGTATTTATGTATGTCAGGTAACACAGTGAATAGATTATTAGACCTGGAGTCAGAAAGACCTGAGTTCAAATCCTGCGCCAGACACTTAGCTGTGTGTTACTTAAACTTTCTTAGCTCTAGTTTCTTCATCTGTGTAATGGGGGTAATAACAATAGTGCCTCCCTCCCAGTGTTGTTATGAGGATAAAGCAAGATCATAATTGCAGAATGCTTTTGAAATATTAAAGCTTTATTCTCATGTGATATCATATAATCCTTATGATAAATCTAAGAGGTAGGCATCATTATAATCCCTATTTTATAAATGAGGAAACTGAGGCACAAAGTAACTTGGTGGGAGTGCCATAGCTAGTAAGTGTCTGAGGCTGGATTTGAACTCAGTCTATGCAAACTCCCAGCCCAACATTCTCCCATGTACCATCTAGTAGCCTATATTCTAGTACAAGCGTGGGGAACCCATGGCCTCGAGGCCCACTAGGTCCTCAACTGAGGCCCCAAATTTGGATTCAGTCAAAGGGCCACACGAGGACCTAGAGGGCCACATGTGGCCTTGAGGATGCAGGTTCCTCTTCGATCCCCCTCCCCTCTTCCCGCATCTTCTCCCAAGCTGATCACCATCGTGGTTAGGCTTTCCAGGTCTCATACTCTGGATAGTTCAGAATGGTGGGTTAAAATCCTTCTCTTTGTCTCACTTCATGATTGTCCAGAATGTGTCATTAAAAGGAATAAGTGAAATTTCAGAGCGAAGTAGAGTCAGCATGGTGTCATCAATTCCTTTATTGTGTGTGTTTGTCCTTCGTTGCTGAAGAAGACCATGCCATCAGAGAAATGGTGACATGATTTACACTTGATTTTGTTTTGAGTGAGGGAGGGCTGTGCAGGTCACCAGCCTCACTTCTCCTCCAGAGCCATCTGAATTCAGTGACCAGATATTCATCAGGATGACTGGAGATGACTCAGGATGAGGCAATTGGGGTTAAGTGACTTGCCCAAGGTCACACAGCTAGTGAGTGTCAAGTGTCTGAGGTGAGATTTGAACTCAGGTCCTCCTGATTCCTTCACTGGTGCTCTATCTACTGCACCATCTAGTTCCCCCTAACAAATCATTTGTTAAAGTTTCTAATGCTTGTGGGAAAGATGGAGAGAGGTGGGAGATATGATGGCACAATGAGCTCTACCCAGAACTAAATGCATACAACCAATTATAGTTATTAATGGCTCAATATTCAATTAAAAGACAGTCTCCAATGGCGTATCCAACTGATCTGTGCTCCATCCTGGGCTATTAACAATTATACCAATGACTTGGTTAAAGATATATATGACATGCTCATTAAATGGGCAAATGACCCAAAGCTAGGAAGCAGTAGCTAACATACTAGAGGACAGGTTCAGGACTCTAGAGGGCATTGACAAGCTTGAATGTTTGAGATCAATTTAATAAGATGAAATTCAATAGATATAAACGTAGAGTCTAACAGCAACCACACTGGCATACCAGGATGGCTGCTAGCATAGGTGCTTAGATCAGACTCACCAGGAAAGATAGCTGCTTAAGGAATCAACAAATCTTTTTAAATTACATTTACTAGTTCAGGGGAAAAGTCAACACCTTGAACTTCAGAGAAAATATAAGCAGAGAAATAAAGACCACCAGACAGGGCTCTACTGCCTGAATCAAAGCAATATTGCTATATACTTTACTTATGTCCCTGGACATACATTTGAGCAGTTGGAGGTCTGAACATATGACTACTGAGAGTCTCAACCAGGGAATCACAAGGTCCTTCTCAGAAAAGAGCTCCCAAAGCAAAATCTCTCCTCAGAGTATATATACTCTTCTCAGAGCCAGAAGGAATCACTATCCTCCTGACTCAGTGTCTAATTAGAAATTAGCAAAAGGCATGAAAGCCTAGAAGCAAGCAAGCCTCCCCCTAAATAAGCTTCCCTTAATGGGCTCCACAAGAGGCTTATTAATGGGCAGGGAAGATCTTAAATCTCATTAACATTACGCCTACCTGCTCAAACACACTTTTAAAGTTAATCTGAATTATTAACACTTTTCTTAAGTAAGCCTGGATAATTGACAAAACAATAAATGAAGGCCTGATTTGTACCATTTGCAATTTGTGGGGTATAAACACTCATACTCTGCCTGTAGTACTTATATCATATGGATCAATTGGAATAGCTACAAAGTGTCCCAAAAGTCTTAATGTGATTTTTAAGCTTCTGTGACTTTTTACATAATTTATATAAAGCTTAAAAGTTCAAGCTTTTGTGGCTTGAAACTGTACTAAGACCTCTGGGACACACTGTATGTAAAGCACTTCATTAACTTTGGATTGATATGTGAAGTCAGCTGTTACTTTTTTTTCTTCCCTAGTGTGACATCTAGAATATTGCATGTAGTTCTGGCAAGTATATTTTGGGAAGGACCTGAAGTGTTTGAATATAACCAGAAACCAAATTATTCAGACTCTTCAGAGAAGGCTGACCAGAGCAATGAGGGGATTTTAAACCACGATATAGGATGTACAAGGAATGAATCACTTAATGTTTTGGGGTCCATGTTCCTTCACCCTTAAAACAAGATTGTTTGGACCAGAAGGACTCTAAGGGCACTTCTTGATTTAAACTTGTGATTCTGAGAACTGAGATTTAGATTAGAAAGGAAAGACTTCTCTATTTGAAATGTCAAACATTTGGAAATCCAAATATTTGCCACTGTTTTGTGACTTAGGCTTGACTCCAGTCAGTCAGTCAACACACAAGCATTTATTAAGTACTTACTATGTGCAAGGCTCTGTGCTAAGTGCTGGGGATAAAAAGAAAGGCACAAAAATCCCTGTCCTCAAGGAATTCCTATTCTAATACTGGAAACAACATGCAAACATCTATGTGCAAAAAAAGAGATTGACAGGAGGTAATCCTGTATATTGGAATTGGCAATTTCAGCGAGAAAGGAAATAGAATTGCAGGGAAAGACTTCTTGTAAAATGTGGGATTTTAGCTGAAATTTGAAGGAAATCAGGAGGTGGAGATGAAGGAGAGTATTCCAGGAATGGGGGATGGAAGGCAAAAATGAGGAGTTGGGAGATGGAGAGGATCCTTGGAGGATAGTAAGGAGTTTGGTGCCACTGGACTTCATAGTACCATGTATGGAGGAAAGGAAAGTAGAAGACTGGAAAGACAGGTAGGGGCCAGACAGGAAGGAATGTAAAAATCAAACAGAAGGTTTTCAATCCTATAGATAATAAGGAGCCACTGGAGTTTACTGAAAGAGGGTGAAGTCAATGAGGGCCAAGTTGAAATTATGTAATATAAATTTGTAGGGAACTCAGCAATTTTGAAATTCTTTCCCAGCTTTTTATAGCAGCATGGGAAGCAAAAGAAGCAAATGCTGGGAGTAATCCAGGAGTGGGCTTAGTGGGGCAAGATCAACAGTAGGATGAGGGGCCAACGGTCTCAGGAGTAGAGTTAATATCAAATTGAACTGATTCACCAAGAGATTCAGGTGGGGAAGGAGGGAGAAAAGTGTAGACAGTGCAGGAGTGACAGCCTGAGAAAGAACTGAGTTGTGGAAGAATTGGAGGTTATGGTGATCACAAAGAACAGTGCTAGAAGTTGTAAGGAATGATAATGCAAAGATGGAAAATATAACCAGAAAAAGGCATTTCAGATTCATGAATATAATATGGAATGATCCTAAGATTAAGTATATAACTATCTCTCAGTGTAACTGAGGAATAGATCATGGGAAATAAGTAAATTGAGGAACTGGGAAGTTAAGAGTATTTGAGAGCATATCAATATGTAGGTTGAAGTCCCCTAGTAGGAAGGTAGGAGCTGGGAGGGGGAGAAAGACCAGAAACCAGGCACTCAACTTACTGAGAAAGGAGAATGACCTAGGAGTTGGTAGATAACAGCTACCAGAATTCTGACTGGGTAACAAATATGGATTGAATGAATCTTAAAGGAAAAGAGGTCACTGAATGATAGTGGTAGAAGGAGTGTCTAGAAGTGGCAATGGGGACCAAGGAGTATCCTAATCCCCTAGTCAGTGATTCTAGGTTATGAGAAAGTACAACTGGTGTTAGAAATGTGGACAGGGATGCTGTGTCATCAGGAGAGGGGTAGATTTCAATGAGTGTCAGAACATGAAAGGAGTGAGAAAGAAAACAGTTTAAGATGAAAGCAAGTTTGTTGCCTATGGAGCAGGAATTCAAGAGAGCATTGTAGAAAGAGTTGGTAGGTCTGGATTGGGATGTTAGGGAGAATTGGTTATGGGGGATTGGAATAAGAGAACAGGAATTGGGGGACACAGAATAGGGTGTGTACAATGACAGTGGGGGGTTCAGAATCCTTGGGAAGGAATAACTACGACAAGGAAGTAGTATGTTTACCATCGAAGAATGAGTTCAAACAGATCATAGTCTGCCAGTGTGGAGTTGAGGCAGGCTAGAGTAAGCTAGTACTGGAGAGTAAACAGTATGACTGAACTTTCTCATGACATGAAGGTTCCAGTCAGTCAGCGACTCACCAGTTATGAGTCAGCCTCAGGTTGTCACCCTAGGATGCCAGGTGGCTGGTGTGCAGATTCCAGGAGGCAGAACAAGAACCAAAGAGTGGAAACTGTAGGGAAGCAAATTTTAGCTCAGTATAAGGACAGACTTCCTAACAATTAGAACTAATAGTCTTAGAATGGATTGCTATGATGGGATGGATTCCTGGGACCTGGAAATACTCCTTTTAATTATACTGTAGAGGATAGGATGGATATTAAGAAGGGCTTGGACTAGATGATATAATAGAGTTCCCTTTTAATACAAAGAACATATGAATAACTTTTTATAGAAGTTACCTGGCAGATACTTGGGTCCCAGTTACCCATGCCTGTTTTTTTAAAGAATAAAAACAAAAGATACATATAAAACTGCAAATATATTATATATAACTTGCTATTCCTTTAAAATATATAATAAAATTTTCATGGAACTTGTTTTTCCTTTTTTTTCTTCCCTCCCCATCTCCCACCCTAGAGATATCTATTGGACACACACACACACACACACACACACACACACACACACACACACATGAAATATATATAAATAATTATTCTATATAAATTTCTATTTTTCAGTTCTTTCTCTGGATGCAGATAGTGTTTTCCTTCATAGATCCTTTAGAGTTCATTTTGCCTGTGCCTTTTCCTTCACCTCTCCCCTTATCATCTCAGATCTGCTGATGAGTTACACATTCAAACCCTAAAACAAATACCTCTCACAGGTCCTCAAATATAATCAGAAGGGTTATTTACATAACATTACATGGATGACTCCTCCATGATGGACTTGGAAAGATGAGATAGAGATAGAGTGTAATATACACTTCTATTTACATTTTCACTCTAGGACCATGGAGGCAAGAGTTCATCACTCTTTCTGACTTGCTATTATCTTTTGTTGATCTCTAGGGTCAGAAGTAGAAGGAATAGTTTTGTTACATTCCACATCATCCATACCTGCTTTGAATGATAAAAATGTTTGTTGAAAATGTGGGGGTGGAATTTTTAAATGGGCTAATGGAACTTACTATTTTAAGGGATCCTCTAGTGATCATTTTATAATGCTATAATTGTCCCCTAATTCATTGATGGATTTATCAAGGTTTTCATGTCTTGGTTTGCTTCAATCAGAGTATAACTCTATTAATCTTGTACTACTCACCCTTTTGTGTTCAAGAAATATCTAAGTTTGTGTATTATAGTCATAGTGCCCAGAAGGAAGAAAGACATAGTCAAATTATCTTCTGACTCAGGCAGATCATATGTTAAGTACTGTGGTAAATTCCAGGCAGCACATTTAAGGAAGAATACTGACAATCTAGAAACTAAAAAAAAGGAAACCAGGATGCTGAGAGAACTGGAGACAGTGATGATGATGATGATGATGTTGATGATGATAGCAACAAACATTCATATCCCACTCACTATGTGCCAGGCACTATACTAAGCACTTTACAATTATTAAGACAACAACCCTGGAGGTAGGCACTATTACTATTCTCATTTCACAAACAAAGAAACCAAGGCAAGCAGAGTTGCTTAGGGTCACCCATCTAGTAAATGTCTAAGGCCATCTTTGAACTCAGGTCTTCTTGACTCTAAGCCCAGCACTCCATGCACCATGGCACCACCAGCTACCATAGGAAGATCAGCTGGAGGAATAATGTTTAAGACTGAAGGCTTAAGAACTGGTGTAGGCAACAGAAGATTTTCCTCTTTCTCCTCCACCTCTATAATTTCTACCCATTGCTCCTAGTTCTTCCCTCTGGGGGCCAGATTAACTTGATGTTAGGGAAACTTTCCCCTTATTAGGGATGTCCTAAAGTGGAATAGGATGCTTTAGAGGGCAATGAGTTCCATGTCACTGGAGGTATCCATGGGGAGACTAGAAAAACCACATTTTCAGGGCTACAGTAGAAGAGATTTCCATTCATCTGCGAGTTGGCTGGATGATCTTGATAGCCCCTTCTAATTCTGTGATTCAGGGAAAAAGAAAACCTGCCAAGGTCCATTACCCTTGTAACCTTTGACCAGTCCTCTGGTCAGAATATGGAAGCACTCAGGAGGTGTCCTCAAAGATGCAGCTGTTGTTGAATTTGTGATGGGGCTATAATTGCTCTTTGCAGTGCTATTCTATTCGCCTGACATCTCAGGTAGTCTGCAGCACCACCTGACCCTTGACTTCCCTAAGGACATAAAGAACACAGTGGAATATAAATAAACACACAGGAAAAGTCACTCAGGAAATACCAGGCCTCCTCCACCATTCTCTGCTCCCTTGCTTCACCCACAGCCCTGCTTGAACCGTGCTGCTCAGCCATAAAGAGGTCTCACCTGGCTCTAATCCATCAGTAAGACAGTCTGCTCTGTGGTTTCAGCATAAGGGCCAACTTAGGGACACCAGCTCAGATGTTCTCAATCCCACAAGCATTTATTAATAGTCTATAATATGGAAGACACTATAGGATAAATCCTGGGGTTACAAAGGCAACAAGTAAGACAAATTTATGAGAATAAAGCCATCCCCCAATTGATTGATGGTTGAGGTACATAAACTAGCATTTTCCAAAGGTAGAAAGTAAAACTATAGCCACATGAACAAAAATGCTCCAAATCACTAGTGATTAGAGAAATGAAAATTAAGGCAATTCTGAGGCTCTGCTTAATACCTATCAAACTGGTAAAATTGACCAAAAAAAGAAAATGACCAATGTTGTCAGGTCTGTGGGAAAACAGGAACACTGATGCACCTTTGATGGAGCTGTGAATTGATCCAATCTTTCTGGAAAGTAAATTGGAGTTATATCCCAAAAGTTGCTAAGCTGTATGCCCTTTGACCTAGACATACCACTTACTAGGCCCACACACCAAAGGGATCAAACAAAAAAGAAAAGGTCCTTTATGTACAAAAATATTTGTAACTGCTTTTTTTTATAGTGGTAATTCATTGGAGAATGAACTGAAAAATTTATGGTACATTAATATAATGGAATATCATTGGATGAAGTGTATGGCTTCAGAGATACCCAAGAAGACTTGTTTGAATGGATTCAGAATTAATTGAACAAAACCAGGAGGATAATTTATACCAAAATATTAATACTGTGAAGAACTCTGAACCATTTTAGAATCCTAATAAACTCTAAGTCCAGAGACCTGGGGATGGAGAATGTTTCCTACCTCATAGTAGAGAGATGCTAGAGAAAGGATAGACTAATATACAGAATTAGAAACTCATTTTTGGATGTGGCCAATGTGGGAATTTGTTATGCTTGACTATGCTTTTGTGATACAAAGGTTTTGTATTTATGTGTGTATATATATATATGAATATGTGTATGTAAGTGTGTATATATATTACATACATATATGTACATATCTGTATATATGTGTCTACATATACATATATGTGTGTATACACACAGACATATGCCATATCAAGGATTGAATTGCAAAATATCCCAAACTGGGAGCACATTCTCTTGCACTATCATTACCATCCTTAGTTTATGAGATTATTCAGTTTTAGAAGTATCTTTTGCCTCTGTTGTATCCCTGGCGCCTGGCATGTAATAGGTGCTTAATAAGTGGATATTGACTGACTGACTAATTACTAGTTTGGTCCTTGGAAAAAATGGACT
>CM053770.1:482485067-482571897 GCA_028658325.1 Potorous gilbertii
TTCGGGTGTGTCCAACTCTTTGTTGGTGTTTTCTTGGCAAAGATACTGGATTGGGTTGCCATTTCCTTTTCCAGCTGATTTTACAGATGAGGGAACTGAGGCAAACAGTATTAAGTGACTTGCCCACAGTCATACAGTTAGTAAAAGTCAAGTGCCACATTTGAACCCAGGAAGATTAATCTTCCTGACTTTAGGCCTTCTACTCTATCTCACTGTGCTACCTACTTTCCCTTCTTGAAACAAAATACCTTTTCATTCATTTATTTGTATGATACTTCGCATTTCTAATCTCTCTTCAAGTGAGCAAAGACTTTGAGAAGATGTTAACAACGGAATCTCATATTACATTTTAGTCTAGGGGCTAAACATTATTATTCCCATTTTCCAGATAGTGAAATTGAATCACTGAAGGAATAATTGGATCCTCCAGGTCAGTCAAGAAGTCAGTAGTGATGGATTTAGGTACCACATCCTAGGGAGGTAGTAGCATGAATTGTATTTAGTGCTAGCCTATCAAACCTGTATTAGAGTTCTACTAATGAATGACCAGTCTCTGAGCAGCCACACTTTTATCTATAAGATGGATATGATCCCTGTAGTACCTCCCAAGGTTAACGTGTGGCTGAGGTGAGATAATGTAGGTAAGGGGTTTTGCTTTTCCAACTTTCAAAACACTGAATAAAATATCAGCTATTATCTTCTGAGCACAAGTCCTGTGTTTTGACATAGAAAGAGCAAATTGCCTTCACAATTAGGAATAAAAAAAGTAAAGTTGGAGAATAAATTAGAAGGACCTACAATGCAGGGAGAGAAGTGAAGTGGGAGATAAAGTACTGTAGTGTAGAGTTCAGTTCTTGGAATCAGATAGTCCCAAGTTCAAATCTAGCCACAGACACCAAATATGTGACCTTAGGCAACTCATTTAACCTTTGTCTACCTTGGTTTTCTCAACTGTAAAATGGAGATATAAATAGCATCTACCTCACAGGGTTGTTGAGAGGATCAAATGAAAAAATATTTGTAAGTGCTTGGCACATCATAGGTGCTTAATAAATTCTTATTCTCCTCCCTACCTATAGATAGGTAGATAGATAATTTGAACCTGGGCAACTCAATTAATCTCCTTATATCTCAGTTTTTTCATCTATAAGATAAGGGAAGGACTTGTAAACCTTAAAGTATTATAGAGATGAGAGATGTTATTATCAAATGGAAGTATCTGATAATAACTAACATTTACATAGAGCTTTAAGGTTAGCAAAGCAATTTACATAATTATCCCATTCATTACTCGTAGGAATAATGTGGAGTGAGCAAATACTTGATGTGTATCTCTTTCAAAGCTAGAGGGGCTCTTTCAGGGAGCAGGTTTGTTCATGGAAGGTAGGCGGCATATCTGTTTTTAGCAGTTACTTTTCCTTCTTTTTCAAAAGGTTTGATGTAGGAGGTGGAAAGGTCTTAAAGTAGGGTTTCTCCCTCCCTTTCCTTCCTTTCCTCCCTTCCCCCCTTCCCCAAAGTGAATGTTGCAGGTACCCCTTGCTAATGGAGTTGGCCTCCCTTTCCAACTGTAGAGATTGCCAACCCAGAAACCTGCCTCCCAGAGTGCTTCATTTGGCCCTAGGCACTCCCAATGAATAGAGTGAGCTGAGTGAAGGGTGTAATTACTGTCTGTGTTGGAGGAGAGTGCATTGTTAATGTACTGATGACAAGCTGGGAGCACACTTGCTCATCAAAGCTACCAAATGAATCTGTCCCTGGTGGATAAGTCTTGACCAATTTAGCGCTGGAGTTCCCAGGAGTTGAAATGATAGGTCTTGCATCTGAAGAAAATGGAGGCTCATTTTTATATAAATTTATATTTAATTTATGTAAATGTATTTAAATTTATATTTAATTTATGTAAATGTATTTAAATTCATATGAATTTATATTTGTTTATATAAATTTATATTTAATTTCTAAAAATTTATACAAATTTATGTTTAATTTTTAGAAATTTATATAACCACATAAAATTTTTGCTCTCTAAAACTTTTGCTTCTGCTTCAATGCATTGGGTATAGGATTTTGTAATCTTTGTGCCAAAAGGGGTCCTTGGCACTATACAAAATAGATGTTGTTGTTGCCATCTCCTTGCAAATCATGTATGAAGGAATGAAAATCTCAGAGGAATCCTTATTTGTCTTCTCCTTTTAATGAGGTTTGCCTTTGTTCCTATATTTTCTATGATCATAGATTTAGATCTGGATGGGATTTTAGAGATAATCTAGTCCAACTCCCCCATTTTACAGATCAGGAAACTGAGGCCCATAGAAGAAATGTCCTGGGATCTGAACCCAGGTCCTCTGATTAAAAATCGAAGATACTTTCTACTATATTACCCTGTCTTCTTGCTTTGTAGCTGAGATATAATTGATGATCATGGATAGACTGAAAGGAGCAAGTGAATCTGTAGGCTCTTGGTAAGGGCTGAGGAAGTGACTTGAATGGCTCATCTTAGGAGAGGGTCAATGCTCGCCATTCCCCTAACCTCCCAATCAAGGTGGTCATGTGACATCCAATATCCCAGAGAGAGGCCCAACAAATCACCTTATCAAGAAACTTCAAACTGTGTGAATTGTAGGTGAGTTTGTACTTGAGGCCAGGAATTATTCAACTTTTATATCCATCACCTGGCATAGTGCCCAGCAATAAACAGCTCATTTTAAAAAAAATGAAAGAAAACACATTTATTAAATGCTTTTCATTTACCCAGCACCGTGCTAAGCAATGAGGAGATAGACACAAAATCGAAGACAATTCCTATCATTTGATTAATTGCTTGAGACTAGGATATAAGAATAAAACTCACCTCAGAGGCATGTAACATTCCTTCTATCTTGAAACCACTAATACCCCAGAGTCTAGGATGGCACAGAATCCTTCAGCAGCAGGTCACAATTTAGGAAAAATCCAGAGCAAGTGAGCAGATTGAACTGGAAAGTTATGAATAGAAATGGAAGCCCAGAAATTGGTCCCTGAGGGCACCTTTGCTCAAAATGTCTTTGTTTCCGAACAGGCACTTCTTGTGAAAGCCTAGAATGTAGTAGCTCTCCGGGCCAAACTTTCACATAGGAAGAAAGTAGGCCACATTTCTCACACTGCTTCCAACCCTTGTACATTTACAGGGGCTTGGAGATGAGCAGAGAAAAGGGAAACAGGCTTCTTTCAGTGTAGCAAAAAAAAAAAAAAAAAAAAAAAAAAAGACTTTCTGTTGATGCGCAGACCAGCAACTCCTGACACTTGGCTTGTAAGCTCCTAGAAGATAATGATCAGAATTCATACATGTATGTGCAGATGTGTACATATATGTCTACGGTACCCCAAAAGGCTCAGTGCAGTTGTGATTTATTAAAGCTTCCTCAGAACTTTGGGGACTTCATAAAGAAATAGGAGAATATCTAGGAAGACAGACTCCTGTAAATTTATTATTTATTGAATGCCCACAGGCACAAGCACATGTGGGCATTTTGTAAATATTAAGCCAAAGACTGCTTTCCTAAATACTTACCTTCCTCCTCATCCCTCATGTGGAAAAATTCTTAGGATTCTCATAGTCATGCAGTGGCTGATTAAGAGCATCCTTTCCCCCCCGCTTTATTTGGGGGTTTAGGAAATATAACGTAGCTCAATATTTGTTTCCTTGACCCACTTTTGCAGGTTTATTTAATCTAATTTTTTTAATATTCCCAAATATCTAACTGAGGCAGTCAGATGGCACAGTGGATGGAGAGAATTTGGAACTTTTAAAATTTTAAAAAAAAGTTCTAAATTTTCTTCCTCACTCACTTCCCTCCCCCACCCTTGAGAAGGCAAGCAATTTGATATAGATTATACATGTAAAGTCACATACAAACATTTCCATATTAGTCATGTTGTAAAAGAAAACACAGTCAAAAAAAGAAAAATAAAAAAATTTAAAAAGTATTCCTCAAGCTGCACTCAGAGTTCATCAGTTCTCTTTCTGGAAGTGGAAAGCATTTTTTTTTTATCATAGGTCCTTTGGCATTGTCTCATTTAGAATAGCTTAGTCTTTCATAGTTGATTATTCTTACAGTGTTGCTGCTACTGTACACAGTTCTGCTCATTTCACTTTGAGTGAGTTCATGTAAATCTTCCCAGGTTTTTCTAGGTTTCACAATTCTTGAACATAGATATGGTACATTTGTAGGTGATGACAGGATCAAGAGTAGCTCATGGGAGGTGAAGAAAATGAACAACTGAGTGTTATTTGAGGGAGAATCAATATGTATGTTGAAGTTCCTTACCATGACAGCAGGAGTTGGGGAAGAAAAACAATTTTAAGTCAGCTATCAAATTCATTGAGAAAGGGAAATGATCTGGGAGCAGGGGGATCTGTCAGGATTTTGATCAGGTGATAGATGTGAATAGCATGAACCTCAAAGAAAGAGAAGTTCTTGAGTGATGGAAGGGGGGGAGAATCTTTAAATGGCAGTGGGGAACAAGCAATATTCCAACGCCTCCCACCTTGACTAGTGAGCTGAAGAGAATGGGGGAACGTATATCCAGTACCAGAAAGGGTGACCAAGGAGGCTGTGTCATCAGGAGAAAGCCAGATTTCAGTAAGATCTACTAGATAGAAGGAGTAGGAGATGACTAGATTTAAGATGAAAGGAAATTTGTTGCCTGTGAAAGAGACATTCCAGGGGCTACATTGGAAGGACTGGGTAGAGTATGGATGAAACGATGCGGTGGGAGGGTTGAGGGGATGAGAATGAGGAATTGGGTGGTAAGGGGTGGGTACAGAATGGAGTTTGAATGATAATCTATAGGAGGTCAAAGTCACTAGTAATTGAAGGGTATGAACAAGTATGAGAATGTTCACCATTGAGTAGAGGGCACTATTCCTCTACCCCAAAGGACAGGTGCAGATAGAGATCAGAGGCCTGAAGTTGAAGGGGGAAGGTTGCTTTTCTTTGTGCTGGAGGTTTTCTATACCTGTCCAGGTAGGGGTTGGCAGCAAGAAGTAGATACCTTGTGCTGGTACGGATTGAAGTGGTTGCTTAGGGTCAGATATAAAATGCTTGGCTCAGCCCCCAGCAGCCTTTCCTCAGCAAACACACTGCACCCAACATAATTATTATTGTTGTATTAATTATTCCAAATAAGTTTGCCAAGGTGATGATAAATTATATTAATCTCTTTTCCCAACTTTACTTCCACCCTCATCCCCAAACTCATTTGCAGCTTTGAACTATGGAAGGGAGAGAAGAGGAAGAAAATGAAAGAAGAGGTAAAACTCAAAAGGAAAAATTGTAAGGGGACTCAGGAGCAGTTTGCACTCATTCAGAAGTGGGAGTAAGATAAAACCCACAAATGAACATCCGGGTTACTCATACTCTCTTTCTACTCACACCCAGCATCCTGAAAACGGGCTCTAAAAGCAAATGAGAATTCACTTCAATTGGTTTTCCTTTGAGAACCAAAATGATGTCATATCCTCCTGAGTTTTCAGAGTGGTCTCTTACGAATGACTACATCAAAGGTCTTCGGTGGGGTGAGAAGCATAACCCCTGAGAGTCTTTGTTTGACAATAGTAGAAGTATCAGGACAGTGGCAGAAATGTCAAGGCAGAGGAGTCTTGTTCTCTGCACTGATCAGACATGAAGAATCGTCTTCAGCTGCGGTGTAAGAGGGACATTGACAAGACTGAGGGGATATTATTAAACAGCAGTGTTGGGGGGAAACTAGGTTTTTGGTAGACTAAAAGCTCAATATGAACTGACATTGTAAAATAGCAGATAAAAAAAATCAACAAGCACTTATTTGGTGGAACAGTGGATAGAACATCAGCCCTAGAGTCAGGAGAACCTGAGTTCAAATCCAGTCTCAGACATTTGACACTCTAGCTGTGTGACCCTGGGCAAGTCACTTAACCCCAATTGACTTGCCAAAAAAAAAGCATTTATTAAATACTTATTATGTGCCAGGCACTGTGCTAAGTATTGAGAATACAAATAGAAGGGAAAAAAATATAGCCCTTGCCTCAAGGAGCTCACACTATAATGGTGGAAGTAACATTGAAAAAAAATTATATGTGTGAGATAGGGTATAAACTGAAAGTGATCTCAAAGGGAAGGCACCAATAGGGAAAGGCCTACTGAAGGTAGGGCTTTATTGAGTCTTGAAGGGAGGCAGACATGAGGAGGAAGTATTTTCACAGCCAGTGAAAAGAAACATTTGGGATATGAGGTGTCATGTGCAAAAAAGGTGAAGAAGGCCATTCTTGTTGGATTGTGGAGTATAGACTGAGAAGGTCAGAAGGGGCCAGCCCATGAAAGACCTTAAAAGACAAATAGAGGATTTTACATTAGATCCTGGAGGAAATGGAGAGCTACTGGACTTTGGGTGGGAGGAAGCAGATGGTGATATAATCAGACCTGTGCTTTTAGAAGATCACTTTGGCAGTTGAGTACAGAATAGATTCAAAAGATCAGCAGACAAACCAGAATACTATTGTAATAGTCTAAGTGTGAGGTGATGAGGGCTTCCCCCCGGGTAGATCACACATGAGAAGACAGTAGGGATTATGGGAGATGTTGTAGTGACAAGATTTGGCAACAGAATTGAGTATGTGGGGTGAGTGTGAGTGAGGAGTTGAGATTGATACCTAGGTATTGAGCCATGGTAGTTGGGAAGTACTTCCCTTAATAGTAATAAGAAGTTTGGAAGAGAGGAGGGTTTGGGGGAAAAGATAATGAGTCCAGTTTTGGATATGTTAAGGTTGAGATGCCTTTGGGCCATCCAGTTCAAGATGTCCAATAGATAGCTGGTGATGTGAGACTAGAGGTCAGGAAAGAAGTTAGAATATAGATCTTGGAATCATTTATGTAGAAATGTTAATTGAATCTATGAGAGCTGATGAGATCACCAGGCAAGATAGTATAGAAAGAAGGAGAGCCCAGGACAGAGCCATGGGGATCACCCATGATTAGTGAGCATACCTGGGTATAGATCCAGCAAAGAAGACTGAGAAAGAATGATCACAAGGGCCAGAGGAGAACCAAGAGGAAACAGTGTCACAAAAATCGGAGTACCAAGGAGAAAAAGGTGATTGATGGTGTCAAAAGTTGCATAGAGGCCAAGAAGGATGAGGATTGAGAAAGGGCGACTGAATCTGACAATTAAGAGATAACTGGTAACTTTGGAGGAGCCATTTCAATCCAATTGTGAGGTGAGACACTAGACTGCGGAGAATTTAGAATTGAGTCAGAAGAGAGAAAGTGGAAATATTGATGAGAGATGGCTTTCTCAAGTTTTCCCATGAAGGGAAGGAAGAATATAAGATGGTAGTTAGTGAGGATGATTGGACCAAAAAAAAAAATGTTGACCATGTAGCTATCTGTGATTATGTATTTGAAAGGCTATTTTGTACAGAAAGGACTCAAACTTTTTTTGTACAGGCCCAGAGAGTAGAACAAGGAGAAACAATGGATGGAAACTATAAAAGCAAATTAAGAGTGAGAGTAAGCGTGAGTGGGGTGGGGTGGCAATGGTCTCTGAATTAGAGCTTTTCAGGAAAGGAAAGGGCTGCCCCAGTAGGGAGGCACAGGAGGTCTGCAAGACTAGACTAGATGGCCACTTATGTGGTATGGTAGAGAACGGCTTCTTTTCTGGATGTAGGCTGGATTAGTTGGCCACTAAGCTTCCTTTCAGCCCTAATTTCATTATTCTCTGACTTTTAGAGTATGTCTGAAGGAAGGTGATTATGTTGAAGAGATTCAAAGCCATGTTTTATGAAGATGTGTTGATGGAAAAAGATAAGACCTAAGGAGTGGTAGAGTATCATGAGAGAATTTGAGAGAAAATGATTAAAGTCAAGGTATTCCACCCAGAATATCATGACTTAGTTGTATAATATATCATGCTCTAGGACGGAGGTGTCAAATGAGCAGCCTGCAGGGGTACAGTACTTCAAAATAAAATTTAATTGGGAAATTTTAGCAAAATAAACAAAAATACAATAGAACAGAAATAATGTTAATATGTGGTTTTCCAAGTCAATATTTGAGATTGTTATATAAGATTTAATGCCCCCAGTTTTACTTTATATTGACACCACTGTTCTAAAAAACCCTTAGAAAAACTAAGATCAAGGTCCCTAGGTTGTCACAGACCTCTCTCAAGGGGCTTTGGACATAATTTGTTCCCCATTATCTTGGCTATGATAATAACTTTTAAAAAGCACGTTGCTGAGGAATGATCTTGAAAGGAATCATGCCAACTAGGCATAATGCCATGATGCCAGCCTTTAAATATCTGAAGGCTGTCATATGGAAGAGGGATTGGACTTATTCTTCAGCTCCAGAGGGCAAAAGTTGGACCAATTTGTACAAGTTTAAGGGAAGTAGATTTCTGTTCCATATATACAAGGAAAAAATCAGAACTTAGGGAGTCCATTACAAACTTAAAACTATTAATAACTATTAAAGCTTTCCAAAAATAGAATGAGCTATCTTTCAAATGGTGAATTCTCAGTCAGTGGTTACATCTGAGCAGATGCTGAAGTGTATGTGTAGGGGATAGTGTAGAGCAAGGCTTCATAACCTGGGGTCCACAGACTCCTTTGGATAGATTTTAGGGAGCCTATAAGCTTGGATAGGAAATTCTTATTTTTAACCTCTAACTAAAATTTAGCATTTTCTTCAATTATGAATGTGGGCAACAAACTACAGCAACATTAGGCTTTACTAGGTTACCAAAGGGGTACACGATACAAAAAAGGTTAAGAACCTCTGTGTAGTAGAAAAAGCAATTGGAGGGAAAGGGTGGTTGTATTAGATTGAGTCAATAAATACTTGCTGAGCGTTTAGTACATGCAAGGCATTGTGCTAGGTGATACAAAGAAGACTTAGATATGGTCCCTCTGTAGCACCTTTCTCTGGGATGCTTCCCCAGAGGATGGCTACCACCTTTGGGTTCAAGGTTACTCTGTTTGTCTGAACTAGTAATATTATAGCTCATGAGTTCCCATTGGTGAGCTTTCCTTTAATAATTAGTCAGTAGATATAATTGCATAACTACAAATAGCCATGACCAAGGAGGGTCCAGAGGAGAGAGAAATTCTCTCCTCTCCCCAAGAAGTGAAGAATGATTCATTTTTAGAGGCTAGGGTCTTTCTTGACTGTTGGTTCCTACCTCTACTAACTGAATTGTTTAGCAAGCTGTATTTTCAAAGGTGATGGGGGGGGGTCTTCTATCATTAAATGACAAACTGCACTTCCTAGTCTATCAGGAAGAGCTTCAAAGTTCAGAAAGGGGTAGCAGAGTGTTAACACCTTGTTAACACATCAACACTTCCTCATCTTTTTAACTTATCCCTTTACTTTCTGTGATTATATTCATTTTTACAATTAGTTTAATAACTCATTACATCCTAGGACCGGGAAAATAATTTAGTCAGGGACCAATTCCCTTCACCTTGCAACACCAGCATTTAGTAAGTTTATTTTCTATTAGAAAAAATAGTACATGTATGCAAGTAACTATAATATGAAGGAGAATGGGAAAATAAATGAGGGGTACAATACACTGTTCTACCACTGAGGAGGGAGAGTTACATTTGACTCAGGAAACTAGAAATTAAAAGCTTTTAGCAGAGATGGTGTATAAATTGAGCTTGAAGAGAGGTTACAATTTCAAGAAGCCAATATGGAAAATATGAGTATTCCAGGCTGTGGATCAGGACAAATGAAGATTTTAGTATGTCCATTCATTATCGGCTTTATCATTGTGAAGTCATTAGATTGTCATGCTCTTATCCCTCTGAGTTAATGTGGTCCAAAACAGTCACTAAAAGCCAATAAAATCTGACTGATGCAAGTGGAAGTCTAAGGATATCTCTTTGCAGATGGGCTCCCTTTCACTAAAGAGGCAACTCCAAGTCACCATATTTGGAACAAACCCAGGAAAGACCATCTGTAGAAGCATCGATAGGATCACAAGTCTAGAGCTGGAAGGAACCTTAGAGGACCTCTTGTCCAAACCTCTCATTTTACAGATGAGTAAACTGAGTCCCAGACAAATAGAGTGACTTGCCAAAGGGTCTTACAGACAGTAAATGGCAGAGCCTGAATTTGCATCTAGGCCTATGATTCCCAGTTTTGGTTCTTTTCCACTGTATGATCCTTGATCAGAACTTGATCGGATCCTTGAACCAGAACTTAGTTTGCCAATTAAGGATGTTAAGTTGCAAGGTGTTAAGTAACTTTGGGAGAAACTAATCCATTTTTTTTTTAAATTTTAGACCAGTTAGATCTCTTTTTAAGATTAATTACTGATTCTGGATAATCAAGAAAAAAATCCTAGAAATATGAAAATGCTGATTTTAATAAGGAAATGGATTATAGTGATTTAAATCTATTTATAAATGATTAATGGGGATATATCTCATGTATTGGTCCACAGGTACATGAGTACATAGCTTTGCAGGGGTGGTGATGGTGAAGAGTTTTTAGTGCTTCAGAATTAACCAAGGAAAGTTGGCAGTGGCATATTAAGTGGAATTTCTTGGAGGTTGGTTGCTAGTATTAACTAATTGGTAAGAAAATAAAGGGACAGAGTTTATTATGGATAAATGGCAAATTCACTTATTCACAGGGAAAACAAAATCAAGATACAGAATGGGGTTGGGGGAAGACCAGTTATGTTCAAATAACGCATAAGATCTAGATGCCCTAATGCATCACTAGTTATACTGGCATACCTTGGATATATTGTGAGTATACTGGCTACCACAGTAAAGTGCATATCACAATAAAACAAGGCACATGAACTTTTTGGTTTCCCAGTGCAGATAAATGCTATGTTTACCCTGCAGTACAGTCTGTAGAGAGTGTGAAATAATATTATGCCTTAAAAAAATATACGTACCTTAGATAAAAAATACTTTATTGCTAAAGAATGCTAGACATCATCTGAGCTTTCAGTGAGTCATAATCTTTTCTGCTAATGGATGCCTCCATTTTCATAGCTGCTGACTGATCAGGGTAGTGGTTGCTACAGGTTGGGGTGGCTGTGCCAATTTAAAATAAGACACCAATGAAGTTTGCCACATGGATTGACTCTTCCTTTTGCTTGAATGCATAGAGGCCATGGGTATTAATTAGCTTGATTTCGATATTGTTATCAAAATTAGGGATCAGAGAGACTTGAGGAAGGGAGAGGGAAGGAGCAGTCAGAACGCATATTTATCAGTTAAGTTCACCGTCTTATACGGGTGGGGTTTGTGGGGTCCCAAAACAGTTACAATAGTAGCACCAAAGATCACTGATCACAGATCACCATAACAGACCCAATAATAATGAAAAACTTTGGAACATTGTGAGAATTACCCAAATGTGACACAGAGATAAAATGTGAGCACCTGCTGTTGGAAAAATGGGGCTGACAGGTCTGCTTGATCTACAAACTTTTAATTTGAAAAACAACAACAACAAACCAACCCACAATATCCTGAAGCACAATGAAATGAGGTATGCTTTACAAGGCATTACTGATATGCCTGTGCTGGGATGTTCCAGTAGGAGAAGAGAGGACAAAGATTTGCAACTTTTGAGACCTTAGTGCAGCTTAATGAATGGCTCAGAAACACACCTTCCCTACTGCCAGGAGCTTTTTGGTGGCCAAGGTCAGCACTCTAACTTTGTTCTCATATGCTAGGCATTCAGCATAAAGTGTTTACTATGAATAAGGCTCTACACTAGGCAATAGTGACATGGAGACAAAAATTGGGCAGCAGTATCTGGCCTTAGGTAAGGACCTTCCATTCTCTTGGAGGATCCAAGATACACACAGGTAAGGAGATCCAGGATCATTGGAAGAAGAAGAGGAAGAGGAGACCCCTAATAACTGGAGAGATCAGCAAAGACTTTCTGTAGGAGGTACTTGAGCTGCATCTTGAAAGAAGTTAAGACTTCTAAGAAGCAAGAAGAGAGGAGGTGGTTCTATGCATAGGAGGTGAGCTAAGAGCCCACAGACAGGATATGGATTCCAACTGTGGGAAATAGAAAGCAGGTCAGTTTAAAAGTAGTATGAACTATGCATATGGAAGGTATTGCCTGGAAGTGGATTGTGAAAGGCTTTAAAACCTAACCTGAGGGTGCATTTCTGGGAAGACAGTAGAGTGATTTTACATACACACACACATGTTCCTATGTAAATACATATACACACATACACATATACATATTTGTGTCTAATGGGAGCCATCTCTAGGGCAGAGTGGTGAGGATGGAGAAAAAAGAAATGTACATGATAATTTTATTATGTATTTAAAAGGAATAGCAAGTTGTACATAGCAGATTTGCAATTTCATGTACAATCATCTTTCTTTTATTATGTTATATTATGGAAATGCTTATTTTATTCCATAAATTAAAATATAAAATTAATAATAATAAAATTAAATTAAAAATTAAAATAAATAAAAATAAAAACCAAACCCTGGTTGAGGAGGTTGTATTTCATCCTAGAGGTAGTAGGGAGTGTGACATGGTTAAACTCCTGTTGAATAGATAAGTAAGAGGAGAGGAAAGAGCTTGCAAACAGGGAGACTGATCAAAGGCTGTTGCAGTTATCCAGGTTAGACAGGATGAGGTCCTGAACCAGGATAGATACTCCATTTTGTGAAGGGAGAGGATGGGATAGATTCAAGATAGGCTGTTGAGGTAGAATTAACAAGACTTTAGCATGTGATAAGTATGCAGAAGTGAAAGAGAGAAAAGAAACTTCTCCAGAAGTTTCAAACCCAGGGGACTTGGAAGATACAGTATCCTCTTTTTTTTTTTTTTAATGGATTTTATTTATTTTAACATTCATTCTTAAAAAAAATTGAGTTCTAAATTCTCTGCCTCCAACTTTTTGAGAAGGTAAGCAATGTGATATCAATTATACATGTGAAGTCATACAAAACATATTTCATATTAGCCATATTGCCAAGAAAATCTAAGTGGAGCATCCAGAGAAAGTGAAACATCCAGATGGAGTCTTAATGCCGATTGATGCATATACTATTTTGACTTTATTGTTTCATGGCTTTTTTTCTTTAGATCTGTCTCTTCTTTTACAATATGACTAGTACAGAAATATGTTTTACATGATTGCACATATATAACATATCAAATTGCTTATCATCTTAGGGAGGAGGGAGGGAAGGGAAAGAAAAATTTGGAACTCAAAATTTAAAATTGAATGTTAAAATTTGTCTTTACATGTAATTTGACAAAATAAAATGCTATTTTAAAAAAGGAGAAATTAAGTGGAAAAAGTAGAATTAGCATCCTCTTAAAGTTGTTTGTTTATTGTTTAATGACCCTTTTAACCTACAGGATTCCTCAAGACCCTGGAAACTTCCAGGATGGCCCTGAAAATACAGAACTGTCATTCATGCATGTGCCTCTGTATGTAATATGGAGTTTGGGGGAACAGGAGCTAGGGGAAGACTTGATTTTACCTATGATCCACTTTCTGTGCCCTATATGTGATGTTCCCCTGCTTCGACCTGTGCCTGCACTTATTTCTCTCCTTGCCTACTACTATCAAAATCTATATTTTTCTTGAAAGTGCAGTTTTTGTACCTTACCTAGAGAAAGCCTTTCTTGATCCCCTTTAGTTGTTAGTGGTTTCCTTTCACATCCTCATTACTTTGATTTGTGTGTTTTATATATAGAGTACAGGCTGTTGTGATATAGTAGAAAATTGGCCTCAGTACTAGGAAGGTCTGGGTTCCAGTTCTGCTATTGACATATTTTGGCTATGTGACCCTAGGCCCTCTCACTGATGTAGTTAACTCTCTTATACTATAAGTTTCAGAGAAAGTGCCAACGTGTACTGGAGGAAGGAATTTCTTCACTTGGGTGTTTCCTGTAGTACTAATGAAATTACAGGTGCAGACCCTCTCTCTATTTTGTATATCCCTATTTACACACTTATACTCCAGTTGTATGTAAGTTCCCAGAGGGCTGAGATTGTCTTATTTATGTCTTTGTTTTCCTCTGTACAGTGTCTAGCACATACTTAACATTTTGTTTAAATTTTAGGTTCCAATCCATTCATATTCTCTGTTTGTCTCCCTCTCTCTCTTTTACTCTTTCTCCCCTTCCACTGAGACCACACACACACACACACACACACACACACACATACTACAAATATGTATAATCAAAGCAATATAAATTCCCCTATTGTTCATTCTGGGTTAAATAAAAAGCATTCTCTATCTGCACCCTGAGTCCATCATTTCTCTGTCTGGAGGTGGGTAGCATGTTTCATCATGAGTCCTCCAGAATTGTGTTTGGTCATTATGTTGTTCAGAATTTTTTTGTTTGTTTCATTTGAAAGTAGGTGCTTAATTAAATGTCTGCCCAATTAAATTGACAAGGACCTGTTTCTATCCTTCCTCCAATTTCCTTTCACATTTTAGATCAGCAGAAAATTTTGCAAATCCTATTTCCTTGAAGACACACACCGCTTATTTTTCCCCACTTTAAATCAACTTCCCTTAGGGAGCATTAAATTCCTTATTGATCTAGCTGAGCACCACTCTCTGGGCACAAGGGAGGAGGAAACCTGAGCCGTTAATAGAGCTAAAGTGATTTTACCTTCTTCCCCTGAGGAACTAGTGGTACCTCTATTAACTTTACATTCATCTAATTGACCTTTTTGCCCTACAGTATACTTATTGATTGACATTGGGTAAGCAGCAAGTGAGGGAAGGGATAAAAGCAGAGAGAAATCCAATAGGGCTGCTTTCTATCCACATTGGCCATATGTTCCACATTCAGTCATACTTTGTACAGATTCACCCAATTTATAATGTATAATCTGAGATGCAATGAGTGAGGTCATGTCTAGAGAGCATAAAAGCTACTGAGTTCCTTGGAGAAAGGTCTAATGGCTGGTTTGGTTAAATGTCCATAAGAAGATGGAGATGTGAAGTTTTAGAATGAGAAGGATCCATAAGCCATCTGTATTCCATCATTTTACAGAGAAGGAAACTGAGGTCTAGAGGGGTGAAGTAGGCAAAAGCCCCAGAGCCTTGATGGCTCTTTCTCTCTTATGATGTTCCTGATGCTCATGGGAGTAGACATTTATGTGACCCCTTCTTTTAGAGGTAATGCATTCCTAGAAACTGTATCTTAAAAGCCAGTTGTAGTGAGGTGATATTCTGACTTTTTAAAGGTATCTTTGCTGAGGTATGTCATCACTCATTGAATGAATGGGCACAAGAAGTAAAACCAAAGTGGGGATAAGATGATATTACAATTTATATCAAAACCATTTATACAGAACAATTCTGTAGCCTCTTTGCTGTTAAGTCTGTTTGTGTGATTTTATTTTGTATTAATTTTTTTTACTAACATCAAATAAAATGAACATTTATATAGAGAGAGTGGATCAAAGAAATAGGATTACACATGAAACTATGAATCTGTATTATGTATAGCTTGCTTCTCCATTTAAGTATATAACAAATTCAACATATAACTTTCAAAGCTATCCTCCTTGCCTGTACTTCCTTCTCTGCTGTTTTGTATGTTAAAAAAATAATGTTTGAATGTCCCTTTTTTCTTCCGTTTTTCTTTTTTTAGGGATAGGGAGGTAGTCTTTTTTTTACCAGTTCCCAAATTATCTCCCCTCCACCATTAATCTCTTTTGTTGAAATAGTCAATAAGTAGCAACAATTTGACCTTTATCTTGTATACCCTCTGATTTTTTTTTAAGGAAAATGGCTAATGGTCATTAAGGAAGGTGAAAGGGAAGGAGGGCCTAGATGAGCTCCCAACTGTATAAGCTGTGGTGTGCTTCTAGGTCCATTGTTCTTACTTGGTGGCTAGACTAGTATTCTTTGTTAGAAAGAAATAATGTTTTTATACTGAATAGATTCTCTTCTGGCTTCCCAGATTCAGCATGGTACCAAGGCTGATTCTATATATCTGACTGGATAATGATCTATATGTGTCTCTGGTGTGTGTTATGTGTGTGTGTGTGTGTGTGTGTGTGTGTGTGTGTGTGTGTGTGTGTACACTAGAACTAGCAGTATTCTGAAGTGTTGGTTTACTGTGGAGATTGGCAAAGATAATAGGTGGGAATAATATTGACGGGTTGTGGGAACATAGACCCATCAATACACCAAGCAGGAAGCTGTCCAGATGTTTTGAAAAATACTTTGTATGTACCCTATAATAGTGACTAGGCTCTTTGACCTATCTTTACCAATAATGGACATATATTCCCCAAAGAGGCCACAGAGAGAGAGAAAGTTCCCTTAATAAACCAATATGTTTTTAGCAACAGTTTTTTGATAGGAAAAAAAACTGGAAACAAAGCAGATCCTCACTGCTTAAGGAGTGGTTGAATAATATGTAGTGATGAACTATGTTAGCAGGGTAAGAAATAGAAAATAGGAAGAATCAGAGAAAACCTGGGAAACTAGTATGAAGTGATATAAATCAGAAGAGTGATGTTCACAATGACCTAAAAAATATCAGGGAAAACAGTGCTAAAAGATATCCAAACTCAAATCAATGCAATGATGAATTTGGATTCCAGAAAACTAATGGCATATACCTCTGTCCTCTTGGTAAGAGAGATGGTGGATTACAGATGAAGAATGAAAGATACGTTCTCAGACCTTGCAAATGTCTCATTTGTTTTTGCTTACTGTATATTACTTATATATTCTAAGTTATAAGGCCAGATTCTAATGGGGAGCATACTAGTGTCAACAATATTTTTAAAAATTTAATACAAGAAAGATGATGGCATGTCTTGTGGGCCATAGATAAGTATTTAATCATTCATTTCTCCCCACAGGGATTATTTTTTGGAGGATGATGGAGAAATGGTGCCCAAAACAAATCATGTAGCAGGTAAGACAGACAAAAATAGTTTGTTTCTCAGTTCCTTATGTCCTCATTGTCCATACTTTTGATACCATCAATAGCAGCATTTATGTTAGCACCTTAAGCACATCTGTGAAATGTAATCTCATGTTATCCATAAAACAATTCCAACCAAGTAGGTGCTACCGTTATTCTTATATTTGTTATTGCTGAGTCGTTTCAGTCACGTCTGACTCTTCATGACCCTTTTTGAAGGTTTCTTGGCAAAGATATTGGAGTAGTTTGGCATCTCCTTCTCCATTTCATTTAACAGATGAGGAAATTGAGGCAGATAAAGGTGAAGGGCCTTGCCTAGGGTCATACAGTTAGCAAGCATGGAAGGCTTCTTTTGTCATCAGGTCTTCTCAACTCTATCCATTTCTAGTGCTCTATCCATTTAAAACAGTTGACTGATGGATAGTGTTTTCCTGGCTCCAGGCCTCACATATATTAGTGCTCAAGAAAGGACTGTTAAATATGAACAGATCTCATTTCTATAATGCTTTGAGGTTTACAATGTACTTTTCTCACAACTATCCTGGGAGTTAGGTTGGGTGATTATTTTCTTATTTTTTTAGAGGAAACATATTCCAATAAGTTAACTGACTCATTCCGAGTCAGAGAGTGAGGAAGTAGCTATGCCAGGATGCAAATCTAGGTTTTCTGACCCCAATATGTGACTGTCTCCACCAGACCAATGTGACTCTTAGAAAAAGCTTACTCTATAAAATGCTTCATGGTTTGAAAATGTTCTTACCTATGTTGTCTCATCTGATCCTTGTAACAGTCCTTTTGGGTAGGTAGCACAAATATTGTTCTCATTTTACATATGAAGTAACTGAGGTGCAGGACATTAAATGACCGGCCCACAGTCCTGCAGCATGGCAGCTCTGGGCCTCAGACCCAAGTCATTTGACTTCAAATCCATTGTATTTTTCACTATACTAGGTTTTCTCCCATTTGTTGAATGAATGAATGTCTCCTCCTCATTTGGGAAGAAGAGAGAATTGATGAGAATGCGAAATATTATTTGTCCCATCAGCGTTTCCTTGGTGTCTTCAGCATTCATCTGCTTTTGACTGAATTCTGGGGAGGGCAGACTTGTAGTTTATTAACAGTTGATATTTGGGCGATATTTGCTTCTTTAAGAAATTGTGCTCATGGCAAAGGCTCTTGATTTGTGTCTTTAAAAAAAAGGCGATTCAATTCAGCAAATAATTAGGGCCTTCTGTGTCTGGGCCAGCTAGGTGGTGCAGTGGATAGAGTACCAGATCTGGAGTCAGGAGGACTCATCCTTCTGAGCTCAAAACTGGCCCCAGACAGTTTCTAGCTATGTGACCTTGAGAAAGTCACTCTTTTTTTGCCTCAGTTTCCTCATCTAGAAAATGAGCTAGAGAAGGAAATGGAAAATCTTTCTGGTAACTTTATCAAGAAAACCCCAAATGGGGTCATGAAGAGTCATATGTGACCAAACAACAACAAATGTGAGGCTAAAGCACCAGGGAAGAAAAGACATCCTGCTTTTAAGCTTATTGATTCATGTAGCTTTAAAAATTCTGTTTATAGTCCTCATTTCTTAAAGCCAGAAGGTGTTACATTAGTTCCTTCTCCCTTTTGCCCTGTGTCTTTTTCTCTGAGAGCACCCCATTTCTGTTGAACCCCAGGGAGGAGAATCTGCTGTTCATCCCCATCCCTTTAGCTTCTGGCCTTCTGTGTGCCCCTGGGAGTCTGGGCTTTTCCGGATAGGTTTAGTTTTGGTGCCACTTTGAGCAGTACAATCCCAGGAGGTGTTCTGTGGATGTATGTCCACCTCTGTAGATCTACCCAGTGTGTGACTTTGAAAAATGGGACCCTGCCACTTTAGTGCTGGGGCATGACTCAGTATATGCCAATGAGTCCTAGACATCCCCTACACCCCACTTCTCATTCTCTATAGGGAGCACTATAGTGTAAATGGATTTTTAACACCCATCCCCTGGATCAAATTCTAAATATGGAATCATTTCTGCCCATCTGCCCCCACTCCTCAGTTCTACTCCCTTCTCTATTCTCATCTGAGTCAGCCTCCTTGCCCAGTTCCCTCCTGCCAATGTCACTTCAGCAGCAGATGTTGCATTGATGATGAACAGGCTTCAGGCACTTCTGCACCCCGTTCTGGGTGCTTCTTAAAATACCTGTGCTGTGCCTAAGCATGGTCTTTATGGCAGGGGTGCTGGCTGAGTAACTTCAGGTGAGTCATTTACTTTCCTCATTTGTAAAGTAGTGGGGTTGGACAAAATTATTTTTAAGGTTGCTTCCAACTCTCACAGGTTGTGATTCAGCTGGAATGAGAAAAGTTGTATAGCCCTTAACTTGAAAATGTGTGTGTGTGTGTCCCTTCCCCATCCTGTGTCTTTTGAATAAAGTTAGAGCTTACAGATCCTAGCATTCACTTTCCTCCATAATCTGGCTCCAACCCACATTCATAGCCTTATCTTATACTACCCTTCTTGGTATACTCTAGGGCAGGGGTGAGGAACCTACAGCCTTGAGGCTACATGTGACCCTCTAGATCCTCAAGTGCAGCCCTTTGAATCTAGACTTCACAGAACAAATTTCCTCAATAAAAGGTTTTGTTCTGTAAAACTTGGACTCAGTCAAAAACCACATGTGCCTTTGAGATTGCAGGTTCCCCACCTAGATGGAGCCTTCACCACCATGACTTCCAGTTTCATCCCTTCATGTCCCACCTTGGGTTCCAGTTCTTCTGTCCACCACCACAGAATCCTTCTCTCTCTCCCTCTTTTCAGATTTCTCCTAAGGAGGTCACAGGGTGATCCCAGTAGGTAGAACACTGAGACTGGAGTCAGGAAACCCTGTGTTCAAATTGGGCCTTAGATACTTACCGGCTGTGCGACTGCAGTAGGGCAAATCCCTTTCTCATTCTCAGCCTCCACCTGTAGGGCTGATGTAAGGATCCAGCGAGTTAATATATGTATAATACTGTGCAAACCTGGAAGTGCTACACAAATGCTAGCTGTTATTGTTACATTATCCCAGTGCTTGTATCCAGGCCTTCTCTTTCTATATATCCCACTGTTCCTTGAATCGTGGTTTTCCACAGAATTATGAAACCACAGAATGTCAGAGTTTGAAAGGACCTCTAGTCCAATGCACACTTAATTGAATTTCCTTTATAGTGTATCTGACAAGGGTTCAGCCGGACTTTGTTTGAAGATTTCCAGAGAAGAGCTCTCCCTATTTCTGGAAGCAATCTATTCCAGTTTGGGATCACTGTTAACAAGAATTTTTTCTTGCCTCAAACCTGAAGTTCCCTTTCTGCAATTCTGATCCATTGTTGGTAGTTGGGCCCCTTGGCATACACATTTTTCTCCATTGTCTCCTCCCTTGCTAGAATACATATCCCCAGTATCTAGCATAGTGCTTTGCTTAATTATTTGCAAAACACAGTAGATGCTTAATAAGTCTCCTTTTAATTGAATTTTTTGTTGAACTGAGCCCTGTTGGTGTATATATGTATATAACTTGGCTGGCCCCTGTCCATTGGGGCCATCTCCAGTCATCTTAGTCTATATCTTGCCACTGAACCCAGATTATTCTAGAGGAGAAAGTGAGGCTGGTGACTTTGCACAGCCCTCCCTCACTGAAATCTAGTTCACTTCCAAGTCATCACCTCTCTGATGTTTTTTGAGAACTAAGAACAAGTAACAACAACCAAATCTCCGTGATAGGAAACTGACCCCAAATTAATAACCATTCTTTGGCCAAGACAAAATAATCTGAAGATACTGGTTCAAAACGGCAGTATCCTTTTGTTGTGCAGTTCAAAGATCACTGGTTATCCTTTGACCCAGCAATACCACTATTAGGCCTGTACCCCAAAGACATCAAAGAAAGAAGGAAAAGGTCCTATATTTATGAAAATATTTATAGCTCACTTTGTTTGGTGGTGGCAAAGAAGTAGGGGTCACTAAGGGACCATCAGTTGGGGAAGAATTAGACAAGTTTGGTATATAAACAATGACATCATAAAAACAAAATATTTTGAAATTCTTAAGAACTCTGATCAACTCTGATCAACCATTATTCCACAGGACTGATGATAAAGAATACTACCCACTTATTGACAATCTAACTTTGCGGAATGAGTCACGCATTCTTAGATGTGAACATATGGGAATTCATTTTGCTTGTCTTCTATTTTTCTGAGGGAGGAAGAGAAAATAAATACTTGTTAATTGCAATAAATAATTAAATAAAATGACAAAAAATGCTTGTTAATTGCAATAAATGATTAAATAAAATAACAAAATTTAATTAAAAAAAGCAAAGAATACCAGCTTTGGAGTTAGAGGACAGAGTGTAGACCTTCTCTCTGATACTTAATGTGTGACCTCAGGTAAGTCACTTGACCTCCTTGGGCCAAGTTTCATCATTTGTAAAAAGAGGGGGCTGAATTTGATGCCTGGTCTAGGTCTATGGTCCTCTAAGGAATCATGATCATGCTTTCAGACAGCAGGATTGAAGAGCCTCCGCAGACTGGGAAAAGAGCTAAGTTTGCATGATGTCTTAAGCCATCCCGTGTGCTTTGTTCCAAATATACAGATGCTCAATGAGCTGGAGTTCTAAAGATACCAAAGTGGGGAAAAGCAGCAAAAAAATTAACATGGTTACCAGCCCCAAACTGCCATTGACCATTCTTCTTTTGCCTTGTTTTCTTGGCAGCTTTTCTCAGTGAAACTAAAGAACGGGGTCCCCCTATGCCGTCACATCCCTGGAGGAGTTTTGAGAAGGGTTCCTTTGGGCAGACACACTCCTTGAGAGCATTTGAAAAGGCCCCTTTGGGACAAACCCAAGCCCTTAGAGACTTTGAAAAGGTAAGTGGTTTGGGGTAGCTATTGCTGTTTCTAGAGGAAGCAGTGATACGATGGGAGGATTATCTACCAAATAAGCCCTAGAGTAAAATAACATAAGGATTAATAAGGTCATGACTGGAAGGTTTGATTCCTAGTCTTCTGGCAGATGATCCAAGAGCTATGCACTGGGCTCTCTATTGATCGTTAGGATCCTACAGCAAAAGGTTTCTTCTGTTGAGCTCAGGCGGTCTCCTTGGTTCATTCATCAGCTATCAGGCCACTGAGGATAACTACACTTAGTCCAGAGTGATATTGAAAGTCATGTTCCTGACCTGTGCTTGGTTCAGGTTCAGGTTCATCTCAGAGGAGTAAGGTTATTTCATGCCTTAACCCCATAAGTTTCTCCCCAGGAATTTCTGAAAGTAGCCTAAAACTCCCGTGAGTTCTGAAATGACAGAGTCCCCTGGCCTTGAAGTCATCCTGAATTAGAAGATGTACCTAGATGTTCTCACAAAGACTGTGTGTCCTCTAGTCCCACCATAGAGATTGGATCTCTGTAGCCCTGGATTAATAATTATAATAGCTAACATTTAGATAGTGTGTTAGGGTTTGCAAAGGTGATGCTCACAACCCTGGGAGGTCAGTGCTGTTATTATCTCTGTTTTATATAAGAGGTAAGTATCCTCTGGTACTTCTGGGGGATGCCCAAAGATGCCTCACATATTCTATATGAGGGTACAGATAGCCGGAGAGGTTTGGGAATCCCTCAATCCTGTTTAGGCGAACTCCCTGCATAAATAGCTTCTATTTGAAAGTGGTTTTCAATTAAATAGGGATGGCATGAGTTCTGGCCCACCCCCCAAGTCAGGTGATTACATATGCCTCCCAGTACGACTTAGTTCACACTCTTCCCTCCCTGACATTTTTTGGGAGCCTAGAGTGCTTTTCCATGACAAACATTTACCTTCTTTCTGTCCTTTTTGCTAAGGGTTGCTATGGTTACTGCAAGAACCCTCTGGGAGTTTTTGAGTGGGCTTTAAAGACTAGAAATGCAGAGTTCTGTAGATCTGTTCGAATGGTGGTGGTGCCTCAGGAGCTTTGGTGGTGGAGGGTAAACTCTAGGTTTTAACTGCTAGAGCTTACTCGTCCTAACAGCTGGGTCGTGACGGTGGGTGGCAAACTAGGAATTTTGCCAACATAGTGGACCCTTTCCCTGTTCTCTCTCTCTCCCTCCCTCCCTCCCTCCCTACACACACACACACACACACACACACACACACACACACACACACACACACACACACCTCCGCACACCCACACACACCCACTTACCCCTTGGAGATTTGATATAATGTGAAGAGGGAGGCTAGGGTGTGTAGAGCTCTTTAACACCAGTGTCTCAAAAACACAACCAGTTTCTTTCTCTTTTGGTAAAGTGGTGTTTGGGAGTATAGCACCTATAGCTCCTCCTTCCTCACGCATAGGATACCCAGAAGAACTACCCAGAAAAGGCTCAAGGGCCTGTCTGGGTCCACATTCACTCAAAACCATAGCTCCCAAGCCCTCATCGATGTGTTTACTTTTCCTCTAATCAACAAGAAGACACAATCGGCACAAAACAAAAGCATTTAATGAAATACCATAATAAGAAAATTTTTAATAAGACACCCATTCCCTTGATAAAACTAACACACTTGGTCCTAGAAATACACACATCATCTGTGTGGAGAGTGAGCCTATATCAGGATCATACATGAGGGAGAACAGGCACAGGAACACAAATGCCCTGAGGACATTAGGTGGAAGGACTTTTCATCCCTTCGACACTCTGTGTGTGGGAAGCCAGTGATATATTCTGTGAAATCACATTCCAGTGTCATTAAACCTACTCCCCAGTGAATGTGGCATCTCTGTGTCTTTCCTGGGTGTATTGGTCCTCTGATGCTGGGTTGACTGTTGGGCACAGCTGAGGCCTGCTCTGGTGACTGCTGAGCAGAGAACAAAGCTCTGTTACAAAGAACTATCCATTTTAGAGCTAGATATTCCCCAAGCCTTCTCTGGTTTAGCATGCAAATGAATAAGAATCAAAATACAAGTTAAGACATCAAAATTATTATTCTTTTTTCATTTACTCTCATTTATGACTTGAGTATGCCTAGCACTCAGTAACAAAGCCTTAGAGCCTTGATGCTGAAATTTGTCTATTAAAAAAAAAGTCTCCATCTCCTACTGAAACACAGAAAATCACAGAATAAAAATTTTTAAACTCACCCTGGACTAGTGACAAGATAAAATGAGGAGTGAAAAGGAAAGTGTCACTGTTTAAGGATGGGGTCTGTGTACTCTCTGGGCAAGCACATGCTTAGCCTCTAATATTTCATTCTATCTTGTAGACTTTAGATCAAGAATCAGCTGCCTTTTAGAAGGGACCTGCCAAGCTGTTGGCTGTGTCCTTCTGGAGAACAGGGCCTGCTTTGTACTTATTGGTGCTCATGGTACCCTTGGTCTGGGGAGCTGATGCTAGGGAGCCAAGATCGAGAAGCAGAGATGGCCAAGGTGATTGGCCTAAATGATAAAATATCATCTGCATTAACAGAGCGTGTGTTTCAGTAGTGAGAAGCGTCATGGCATAGAGAATATAGAAGGTCAGCCTCAGAAGCAGAAAGGTCTGAGTTCAAGTCTTGCCCCTGACGCATATTGGCCATATGACTTTGGACAAGTAATATAAGCTCTCAGTGCCATAGTCAGCTCTACCACTGTAAGTTGCTGATCTACATTGGTACTGAGAGTTTCCTCTGAAGGCATTCTCTATACTAATAAAATCTCAGATCTAGTTAATGTATTTCAGTGGTTTACTTCATCAGAAATTTCATTTCCATATACAGTCATCCCTACCACATTGCAACTTTCCCCATTATGTTTCTGATATATTGTGGATTGGCGTAAGAAATCAAATGGGAAATTGGGGGTTGTTTTATGGAAGCTGTAGATGACACTCAAAGGTCAACAGATGACACCAAAAAAGTTTAAAAACTCAGAAATGCATAAAATATGTGTACAGTATTGTATAATATTCAATTCATTGTATGTTTTGATACCATAATATTTCAAACTTCTTCTCTGATATGAAGGGAGAACCAAAACATTTTATGTGGATTTTCCGGATTGTGGGAATGATGTTGCCCTAACCTCCCACAATGCAGAAGGGATAACTGTATAGAAGTAGTTGCTGTTAAACTAAATTTTAAAAAAACCCCACAAACTCAACCCTTAGAAATTTCTGTTTGCTGCTCAAATCTCAGCCTTAGATGTCCCCAAGCTCAATTTCCAGTGTTCCCATGGAGCCAGTTCGTGATGCCTGAATGGTCCTGTCTATACCCAGGTATAGGTATTAGCATCCCAGGTAGGATGAGGAGGGAGCACAATGTGACAAATATCTTAGCATCTAAAAGGGGAGGTAGCAGAACGCTTCCTGGGCAGAGTTTCGAAGGAGATGGGTGTGCTTGTGTGTGTACATGTGAGCCTTCAAAGTTTTCTTCCTGAGCTCTCTTTATGCCCACCTGCTTATGTCTTATACTCGTCCGTTCCTTAAATAGACCACATTTTGAGAAGGGCTTTGGCAGAATGGAGTGCTCAGAGGAGGGCAGTCATGATGATGAAGGGCCTTCACATCATGTTGTGTGAAGATTGGTTGAAGGAACTGGAGGTTGTTAGCCTGGGGAATATATGCTGGGAGCTGTCACATGGGACAGTGATGTCTGGTTCTGGAGCCAGGAACGATGTCTGGAAATGGAAAAGAGGCAGATTTGCTTGAGAATCATAGGATCATCACTTCATAGTTAGAAGGGACCTAACAAGTCCCTCATTTTACAAAGGAGGAAATTCAATTCAGTCAAATATTTATTAAGCATTTACTGCACCACCCAAAATTTTTCAAAAGGAAGGAAATAGTCCCTGCTTTCTAGGAATTTAGACTATTTGGGGGAAACAATAAATAATAGATAAATCGATATAAATATGAACAAAGTGCATTTTAGGGGAGAGGAAATGCACTAGCAAGTGAAGAGGAGAGGGGGTTGAGGGAGGATAAGAGGAAAGGTCCCCTGTAGAAGATGGAACTTTCAAGCTGAGTCTTGAAGGAACAAGGAAATCTGAGAGGCAGAAGAGAGAGGAAGTATTCCAGGTGTGGAAGACAGCCTGTGCAAAGGTGCGGAGATGGAATATCAAGTATGGGAACAAGAACTAGGCCAGTGTGGGTCAAGTGGGTAGCTAGCTGGCACCATAGTGCATAGAGTGCTGGCCCTAAGTCAGGAAGGCTCATCTTTCTGAGTTCAAATCTGCCCTCAGACACTTACCAACTGTGTGACCCTGGGCAAGTCATTTAACCCTGTGTGTGTCACTTTCCTTGTCTGTAAGATGAGCTGCAGAAGGAAATGGCAAACCATTCCAGGATCTTTGTCAAAAAAATCCCAAAAGGGATCATGAAGAGTCAGACACAACTGAAATAGCTGGACAACAAGGGTGTGGGTCAGAGAGTCATGAAAAGAAGCAATGTGAAATCAGTTTAGAAAGATACATGGGAACCACATACACCAATGTTTGAAATTTATCCTAGGAAGGACTGAGAGCAGCTTTGTGAATAGGGGAGTGGCAGGCAAGGACAGATCTGTGCTTTACAATTAATTTTGTAGGAGGATGGCTTGGAGAGGAGGAAGACTATAGGGAAGGTAGACTAATTAGATGCTTCCTGCAGTAGTCCAGGCAAGAGATGATGAAAAGTATAGGTGGGGTAGTTGTGCTATGGATGGAAAGTTGGGAGTGGATTTGGGAGATCCTGTGAAGGGAGAATCAGTTATACTTGACTACTGATTGGTCATGGAGGCTGAGGAAACCTAAAGAGATGGAGAGGATTAGGAAGATAGGAAGGTGAGTGGTGCCAGTGAGGTAAAGAGATAAAATGTAGAGCGGAGTGGGGAAGACAATGAGTTCTGTGAGGGAGTTGAAGTAATGTTAAAGACAGCTTTTTTTTTTTTTTTACAAATTTGGCAGGGAAAGGGAGGAGAAATATAGACTGATAGCTTGTAGAGATGGCAAGGTCAAGTGAGATCTTTAAAGAATTTTGTTGTTGTTCAATCGTTTCTAGTCATGTCTAACTTTTTGTGACCCCATTTGGGGTCTTCTTGGCACAGATACTGAAGTGGTTTGCCATTTCCTTCTCTAGCTCATTTAACAGATGAGGAAACTGAGGCAGACAGGGTTAAGTGACTTGCCTAGGGTCACACAGCTAGTAAGTGTTTGAGGCTGAATTTTAACTTGGGAAGAGGAGTCATCCTGGTTCCAAGCCCAGTGCTCCATGAACTCTGATGCCACCTAGAAGCCTCTTACTTTAAATGAAGTGGCCTATTATCCTCAAGTACTATAGTGTCCACTTTAATGGATCCCTGTCCTCAACAATCCTTGACTTCCTTTTTACCTTGTATGTTCAGTTGTTTGCACTCATGTCCCCTGCTAATTTAACTACCCACTGCAATGCTTCACTGTTACTTACAGCCTTCAAGGTCCGGGACCCTGGATTTTGGCTCTCATTTGTACCTCTCTGTCTCTCCTTTACTCCTCCTACACAGACGTTCTTCCTTTTCTGGGTGAAAATTTGAGCGTGGGGAACCTGTGACCTCAAGGCCACATGTGACCCTCTAGGTCCTCAAGTGTGACCCTGGAACCAAATCCAAACTTCACAGAACAAATTCCTGTAATAAAAGGATTTGTTCTTTAAAACTTGGACTCAGTCAAAAGACCACACCCCAAGGACCGCCCCTGCTCCTGACTATCCTTTGTCATGATCCACAATAAATCCTTAAGAATCTGTCAGATTAGGTGTATCATATGCTTTCTATATTTCAACACTACGATTTATGTGGGCTCATTGTTCTTACAGCTTGGTCATCAATCAAAAACTTAGAACAAATTAGAGGGACTATTTAAGTAGGTTTTTAAATAAGGGAAGAGGTGAGGTTGCTATAGGAAAAAATGTAAATGCTAAGTGCACCAGACAATATAAAATATACATACTGGATGTTGTTGCTGCGTTTGTCCTCCATTCTCCAAGAGGACCATGATATCCAGATGATGACTTGCAGTTGACTTTGATTTGAGTGAGGGAGGCCTGTGCAAGGTCACCAGCCTTACTTTCTCCTCCAGAGCCATCTGAATCCATTGACCAGATCGAGGATACACAAAGGTGCTCATTTTCCAGATGAGGAAACTTGAGGCAAACAGGGTTGTTGTTGTTCATCCTTCATTCTTGAAAGGGAACCGGTGACATCAGGAGGGTGATGTCTTGACTTTCAAGTGAATTGAATTTAAGTGAGGCAGAGCTGTGCAAAGTCATCAGCCTCAATGGAGACATTGTAGAGGAAGTCTGGAGGTTCCAGAAAGAGCTATCAAGATTCTGAGACTTCGGGGGTGGAGGGTACTCCCTATGTGTGAATTCCAAGGCTTGGAGAAGACTTCCAGACAGAATAGATATCTGCAGCATGGTAGAGGAAATCCAAAATGCAACTTAGAGAAGAGGGAGGTAGAAGCAAAGTAGGAGATAACTGGACCCATGGGAAGAGAGAGGACCTGCTAAGAGATCTATGCTAAAGAGTGATGGATTCCAGAGTCCAGAGAATACCATTTGTTTCTGCAGAGAGTAGTGTCATTTCCTTTCCCCCTCCCTTCCAAATTGTACTTATTGACCTGCAATTCAAGGGGCAAAGACTCTGATTCCACAATTCAAGATAAAAGCCTTAAAATGTAAATGCTGATTAACCCATCTGACTGAGTGCTTCATGCTGAATTATAAATCAGTCAATCCACAAGTCTAAGTGTAAATGTAAATGATTTATGCCTTCCTGGTTCAGAGAGATGCTGAAGACAAGGGAAAAGTACTGATATATGATTAAAGGGGTAGTACAAAGTGGGGGGAAAGGGCAAGGCAGGAAGGCATCAAGGATGAGAACTGTTACTGGGCCATATTGACCCTGAGGAAAATTCAATAGAGAGGAGAGGTGACAGGAGAAGATGGTCAGGTTCTGGGTGTGGATGAGGGCTGATTAGCTGTGGCCCAGAGAATAATGCCAAGTAAATTGTTTGTCCTTCCTTCTGGAAGAGGACGGTGACATCAGGAAGACGGTGCTAGGACTTGTAAGTGAATTGGATTTAAGTGAGGGAGGGCTGTGCAAGGTCACCAGCCTCAATCAGGACAACAGGAGATGATCCCACCCAAAATAAGTGCAGTAGAAGGGGAGGAGAATATGTTGGCTCTGAGAATTGTCCCGCAGAGGGTAAAACCCATGGAGGAAGACAGCTTAAGGAAAAGGTGATCATGCTTGGTGCATCCAGAGGTTGTGAAGATTTCTCTTCCACTGCTTATATCAGCACCTTGGGACAAAGTCCTGATTAACCCACGCTAATCACATCTTTGCCAAGGACTGAGGATAAATTCTGAAGACTTTACAATTTTGGCTAGACTTGCTCATTGTTTGTTTTTTTTTTCAAATTTTTACTGAAATCTTTTGTTCTTACATGACTTTCATTTCCCCCTTTCCCTCCCCAGAGAATTATTATTAAAACAAAGATAAGGAAAGAAAGAAAACAGGAAAAATAAATTTTTTGAAACTCATCAAGCCATCATTCAAGATTTATACCATACAAAATACTGTACTCCCATGGTCCCCCACTTCTACAGCGGGAGTAAACAATGTGCATTTTCTCCTTTGAAATCAGTCGTTATTATTACATAGCATTTGTTTTTCTGGGTTTTTTTATATTTACATTGTTGTAGTTACAATGTATGTTGTTTTCAAGGTTCTGCTTACTTCACTTTGTATCAGTACATGTGTCTTCCCCTGATTTTCTCTATTCTTCATATTCAATATTTCCTGTGGTGGAGTAATATTCCATTACCTTCAAGTCATATATACATCTAGCTGATCAGGGACAAGTAAAAGTGGTTTTTTTTTTAGCATCATGTACTTGATAATAAAAAAACTTTATTCTAATAAGATTAATGTATCTCTGTTGCTCAAAGCGCTGGGCCAGGGGTAGGGAACCTGTAGCCTCGAGGCCACATGTGGCCCTCTAGGCCCTCAAGTGTGGCCCTTTGATTGAATCCAAACGTCGCTGAACAAGTTCCCTTAACAAAAGGATTTGTTCTGTAAAATTTGGACTCAATCAAAAGTCCCCACCCGAGGACCCAGAAGGCCACATGCAACCTTGAGGCTGCAGGTTCCCCACCCCTGCCTAGTCTTTTGAAGGCAAGATGAGGAGTTGACTTGGGGTGGGAGAAGCATTTATACTTGACACATTCCAAAGTCACAAATTACAACCTTGAACCCTGCTTATGTGTTGTGAATGTGATTTTGGTTGCATATGCCCAAGTCGTAGAAAGAGAATGTTGATGAATTGGCCTCCTGTGCAAGGTTTCCTGAAGGTGAGTCAGTGGCTTCATCTTTATAGGGAAAGAATCCCTCAAGGAAAGAAAGGAAAGGAAAATATTCTAAAATCATTGACAAAAACTAGTATTAAAAGGAGGTTGGGTAGGGTAGGCAAAAAAGAACTAAGCCTTTGTAACCAACAATTGATAGTGGTATGTATGGTAAGGGTACCTAGTACAATGGAGGTACAGCTGCTCTGAGGCCAAGTGTTGTAGGCTTACCACTTGAAAACCAACTCAAAGGGATTATATGGGTGATTTCTGGTCCAAGAGGATAAAGTATCGAATGACATGGTGATTCAGTGGAATGGGAGAATAGGGCTATTGCCCTTGGAGGAAGAGAAAGAAAGGGGAAGCACAGTGCTAAAGTCTAGATTGCCAGAAGCTCATTGCAATGGTCTTTGTGATTTATCACATGGAGACACTGGCCTAGTTTTCTGAGCATTTAGCTTTCCAGCCTGTTGAGATCACCTAGTATAGAATGAATTCAGTAAAGTGTTCAGGTCAGGTCAAATCAACACTATGCCAGGCACTGTACTAAGTGCTGGGGGTAAAAAGAAAGGCAAAAATAGTCCCTGTCCTTAAGGAGGTTACATCCTAATGAGTGATACCACATGCAAACAACTACACACAAACAAGATACCTACAGGAAAAAGTGGAGGTAATCTCTGAAGAAGGATCCAAAAAAATCTGAAATTTTAGCTGAAATTTGAAGGCAGCTGGTGAAGACAAGGGGAGAGAGATCATCTCAGCCATGGAAGATAGTTAGTGAAAAATGTATGGAGTTGGGAGAAAGAATGTCTTGTGGAGAAACATCAAGGAAGCCAATATTTCTGGATTCTAGCACATGTGGAAAGAGGAAAGATATAAGAAGACTGCAAAGGTGGGAAGAGGTCAGGTAAGGAAGGGCTTTAAAAGTCAAACAGAGAGTTGAGATGATGAATGATCACTTGGGTCACTTGCAACTCTGGTCTCTCTGAAGGCAATTTGTTATATATCCTATAGATTAGGGAATTGCTAGTGGATTGATTAGTAGGAAGACACATCAGGATGACTCTTTTCCTAGCTAGCTGAACATTATTATATTATTGATGATAGTATTATTTCATATTTCTATAGTGTTTTAAGGCCTTTATTGAAATATTTAAGATTTACAAAATGCTCACTTTCCTGGTGACGTACTTAATAAGAGTAACATCCTTACTTTATATATGAAGATAGTGACACTCAGTTATCTGGCGTAATGGATAGAGCACTGGTCCTAGAGACAGGAAGGCTTGAGTTCAAATCTGACCTCAGATACTTACTGTGTTACCCTCGGCAAGTCACTTCACCTTGTTTGCCTCAGTTTTGTCATTGTAAAATGAGCTGGAGGAGGAAATGGCAAACTACTCCAGTATTTTTGCCAAGAAAACCCCAAATGGGGTCATGAAGACTCAGACACAACTGAAACAACTGAATGACAGTAATATTGAGACTTAGATTGTGACTTGCTCATGGTCACACAACTAACAAATGGTAGAGTTGGGACCATAACTTGGGTCTTCTGGATCAAATGACAAATTTATTTTGTTTTGTTTTGTTTTCCCCAGTGTGACATTGAAGGCAGCTGGGTGTAATAGAAGATAGAGTGCTGGACCTGAAGTCAGGAAGACTTCAAATCTGGCCTCAGACATTTACTGGCTACTTGTTTTTGGGAAAGTCATTTAATTTCTGTTGGCCTCAGTTTCTTCATCAGTAAAATGGGGTTAATGATAGCACCTATTTTCCAAGGCAGGTTTTGTTATGAGGATAAGATCAGTGAGATGATTTATGAAGTACTTAGCACAGTGCCTAAGTGCCTAACACATAGTGAGTGTCATGTAAATGCTAAGTCTTATTATTGTATTATTTGGAGAAACAACAAACAAACGTGTGATACAAGAGAAAGGTGGTATGGTCCAGTGGAAAGACTCCTGGAATCACAGTCAGAAGATGGCATGCATTTAGAGTCCTGACCCCAGAAGAGATTAATCTTCTTTGTTACTTGGGGCAGATAACTTGGCTCTTCTGGACTTCAATTTCCTCATAAATTTTAAAAATGGCAACATAGGATTTTAAGGTTCCTTCCAGTTCTAGCATTCTGTGACTCTAAGTAAATAACAATTCAATACAAGAGAAAAGATCTGTCAAGGAAAGTAGTAAGTATGTCATCCATTACCAAATGAATGATTCAGGAAATGAGGATTCAGGGGCCACTGAGTATATTATGAGTTGGTGCCGTCTTGAAAGGTTTCATGGAGAAGCAAAGATGTGAACTGGTTCTTGAAAATGGGTTGATAGAGAGAAAGATGGGTCTTCCAGACTAGGAGAATGAGACAAAACATGGATATAGGAAAGCAAAAGACGTATTGTAGGATTTGTGAGTAGAATAATGTTTTCAAATTGGGGGTATAGGATGAGTGGGTAGGGTTCAAGGAACAGGTATGACAATGGGATCATAATGATGTTTATGTAAAATCTTAAAGTTTGCAAAGTGCTTTGCATCGATAATCTCATGTGAGTCTCATAACATCCTTGTGTCATAGGTATTAAAGTTATCAGTATCCTCATTTTCAAGTGAGGGAAACAGTTCAGAGTAGTTAAGTGACAAATCAAATTTTGAGAGGCAGAATTTGAACCCAGGCCTTCTTCCCACTATACCCAGCACTCAGTCCATTGCTTCAGGCTGTCATTTCATTCACTGTAGACTTCAGAAGGCTTAAACCCAGAAGGAGCCTGAGATGTCCTTTGAGGTCACTAGTCTAATCCCCTCATTTTATATAGGAGAGCCCCTAGGTCAAGAAGGGTCAAATTACCCGCCCAAAGTCATATAACAAATAACAGAGCAAATATTTGACCCCAAGTCCTCTGACCCCAGATAACCTCCAAGCTCCCTCCAGCTTAGAAATTCTGATTCTTTGACTTGGGCTTCAGCAAAGAATTCCAGAATGTAAATGCAAAGTGACCGAGAAAGCTGGAAAGGTGAGTTGGCATCGCACTGGGAAAGGCCTTACATGCTTGGCTGAGGAGCCACAGCTTTCTCTTGTAGGCAACAGGAAATCGCCGGAGGATGTTGTGCGTAAATAAATTATTATCTAATTATAACTGACACAGTAGAGTGTTCAGGGCAAATTTTAGAGGGAAGAAATACTTATTGAATTAATATAAAGAAACCAGACATGGATAGAAAGGCCATGAAACAAATAAACAAACCCTAGAATAGAACAGCGTCCCTGGGAATGGAAGAGAAGGGACAAATGGAGACAACACCTTGAAGAGAGAATCATCAGGGCTTGGTGACTAGATGGGGTGAGGGGGTCTGTGAGGGAAAAATAGGAGTCAAAGGTGATTCATGTTTCAAGTCTGTGTGACTGGGTAGATGACAGTATAATTAATAGATATAGGGAAGTCAGGAAGGAAAGCTAGCTCTGTGGGTGATGGGAAATATAGGGCTGGAGCTAGAGAAAAAGGTCAGGGTTTCAGATCTCAGGATAATCCACATAAATGTGATCATGGGAGGCTCCCTGTGGCCTCTAGTATCAAATACAAATACCTCTGTGTGGCATTTAAAACATCATACATTCTGACTCCAATCTATTTTCTAGCCTTCTTTCTATCTTTCTTTCTATCTGTCTGTCTGTCTATCCTTCTCTCTATTCTTCTATATATCTGTATCTGTCTGCCTCTGTATCTATCTTTCTGTTCTTCTATCTGTCTGAATGTATCTGTTTGTCTGCCTCTATATCTGTCTCTATATCTATATCTGTCTATCTCTGTATCTGTCTACCTATCTATCTATCTATCTCTCCCTCTCACACACACACACTCTCTCTGTCCATCCTTCCATCTGACAACAAGTCTCTGTATCTATTCATGTCGGTCTGTCTTTCTGTCTGTCTGTCTCTGTATCTCTCTCACTCACATTCTCTCTGTCCATCCTTCTACCTGTCTGTCTGCCTGTCAGTGATCTAGCCAGACTGACCTCCCTGTAGTTCCTAACTCCTGCCATCCCATCTCTTGCTGCTGCCTTTGTAGAAACTCTTCTCCCACTGCAGGAATGTACTTCCTCTTCCTCTCCTCTCCTTTCCTCTCCTTAGAATCTTTCTTTTCCTTCAAAGTCCAGCTTTGTCATCTCCTACAACAGACCTTTCCTGATTCTTTCCTCCCCCTCCCTGCTTGTTAGTTCCCCAATGCAGGGACTGTATAATTTTTGCTGTTTGTATGTTCAGCTTCTAGCATAGGGCCTGGCATACAGTTGGCACTTGATAAATGTTGGTTGATTGATTGATAAGATCAGCAGAGAGAATGGAGAGAGTGAAGAGCAGAGGGGCAAGGACTGAAGAGGTTAGCAATGAGTATTTATTAAGCACTTCCTGTATGCCAAGCACTGTGCTAAGTGTTTGAGACACAAATGCAAGAAAAAGAAAGCTCCCTGCTCTCAGGGAGCTTACACTTTAAAGGGGGAAGACAACATACAAAAGGATACTGAAAGGGAATGGAGGCAGGGGAAGGTACCCAATGGGCGTGATGACAAAGTCAGGGAAAGGGAGAGGCAAAGGGGAATGAAGGATGGCCCCTTTCGAAATGGAGGCCATGGATAGGCAGAACTTACCAATGAGAAATGGAGGTCAGCACAAGGAGGGACGTGCCAGGGTGAGAAGTTTGCAGAGACCGATGGATGTTCTGGGGTGAGGAGGACCCTTGGATTCTGCCTACATTTGGGGGATGGGAAGAGAGGAGAGAGAGAAGAAGCAGTCAGAATGGTAGGAGAGAAAGAGGTTCTTCTTGTCCCAAAAGTCAAGGAAGAAGAATTAAAGAAGGTCTAATGGAGAAAGCTCCTAAACAGGACCTAGTGTTACAGGAAAGGAGGAGCATGGAGCTTGTGGTGTCAGGTGGAAAGGCCCCTTGGGGGTATTGGTGTGAGTGTGTGTGTGTGTGTGTGTATGTGTATCTGAGAGACAGAGAGAGAGAAAAAGACAGAAATAAAAGACCCACACATATAGACAGAGAAAGAGACACAGAGAGAGAGCCAAAGAGATAGATACAGAGAGAGAAAGACAGAGAGATAGACAGAGAGAGATACAGGGTGGGGGGGAGAGACCTTTCCCCTTACATCATCTCTCCCTTCAACAGCCTTAGCTTAAATACTTCCCTTTGTTTCCTCTCACTGTGCCCTGAATGTATCATTTGTTTTTCCTACCTTTGAAATTTTATTCACACTAAAACATTCCCCCAACCTGGAACGGCACACACTTTTTCCTGCCTACCTTCATGCCTCTACCTCCCCAACAATGTCTCCTTTATCCAGAAACCTCCAGCAAAGACAGCTGCCAGTACATACTATTTATAGCCAGAAGCCAGCTTACTCTGGCAGTCTGAGTCCAGCCATAGTGAGTCAGCCTGTTGGGGGCCTAACCTCTGGCAAACTTTTCCACTTGGACTATGGTTTAGGTGTATTTCTTTAGAAATGTTACCATTAGGAGTGTTTTCCCCACCTCACCCTTTCCTTTGGAAATTTCAGATATTCCAGGGACTATTTTTCTGTACTACATCAGGTTGGAGTCTACCAGAATGTTTCTTGAATCAGTCATAAAAAAAGTTTCCAGGCATGATTTCAGAAGAAAACAATTTGCATGTCCGAATCACAAAGGCCTAAATATGTCATTCCACTCAGCCTCTGACATCCAGAAAGTCAGTCAGTAACCAGTGCTCCAAACAACTCTCATTTGGTTGTGGGGTATACTCCCTCTTTTGATTCAGATCAGAAGCCCTCTGTGACACAACTAATGATGTTTGAGAGTTTCCGTGGCTGAAAAATCAATCATCCTCTGGCCAGTCTGGGGAGGAGTCTCCTCAGAATTAACCAGGCTGGTCTTTGGATAGTAGACATACAGTTCAGCAGACCTATATCCTCAAAGTCTTTCCATTTTGGTAGGACTTTGCACTCCATTGGCCTGATGAGGGTGAGGCCTGATGATGAGACATCAGAGAAAACTTTTAGTGGAGATAGTAGCCAGCAGGGGGGCTTGAGCCCTGAACATGGAATATCCAAGTAGAGTTTTATTTTTCTTTTCAAATGTAGAAAATTGGAGGCTTGTCACACATTCCTCAGATCATCCATCATCTCCAGCCACCTAGCTCCCCTTTCCCCTAGGTAATTTTGTAATTCTCTTTGCTCTTTTCTGTACAATCATAGTTATTATGGATATTTTCTAATTCTGTTCTTGCATCCTTTTTGCATCACTTTGTGTAAGGTTTTCCTTTCCTCCTAGTTCATATTCCTATTTTTCACTCTTTAATAATAGCTATCCCATGAAAAGCTGTAAGATTTTACAAAGCATTTGCATGCATTCCTTCCTTTACTATTTACAACACTCATATGGGAGAGGTGCGGTAAACATTGTTCCTTTCATTTTATATTAAGGAGACCGTGGCTCAGTGAAGTTGAACATCATGGCCAGGATCATTCACTTGAAGGTGTTTCAGAAGGAGAATTCAAACCTAGATCTCGTCTGACTCTAAGTTCAGTGCTTTTTGACTCCACTAGGCTACTTCTTATGACTCTTCTAAGTAATCCTCTATTGACTTCTTATTCCACAATCTTTTTCAGCCATTCCCCAATCATTGGACATAAAGGTGATTTTTTTTTTATAGTATTAAGGCAACTATGAATATTTGTTCATCTAAGTAAAGGCTTAGTAGTGGAATCACTAGGCCAAAAGGTATGATTAATTATGTAATAATTAATAGTATCCATGTGCCAGCTTAATCTCCAAAAAGCATGCACCAATTTATAATTCTAGCAACAGTGATAAGTGTGGCATTTCCTAGGGAATCAGAAACATCCACTAATTTTCCCACCAACATGAAGCCTTATCATTTTGTCATGTTTCTTCCAGTTTGATGGATGTAATGTGATACTTCAAGGTTATCTTAATTGGACTTTTCTCTGATTTTTAGTTTAATTAGTACCTTGTCCCACCTTAGTCTCAAAAGTTGAATGAAAACTGGGGCCTCTGTCTCAATGCCTGACTTCACCCTCACTTTCTTTATCCTCTCTAAATGGAAGTTTGCCCAAGTAGACAACCTGAATACTGTGGGGAGGGGAGGTAGGAGAGGGGGATCAGGGTCAGAATCTCCTGAAAACTGCCAAAGGATCCACTTCTAAATAAATTCCTAGTCAATCACTCAAACTTCCACTTCTCCTTAACTAATTATTCTCTCTTATACACTACTAATCACATAGTCCAACATTAATAAGTCATAGTAATAATTGACATTTAGGCTTTTCTGGCTAAACATTTCTATTCCTTCCACTGTGCCTCCTATTTATCTCAAAGATACTCTATATCCTATCTGCAGTCTTTTAAATATAATGGTTAACCAATTAACAAACATTTATCAAGTACCTTCTACATGTTGGGACCCTGCTCTACCCTATGTTGAGTATGCCAAGGCAAAGCATCCTTGAGGAGCTTATAATTTAGCAAGAAGAGTCAACATGGGCACATATGGGCATATATGTGTGTGTGTATCACTCTCTCCATATATAATATATATATATATATACACATATCCATCCATCATATTTAATCTATCATATATATGACATACATATATATACACATACATATATAGGGATAAATATACATATATACAATAGATTAAACAATAGAGGAGGCACTGGCAGATAGATTGATAGAGAGTAGGTAGGTAGATAGATAAATAAGTTGGTAGGTAGGTAGATGGATAGAGAGAGAAGTAGATAGATGAGAGAGAGAGGAGAGACACACATAGAGAAGAGGGGGAGAGGGAAAGAGAAAAAGAAGAGAGAGAATACCATTTAAGTACTAGTCACTGTGCCAAGTACAGGGGTTATAAATACAGCAAGCAGGATAAATCACTGCCCTTAAGGAGCTCGTGTGTGGTCTAGGTACTCAACAATCAGGAGCACAAACTTCAGGGCAGAGGCATCTTCAGAGTGGGAAGGCTACTATTAAGGGGATAGAGAAAATGTCTGGGGATGAGTTGAACCAAGAATGAAGTGAATAAGTCTGGGGTCTCTTATGAAATAGTAGCCCCAGCTAGTAGCTGAGTGGATCAGGAAATAAAAGGGGGGCACTTGAACAGAGTCTTGAAGAAAGTAAGGTATTCTGAGGGGGACAGGTGAGTTTGGAGTACATTCCAGCCATGGAAAGGTCTGGAGATTAGAGGTGTGTAAGAAACAATTAGAAGATGAGTTTGACTGTACCTTGTATGAGAAGGGGAGTAAGAGATGTATAATGAGGCTGGATGAGACCAAATTGTAAAAGACTTAAAGTTAACAAAGGAGTATATATTTGATTCTAGATGTAATAGGGAGTTTATTGAGTAGGGGCATAATGTGGTCAGGCCTGTGCTTCAGAAAAATCACTCGGGCTTCTGTAGTGATGGAATACCATGGGGAGAGATGAAGCAGGAAGGCCATTTAGGAAGCTATTTTAAGAATCTAGGCAACAGGTGATGAAGGCCTGGGTTATAGTTATGGCTATGTAGGTGGAGAGAAGGGGGTAGATATGAGACATACTGTGGAGGTGTAAACAAAATTTGGCAATGGACCCGACATGTGGGGTAAGTGAGAGTGAGGAATCAAGGATGACTCTTTGAAATCTGGTTGACTGGAAGGATTGTGTTGCCCTCAACAGAAATAAAGAAATTTCAGAAAAGAAGTGGATTTGAGTAAAAAGATAATGAATTCTGTTTTAGATATGTTTAGTTTGAAAAGCCTATCAATCATTTAGTTTGAAATATCCAATAGGAATTAGTGATATAGCACTAGAGCTTAAAAGAGATATTGGGGCTGGACATATAGATCTGAACCAAGTCATTGACATAGAATGAATGAATGAATGAAAATCATTTATTCAGTTCTGACTATATACCAGACATAGTGCTAAATTTTGGGAATACAGCCCTCAATGACCTTGCATTCTCATAGAGGGAAACAACAGATTCAGGGGAATGGTGGCCTGAGAGGATGTTTCAGTGCTGGAAGTAATGAAAATGGTGAGTGTAGACATAAGGCAACTGATAGACATGTTCTTTCCAGAAATGGAAAGATTGGTTGGTTAGATTACTGTTCCTGGAGCGTGAGGCAGTAATTAGGAAGAGTTTTTGAACAGAAAGATGGCTGTAGTGCGCAGGGTCTGAGACCAGCTAGATATGGCAAATTCTCATCAATCAGGAGCTCACGGGCCCCAGAAATTTAAGAACAGCAGTATAGCAGGAAGATGTTACGAGTGCATTGAGATCTCATGTTTTGGGACTAAAAGAGACCTTAGAGTGTAACACTGTTCTTTAACAGATGAGGAAACTGAGAAACAGAGATGTTAAGTGACTTTCCCAGAGTCTCAGAGTTAGTGTTTAAGGTTTTATTTCAGCAGATCCAGTGCTCTAACTATTGTGCCACATAGGTGCTGAGATAATTAAATCCATAGAAGCTGATGAAGCCACCAGGATAGAGAGTGTAGAGAAAAGAGACAACAGGCCTCTAGGTCTGAGATGCAGAGTCTAAGAAGGAGTAGTCACACAGGTAGGAGGAGAACCAGGTCACAAACACTCAGAGAAGAGAGAGTATTCAGAAGGAGGAGGTGGTCACCAATGTCAAGAAAAATCAAGACTGAGGAAAGGTCATAGAATTAAAGAGCTTATTGGTAACTGAGGAGATAACAATTCCATTGAGTGATGAAGTTGGAAGTCAACTTGCAAAGAGTTAAGGAGTAAATGAGAGAAAAAGAAGTGAAGACATTGAATGTAGACAGTATGCACAGGAGTTTGACTGAAAAAGGCAAAAAAGCAATAGAACCACAACTTGAAAGAATGGTAAGGTCTAGAAAAGGTTTGGTTTTTATTTTTAAGATGGAGGAGATTTGAGTGTGTTTGTAGAAAGCAATGGAGGAACTAGTAGATAGGAAAAGATACAAGAGAAAGAGGAAGAATGATAGTGGTGCCAATTTGCTAGAGAGTATGAGATAGGATAGATCAGGGGCACATGGTATAGAGGCTGGCCTTGGAAGGTAAAAAGGACCCCCTCTTCATCAGGAACTAAATAAAGGAGGAGAGATTGGGAGATGATGCCATGGACTTGTCAAATATTAGAGAAGAGGAGAAGAAAGGATTCAAAATGAATGGCTTGTTTTCTCATGAAGTCAATCAATCAGCAAATATTAAGTGCCCACTATATGCTAGGCACCAAGCTACCTGGGAGTATGAGGAGAATTATCCAGGTGGGAAGGTAGGGAGAAGAAATTATGTGGGAGGCTTAAGGATAGAAGAGAAGGTTTAGAACATCCTAAGTAAGGACTCTAAATATAGAAAGAGTATACTTTATACATAGCCTGATGAGGACAGAATACAGCAAAGGTCATAACTTCATAGGATGTTCCATAAACAGTTCACATTGAGCCCCAAACCCTGGAAAGTCTTCCCTTCTGATGCCACCTGCTTCTGGAGTTCAAGTTTGCTTCCTTAGGCTCCTTGGCATTGGTTGCCAGTTTTGTGTATATCTGGTCCAGTTGTTACTGAAATGACACAGCTGGGCCTTGCTACTGGGGCCTCTGGGATTGTTAAGTCACACATTGGGAAGAAGAATTTTTTAGTCAGTGGTGGGCACCACTGGGGCCCCTGGGATTGTTAAATCACACGTTGGGAAAAAAGTGGTGGGCACACATAATAATTGTTTATTATATTGGTTTTAATTTAATTAATTGTAGAGTAAAACACAACTTTGAGTTTTTTCTCCCCCTTTCCCAGGATGATAGGGCAATGTTTATAAAATCATTCGTTATCTTACTTTATTTTTTGTTTAGTTGCTTGGATTTTCCAGCTGTCTGTGTTATCCATGTTGTCCCAAGGCACAATACACCAAGCTACAGGCTTGAATGGGCAGAGTTCATTCTTTGGGGGGCAGGAGTAGCCTCTACCTAAATCCTATCTTTTAAGTTCATTCTCTCCCTGCCTCCCAACTCCTCACCAACCCAGAGTTGCTTCCATTATCTCCCAATAGAGCCCATGTTAAAATCTCTATAGATGTGAATAAAAAGGTCCCTGGTCTTGTCTAGGTTAGCCACTTCACTTCTGCATACCCTGCGAGCCTCAGAAATGGCACAGGAAAGTTTAGGTTTAATAAAAGGAAAAACTTCCTAAAAATTAGAGATATCCAAATCCAGAATGGACTACCTCAGGAGGTAGGCATTACTAGAGGTCTTTAAGCAAAGAATGAATGACTACTTGTTGGAAATGGTCGAGAGGGGATTTTCCTTGTATGTATGGGTTGGACTACATGGTCCATGAGGTCCTGTCTGACTCAGAGATGCCATGGTTCTTTGTACTTTCTCCTAGTACAGTGTAAATAGCCTATCCTTATCTATTTTTGTATCTCTAGCACCTGGCAAAGTTCTTGCACATAGTGGGCAACTCATGGATCACTGGAGTACTTGTCATATTGAGTGTGGGAAAATCTGTAGCTATTAATCTTCTACCTATTCTTCTTTAAGACTAGGTTTTTCTTTTACATATTTAGCTGCTATGCTATTTGGATTTGTAAATGTAATCTTTATTTCAGAAGTTCTTGCATCTCGAAGGGCTCATCCCTTCACTTTGAGGGATTTCTCAATTCTGACTTGAGATCTTCACCAAGAAAATTTAGGGAAAACACACACTTTGGCACCATACAGTGCACCAACTCTCCTTGAAAACATGAAAATATAAAATAACAGAAGGAAGATTTCATTGAAAATTTAAAAGATAGCAAAGCAGAATTCTTAGAAAATAAAGACATTTTCCCATGAGCAATCTTTTCTTAAAAATATATGTCAAATCTCTTTTAATTATAATTATAGCTGGGCAGATTCTTCCCTTGTTGTTCCCAACTGATGTCAACAGCCATAGCAACTCCTCCAGTTCCTTATGGACTTTAGCTGTGTCTTGAACTTTCAATAGTGGCTTCTCTTACAATTCCATGTAGCTCTCACCAGCAAGTGTCAAACACTGCTCTTCAGAAGTGATTCTAGTGGGTAACAGCTATCACTCAAGGCAATAATTTTTCTCAGAATTATATCACTACTGGGGAAATGCCAGGCTAGAGACCTCTTCTCACCAAGGCTATTTTTCTTTGTCACACTACTAATACTACTGCTACTACCACCACCACCACCACCACCACACTAATACAAGTATTACACAGAATACTATGAGTACTAGGAGTCCTACAAGTACCGGTATACTAGTACTACTACTACTATTTTTTACTGCTATCAGTATGTATGTAGCAGTACTAGTATCTGCTAACAGTATGAATACTGCTACTACTAGTACTACTGTGAGTACTAGTATACTACTACTAATATGAGTATTGCTAATATTTGTGCTGCTACTAGTACCACCACTATCATTACTACCATTCCTCTTCCTATTTATACTAAGCGTACTATGGGTATTAAAGTACTAGTACGACTACTACTAATATGGTGCTACTACTACAACTAGTAACACTACCACCATCAACAACAGTAACACTACCACTGCTACTACTATGATTATTCATATCACCACCATTGTTGTTGCTACTGCTGCTACTGTCCTGCCACCACTGCCCCTGACTACCTACCTCTAGTCTTCCAAAAGCTTACTAACTAGGGGGAAAACATTTGTCAACAATGGAAACTATCACCCTTAATGTACTCCAGTGACCCACTCTAGATTTAGCTATGATGCCTATGAAGCTAAATACTCTTTCCCCTACTTAAAACCCAGAAGAGTTATTCTCTCCTCAAAGGAACCCACCATTATTTTTCATGTTACAGAACCCCCAATATCTCCTTAATTAAGCCAAAGAATATTACTTGCAGTATTTAAAGAGCAAAAATCTGGCTCCAGGTTTCCCCCATCACACACATGTCACTTTCCTTCACAAACTCTTTTATTTTTCATTCACATTGGCCTCCTTACTGCTCTGGGTTGGGCATTCCATCCTCCATTCATGGATCTTTGCTCGTGTTGTCCCCCTTGCTTAGAATGCATTATTGCTCATTGGATTTGATGGATTTGACAGGAGAAAGGAGAAGAAAAAGCCTTCAATGTTAATAGATGGAATAAATTGGTGTGTTATGGGGTCCATCTTTGCTCTGAATAGCAGCCACTCAGTAAATTATCTTTCTGGTTTGGGAGCCATGGCACAATGGAAAGAATGCTGAACTTGGAAGTCAGAGGCCCTGAGTTCAAATCCTGTTTCCACCACTTACTATCCATGTGACCATGAGCAAGCCACTTAGTCTCTCTCTGGGCCTGTTTTCTCATTTGTATAGAAAGAAGGTTTGACCTAAATGAGGACCAAAGCCTTTTCCCATTCTGTATCTGTGTTCCCATGATCCCAAATATGTCTAAATATCCTAAATAAAACTTGACATGTCCTGGCTCTGCTCTTGTTACTTGTGGCAAGAACTGAGAAGAGTCTAGCTTAGAGCCTTCTCTCTCTGTACAGCCCTCATGACTGCCACCCCCAGTATTACTTTCAGCACCACCATCTATTTTTGGTAGCTAGGGAAGTGGTTGTTTATTTTTTGGGAGATGTTTTTGTTTTATATAGTTCATAGGCATCTAATGTGATACCTTATTATTCTGGGGTCGGGGGTGGTTGGTGTCTGTGTCTGAAGAAAGGGAATTGGTGGGGATCATCTGAGTCCTTGCTAGGCTTAGCCATGTGATGAATCTGTCTAATGCAGGATTTATTTTTCAGACTGATGTAATGATTCCTTTGTTGTCTCTCCTATCATTAGTCCTGTTATTTCAAGAAAGGGCTTTGGAGAAGATAAAATTCTAAGTGAAAGGGTTCCCAGGGTTTAGATGGGAAAACAAGTACTTATGATATTTCTTGAATATTTTAAATATGGGTTTCAGGGATTAGACAGAGATTTTAGAAATTTTAATGGCAAGTCAGGCTATAGTTTTGGCTCTGCCCCTAATTTACTGTATGACCCTGAATAGGTAATTTTACCCAAGCACCAGTGACTGACTGTGCTGGTCATGTGGATGATAAAGTCCCTACCCAGTGACTCATCTTCACCTCCCCTGGCACTCCTCTGGGACTCCAGTACAAGCAAGCAGCTTGAGTTCTGTTTTTCAGTTGCTACTAGTTAAGGATTATTCAAGCTATAACCCTAAGATTGAGACTAGAATCATAACTATAAGTGATTGTAGGTAATAACAATGAAAATAACAACTTATATTTATATAGTGCTTTAAGATTTGCAAAGCACTTTACAAATATTATCTCATTTTGTCCTCACAACAATGATGAGAGGTAGATGCTGTTGTTACCATTCAGATTTTATAGATGAGGAAACTGAGGTATACTGATCCCTGCAGGCTGAGTGTTGACTTAAAAAATCACATATTGACATTATCTATGTTCTATTTTATTGTTATTTATTTTATTAAATATTTCTCAAATGACATTTTAATCTAGTTTGACCTACACTCAGGAGTGTTGTCCTATTCTCTCAGCTGACCCATGTTTGACACCTCTGTTCTAGGTGTCATTTAGGTGGCTGTCCAAGCAAGGTTTGAAGAGGGTGATTCCAAAGAGAGATACTCATGCTCTCCATTCATATGACCTTAGGCAAATCACTTAATCTTGTTCAGTTGTTTCTCCATTATGTCTGACTCTTAGTGACCCCACTTGGGGTTTTCTTGGCAGAGACACTGGAGGGATTTTGCCATCTCCTTCTTCAGTTCGTTTTACAGACAAGGAAACTGAGGCACGCAAAGTTAAGTGACTTACGCAGGGTCTTACATCTGGTCAATGTCTGAGGTCAGATTTGAACCCCAGCCTCCTTGACTCCAGGCCTGGTGCTCTATCCACTGTGCCACCTGCCTGCCCACTTGCTGGGTCTCAATTTTCCTCAGCTGTGAAATGAGGAGGTAGGAATAGATGACCTTTGAAGTCCTTCCCAGTTTTAGCTCTGTGAACCTATGACAGAGTGTAAAGAGAGGGAGCCCAGGACAAACCCTTGGGTACATCTATAATAATCGCGTGTGCCATGATGGTGCAGCAAAGAAGACTGAGAAGCAATAGTTATATATGTTGGAAGAGAAACAAGACAGAAAGGTTTCCTGAAAACCCAGAGATATTATCCAGAGGAACAGGGAACTCAGGAGTGTTGACTGCTGCCGAGAAGTATGAGAGCTTAGAAAAGGCCATAATATGTCTAATACCTACAGCACGATGTTGTCACAGAGCTCCAATAAGACAATACACCCAGAGCACTTTGCTCCCCTTGAAATTCTCTATAAATGTTGATTATTAGTCTATTACAAGAGCAAGAGAGGACAGTGTGGTGACTGAGTTGAATATAATTCATCAAGTATAGTTATTATTTTTAAAAACTGATATATATCAAGGGGTTGTAACATTTAACAGCTGGTCAGTAATCCAGCTGTTACCACCATTGGTCATTATTAGGAGCTACTATATTATTATATAATATATAATAATATATAATATCTATATATGTATAATATATAATATTATTAGGAGCTTAACAGAAAACTATCTGGAGTTCTATAACTGAAGGGAGATGGGAAGATGAAATTATGGAGGGAGCAAGTGAGAGCTATGAATTGTTGCCAAAAAGCATTTGAGGATTTGGGCAAATATTTGAGACTTCATCTTTTGTGGAGAAGGATACAGTATATTTTCCTTGCTCAAAAACTTTCAGTGGATCCCCATTGCTTAACAAATCCAAATTCTTCATCCTGGCATTCAAGGCTATCTATTGAAAGAATCCATCTTACCTAATTTCTCCTCTTTTTACCTGGCACCCTCTACTTCAGCTATGTCAGTCTTCTCACTCTTTCCAAAACATGTCTCTTCTTCTACTCAGATATCTTCACCAATTCCCTTTTGCCTTTGTCCTTCCATTAAAAGTTGTCTATAAATTGACTCAGCATAGTCCACACAGATCCTCCTTTTGAGTGAATGAATAGGATTTAAGATTGTATTCTCATAGAGGAAAAAAACAGATGCAGGGAAATGGTGGCCCAGGAGGATGTTTTAGTGTGAGAAGTAACAGGAATGGCGAGTGGAGACATGAGGTAATTGAATGATGTGGTTGCGTTGGTTCTACTACTGTTCCTGGAGCAGCAGGGAAAGGTTCTTGAACAGGAAGTTGGCTGTAGTGCAGTGGATCTGAGATCAACTAGATATGGCGAATTCTCACCAATCAGGAGTTCATGGGCCCCAAGAGGTTTAAGAACAGCAGAATGGCAGGAAAGGATCTGAATGCCCTGGATCATATGATCATAGATTTGGGACTAAAAAAGACCTTAGAGCCCAACACTGTCCCTTTACAGATTCCTAACTGAGAAACAGAGATGTTAAGCGAGTATGCTAAGATGTGCGAAGCTGAACAAAAAGGCATGCTTCTCTGTTCCCATACAACCTTGAGGTAGAACCTTCTTCCTTACTGCATAGTTTCAATGGCTATTAGTGAAGGAGTCATCTTGCTCCCCTAGATGCAAATGCTGCAGAAGTCACAACTGGAGCCGAGTCAGATCATTTTGAAGACAATCCCACCCACTTGGTAGGCCAACACAGAATGTCCATGCATGCTCTGGTCCTCATGATTCCCCAGCAGAAACTTCCTTCCAGTCTGCCAGATGGGGAGATACAATCTCAGGAGGTCTAGGAATGTACCAGATCCACATTATTCAAGCAAAGTCCCACTGAAGGACCACCTCCTCCAGGAAGCTTTCCCTGATGACTCTAGCCTTTATTGGATGCTCCCTTCCAAGGCACTTAGAGTAATGTCAACCTCTTTCATTGACATTTCTGTACTTAGAAGCTATACTACTCATTTTGGGTCTTTATTAGAATCAGACAAGCTAAAGCTGGAAGGGACCTCAGAGGTTGTCTATCTCTCATTGTACAGAAAAAGAAACTGAGGACCCAGGAGGTATGAAGTGACTTTCCCAAGGTCATATCAAGGGTAATTTGCAGAGGCAATGTTACGTATTACCTGCATAACTTAAATTTATATATAATTTAAAGCACTGTACAATGCACGTTCTAGTCTTTTAAACATTACTCCCTTCCATTTACTGTTTGAGCCAACCAGAGAGGCCATCTTAATATTCCTCCCACATGATTTTCCATCTCCTTTCTCTGAGTCTTTGTCCTGGAAGTTCCTCCTGCCTGGAATGCCCTCCTTCCCCATCTCTGACTTGTAGAATCCTTGGCTTCCTTCTAGATCAGCTGAAATACTGCCATCTCCTCCAGGTGTCTTTTTCCAGTTTCCCTTGTTGCTACTATTTACCCTCCTAAGGCTACTTTCCATATATTCAATATTTGTCTTTTAGGAACTGATCTACATATATGTTATCTCCTCTATTAGAATGTAAGTTCCTTGAGAGAAGGAACTAGTGTTTGGAGTTTTGCTGTTGTTTTTATTTTTGGGTATCTCCAGCTTAGCACAGTGTCCAGCACATACTAAACACTTAATACATGCTTATTGATTAGTAACTATGGACTTGGTCTCTCTAGGTTTGTTTTCTTGTGCCAATGAGATAGTTTGAGTCAAAGGGCAAGGATCATGTAATAATTTTAGCATCTCCTGATATACCTTGCCTATCTTCTCATAGCAGTTACTCTAAAGGTACATGAATGAATGAATGAATGAATGAATGAATGACATTTTGACTAAGACTGTGAAGGACTGGGGAGATAGTGTATCTTTGCTGAATTTCACAGCTCACCAAATTCTGCACTAGGCCTGTATGGTATCTCAGGAGACACTAAAATGAGTAAATCACACGGTTCTTGTCTTAGGCTCAAACACTCTCACTGGCACAACAACACAGGCACATAAAAATCAATTCCATAGTTATTAGCCAATCAATAAACATTAATTAAATGTTACCATGTGCTAGAGATAAGAACAGAAAGCCCAAAATACCAGGTCCTGCCCACAAGGAGCTTAGTGAGAGAAAAGACATAGTAAAGACTTGGATGATGAAGGATTTTTCCTCCTCTTGAACCCTTTTATCCACATGCAGCCCCTGTGTTTGGTGTCTCGTCAGCGGGCTTGTCTTTCACCTTCATTGTTCCTTGTGATGTGCGGTAAATAATACTTCCTGCTAATGTCTCAGCTGTGATTCAGAGCTCTTAAGCTGCACTATCTGGAGCTGAGATCTCTTGCTTCATTTGACAGGTGAGGGAGTTAAAGCCTGGTGCCTGGGTAGGGCTGGTCTGGGACCAAGTTGCCGGCAAGCTCTGCTCTCCTGGCTAATTGTTCTGCGTGCCATTATTTTGTTTTGGGTTGTTTTCTTTCCTTTCCCTGGCAGTCTTCCCTTGGTAAGTTTGTGTAAAGCATAGATTTTTTTTTAAGTCTTAAGATATAACTGAAATAGGAAAAACAGTTCCTCCCTTTAGAATGTGGAGAGAAAACGTTGGCTTTGGAATACAGTATTAGAAGCAAAAGTTTAAAGCTGGAGGGCATCATCAAGATAATTTTGTCTACTCCCCCCATTCCCCATTTTACAGATAATAGGGTCATAGATTTAAAGTTGGAATCAATCATTTTACATTTATTATTTATTCACTATGTTCCAGGCACTGTGGTAAGTGTTGTAGTGACGTCTGACTCTTTGTGACCCTATTCAGGGTTTTCTTGGCAAAGATACTGGAGTGGTTTGCCATTTCCTTTTCCAACTGATTCTACAGATGAGGAAACTGAGACAAACCAGGTTAAGTGATTTGCCCAGGATCATATAACTACTAAGTATCTGAGGCAAGATTCGAACTCAGGAAGTGACTGACTCCAGGGCATGTGCTCCATCTATTGTGCCACCTAGCTGCCCTCGTTTTACATATTGAAACTGAGGCCATGAGGGGTAAAGTGGCTTGGGTTTTGGGTCATGCAGCTACTCAGTGGCAGAGCTAAGGACTGAATGTAGGTTTTCTGACCCCAAATTCAGTTATCTTTCTGCCTCTTCCTGAATCAGCCAGAGTTCAAATATCAACTCTGCTTGCTATTATGTGACCCTGAAGCAAGTAAGAAGCCTCTCTGGGTAGTTTCACAATTTGTAAAATGAGATGATTTTACTAGATATAAGCTTTCTACAATCTCTTTTATTTCTACATACTATGGTCCTTTGATGGATGATGAAAGGTCACCAGAGATCTGCTTCTGTGTGTGTGTGTGTGTGTGTGTGTGTGTGTGTGTGTGTGTGTGTGTGTATGTGTGTGTTGCACATATTGATTGGGCTGAGGAAAGGCGGTATGATCACAGAAGGAAATTGGAGTCCTTTCTGGACAATGAAATGTAGTAGTGACCCTTTGAGATCCACATCTCACAGAAAGTGGGCATTTGGCATATAGCCATGTTTAGCAAACTCGCCTGCCTGGCTGCCTTCTTTTTTTTGTCTGGTCACCCTCTGGTTTTTACCATTCTGACCACCGTCCCCACATCTCTCCTGCCCTTTCTCTTGCTATCTTTCCTCCCTACTCCTCACCCCAACTTTTCTGATTTCCTGGAAGCTTCTGGGGTCCAGTCCCTATTCTCTTCAGAGAAGCTGCTAATTGCTTGCAGTGGGGCCAGCTGGGCTCTGGGAGGATGATAGTTGATTCCTTGCCTGAGATCAGATAACACCACTTGTGTCTGAGTTCATGCAGTATATTCCCCTGTCAGGGATTCCACAAATATCTCCCTGAGGTAAAAAAGGAAAGCAGGCTGAACTCTGGCACCCAGTGTGAGCTTCTAAATCCCAAGCAAGGCTCTGGAGAAAGCAGGCTGCTTGGGAGCATGTGTCCATAGAGCCCTTGCCCCTCTTGCCGGCACAGACCACCCCCCTTGCCGGCCAGCCTGTCTCCTTCCGTAACTTCCCATCTGGCTTGATTTATGCCCCTATGTTGCTTTGACATGTTCCTCGGGTGAGCGGGGGGATTGGTGATGCTCCGCCACATGGGTTGCCCACCATGTCTAATGGATATCGTACTCTGTCCCAGCACCTCAATGACCTGAAGAAGGAGAACTTCAGTCTCAAGCTGCGCATCTACTTCCTGGAGGAGCGCATGCAACAGAAGTATGAGGCCAGCCAGGAAGATGTCTACAAAAGGGTGAGTGAAGAGGACCTGGGCCTTTCCTGTTGAGGGTAGGGTCCCAGTCATGGCTGTGCATGGGACATGGAAGCACAGTTCAAGGTGGGCTTGCTTTGTCTTTCCAAACCTGTTCTGGTTCTGTCTGATTCAGTTTGATCTGTCAGGGTCTAGAAGTCATGAAGGAGAAGTGCATGTGTGTTTGTGTGTGTGTGTGTGTGTGTGTGTGTGTGTGAGTGTGAGAGAGAGAGAGAGAGAGAGAAGAAGAAGAAGAAGAAGAAGAAGAAGAAGAAGAAGAAGAAGAAGAAAGAATTTGGTTCACTGTGAAATTCAGTGATGTCAAAAAGTATGGAAATGATTATATTATATAACTAAGCACCTGATATTTTGCTATTAGTAACGTGGGTGTTTTTGGTGTCAGGGAGGCTGAATGGGTAGCGTCTGCCTTGAGATGAAGGACAAGCAGTGTCAGAGAATGTGAAAGTTGGAAGGGACCTTACAGTTATCTAGTGCAACCCACACTGGGAAGGAATTCCCAGAAGAACATAGTTGATGGTCCAATCTGGACTTGAAGGGGAAATTCTCCCACTTCTTGAGGCATCCCATTGCACTCTGGGACAGTCATCAAACCCAAATTTATCCTTTTGCAGTTTCTGTCTGTTGTTCCTAATTCTACTCTCAGGGGGCATGGCCTTTCACCATCTTGGTTGAAACAGTCCTTGAACCTGGGTGGGAAGGGGAGTGTCTTTCATAAGGTGTCCTTTGGTTAACAGGCCTAAGAGGAGGTAGAAGGGAATGTCACGGAAAAAACCTTGAACTTGAAATTTGTTTGGGCATAGGGCCCCTGTAAGGGAGAAATCAGGCTATGGGCTTCATGGAATGAAGGCTCCTAGCTAGGGCACTTAGGGCACATTAAAAACTGGCATCTACCAAGCAAATGTAGACCCAAGCAATTATTCAATGAATTCTACCAATGTGAACAGCTAACTGGATAAATCCCCTGTTCTCTGCCCCCACCCTTATGTTTAAGTCAGAATTCTTTGGATTCAGCAAGCATGTATTGGATTGATTAGACAGTTATGAAACTGTTCCCAGCTATTTTGTATGTTGCATGGCCAGTGTCTTGTTTGAAGGGTTTTGAAATAAATGGGAAGGGACATTCAGATAAGGAACAGGATCCCATGCACGTAGAAAATGGGTGTTGGAGCAGACAGGATTTTGCTGCTGGCCCTGAATGTTAAGGGAGTGTTAAAAATTGGTATAACCAACATTTGTTCAGTACCTGTTATATGTAATGATATTGTATTTAACCATTTAAAAATGTTTTCTCTTTTCCTTCAGTAGAATGTAAACTCCTTATTCATGAGGACTGATTTATTTTTTGTCTTTGTATCTTCAATGGTGGTTTTCATGTTTGGGAAGGGGTAGGCTATACATCCAGATAAATCAAGAGACAAACATTTCTTAAGTGGTTACTGTGTTCGAGGCAATATACTGTTATTGGGCATAAGAAGGCAAACAGAAACAATCCCTACTCTTTTGATGCATACATTTTATAGGGGGATAAGTATATACACAAAAGAAATGATGGTTAATACAAGTAATCATATTTAAAATTATATAGTTAGAAATTCTAATACAAATCTATAATTAAACAATACAAGGTAATATGAGGTGATGTGTATTAGCAGAGAAGGGGCACAGAAGAGACTTCAATTACTTGAGATAAGTTTTGAAAGAATTTGGAGATTCTGATGCAGAGTTAAATGCGAGTGCATTTTAATTCCGAGGGACTGGATAGTCCATGCTAAGGCGGAGTGGTAGGAGGGGGCAGCAGAAATGCCAGTATGGCTGGATTTCTGAGTAACATATAGAGTACATATAGTGAGGAATAGTGAATAATAAAGAGAGAAAGGTAGGTTGGAGCTAAGTTGAAAAGAACTTTTATTTTAAAGGAGTTTGATTTTAGAGGTAATACGGAACCACTGGAATTTATATTGCTCAAGGGAATAATATGATCAGGATTAGGCTTTAGAGGAATGCCACTTTGGAAATTAATACAGAGCATTCATTTGAAGGGGATGAGACTTGAGGTAAGGAGACCAAATAAATAGGACACTGTTGAAATAATCTAAAGGAAAGGTTTTGAGTGCTTGAACTAGAGGGGTAGTCCTGTGAGGAGGAGGATAATGGAATGCAAAAGATGTTAAAGAGGTAGATTTGATAAGACATAGCAATTGATCAACTGACTATGTGAGGTGAGATCCAGAGTGTTGTCTAGTGGATAGAACACTGGACTTAAAATCACAAAGACTTGTCTTTATATTCCTCCTCAGACACACTAGCTGTGTGTCATTGGGCAAATCATTGACCTTTTCTGAGCCTTAACTTCTTGAGGTTGTAAAAGGGGCTATTAATACCTATAGAATTTACTTGACAGGGTTGTTGTGAGGGTCAAATGAAGTGATATGTGTAAAATACTTTGCCGACCTTAAAGGATCATCAAAATGCTGCTATTTTTCATCAGTGATGGAACTCCCAGTTTGGAAACTCCCTCAGACACATATTAGCAATTCATTTGTAAACTGTGGCCTTAGACAGCTGTTTAGAGAGCTTGATGAATAAATGCTTGTTGGTTTGAATCTCAAATAGATTTGTTTATCTTTGCAAAGAATTGTGGGGAATCATCTCTGTTAGGCTCTGAAGAGCCAACGGTGGGATGGTGGGAATTACCTAAATAATCTGGAAGGAAGCTAGGTTTTAGCCTTTGAATTATCTGGATAATGAACTCCCCCTCCCCAACATTTTTAGACAAGGACACTTCACTTTTGTTAGAAAGCAGTATATTTTCTCATCTTCTGGAGATGTCTCCCCAGTGAATTGACATGCATTGGGAGTCATAATGTAATTGCACTTAATGAAATGACATGCCCCAAATAGAATTGTTTCTGAGATCTAGGCAGCATCCCTTCTCATTGTCAGAATCCAGCCTAAGTGTAATGCAGTCTAAGGTTTGTATTACAGATAGATGAAATAGGTAGTCATCAACATAGAATTTGAAAATTGCCTCCATCTTCCCCAGACAATGCCACCCCATTCTCCCCTCCAAATTTGCCTTCCACTCCCTTAGCCTAAAGGCAGTTAGGTGATGCAGTGGCTAGAATACTGGGCCTGGAGTCAGGAAACACTACAGTGACTCACTAAAGTAACTGCTGCAAGTATTGATATATTGATAATATGTCAAAAACCTCTCCCCACAGGAGGCCTTTCCTGATTTCAGTGTCCCTTACCAAGTAACTTTGTATTTATTGTATATATTTTATAGTCATTTAAATGTGCATATATTGTTTTCCTCCATTAGGATAGCCTTGACAGAAAGTTCCTTAATGATTGGGATGGTTTTATTTTCAGTTTTCTATCTCATACACTATGTACATATTAAGTGATTAATAATTAGTTGTTGATTAATTATTCCCATTGTACAGATGCAGAAATTAAGGCTCAGAGTCAAGGTTTAAACCCATATTTCTTTTGATACCAAGTCCAGCAGTATTTCTGCTACGCTAAAAATACATAGTGAGAAGAGCCCATTATGAAATTGTAATTATATATACACACATACATATATGTATATATATGTAATATGTATAATAATTATGTATAATATATAAAAATTATTTCAGATAAATTTGTATTTATTTACTGAGACAATATCCAGATGTACTTGAAAGACAAAACTATGACACCTGTTATTTATTCAGGCAACTGATGTTATATCTGCTGAAAAAAATGATCAAAATGACAAGGCATTTTCAGACCTCTTGCAATAACTCTGCAATCTCACCCAGGGTTCTCATACAGTCCACAAGTTGGATCACTGGTCTAGAATATGAGACAAAACCCAAGGGTGGAAGAAAAAGGAAGCCCTGGGCAATCAGGAGAAATATGGGTGCCTGGCAGAAGGAATACACTAAAAACGTAAAGTTTTCATATTCAAAAGATGGGCCTTTGCTCTTATGACAATCTTGGGGTCAGTACAAATGTTTTGCAATTTCCTAAAATCCATTTTCTCTCTGTATTGTGTACCCTACATACACATACACATATGCACACAGCTCATCCCAGAAGTCTTAGCACAATTTTAAGTTTTAATAACTTCAGAAGTAAAAATGCTATAAAGTGACAAAAAAATTGACAGGCTAATTGTTTAAAGTTTTAAAATATTTAAAATCTCAACATATTTCTTAATTAATGTTCCATATATCCTGTGTGTTGTACTAGACATTGCTGTGGTTGATTTTCAAACTTTAGGTGGTGCAGTTGCTAGAACACTGGGCTTAGAGTTAAGAAGATCTAAGTACAAATCCAACCGCAGAAAATTCCCAACTGTGTGACCTTGGGCAAGTCATTTAGCCTCTTTTTGCTACTGGAGAAGGAAATGGCAAACCACTTCAGTGTCTTTGCCAAGAAAACCCCATGGAGAGGTCCATTGGGTCACAAAGAGTCAGACATGACTGAATAACAATTTCAGTTGCTGCTCATCCATGACGGAAAGGATTGCATTTGTATTCTTAGCCTAAAGATCATCTAAGGAATAAGGTTTTAATGTATGAATGACAGTTTTTATATCACCTCATAAGAAAAATTCTAATGGAGATAAAACAGGTGACTGAGAAGGCCAAGCAAGAGGACCTCCTCTACTCATCTACCTGGTCTGAGAGAGGATTATCCCCTTAAAATAAAAATTTATTGTTCAAAATTCACAAAACTAAAGCTTAAAAGAAATTTAAATATTTGTAAAACGATATTTTTCTAAATTGGTAGCATCTATACTTCTGACATTATTAAAGCCTGAAACTGTACTATGACTTTTGGGATACTGTGCATACAGATAGATATACATCTATTTGTATTATGTTTGTCATTCAATAATCTCTGTACTGTGTCCATTCAGATGCTCATTGAAATATGAACTGTAGAAAGTCTTTATTTGGTCTTTACAGTAGACAGGTTAAATCCTTTGAGTGATTATTGATCTCTTCCAAGGGGCTCTGAAATGTTTTGGGGTTTAATGTCATCAATACAATGTTGTATTGGAACAAATGGAGGACCTGCCATCAAGAAGAAATTCTTCTGTGGCCTAAACTCAGTTTTAAATCTCCTCCATCATTATGGCAGTTACTTCTAGTGAGCGTACAACTCCCTGTCTTATGTTTGCTTGTTATTTACTATCAGAAAGTCGTTGGATAGAGCTATTTCTGTTATTTCATCCTCTAAGGATTATGGAGTGATCTTGGTATATGATTTGGAGACATCTTGTTATAAGAGAGCCTGTAGGATGGTGTTTTGTTCTAACAAGGTGAATGTGTGTATAAGTGTGGCTTTTAAATCAACAAGCAATAAACAAAAGGGGAATCTTATATTCTTGATATCTTTCAGTCAGTTGTGTGATGGAAAAGATGGGATAGAAAGAGCAGCTGGAGAGGATCAAATATGTGTGTGGATGTGTGTATATATACATACATATGTAATACACATACATACATTGTGTGTTGTTTAGTCTTTTCATTCATGTCTGACTCATTGTGACCCCATTTAGGGTTTTCTTGGCAAAGATACTGGAGTAGGTTGCCATTTCCTTCTCCATCTCATTTGTCATATGAGGAAACTGAGGCAAATAGGTTTAAATGACTGGTCCACTGTCATGCAGCTATTAAGTGTCTATAGTCAGATTTAAACTCACATCTCCCTGACTCCAGGCTCAACATTCTTTCCATTGCACCACCTAACTGCACCATATACACATCCACATATGAACAGATATGTGTATTTACCCATGAACACAGATATGTGTGTGTCCACGCACACATACATACACACACTTATACACACAGATACAGCCACACACATATAAGGAAGGAGGGAGGGAAAACATCTGTGCTAAAAATGATAGAATTGCGAAGCTACTTTAAAAAGGTATCTAAAGGAAGGAACAGTACCAAAAATGTGGACATATTCTCAGACTTTGTTGATTAAAAAAGTTGGACCAAGAAAACATGACTTACATAGAAATCAGGACATACAGTTGGTAGAATTGATCTGACCATTCTGTAAATGAATTTTTTTTAAAAAGTGCCTAAAATATTTGTACCCTTTGATCCAGAGAACCCAGTTCTAGGCATATAACCCAAGGAAGCCAATAATAAAAGACTTTCCGTGTCTATGATTTGACTTTTCAATATTCTCTAAATCATCTACTACCTTCACTTCATAATGCACAGTGACTTCCATCTTTATCTTTTTCCATGTTATTTCTAGAGTTTTGAGTTCCCTTTAATTTTGTATCCATCCAATGATTCTGAGAGGTCAGTGCTGATTAAGTAAAACGTGACTAACTAGGAGAGAGGGAAGGAAAGAAGAAACAAACTACATTGAATAGAATTCATACGCCACAAACTTAGAATTTGAAATAATTCTGAGGATTCTTTTTGAGCAAAATATTCAAAATAGGAAGCATATAAATCAGGATATAAATATTTACAGAACATTATGCAATATAAGTTAATTTACCCTCCTTTTATTTGCGACTACTTGTCCTAGCTAATATAATAATTCTTAGGACTTGAAACTATATTACTATGATTTTATTTTTTAATTCTATAGTTCTGATTTTTAAATTAATTCAGAGAGGACTCCCATTTTCCAGACCTTTTATTCTTAGTGAGGCTTTATTAGAGCTGTCATAAATCAGCACTCTCTTTTTTGACATTTGAACTCCAACACACAAACACAGGAGCACACAGCTCCCCAGAGAAGCCAGGGATCTGGTTAACTCCAGTTCAGTCTAAATTTAGCTTCTTAATCTACTCTCTGCCTAAAACAGGCAGGGCATTGGCTTCTGATACCAAAGCTTTAAATATAGCTCCCCGTGCAGACACTTCCCTTTTGAGGGCATTCTCCTTGGGACTGTCATCCTCTGGGTTATTCTGTATCTCACGTGGCTTTCTGAAATTTACTCCTGCAAGGTGACTTACCTATGGTTAATTTGTTAATATTGGTGCAATGGTACCTGTGCTACTTCATGGGGTTGTTGCTGGGCTAAAATCAAATCAAAACAAAACATAACAATATTGCCCTGTATAAACATATGGCTGGTGGCAGTAATCATTTTTCTCATCCTAGTAGCTGTAATAATAAGAAACCTTCCCCAACCTCTCCTAATTCTAGTGCCTTCCCTATCTTAATTATTTCCTATTTATCCTATCTAAACCTCATTTGTATATATTTCTTTGTATCTTTTCTCTCCCATTAGGCAGGGACTGTCTTTTGCCTCTTTTTATATCCCCAGCACTTAACACAATGCCTGACCTGTAGTAGGCATTTAACAAATGTTTATTGATTGATTGATTCTGGTAGTAGTTTAATTCAGATTTTGATGGAAGAAGGGAAGTCATGTTATATAGTGGAAAGACCTGGGTTCCTAACAATATGTAAGCCGTTTGAGGGCAAATATTACTTTGTTTGACTCACCGTATCCCCAATGCAGTCCTTGTACTCAGTACTTACCTGATAAATGTTTGTGGAACTGGAATCTTGACTCTGACACTTAGTATCCATGTGACAATGGGCAAATCATTTAACTGCCTTGGGTCTCAGTTTCCTCATCTATAAAATGGTTATAAAAATATCTATAGTTGTTCCTCTCAGGTTTATTGGTATGATAGAATGAGATCACACAGAAGAAAGCATAAAATGTGTCGGATAGGGTCGTTATTATTAATTACCTTAAATAACATCCCCACTGCCTAGCCCTGTGCTTTGCACATAGTAGGCTCTTCATCAATGCCTAGTGACTTACTGGTTAAAAAGAGGGGAGAAGTTTTCAAATTCCCAGACTTAGGTACAGTTTCTCCTGGTCCTCATAACACTGTTATCTTCCTCATTCTCAGGAAATCCAAGCTTGAGACATGAATTTGGAACATGCACCCATGTCTAGGGCATTACTGTTCCCTGTTTTTTTGTGTACCTTAATCACATGTTCCTGATCTTTTAAAAGGTGCAGTGGAAAGAGAGGTGAACGTGAATTGTTCAAATGCAGGCTTTGTGACTTAGTATCTACGTGGGCAGCTAGGTGTATAGAGCACAGTGCATAGAGTGCTGGGTCTGGAGTCAGGAAAACTCATCTTATGTGATTTCAAATCTGGCCTCAGACACTTTCTAACTGTGTGACCCAGAGCAAGTTGCTTAGCCCTGTTTGCCTCAGTTTCCTCATGTGTCAAATGAGCTGAAGAAGGAAATGACAAACCACTCCAGTACCTCTGACAAGAAAACCCCAAATGGGGTCACCAACTATAGGGCACAATGGAAAGAATTGAGTCAATTACCTGTTTTACCTCTCTGGGTCTCAGTTTCCTCATCTCTAAGTAGAGGGGATTGGACTAGAGGACCTCTAAAATCCCTTCCAGCTCTAGAGTTATGGCCCTCTGCTCCCTAAACATCTAATGATGAAAGTTCAAGTCACAGTGGTATTTTTAAGCTCCTGTTTCTGGAGTGAGACAATGAATAGAAGAAATTGCAAATGTCCTGCAGCTGAGTATAACCCACCCCCAGATAGACTGGCTTGTTAATATTTCTGGATTGCAGCTGTTCTTAGGAACAATTTCTGGGTGCTGACTTGACTAACTTACTTGTTGCTGATTATCTAATCCCATGTTTTCACACGCTTACTCAATGTCATCTCTCCCCTTCCCTACCCCCATCCCAGACCAAAAACATGCCTGACCCTGGAATTCGTGAAATCTGCTGCTCTGTGTTAAATGCTCAGGCTCTAAACAGTAAACACAGCATCCTCTTTTACCTCTGCGTTGATTGGACTACTAGTCTGAGGGCATTTGTGTTAAGAACTGAATTCAGAATATTCTCCACTAGTGAGTAGAACTTCAGGCATCATAAAGACCCGGGTAAAATTTAGGCTACAAAGGTTTAACTGGGTGATAATATTACAAGGTGACTAAGAAGTCTAATGTGTAAAATCTTTGAACAAGAATGAGGATGTTTGTGGGGGTTTTTCTTGTGAACCTTTTCCTTAGCTTCCTTGAACTTTTTTTATACCTGTGAAATGGGTCGGTACTATTCCCAGAGGAAATTTGTGGGTCTAAGGTGATCCCTGAAAGCAGGTTCAAAAAACTATATGGCTATTAACTGTTGGTTTTAATTTCCCCTCAAATTTTTTATTGCCCCCCACCATGATTCTGCCCTTTCTTTCCTGTAATAGAAGCCCCTTCCTTCTTTTGTTTCCTATGTTACCATACTCTGTCTCAGTCTCCACAGGCAAAACGGAATGATGAACTGAAAAATTATCTGTATTAAGTTAATCACTGGAATCAATTAATGAGGATCATTTAGGCCAAATTCTTTTCCTTTTTATCAGGTTTGGGACCAGAATCATCTAGCTAATTGTCCAAACTCTTCATTTTGTTTTGCCCATGGAAGCAGATACAGGGATTCAAATGGCAGGAATTCACTCACCCTCCCTGTCTCTGCCCCACCTCAATAGAAATATTTATTCTTTGTCAAAAAGAAATTGGAAGTTTAGTTTACCAAATTTCTTTTTGGCCTTTTGCCTGAGTTTCTTTAGCTCTAGCCTGATTTCTCTCAGTTCCTGGACAGGGAAACATGTCAGTTTGTATGCTGTCTGTGTCAGAAGTCAGGAGGTTTGTGCAGTGAGACTAAATCCCCTTATGAGTTGTCCAAAAGGACACTAGGGTGCTGCCTATTGGTATTAGTTCCTTGGAGTGACCCAATTTTTAAATTATTTTTTTTCTCAATTACATGTTAAAAATATTTTTTCAAACATTTTTTAAAAGTTTTGAGTTTCAAATTATTTCCCTCCCTCCTTTCCCTTTTCCCTCCCTGAGATGGTAAGGAATCTGATATAGGTTATGCATGTGTAATCATTTCCATATTAGGAATGCCCCAATTTTTAAAATAAATTAAGTGACACATCCTGGGTTCTTTGACTTTTCCCAAAACATTTGCCCGAGGCCCCCTCAAAGACTGGTAGTGGTTCTTAACCCATAAGAGTCATTTATGTTGACTGTATTTTGAGAAACACTGATCAAGGGCCTTGCTGTTGAAACAAAGGTCATGTGTATGATCCATTCAACACCAGTGAACACAGTAGAGTAGGGAGCGTTAGTAGCTAGAGAAATGACAATAATTAAATTTCCAATTTACTGTTTTGACCATGTTCCTCCTCTATTCAAAAAAATTTCCATAACTCAAAGCCTCCACAATCTGACTATGATGTACCTTCCAGTCAGTCGGTCAACAAGTACTTATTAAATGTCTATATTGTGCTAAGTATTGGGGATACAAAGAAAGGCAAAAAATCGTAACAGATCTTAAGGAGCTCACAGCCTTATAGGGAGATAATGTACAAACAGCTATGCACAAACTAGACTGGATAGACTGGTGATTATCTGAGAGGGAATGAACTAATTATTATTTATGATAAGATTGTTTATTATAATATATACTTATTATATGTTGTTCAGTTATTTTCAGTCATGTCTGACTCTTCATGACGCCATTTAGGGTTGTCTTGGCAAAGATACTGGAGTGGTTTCCCATTTTCTTCTTCAGCTTATTTGACTGATAAAGAAGCAGACCAATGGTTAAGTGACTTGCCCAAAGTCACATGACTAGTAAGTGTCTGAGGCTGAATTTGAACTCAGGAAGATGAGTCTTCCTACCTTCAGGCCTGGCTTTCTATCCCTGGTACCACTTAGCTGCTCCCTTGATTATCTAATATAATATTATCATTATTTACAAGACTAAAGACGACTGAGAAAGGTTTCTTAAAGAAAGTGGGACTTTATCTGAAGCTTGAAGGAAGCCAGGGAAACCAGCATGTGATGATAAGGAGACAGAGATTGTGTGGCATGGGGAACAGCCAGCAAAAATGCTTGTAGTTGGGTAATGGAGTCTTATGTTCAAGGAACAGTGCAGAAATAATCTTTTCTCCTACTGTTCCTCTCATAGTATGATAGGACTGAAGATCATATCTGGAAGAGACATTGGAGTGCATTCAATTCATCTCTTTCATTTTATAGAAACTGAGGCTCAGAGGTAAAGGGACTGATTCAGGGTCATACCATGAGAGGTGTCAGAGGAGGGATATTGCCCCAAGTCTTCCTGACTCCATGGTTAGCACACTTTCCACATGTGCTGGACCCATATAATCTGTGTTCTGGTAAAACCTGTTCACTGTCTTTACTTAGCACCTCCCAGAGGAAAGAGCTGGGCCTAGAGTTAAGAAGATCTGAGTTCAAGTCCAGCCTCAGACACTTACTAGCTATGTGACCTTGGGCAAGTTACTAACTTCTTTTTGCCTCAGTTTCCCCAACTGTAAAATGTGTGTGTGATGATAATAGCATCTGTTCTGGAAGGTTATTATGAGAATCATATGAGATAATGTTTGTAAAGTACTTATTACAGCGCATGGCACGTAGTAGGTAGTATAAATAAATACTTTAAAATCTCTCTTTCCCCTCTCATTTTCTTCCTGCCCTCACTCATTTCCATGCTTTTCCTTATGTCAATCCTCAATCTCTTCTTTCATGGCCCAGTGCATTTGCTACCTCCTCCATGAAGCCTTCTCCAAAGCCCCAACTAAAAATGATTCCTCTTTCCTCAAATTTCTTAACCCTTTACCTGGATGTCTCCTTTGCACTGTTAACCAAAAACAAAATCATAAGCCTATGAGACATGCATTGCAATGGACAAGTTCAGAGGATCCATTAACAGCACAGACTTTGCTTTCTCTATCACATAATTATTTATATTCATGTATTTTTCCATTTGACTGTAGGCTCCTTGGACAGAAATTTTGTGTCCTTGGGACCAATACGATACTTGGCGATGATTTTTTTAATGGGGGTGGGTAGGGAGAGGGAAGGGTAGGAAGGAGAAGGAAAGAGGGGGAATGTACTTATATTTATATATTTTATATTTCTGTATATTTAAATATTTACAAATAAAACACTCCAGATCCCTAATGTTAATACAGTCAAAGTGATGCTAAGCTGGAGCTAATGCTTACAGACTTTCCTAAACCCTTGATAGCACATCTCCATGTTCCTTTCAGCTTTGGAAGGAAAACCAATTTTGCTCCTGAAGTATTTGAAGGTACATAAACCTTCTCAATTAAAGGTACCTTAGAGTGATTGTAGAGGTCACTTTTCAAGGAACAGTGGAGTCTTAGATTCAATAAGTTCAAATTTTTTATGTTTGATGTTGGATTCACTAGGATTTGATTTCTACAGCAATGAAAAGGAGCTCATAATGTGTCACAAAATATATTCATCTGGGGTCATGTCATATCAGACAAAAGCTGCTCTGTGTGTGAACACTTTAGGCTATCTCACCAATAAAGCCAGAAGGAACTAGTGGGAAAGAGTAATGGGGGGAAGGAGGGGGAGGGGAACTAATTTTAACTCAAAACCCACTTTCTGCCAACCCAGTGACTGTGTCTAATTTGTTTCTATGTACATGCACTGTGGTACTTTTTTCCATTCAGCTGCAATCATTCAGATACCAACCCTGTGCCTATTTCTATTTCTTTATGCACGTAGATTCTTATGCAGCCTTAGGTTCCATCCACCCTGTGCTAAAGACAAATGGAGCCAACCAATTTACCAGCTGCTCTGATAATTCCCATAGGGTGGTAAATGCCAGCGAGGGTGAAAGAGTCCTGGCCAATGGCAGGGAAATCTCTTGTTCCCAGGTAGTTGGAACTATAATTAGAATAGTTACAAAGGGAATGATCTGTAAGTTTCTACAAGCATGGATTGCCAGAAGCAGTTTTTCCCCTCCTGAGCTCATCTCTTTTTCTAGGAACATCTTGTTGCCACCTATCCTTAATATTCTACCTACCTTTTTTTGGTCCTTTCTATACTTCCTTTGAATTCTGCATCTCTTCTGCTTCCCTGTCCATAGTTATTGGCATGGTTTGGGGTCATTGGGTAGATATAGTTTATCCTAAGGGTCAATTGAGTCCTGTGAATGGAGGTACAAAGAAGGGCAAAAGACAGTCCTTGGCCTCAAGAAGTACACAATCAGATATGTTTTTAGAGGAATTATCTTGAAGATAGTTTAGTATAACATAGAGTGATTTAATGGTTTTGGAGTTGAAAGACCTGAATCTTAATCTCAATTTCAGTTATTTACTAACTTGTATAACCTTTAACAGGGCACAGTGGCATGGTGGATAGAGTGCTGGCCCTGGAGAATAAGACCTGACTTCAGACACTTAACTAACTGTTTAACCCTGGGCAAGTCACTTAACCCTGTTGGTCTCAGTTTCCTCATCTGGAAAATGAGCTAGAGAAGGAAATGGAAAACTACTTTAGTATCTTTGCCATGAGGTCATGAAGAGTCAGACATTACTGAAGTGACTGAACAACAACAAATAACCTTCAACAAGTTACTTGTACTTTTGTGATTCTTTTGTGATATACTTTTTAAAAACTTAGATCATTAGAATTTGAAAATTCAGAAATCCAGGCTAAGTTTTACAGTTCACCCAGCATCTGTGCTCTGAGGAAAAAATAGTTCAGATCTCTAGACCCAAAGAAATCATCAGTGATACTGGTTTTGAACTTGAACTTAGTAGAACCAATGATCCCTCAGAACTGAGATAAGTTGTGAGTCTAATGTACACACACCCAACCCTGTCAACCCCAGACTAAGGAACAATGTGTTTGAGTTGGGAGACAGGAAGGCAGTTTCTTCATCTGAATAATGGGGATGAATAATACATATGTATTTTATATTATATTTATTATATTATATATATATGTTTATATACATTTATATTTTCTATCTCATACAATCTCAGGTTTGGAAGGGACCTCGGGGGTATCTAGCTCAACCTCTACCTGAAAAAGAATTCCCTTTATCCTATAGACATCAAGATATCCTTTAGCCTCTGCCTGAAGCCCAACCTGACTCATGGCAGGAGCAGCCCATCCTACTGGAACTAGCTTTCATAGTGAGGGCAGTTTTCTTATATCTCCCCTAATTTTACCTCTCCAGCCTCACCCTTAGTTCTTACTTCTCTCCTCTGGAGCCAAACTGAACAAGAGTCATCATCCCTCCCCCTGGAGCTCCTTCAAATACTTGCAGGCACTTACCATGTCCCCTGAACCTTCTCTTCAGACTGATTCTACCTTCCATAGGGCTTGGATGGCACTCTGAATACAAGAGATGCTTAATAAAATCTTTGTTATATCCATTCTGTTAATAACTTAATAAGCCAGGCTAATTTGAGCTAAAGATGTTGCTGTCATCATTAATAATAAGATATTACAAAAGTCGAAGGTGGCAATTAAACCAGAGAACTTTGTTCCAATGTGACTCAGTTGGGCACATTGCTGTCTGGGAGTGTGTGTAAGGAAGTAGCAAGGAAGTTTGGTTATCCTTGTTAAGTGCTCAAAGATGTCGGAAGAATCACCTCCAGAGAAAGAATGAGATCATGGAATTTTAAGAGCTAGAAAGGATGTTAGGAGTTGCCTTGTTCAACTCCTTTTAATTATGAGAAATCTAAAACCCCATGAAGGAAAGTGATATGCTCTAGCAAGTTAGTGGTGGAGCCCAAGGTCCTCAAGCTCTCGGTTCAATCTCCTTTGCATTGTAGTGTGCTCCCTTGTCCTGAGAACTCACTTGCCCTGAATGGACAGATAGAATTTCAGTTGTTGCCCGATTCATTTCAACAGACATTTATTTTAATTTGATTGATGTCTCTTGTGTTTAAGCCACATTCATTTCCAAATATATCCTTCCCGCACCTCCTCTCCCCCACCACCCCGCCTCGCTCAACAAACCTTCTCTCATAATAAAGATTTAAAAAGTGAAAAAACAGTTCAGAAAAGCTAATTGATACACTAACAACAAGGTACACAATATTCCACCCTCAGGGTCCCTTCATCTCTGCAATGAAGGTCAATAGGTGCATTTTCTTATCTTTTCTCTGGGGCCAAGATTGGTCAATAAGCATTTTTTTAATTAATTATTTTTAGTTTTCAACATTCACTTCCATAAGTTTTAAATTTTCTCCATCTCCCTCCTCTCCCTCCTTCCCAAAACAGGTTACAATCCTATATAGGCTCTATACATTAAACATATTTTCACATTAGTCATGTTATATAGAAAAATTAGAATGAATGAGAGGAACTACAAGAAAGAAAAAATAAAACAAAAAAAGAAAGCAAATAATATGCTTTGATCTGCTTTCGGATTCCATAGTTCTTTCTGGATATGGATGGCATTTTCCATCATGAATCCTTTAGAGCTGTCTTAGGTCCTTGCATTGCTGAGTATAGCTGAGTCTATCAAAGTTAGTCTTAACAAGCATTTATTAAGCACCAGAAATTATGTGTAGGCACCATGCTAGGGAATGTATTCAGCATCAAGAAATACCAAATCCAGTACTCTATTTTCCTTTTTGCATGACTGGGCATAAGGTAAGAGCTCCAGAAGCTTCTGGATAAATGACGGCCTTTGGGCCCTAGCCACAAGTCATTTAGCCCTTATGTGCATCCTGCTTAATACATCCCTTCTACAAAACTAGAGCCTGAGCTGGAAGAAACCTCAAGGACCATTTGATTCATTCTCTGCCTGGACAAAGAATCTCCACTGAAAAAGAAGAGCTATAAGTTGCACCCTTCCCACCCCAACTCCCACACGGAATCAGCTGCAATAAAAGAGAGATGTGTACATTGCACCGTGGAAGATACATTACACCTATTTTCAGATTTTGATTATTGATCAATTTTGTTGATTTTTTCCCTTGTTTTTTCTCTAAAAATATTATTTGTTATATTGGGTGGCTCTATTAGAGGCGGGGAAGGGAAGAGATACTGGATACTGGTGATGAAAGATAGCAATAAAAGTTAAAAGGAAAAAAGCTGTAACAATAAATAGAAATTAAAAATTTTGAGGGGAGGTGCCATTTTCCCTTTTCTTGGTAACCCCAGGTTTCATACAGTAAGCACTTGGCAAATACCTGGTAATTAATAAGCACAACTGGACTATAAATCTGGTGATTAATTAACACAATGGGACAAATAGATGGCAATTAATTAATTAACATGATGCACAGAGTAAAGAGCTTAATAAAATCCTTGTGATGATAAAAAAGTAGCCTGGCCCAAACTGGACTACGGCCAGTCCCTTCAAACATTAAAGTACAGCTGATCCACCCTCTAGGAAGGCAACCTTCAGACAGAGTACATGCTGTCCTTTTCAGGAGCTAAGTCATGATGAGGTGGCTCTTTGCCAGGCAACTTTAGGAGGGACCTGATGCTGGACTGGGCAGTGACCATTCCAGTCATTTGGAAGCTGTGCCTGGAGGGTGGGGTATGGAATGAAAGGCACAAGCTGTCAGTTAGAACCCAAAGGCAAATCATCCATCACACATCAGAAGGCATTGGCCTAGGAGGAAAGGGCAGCTTCTTTCTGCAGTCTTAGAAAAAGGAAACCTATCTGGGGGAAGCAAGGCAGGGGAAGAGAGGATTTCACTTAGGAAGGCCATTCTGAGTAAATGCAGAAAGAAGAGCCTTGGATTAGGAGATGGTGGGTGGTGGGTAAAGGATCCTTCCTAATCACTTCATTAGACAGTGTTTGAAATGTTCCTTCTCTACAGGGCCTCCTTCAAAAGGATGTAGGCCCTATGCCTTAATGCCAAAGATATGTGAGCCCACATCAGGGATTTGCACTGGCTAGGGCCCCCCAGGAAATATAGCTAAGGTTGGGATGGTGAATCTCTGGGGCTCAGAAAGTGTTAAGGAAGGAAACTCTAACGACAGGAAATTCCAGGGGCACCTCTTGCTCCTGAGATGTTGAGAGGAACTTTAACATTTTTTTCTTTTGGTTCACACTAATTATTTCATTAGTGTAGACAACTCCAGGGATGGAAAACATCTTCTACAACTTTTGTAGTTTTAGACTAGATTTCCTGGTGCAGTGAGAGTTTGAGCAAGGTATAGTAGTCACATAGTGTGTCTGAGGCAGAATTTAAACCACAGTGATGGTTAAGACCACCAGAAGCCTGCACTGATAACTTACTTTGTCTACAGTGGTGACCTTGGGTTATAGGGACAAATATGCCTGGTTTCAGTCCCACAGAATAACATGCACCACCCAGGTTAAGCTCATCACCTCTAATCTCATCCTTGTGCTACTAGTTCAAGCCTTGACTAACCACGGCCCTTAACTTCTCCCCTGATTGGAGGGGAGACTCCTCCCAATGCCTTCCTTTTTAGAGGGCAGAAACCAGACTTTTCAGCTCACTTCAGTCTGCATGTGCTGCTCTGCCTAGTTCACAGAATAAGTCCACAGAATAAGATTTCCCTTTCCCCCTTGCCTACCTCTGTTTGTATGTTCTTTCTCCCAGTTGGAGTTTAAGGTCCTTGTGGCAGGAACTGTCTATTCACTGTGTCCCTGGCACTTAGTAGTTGCTTAATAAATGTTTATTGGATTAGATTGGAATTGAAAGGGAGGAGTACAACTCTGGAAAGGGAGCCCGAAAAACTTGGCACCACATCCAAGTGAGCTAGTGGGTCTACAAATTACCTACTCCAGACCTGGAGAGGTAGTGATAAAAAGATCAAAATATAGGTGTCTTTTGATATGTTGTAATTAGAATAAGTGTACTTTAAAGTCTTATCTATTAGAGAATCCATATGGACCGAGTAGCTGTGGCAATGCCAGCTCCAATTAAGGTTACCAAAGTTAGAGAGATCATACGTGGATTTGGGGATGACCACCACTTGTAAGAGACTGTTTGGATATGGATGGAGAGCTGGCCTGGAAGCCAAGAAGATGGGGGTTGAGATTCTGTCTCTGACACTTACCTTGGTAGAGGTGATTTTGTCATCCTGTACCAATATACTTCTGTATACTAATGAAATCATAGGTGTAGTCCCTGTAAATTTCTGACTTTAAGGGCAGATGAGGAAATTATGATAGATCATCTTTAGATTGCATTTTTAAGGTTTTAATAGACCCATTCTGTAGGAAACTGAGCATCAGAGACTTGCCCCTAGGGTCTGTTTAGTGATTTTCAGTTGTGTCTGACTTTCTGACACCTTTTGGGGTTTCTTGGCAAGGATACTGGGGTGGTTTGTCATTTCCTTCTCAGCTCATTTTACAGATGAGAAAACTGAGGCAGGATTAAGTGACTTGCCCAGGGTCACACGGCTAGCAAATGTCAGAGGTCAAATTGGAACTCAGGTGTTGTTGATACCAGGCCTAGCATTCTACGCACTATGGTGCCACCTAGCTGTACCTGCCTATGGTCACACAACTAGTACAAGAAACACTTTTCGAACATAAATCTTACTAAGTCCAGAGTTCACTCATTGCCATGCCACCCACCCCCCCCACCCCCTCCCCAGCAGGGAGTTGGGGACTCCATAGCTCCATGGTCTGAAGCATCACTGGACTCCCTAGATGTGGTCAGGATCAGAATGAATATTCATTCTCTCTCTGAAGGGAGGTCTCTGAAATGGTGGATTGGCAGCTGAGAGCCTTGGCACCTTTGCATAAATTTGGGTTTGGAGGGATAGTTTGAAAGATGTTTTCCAGACAGCCTGTGATTTTGATCTGGCACAGATCAGGTTAGAACTCCCCCTCAGAGCTTCCCTGGGTCTTGGGGGAGGGGATTCTAATCTTGGTGCCTCAGCTGCCAGGCCCCTAATCTCTTCATTCAACTAGCAGCCTCCTCCCCTCAGCCTTTGGATCAATCTCTACCACAGTACTCATCCTTCATTCTCAGGGAATCCTGGTTTCCCCTAAGGAAGAAGAATATTTTACTTTCTGTGTGCTTTAGATACCTTTGGCAATCAGGTGGAGCCTATAGACCCTTATCCTATAGACCATTATTCTCAGAATAATGTTTTTAAATTCAAAAAATTTTTGATATATGTCAATCTATATATCTCTATCTAGAGATCTAGATTTCTCTATATGTATATCCTTATATATCTACATATATAAAATAATTGCAAAGGAAACCAACTGTATTGAAATAGTTACTTTAAAAAAAATATAAGTTTACTGACTCCAGATTAAGACTCTATGTGTATTTCAGTAGAGGGAAATTTAGGACTCTGGGTATATAAAAAAGGTGACCAGAGCTGCACAGCTCTTGAGAAGCCTTGTTGATGTTCCCAAACTGATCTCCAGCCTGTAAAAATTTCCTCTAAGCTTTCTTACCCTTCTCCTCCTTCCTCTCCAGCCCCTCCTATATCTCCTTCCACTCCTGAATCTTTCCCCACTTTCACAAACATACTTGTGCACATGGCTGGCTGGCTGGATGGCTGCACCAGTAGATAAACACCCGTAGTCAGAAAGAATCGATTGGAACCTGCTCAGGACTTGAACAAAGAATAAACCTGTTTCCTCGTCCCTGTTCTATCTTTGACTTATTATTTAGCTGTCCTGGCTAGGACAAAATGAGAACCATCCATCTTATCTCTTTCTATCACAGGTGGGGGAGGAGTGTGAAGATGGCTGACCCTTTGCTAAGATCTTCAGAGTTGTTGTTGGGATGCCACATATTATTATTTGGCCCGTGTATTTTTCTTCTCTTGCACAAAGTCAACAGCCTTAATGGAATCTGTAAAGAAAAGTCAGGCATTGTTTTTGGTTTTGTTTGTTTTTTAATCTCAGTAGAGAAGATGGCAAATGGTTGTCTTATCTAGAAAGAGGGTAAGGATGTTCATCCTCTCCCCCACCCCCCACCTTCATATTGTCTGACAAAAAGCATGATTTATACATAATTCCTTTTTTCTCTTTAAGGCAAAACCAGCCTGTGACCAGTTGATGGGGAAAAATTTAGAGATTTTAAAAACAACTTTTTAAAAAAATCTACTGTTTTGACATCACCTAGATTTCTTCTATACTTCCTTCCTGTCCCCTTCCAGAGAACCGTCTCTTATTATGTAGAATTTTTTTAAAGCAAAAAGGGAGGAAAAAAAATCAACATAATCCATTGGAAAAATCTGACATTATATACAATTTTCCACACATGTAGACCCCTATAACTCATCAAAAAAGTGGTGGAAGAAAAATTTAGGAATCTTGTGCTCCGGGATGCATGTGCTGGATGTCTCAGGGAAATATGGGACAGAATTATAGCCATCCACTCCAACCCAGGACCTTGGTTTTCTTATGACATCTTTTTAACAGATTAAGGAAGGGTGAATAGAGGTGGAGTTAGGGGTAGAAGACACAAGTGGCATAGAGTAAGTGTTCTTGACCTGGGATCCATGAACATGGATGGAGAAAAACAATTCTTTGTATATACTAACTTCTAATTACAATGAATGCGGGCAAGAAATTATCATATGGAGGATGAAGGGACACAGAAAGGATTCAGAATGGAAAGAACACCTGGCCTGCTATTAAGTGAGGTCTGGACTCATGATGGAAAATGCTATCCACATCTGGAGAAAAAACTAATGGGGTCTGAATGCAGATTGAGGCATACTATTTTCAAATTCTTTATTTTTTGTGTGGTTTTTTTCCCTTTTGATCTGTTTCTTTTTTTCACAAAATGACAAATACAGATATATGTTTTACATGAGTGCACATATATAACCTATATCAAATTGCGTATCACTTTGGGGGATGAGTGAGGGAAGGAGGGAAAAAAATTTGGAACTCAAAACTTTTTTAAAAAATGAATGTTAAAAATTATGTTTACATGTAGTTGGAAAAAATAAAATACTATTAAAATTTTTTTTAAAAGAGAGAGGCGTGAGTGTGGACAAGTTGTAATTTCCCAGAGCCTCCTTTTCTTTATATAATGGGAATAATACTGTCTTACTTGTTTACCCGGTTAGTGTTGCAGTAAATGAATTAATGTATGTAAAGTACTTTATAAACTTCAAAACTGGGAATACCACCTATGACTATTCTCCAGAATTTGAAGTTGATCACTCTTTCAAATGCAGATGATGGGCATGCCTGGGGTTCCTTAATTGACTTTTATTGTCTGAATACAGGAAAAGCCTGTCCTGTAAAAACACCTTCTATTTCCACTGCACCTTTTACTGAAACCCAGAATCAACAGAATCTTAATTAACCCTATAATATCCTTAGAGAAAAAAAAAGTGATGCCCTTTCTTTATAACTGAAAACATCCATAAATAGGAGAAATCTTTCTCTTGGTGTTAAAGATGTTTCTCAACCCCAATCAGCCCCTTGATACTTACGATTCTGAGCCACAGAGGAACTTGGGGCTCATTCAGACAAAACTCAGAAAGAGAATCAGATGGAAAATGAGACTTCTGAGAAAAGATGAGTGCAACTGGGGTTATTCAATCTAGAGAAGAGAAGGCTGTGAGTGGACATAATCACATTTTCAAGTCCACAGAAGATGATTGTATTACTTGCATATGACCTTGGATAGCTAGGTGGCACCATAGTGGCATAGTAGTACAGGGCCTGGAGTCAAGAAGACTCATCTTCATGAGTTGAAATCTGGCCTCTGACACTTAGTAGCTGTGTGACCTTGGGCAAGTCACTTAACCCTGTTTGCCTTGGTTTCCTCACTTGTAAAATGAACTGGAGAAGGAAATGGCAAACCCCTCCAATATCTTTGCCAAGAAGACCCTAAATGGGGTCATGAAGAGTCCAACAAAATGATATTGGGCAAGTTAACCTTCCCATGCCTCTGTTTCCTCTTGGGAGGATGGTAATTAATATTTCCTTATAATTATTTTTATAATAATATACAGATAAGAGTTGACTGGAGATCCTCCAGTTTCAAATTCATTTCTTATTCCATTGAACCATTGAACATGTTTGTGAACCATCTTGACAGTGTGAGTAGCCTTACATGGCAATTTTTATTCAGCCTATTGCCCAGTATGACCCGTAGGTTTTTCTATTTATGAGTACTAGCTGTGCGACTCTAGGCAAGTCACTTACACTCTAGCTTTAGCTTCCTTATCCATAAAATAGAGCTAAAATTTACCCACCTCACACAATTCCTGAGAGCAAAGCATTTGTAAATCTTAAACAGCTTTATGAGAGCTAGTCTTGTTATCATTGCTAGACCGCTAGGTGATGCCATAGTGCCTCGAGTTCTGGATCTGGAGTCAGGAACCTCTGAGTACAAATTGCACATGTCCTGGCTGGGTGACCCTTAACTTCTGTTTGCTTCCATTTCCTCAGCTGTAAAAATGGGGTTAATAATAGTATTTACCTTCCAGGGTGTTGTAAGGATAAGATGAGATGTCTGTCAACCCCTTAGCCCAGTACACATTACTATGACGAATTATTGCCAATATCTTCTTCCTCATGTCTCTCCCTCATACTTTCTATCCCCCACAAAGCTGCAAAAGTGATATTCTTAAAGCATTGATCTGACCAAGTCACTCTGATACTCAATAAACTCCCTGCTACCTCAAGAACAAATACAGACTCCCCGATGGACATTGAAAGCCTTTTACAACCTAGTTCCAACCTGCCTTTCCACTAGCCTATTCTCCTTCACGCATGCTATTGTCCATCCAAAGTAAGCCAATCTCTGTTCCTCATACATGACATTCCATCTCTCATCATGCCTTTGCAATGCTGCTTCTGTATTCATTTCACATCTGAAAATTCTGTTTCATGCAAAACTCAGTTCAAGCTCCTTTTGAAAGTGCCCAGTATTAATTTTGCTTGTATTTGTATAGATAAATAAGTTGTTTCCCCAAGAGACTATAAGCTTCTTGAGGGCAGGCCTGCTTCATTTCTGTCTGTATCTGCAGCCCCGTAGGTGGATGCTGGTGGATGAACTGATAACGTCAATGGTCCTCTCTTTACTCCTTCCCCTCCTCCTTCTGACATATTATGTTAGAGGGAAGGCCTGAGCCAAGAGCATAATGGAAGTAGAAGCTACAGAATTAGTTATACTGCATGTCTGCGGCCCTCTCTCTAACTAACATGTCTGAGACTTAAAATCTTAGAGTTGCTTAAAAAAACGTTAAGAGACTTGGCCAGGTTTAGGAACTAGGGGAGTGGAGGAAGGGAACAATCATTCATTTAAAGCCTATTACATGCAAGGCACTTTAAAGATATTCTCATGTGACCCTCCTAACAACCCTGTGATGCAGCTGTCATTATTATTCTGATTTTACAGTTGAGGAAACTGAGGCAGATAGAAGCCAAGTGACGTGCCCAAGATCACATAACTAGTGAAACAAGGCAAATTTGAACTCAGGTCTTCCTGATTTCAGCCCCAGTGCTATGTCCCAAGTGTCAGAGTTAGGACTTGAACCCTGATCTTCCCGATTGTGAGAGCCAGCCCACTGTATACCAGACTACCTTTCCATGAACATAGTGATAGCCAATGATTTCCCTTTTTGCGTCAATGTTGGCGCCTTTTTTGTTGTTGTTCAGTTGTTTCAATCATATCTGGCTCTGTGACTCCCCTTGGGATTTTCTTGGCAAAGATAATGGAGAGATTTGCATTTCTTTCTTTAGCTCATTTGACAGATAAGGAAACTGAGGCAAACAGGGTTAAGTGACTTGCTCAGGATCACACAGATAGTAAATGTCTGAGGCCATATTTGAACTTGAGTCTTCCTGACTCCAAACCCAGTGCTCTGTGCACTATGGAGCCACCTAGATGCCCATGGGCCCCTTACCAGAAGAATCACATGGAGAGCTGCCCTGGGCATGGAGCCCTGCTTCAGGATAGATCTCAGGGAGCAAGGAGAGACTCCAAGCTAAGACATGGCTATTGCTGGCTTTTTGAACAAAACTAAGATGGTTTTAGACATTTTGAGTCATTTAGAAATATTCAATAGGCTATAATTTCTTGCTTCCTGACATATACAAGGAAGAACTTAAGACATTACATTCTAGGCCACCTAACATCATATTCTGAATAACCCAGATTCAGGACTTAGTCCCGAGGGGGTAACTACTCCAAGAAGGTGTTTGGGTAGGTCGCCAAGGACACATCAGGAAGGAACCCTTTAAATGTGTTAGTTCTTTGATAGGGAAGGAAAATGGGTGTTTATGGAGGTCTGAAGTGGGATGAGAAAACCTGTGGCCATACAAAAGCTCCCTGTCCTTTTCAATGGTACCAGCCTCAATGGTGGAGAGGTCTCAGCTGAACAATGCTAGATTCAGCCCGCTCAGGCTTGTTTGTCAAAGGAGAGTCTCTAGCAGAATGAGGGAGATTATTGGTACTGAGGGCTGCTCTAGAGGAGGGGAAGAGGGAATGAGACAACCACTGAGGTCATTTTTGTGTATATATGTGTGTGTGTTTTCTCACTCCCTCCTCTGCTTCGACACCCTCTAGGAAGAGAATAAGGGGGTCACCATCAAGACAATGTCTTGGTTGACATAGGAAATGAATAGCTATCACATTCTGGGAAAGATTTCAATTTCTGATTATTACCATGAACAATAATAGAGGCAAATCTATAAAATAGAAGGGTTACAGTCTTATGGATGTTGGGCTTTTCTCAATAAGACAAGAAAAATGAATAGAAAAAATAGTAGAAAGTTCATTAATTCATTCAAGAAGAATCCATTAAACACTTATCTCTGTTGATACAGAGATAAAATGACAGACTCAATAGCCTTGCTCTTGAAGCCCTTTTAGTCTGCTGGGTAAGTAACATTAACCCAGATGGGAGAGTGCGAATTAATCTGAAGAGAGAAAGAGTGTTAACCACCAGAATGGAGAAAGACTTCTCATAAGTGGCAGAAGCTGAGCTGAGCCTTGGAAGGGCCCCTCTGTTTGTTGTGGCCATGATATGGTTCTGATTTTATACTCTCAGGCAGGATTTGTGATGTCATCAATGCAGGGGGACTCCCAGTGTGAAAACTTCCTCCTCCAATGCGGATCAATAATTTATCTCATTTACCCCTATCTCTTTAAAAGTAAAGAGCTAAGGGAGATGGATTTCATGTCTTCAGATTTAGATTGGGGATGTCTTCAGATTTAGGTTGCCCTTGTCTCTCTTGAAAATTAAATCCAGATTGTGACCAAGCTTCAGCCTGGAGAATTGAAAAAATGCAAGTATCTCCCTTGATTATAGAGGTGAGAGGCTATGGGTGTGGAATGGTGCATACATTGTTAGCCACTGTTGATGTGTTGATTAGTTCTGCTGAACTGCCTTTTGACTTTTTAATCTTTAATAAGACTGAGTGAGGAAGAAGGAAGATTATAAGATAGAAGGAACCTTAGAGGCAAGCTAGACCAACTCCCTCATTTTACAAATGAGGGAACCAAAGATCCAGAGGTTGGTTGCATGTTTTGCCCAAGGTTATACAGCCACTAAGTGTCTGAGGCAGCATTTGAACCCAGGTCTTCCTGACTCCATGTCCAGCACCCCATACACTCTGCCATGCCACATGCCACTATGGATTAAGGAATGAAGAGTGTGTAAAAAGTTATTTTTTAAAAAAAGTTCAAATCTAAAGATGTACAGAACTGAGTCCATATGTATTTTCTCCATTGTAATACATGGGTATATTACCCACACTGGTACAGACCCTGGCAGAGCTCATCTTTAGAGCTTCCAGATCACACTTCACATGAAATATACCTGTGCGTATCTACTGTATCTGCTCCCTGTGTACTGACAGATTTGGGGGAGCTCCAAGCTCTTTGTTGGTGCAGAGATTGCCTATGGCCAGAATTTTTCCTTACAATATTTTTCATTCAACTTCTACCTACTGGAGGGGAGAAGGGAACAAGTATTTACATAGGTCCTACTGTGTGCCAGCACCTACTATGTGCCAGACACTATTCTAACTACTTAACAAATATTTTCTTATTTGATCCTCATGACAACCCTGAGAAGTAGATGTAATTTTATATCCTCATTTTACAGTTGAAGAAACTCAGGCAAACAAAGGTTAAATGACACACCCAGGGTCATACAAGTAGAGGAGCATTTGTCTTATTCCAATATTTGGCCTAGCCCTAGCTAAGTTCTCTAGCCTTCTTGCACATAAATCTCCTCTATGCATTCTGTGGTCCAGCCATACTAGTTTGCTTGTTATTCCTTGTTATTACAGGCACAGGGACTTCATCTCCCATTTCTTTGTATTTGCATGACACTGTCCCAACTGCAAGTCATGTCATCATCTTGATGTCATGGTCCTCTTCAAGAATGAAGGACAAACACAGTCACCACACTTTCCCTCCCTCCATGCCTGGAACACTCTTCTTCCTCATCTCCATGGAGTCTTGGAATCCTTGGTTTCTTTGAGAAATCATCTTAAGCATTCTCTTCTCCATGAGGTGTTTCCTGGCACATGCTCCCCCAGTGTTTCTCTGACACTGATGATAGAACTGTGAACTGGCCTGGCCATTCTGGAAAACAATTTGGAAGTGTGCCCCCAAAGCTATTAAGCTGCAATTTCCCTTTGTCCCAGTGATATCAGTGCTAGGACTGTACCCAAAAGAGGTCAAAGAAAGAGGAAAATGGCCTACATATACAGCATCTCTTTTTGTGGTAGCAAAGAATTGGAAACTAAGGGAAGGTGCTCACCAATTAAGGAATGGCTGCTCAAGCTCTGGCATCTAAATGGGATGGAATGCTGTTGGGCTGTAAGAAATGTTAAAGCGGGTAGTTTCAGAGAAACCTGGAAAGAAGTGATGCAAAGTGAAATGAGATGAACTCATGACAATAACAATTTTTTGTATAATGGCACTTTTTCAAAAACAAACAAAAAAATACTTTTAAAGAACTTAGAAACTCTGATCCACTCAATGACTAATCATTTTTCTTTTTTGTCAGCTTTGTCAGTCTGATAGGTGTGAGGTAGAACATCAGAGCTGTTTTAATGTTTATTTTTCTGTTAGTGATTTAAAGCATTTTTTCTTATGGTTATTGATAACTTGGATTTCTCCCTCTGAAAATTGTCTATTCATATACTTTGACCATTTGTCAATTGTGGGATGATTCAAGTCATTTAGAAAAAGGTAAATCACCTGCCAAACTTGGAGCCAACTTTTGGGCAATGGTATTACCAGGCTTCTACTCCAATCTCAGCCCATCTGATCCTCTCCCACCTGAGGCTGTAGTAATTTCCCCCTTTCTCAAACATGCTACTAGTCTCCTGAGAGAAAAGTTATATATTCAGAGCGCAGATTGAGACTTTTTTTTGACATGACCAGTGTGGGAATTTGTTTGTCTTAATTATACATGTTTGTAATAGGAGTTTTCCTTTCCTTTTCTTTTCTTGAGGTTAGATGTGGGAGAAAGAGAATGTAGACATGAAAATAAATTTTAATTTAATTTTTAAAATTGTTCAATCACTTGTTTTCATTTTAAAAAATGGATTATTTTGATCATTTGGCTGGCAGCTGTGTGACCCTGGTCAAGTCATTTAACTTTGCTGCATCTCAGTTTCTTCGTTTGTAAAATAACAGGGGCTAGACTGAATGACTTCTAAGGTCCCTTCCAGCTCTAAATTTAGAATCCTAAGCCCCTACTGGATGAGCCAGTAGTGATGAGGAACTCCCTACTTTCTGAGACATCCTGTTCTTTTGTAAAGCTGTAATTGTTATGAAGTATATGCTTGAATCAAGATAAAATCTGCCTTTCTGTAACTATCAATTACTAGTATGCCATCCAGGATCAAGCAGACCACTTCCTGCTCCAGCACATACTTCTCCAAACCTGTTCTCTAGGCTAAATGTTCTCAATTCGTTCAGCCAGTCCTTTTGTATCTTTTTCCACCATGCGGGCAGCACATTGTGAAGTGGTTAAGCAGCAAGTATGCTATCTAGTTTATGAAAAGCATTTAGTCAGTGTTAGAGAAGAAATATGGGACCCACGATGTCTAAAGCCAGATTTGATTTGTTCAGAAACCCCAAAACAGCCATACTGTGGTTGGATTCTCTTCCTTAGGGCTCTGCTCCATGCCCAGGGTAGCTGTCCCCAAGTTATTCTCTTGGTAAAGTGGTCAAGGATGGCAAAAAAAAAAAGAGAAAATGTTGAACATCACTATGTTCATGGGGAGGAAGTCTGGTGCAGAGTATAGAGGGCTGATTTTAGCAATAGGAAGCCCAGGGTTCAAGTCCAAACTGGCACAGTTGACACAGCACTGAATTTGAAATCAGGAAGATCTGAGTTCAAATATGGCCTTTTAAAATAGCTGTGTGACCCTGAACAAGTCACTTAATCTCTGTCTCAATTTCCTTAATTATAAAATGGGAATGATGTTATCTATATCACAAAGTTGTTGTGAAGATCACGTATGATAATATTTGTAAACCATCTAACACAATGCCTAATAGACAGTATATAATAAATGTTTATTGATTAATTTACCTGGAATGTGCTCCTTTACCTTACAACCTGTGTTCACAGAATCACCAAATTTGTAAATTAGAAAGGACTTCATTGGCCATCTACCTATTCAGATTCACAAGGTAGCTGAGTGGTTAACATGATGGTCTGCTAATCCACTGCACTCTACACTTGTGGGTTCCAGTCTCACCTATCCTCATGGATTCAAATCTTATCCTTGGTTTCTCCTGGGGCAGTTAGGTGGTGCAGTGGATAGAGTGCCTATCCTTGAGTCAAGAAGACTTATCTTCTTGCATTCAAATCTGGCCTCAGATACTAACTTCATGATCCTGAGAAGTCACTTAACACTTTGCCTCAGTTCCTCATCTGCAAAACGAACTGGTGAAGGTAATGGCAAATCACTCCAGTATCTTTGCTAAGAAAACCTCAAAGAGGGTTATGAAGAGTTGGACACAATTATAAAATGGCTGAACAGCAGCAGCAGCAAATCATCTAGTCTCTGCCTGAGGACATCTCAATGCCACTCATCCCCATTTTGAACACTTCTTTAATTATTAGGAAGTTTTCCCTGACAACCTCGCTAAATTCACCTCTTAGAAATTTCCACCTATTTTTCTTGGTTCTTCCTTCTGTGGCCAGACAGGACAAGTCTCACTCTTCCTCCCTGTAACATCCTTTCAGATACTTGAAGGTAATTTTCATGTTCCCCTCCCCAATATTATTTTCTTCACGTTTTCTCCCCTCTTTGGCACCCACTGAGCATCTCCTGACTGTTGACCTACCATCCTCTGCCCTATTGCTCCATCCATCAACTTTTACCAGATACCACTGTGTTCAGCATTGTTTTAGGTTGGAGTGGGGTGGTACAGGACAGAAATTACAGTTTCCACACTCAAACTTGTAGTATTATTGAGAAGGTCATCCAAATGATCCTGCTTTTGACACTTTCTACCAGTGTCACCTTGGGAGACTTCCCTGGGCCCCAGATTCTTTTTCTACAAAATGAGGGGGTTGGACTAGGTGACTTTCAAAGTTCCTTCAAGCTTTAGCCTTATGACACCCCCCCCCCACACACACACCCCTACCCCATTTCATATATTTCCTTTTAAATGCTTTTCCAAACTCAATTTATGTTGTTAGTGTGTGTTATCACTCACTCAAAAACCATATTCACAAGCCCCCATCAGTGTTTTCCTTTTGCCAGGCAAGTAAAAAATATATCAGTTCAAAGCAGAAGACATTTAATTGAATAGTTTCTAGCAAGGTAAATGACAAAAAGATTTCTACTCACATGACATGTAGAGGTTATAATATCTACTTTGGAGGAGGAGACACCAATCAGTAACATACGTGATCACAGAGAACATGTATAGCGAACACATGTAACTAGTGAGCATGTGTAAAGGGATACACACATAGAGAACATACATAGTTAAAACAATTCACTCCCAGCATCGTAAAGCTGCTGGTGTCATCTAGTGTCATTAGACAGCCTGCTTTCTCTGTTTTGGGGTCAACTGCTCTCTTCTCAGCATCATGTTGAGTTTACCCTCTGCTTCCATCTGTTGAAGTGTATCAAAACAGAGTTGGGATGCCATCATCTGTGTTCTAAGCCAGAAAATGATCAGGATTTAAATGGGGACATTACGGTGGGAAGGACACAGGCAGGGTGAGAGGAAATGGGGAAATGTGAGAATTGAAGAGACAGAACAAATCATTTCCTAGACTTTATTTTCATCATCTACAAAATTGCAGAGTTGGAATAGATGTGTTTGAAAGTTCTTCCCATGTGTCTGAATTTAAGGTAAGAGAACCATAATTTTAATAGCTTGTCCAGACAGGTTGCTTCACACAGTCATGACCACAAACATAAATAAATTGCATCAACGTGACGTAGCCAACTTACCTCCTCAAAAGACTTCCCTGAGATTTGCTTCAGTCCTATTCCACCCTTACGTTTGGAATTCTTTGGTATAACACTGGATCTCTGATTTCACTGGCATACAGATCTCCCAAATGAAGAAAAAAACCCCTTTATCAAATTCCTGTCACCATCATTTAGGGAAGCAGTTAACTGTGGGGAAGGAGTGGGAGCTCTTTGAGAATAAGGACGGCCTCCAGTTTTTTAGTTTGTGTCCCTGGCAATTAGCAGAGCGCTTTATACCTAGTAAGCACCTAATAAATGATATTTCATTTATTTATTCTTACCAGTGCAGCTTGACATATTCTCTGCCTTAGAATCTTAAAGATTTGCCTAAAGCACTGCTGTCAGACTCACATAGAAATAGGACCACGGATGGATAGTTTTAAATGTAGCACTATCTAACTTTCATTGTATTTCTTTTTTATTTTGTTAAGTATTTCCCTATGCCATTTTAATCTGGTTCCTATCCCACTCAGGAGGGCCAGAGGGCCTGTATTTGATCCCAATGACTGAGAGCTCTGAGCAGAAGGGACTTGTTCAAGGACCCCACAACCAGTATGATCATAGTTGAGACTTGAACTGAGGTCTCTCTGACTCTGCAGGCAATTTCAAGTCCATCATCAATATATGCTTGCGTACTGAAGGACATAGATCCTGGGTGGCCTCTCAGTGTTCCAGGTAACTCTGGGTCTCCTCATCTGGGAGTGCCCTATGTCAGTGAAATTCCAGGTTTGGTCTTTAGCCTCTGTCCCTTTCTTTCACACCTGAATTCTTAGTTCCTCAAGTTGTTCCAGGGGAAGGGGGTGATATATTCTCTGTACTGCTTCACCTTGAAGAAAATTCACTTCCTTCCTCCACCCTCCCCCACTTTCCTCCACCCTACTCAGGAATACTCAGTAATGGAAACCTTGTAGAAATCAGGTGGGGGTGAATTAGAAAGAAGTTGCTAAAGGGAACAGAGCCTGCCCTCCCACCTATGTTCTTATTTGTGGTTGGCATCCTCCCTGATAGTACAAGGAAAGAAAGAGGCATTTATTTGCCTTGTAGTTATTAAAATGCCCTTTTAACAGCTGGCACATCTCAAGGAGTAATTCAAAGGCTCAATGTAGCCTAACTGGAGCAGAATAGGCTGAGGACTTCACCACAAGTCTCAGCAGCTCTTAGAAAAGGGAGATGAAAGGGAAAGCATGGGGAGGCAGAGTCTGGGGTTGCATTAGAGTCTGCTAAGGACTCATCCATTAGCCTGTGGCAAGTGATTTCCTTTCTTTGTGCCTCAGTTTAATGACCTTTCATCTTTAGTGGGATAGTAATATACTTCTTAGAGAGGCATCTTAAACTTTAATGCTGGTAAAGTCTTTTAAGAGTTTTAGGTAAAAGGTTCTGCATAATTGTACAGTGGTTATCTCAACATCCTTTTATCTAGACAGGGCATTCTAGAGCATTGCTGTGTGCTAGACCAGGGAAACCCAAAGAGGAGTAAGACATAATAATCTCAACAAACTTACTAGTAACATAGTACAAGTGATTAGTTCAATTAATGAGATACAAAGTGCCATGGGAACTCATGGGAGTAAACTCATTCCTTCCTCTTCCCTGGCCTAACAAAGTACTCTGTATATAATCATGTCACTGTTTGGTAAGAACTTGGGAAAATCACCTAAATTCTCTGTGCCTCAGTTTCCTCATCTTTAAAGTGAGGGAGTTGGACTCCATGACCTACTAAAGACCCTTTTAGCTCTAAATCTATGATCCTGATTAAAAGAAAAGCAAAGACCTGGAATGTGCGGAAGAGAAAGAGAATGGCTGAATAGATTGTGTGAAAATCTATCATACAACCGTAAGAGAAGAAAATTTTTTATAAAGTCTCCAGTCATATGAAGTGAATACAACCAAGAGAATTATTTATATATAAGGACAGCAAACATTGTAAAAAACAAATTTGAAAGACTTAAGAATTCTGATCTTACGAAAGATGACCAATTATGTCTCTAAAAAAGCTGTTATGAAACATGCTAATAATACCCACTTCCTGACAGGTAATGAGCTCAAGGTGCAGAAAGATATACATTTCTAGCCTCTGGGTATGGATACATTTTCTTTGAATATTGTTTATTTGTTACAAAGATTTTTTTCTTTCAGTTTTTTTAAGTGGAGGAGAGGGTAGAAGGAAAAATTAGCAACAGAAATTTTTAAAAAGAGGGCCCCTGAAACATTTCTTAAAATGCACAGAAAAGAAGGAGATTCAGAAGGAACTATAGACAAGCAGGAGAGTTTTGAAAGTAACATGAAATCTATTATGTACTTTTAAAAAAAATAGTATTTTTCCCCAATTGCATGGCAAGACAATTTTTGGCATTCATTTTTATAAGATTATGAATTCCAGAGTTGTCTTCCTTCCTCCCCTCCCTTTTTCCTAAAATGTTAGGCAATTTAATATAGGTTATACATGTTCTATCTTGTAAAACATATATTATGTACTTTTAAGAAACGTGGGATGAAATAGATACTCATAGTTTTAGATGCAATCCTTCCTTTGTTCTTCTGTATTGTGACCCTTCACCCTGTTTGCCTCACTTTCCTTATCTGTCAAATGAGCTAGAGAAGGAAATGGCAAATCTCTCCTGTATCATTGTCAAAAAACCCCTCAAACAGGGTCATGAAGGGTCAGACATGACTGAACAGAAACAAATGTATATGGAAATGCTCTTTGGTTGTTTAAGTTTAGAATTTAATAGAATTCTCTAAACAAAATAAAATCTATGAGCCTACAATCTGAACTCAAACCTTAACAACATTCTAGTTATGTGCCTATGAGCACATCATTCAATTACTCTAGGTCTCAGTTTCATTATCTATAAAATTTGGACAATTTGTTCTGTCTACGCCCCAGGATTACTGGAAGGAAAGTATTTTGTAAATCTGAAAGCATTAGAGAAATGTGAGTTATTATTAACTATTCATTTCTTCAGTCCCTTTGCTCCCTCTATCAGCTCCCCTCTCTGGTATGTAGCTTGTGTCTGGACTGGAGTTTATGCCACCCTTGCTGTGTGGCTACCCTTCCCAGCTGTGAGCACAGGGCTCCTTTCCCAGGAGCCCAGAATCAAGCCACTGCTTCCCTCTGCTGGCCCCAGAGAAATCTCTGAGCTTCAAATAACCTACTGTTTACCTCCATTGAACCCTGTCTACCCCAAAGCCCTGCCTGGGGTCCTAAGAGAAGCTACCAGAACTTTGGAGACAGGGGAGAAACATAATCAAAGCTGTCCCTCAGGAAGATTATTCTGGATGCAGTTTTCAGGATGGATTATAAGCCAGAAGGGACTGGAGGTAAAGAAACAAACTAGGGCTACTTCTCTAATCCTAGTGAAATGTAAATAGAGAATTGAGCTATAGTGGTAATAAAAGAAGGAATGGAATCAAGAGACATTTCAGGGGCTGGGTATGGTTGATGAGAAAAGAGTCAAAGATGAATTTGGCCTTTTAAGTTTGAGTGACTAAGTTTGAGAATGGTGGCATCCTAAAAAGAAACCAGCAATCCAAGCAGGGGGGATGGGGTAAGGGGAGATAACAAATCCAGTTTTTGACATATTGAATTTGAAGTTCTAATAGGACATTTAAGGTAGAGAGATGTCTAGCAGGCAGTTGGAAACATAGGACTGAAGCTTAGAATTGAAGGACAATATGTGGTATGCAGTAGGTGCTTTATAAATGCTTGTTGATCAATTGAGAGAGAGGTAAGGGTATGGAAGAAAAATTAGGGAGTCTTCTATATAAAGGAGGCAACTGTAGTTCAAGGAGTGGATGAGATCAACAGGAGGCAGAGAAAGAGAAAAAGAGAAGCAAGGTAATCCAGGGTGGTTGTGAGGATCAAATGAGAAATAATTGTAAAACACTTAGTAAGCGCTATATATATTAGTTATTGTTGTTAGTATTGTTATTTCAAGGGGCAGGTAGGTGGCACCGTAGATAGTGTGTTACACCTGAAGTCAAGAAAACCTCCATTCAAATCTTACCTCAGACACTTACTAGTTGTGTGACTCCAGGCAAGTCACTGAGCCTCAGTTTCCCTTTTTGTAAAATGGGAATCATAAAAGCACTCACTTTACAGAGTTCTTGTAAGGATTTTGTTCAGTCATTTCAGGCATGTCCAACTCTTCAGGACCCCATTTGGGGTTTCCTTGGCAAAGATGCTGAAGTGGTTTGCCATTTCCTTCTCCAGCTCATTTGACAGATGAAAAAACTGAGGCAAACAGAATGAAGTGACTTGCCCAGAGTCACAGAGCTAGTCAGTGTTTGAGGCCAAATTAGAACTCAGGTCTTCCTGACTCCAGGCTTAGAACTCTATCCGTGGAAGGATTAGATGAGATAATATGTCAACAAGCCTTCACCGACCTTCAAAGCATAATATAAATGCTATAATAATGATGATGGCGATGATGTCTAAGGGGTAATGTAGTTCAGTGACTTTGGAGTTACCAAACTTCAATTTGAATATTTGTTCTGCCACTTACTACCTGTCTAACCATAGTAATGTCCTTTAATTTCTGGGCCTCGGGTTTTTCATCTGTAAAATGAAGGTATTATACCAAAGGACCTCTAAGGTCTCTTCCAGCTTTTGATCTATGATCCAATGACCTGGTGCTAGGTGTTGGAGATCCAGAGATGGAATAAAATGAAAATGTAACCAGGATTGAGGGCTGTTCAATACATGATCATGATCCATCAGGGGAAGCCTGATTAGATACCTCTAGAACAGTGGTGTCCAACTCAGATAGAAAATGGGCCATTAAATGCATATAAGGGTCCTGTAGGTCACTGACTTACAAAACTACATATTGATATTATCTATGTTTTATTGTGTTTTCATTTCTTTTGTTAAGCATTTCCTAATTACATTTTAATCTGGTTCAGGAGGCCCTTGGGAGTATTGCAAGCAAGAAAGGGCCTCTTATTGGACACTTCTACTCTAGATTATGATAGCTCTATAAGGGTGCATCCCCTAGAACTTCCAGAATAAAGAATTTGAACATCACCTGCCCAGATTTCTTATCATTTAATTTCAGCTCAGTCACTAAATATATTCATATGATTACATGCAAGAAGGGGAGAGAATGTTCTTCCCTACCCCACTCCACCCCTTGCTTAAACACACTGAAGACCCGACAAAAAACGGACAAGACTCTGTGATGAGCCAATTTGGGATCTGTTAAAGCCATACTTAAAATGGGGACAATCTACATGTGAATGCTTGCAGATGGAGAGTGAATGTGTTTAGGAACTACAATGGAGTGATTTTATGCAGGATAAGGCTACAGGGAGAATTTGAACTGAATATGGAGTTGCATCCACTTTCATGTCAACATGATAGGGCTGAAATTGTTTTGACCTCCTTTAGTTAATAGATTATCAAATTTCATGCCTTGTTTTGTGGAAGTAAGGCTACTCAGATAATTTTATGTAGGATTCATTAAATTCATCCCTTGTGGCCAGAGCTGGGACCAGAAGTAGACAAGATAGGCAGCCACTAGAGTATAACTTGTGATAGCCAAAAAAAAAAAAAAGAAATATTTTTAAGGTAGCAGTAGTGATGCCCATAGAGCATGTGTGGAAATTGGTTCTGTAGGGGCTACCCTAGGAACCATGACCCTGGAGTCCCCTGTGTATACTCTCTGGCATTACCACATCAATATTATTTTTTATATATGAGCATACATATTTTAACATCTGAAAATTCTGTTCTCTTTGTTTCAAAGGTACTTATTTAGTGTTGTCATTTTGCACAATGCTATTCATACAATAGGTACTTAATATATTTTAATATCTTTCAATAAAAACCCAAATGTTCTGATGAAAACCCACAGGATGCAATAGTAAATATGTTTGGAGAAAAGACAATGGTAGCACAATGTTTAAACCTTGCCTAGTGTTCAGAAATTTCTGGTCTTGACTCTGAGCTCTCTCTAGTCTATGAAGACATTATAAGGACCATAAAGAATGAATGCCGGGGGCGGAGCCAAGATGGCGGAGTAGAAAGACTCACCTATGCTAGGTCCGAACCCACAGCCCATAGATTTCCTGTAAAAAGAACTCCTGACAAATCCTGGAACAGTGGAAGCCGCGCAGCAACACAGTGAAGGAGATT
>CM053770.1:482572397-482628235 GCA_028658325.1 Potorous gilbertii
AACAAATGGGGAGAAAATTTTGGAACCCAAAATCTTGTGAAAATGAATGTAAAAAGTTAAATAAATTTATTTAAAAAAAAAAAAAAGAATGAATGCCCCTCTTTCCTTCCCTTCTCCTCCCTGCTACCCCTGGATGCCTTTATTTTAAATGCTCCCAAGGTATACCTGAGATAGGTGATTGGATTGGGTGATGTGAATGATGGAAAGGGTGGGATGGGTAGTATAGAGAGGAGGAGGAATGTCCATTCTAGGGAGCCTAAACCTTCCCCCTCCCTCTATCCCTCCTCCTACCATCATTTAAAGTCAGGAATTCTTTCCACTTTATGACATGTAAATATTTTTAATGCATAATTGTGGCTGGGAATTTCAGTTGTCCTGAGTGAGGCTGTGGCTGGGTCTGTGTACTAGCTCAGCATATTTTCTAGAATTCATCCTCCTGGTCACATTTAACCATGTAAAGACAGGCAGTTGTTGATTGGCTCAAAATGTTGAAGTAGAAACTGTTACCTGAGTTTGAGAATGATAGCCAGAGAGGTCTAACATCACCTCAAACTTTATGATTCCTTGGCTAAGTCACTCAATTATTTTTATTTTTTCCGTTGTCTTATTGAATGGCTAAATGAAGCAAGAGCGGTCAAAATGTAAGACTCCCTGCCTTTTTTATTTTCCTGTTTAAAGTCAAGTCTCTATCACATGATGAGCCTAAAGACTAGGTCTTTGGACAACATTAGGGAGATCCAGTGCTTTCTTTTTTTCTTTAAATGTCAAAGTTTTCTTACTTAAAGTACTATTTTCAAATGTTTTAAGGCCTGTTATGATGGCAGAAAGACTAGATTTAGTCAGAATGGTCCTCAGGAGTGGAACTAGGACCAACGAATAGAAATTACAGGGATTCAGATTTGAACTTCAATACAGGAACTTCTTGACAATTAGAACTGCCCCCTGATAGAATGGACTACTTCATTTGGTCATGAGTTCACCATTATTCATCGACCATTTGTCAAAGATGCTGTAAGAAGTGTTCATGCTTCAGGAAGGGGTTGGAGTAGATGACATCTAAGTTGACTTCAAACTCAAAGATTCCATGATTCTTAAATAGGTGCTGATAACCTTCCTTAGGTGACTGCATGGATTAGGCAAGGACTCTGATGGAACTGTGATCTCAGTGATGTGGATAGTCCCTCCAGAGCCACAGATTGCAAGCCAGCCAGGTCCCCCATCTTGTGCAGCTCTTGTCCATATCATCTTGTAAATCCCTGACATGGGGTTTTGTTGGTGGTCTTCTTCTAGTTCTCTTGATGTTTCATGAGTAAAAATAGAACATGAGGGCCATCCATGAGTTATTTCCTCCTTCTTGCCATGTGACTACTCCCAACTATATTGAATGTCCAGATTCCCAGATTTGGTGGCGCCATTCGTTGGAAAATAGTAAAAGTTGCAACAGGTATTTATTACATGTCCCAAGCACTGAGGATACAAATACAAACAAAGAGAAAGATAGCTTCTGATCTCAAGGAACTTTCTAAACAGAGAAGACAAAACACAAAAAACATATTCTAAAGGGGTATGACTACATATAACAGGGAGCTGAAAAGTGGAGTGGAGTTGGCGAAGTAGGGAGAGAGAAACTACTTTTGAGGGGCACAGTGACAAAGCACAGCTGACCTGGGCCTTTCCCCAAAATGGAGACCCTGGAAGGAATTCACCTTCCTACAACAAGTCAAAGGCTCATAGCTCTAGGTCCTGGAAGGAATTCACCTTCATATCACAAGTCATAGGTTCATAGATTTAGAACTAAAGAGGATCTCAGAAGGTATCTTGTCCAACCCCTTTATTTTGCACATAAGGAAATGGGTCCTGGGAAGGGTGACTTTCCCAAGGTCATCCTGGTAGTAAGCACTAGAAGTGGAATTTGAATCCAAGTCCTCTGACTGGAGGGCCTCTGATTCTTTGAACTCTATTCTGCTGCCTTCCTTAAAATCTGAAAATGTCTGGGGAAAAAAAATGTTTTTCCATTTTCCCAAGTCTCTCCATAGGTAATGTTGCTAAGTGACATGATATAAAGCTTTTTCCAGCTTGCATGCACTGTGCCTAACCTGTGGTCTTTGTGACCCTTTTGCTGTACTCTCTCATGTCTGCTGACTCATATTTCTCTTATGTCTCATAATTTGGGGGGGGAAGAATGATTTCCAATCTCTCTGACAAGAGTCTCTCAGCTCACTACTTGATGATGAGTTTCCAGTTTGGTTCCTCCACCTTGCACACATACTAGCTTTTATGTAGGCACCCAGAGTTGTTCTCACACATACAGGTGTGTAGTCATGTTGACTAATGCATACTCACATTCTTTTGTTTTTTTTTTTTTTGATAATTTCTTAAACCAGATTAGTTGCACAGTCCTTAGGTTTTGCCGTAGAGTGTGTTGGTTTCTCTACTGTTTGAATGCAATGTTTAAGTATACACATACACATACATATATACCCACAACCCTCCCCTAACAACACAACAAAGGTCACCTTGGATGCCCTGGTTCCTCTCTGATAAAACATAATATGAAATACTGTATTGTTAGATGGTTATGTGTGATTTTTGATGGACGTGTTCAGCTGTCTGCTTCTATTTGTGGAAGAGGTAATATCATATTGCTGAGGGCATGACACCTTGTAAAAAGGAACGGATAATCTTTGTGTTTTGTTTTTTTGGAAGATGTGGTTGATATAGTTGGATTTTTAGATCATTAAATTCAATGGAAATCTGTTTTCTCTGAAACTGTCACACTTGTCAGAGGAAGAGAAGGGCAGTAAATAAATCTCAAAAAGAAAGAATTGTCTCCTGACTTCATTTAAAAATTTGCTGTTAAGCAGGCATAGAGCAAGTTTTTTTTTCTCTCTCTTCTTTGTGATTGCTCAAAGCTAGCCTCAATTTGGTCACAGGTGCACTTTGCTTTATTATTATTGCTGTTAATAGCAGCAAAAATAATATTAATAATAGCTAGAATTTATATAACACTTAATTAGTGCCAGGCAATGTGCTAAGCACTTAATGCATGTTTCATTTGATTAAGCAAACCATGGCTATTTATTATTGGTCTGAACATAGGCCACTCCTGAATGTAGGTCACATCTTGAAAACGAGCCTTTAAAAAAAAAATAGGTCTACACTCAAAAACCATGCTGATTATGGGCCACAGTCAAATGAATACAATCCAGACTTTGAGGAAATGATGCTTATTATATTTGGGCTAAGAAAACCCAAATGGAAAGCCAGGTTTATAACAGATGGTAAATTAGGGGGTGATTATTTGTTCTTCAGAAGGATCTGTTCTAGGATTACTTTAAGTAGCAAGATCTCTTAGTGTGTTGAAAAATATAATTCTATTTGTCGATATTCTGTAGAATAATAATATTCTATCAGATATTGTTAACTGGGTCCATAAAAAGAGGATTTATGATATAATAACACAACAAAGGGCAGTTATCCCAATGTAGCAATATTGTAAGTATCAAGAAATTATTCCTATAGGGTTTTGTGACCTTAGAGGAGAATTTGGCTTGAACGAATTCATAAATGAAAAAACGAAGAAGCATTTATTAAGTGTTTAACAATCCCGCTGTGGATGCAAATACCAAAAAAGTGACTTTATTGGTTGTTAGAGAGCTTAAATTCTAATGGGGAAGACAATACATAATAAGGGATGATTGCTAGGGTGGAATATTTTGGTTTGAAAAGTTATTTGGTTTGAAAAACGACACGGAATGGCTATAATCCCCAGGAAAGTCATTTAACTATTTAGTGCCCAACAAGCAAGACTTGTAAGTTGAAGAACAAATGTTTGTCTGCATTGGTAGAGGGAACTTGCTCACCAGAAGTATCCTATCGCAGTAAAATCACATCTGATTAAAAAAAAAAGATTAATGAACCAAAATGTATTGAATCATTCCCTATTGTTGGTTGCTAGGGCTGTTTATAGGTTTTTGCAATTGCATTTAATGCTGCTATGAAAATCTTTAATGTATCATCAAAGTAATTGTGGAATAGAGTTGTTCTAGATGGTATTATATAGGGAAATACCTAAAATTTGTATGTCTGTTTACAAGGCTCTTTCATATACTTTATCTCATAGGATCCTCACGGTAACATCTAGGTGTCCTAGTAGATCCCTTAGATTCTAGAGTCAGGGAGACCTGAATTCAGATCTGGTCTCAGATAGCTAAGCAACCCTGAACAAGTTACTTAAACACTATCTGCCTCAGCTTCTTTCTTTGTAAATTAGGGATCATGATAGCATCTACCTCATAGGTTGCTTTGGAGAAAAATGAGATAAAATTTATTTGTAAAGCACTTTTGATCCAAAAAGCTCTATATGAGTGCTAGTTACAATTACTGTTAGTATTGTCATCTTCCTTCCCCCCAAGGAAGTATATGGCTAGGCCACCTTCAATACTCTTGATCTTTTCTGATACTGAAAGCTAAGTAGAGTTCTACCTAGTATGCTTAAATGCATTGACAGCTGACACAAGTAGAGACCCACCATTAGTATGATACCTCATTTGCACAAGGAAGGAGCCTGGATTTTTGAGAGCTTATAAAATGGAAGCATGAACTGTGGCAGGTCTTACTGAACTGAAAAGATTTAAACTAAGGGTCCATAAATGGATTCAGCATCAATTGAGGAAACTGAGTCCCAGGTAGTTTATATGACTTACCCATGGTCACATAGGTAGTGCCAAAGGCAAGATTTGAACCATGGTCCTCTGAATCTAGTGCTCTTTCCATACTGCTTCTAAGAACCAGTCTAGCTAAGTATAAAGAATTTCAATCAGAGAAAACTGATAGACAACATACTGTCCCATCTCCGGAAGGGTTTGCTCCAAGATTACTTTTAGGGAACAAGATCTCCTACTGAACTGAAAATATTTAATCCTTTTGCAGAAATTCTGCCCTGTGAGAGTCAGGATGTTGAGGAGCCAAGAGGCCCTGTACAAGAGCAAGTTTTGTAGGGAGTTTGATCCCAGGACTAGAAATGAGACATCAGACTGTGGTGGCCAGTAGTAAAGATAATGAGGATTTCCAAGCACTGACTGATGACTAACATCTGTGTTCCTTTCAGAACATCGAATTGAAGGTGGAAGTAGAGAGCCTGAAGAGGGAAATCCAGGAGAAGCAGCAAGATCTTGATAAAACAGGGTGAGCTGCCTCTTAGTGATTACCTGAGCTCTGGTCTTTCCCATCCTCCAGATGCTTCCATGCTCTGACTGCTGCTGGCTTGCAGATATTTAAAAAAGCAAACAAACAGCACTGGACCCCCAAGGAATTCTTGACTTGTACCTCTAACTCTTATTACACCAGGGACAATGGGTGCCATATCAATATGGCAGCATGATTCAATACAATCCAGTGTAGCCACAAATATTTATTACACACCTGCTATGTCAAGGTATCATGCTAGGAACTGAGAATACAAAAGTGAAAAATAACAGTCCATGTTCCTTCCTTCCTCAACAAGTGTTAGTGCTTCCCTTTTGTCTTTATGTTGGTGGTTCTCAAACTTTTTGATCCTAGAACCAAAAATGATTGAGGACCTCCCCTCCCCCAAAGAGCTTTGAAGCTGGTTATAGCAGTAGATATTTGCCATATCAGAAATTAAAATAAATTACTATTGTTATAAAAACAGTTTTGACCTTAAAATAAATTATTATTGTTATGAAAACAGTTTTGACCTTGAGGACACCTCCCCCACAAAGAGTCTCAGGTAATCCCAGGGGTCTCTAGAATCTACTTTTGGGAATTGCTTCTTTAGGCAAAGAATTTGGCATTTAAATCTTTTCACAATCAGCCTGCAACATTTTAGATTGAATTCACTTTCCTTCTCCTTATGCACTGCCTATAAACAACATTCAGGCTCTTGCTTTCATGTGCAGAATGCTGTCTTCTCACTTCTGCCATTTAGAATCCCTAGCTTCCTTCAAAGCTCAACTGCCCACCCTAGGAGTCCTTATCCAATCACTCAACCCCCTCGATTGTTGGAGCTCCACTCCTTCCACAAAACTACTTAGTTTTTGCTTCTCATACATTTTGTCTACTTATCTGTGTCTAAATCATTGTTTCCCAGGAGAAGATAAACTTCTAGAGGATAGGAACTCCTTCCTTCCTTAAATGTTTGTCAAATTGAATTGGCATTTGAATTTATATTTGAAGGAAAATCAGGGTTATGAAAGGTGGAGATAAAGGAATCCTTAGGTACTCTAGGATTCTGAATTTTCAAGAAAAACTCATTTATGTTCAGTAGAGTCCTTGCGTTTCTTTCTTTTAAAATAAATTTTTTATTTCTATCTTTTGTTTTTCTCCATCATTTAAATGACCCCCCGTACTTGCTTTTCTGAGCACCAATCTCTTACTAAAGATGAAAAGTAGATGAACACCCTTTCAAAAAATTTGTGCTATCTGAAACTAAAGGCGTTTGGGGCTAGCTCAGGAAACTCACCTGACTCTAAGTTTCCATTTTTAAAAAGGATTCCCATTAACCAAGGTTTAACATACACATTCAAGGAGTTAAAACATACAGGGACAAATCCATTTCCCTGGGTTTTTATCTTGAGGATTCCCAGGCATTCCTTTTTACCTCAACCCCAGGATAGCAGTAACTCTTCCATCCTCAAAAGAGGCAGCTAGGAGACACATGGGATAGAGCACTGGGCCTGTGGTTAGGAAGACCTCAGTTCAAATCCAGCTTCAGACATTTACCAACTGTGTGTTTTGGGCAAGTCACTTTACCTTCTGCTTGCCTTAGTTTTCTCATTTGTAAAATTTTCTTGTTCAGTTGTTTTTCATTTGCATCCAATTCTGCATGAGCCCATTTGAGGTTTTCTTGACACAGATGTTGGAGTAGTTTGTCATTTCCTTCTCCAGTTCATTTTTCAGATAAAGAAATTGAGGTAAACAGGGTAAAGTGACCTATCCAGGGTCACATAGCTAGTGTCTGAGGTCAGATTTGAACTCAGAGACATGAGTCTTCTTGACTCCACCCAAAGGTTCTATGCACTGTGGCACCACCTAGCTACCCCTTTTGTAAAATGGGGATAACAGTAGCACTTACTTCCAGGCTTGTGGGGCAGCTAGGTGGTGCAGTGCATAGAGCACCAGTGCAGGAGTCAGGAGGTCCTGAATTCAAATGTCACCTCAGACACTTGACACTCACTAGCTGTGTGACCTTGGACAAGTCACTTAATCCCAATTGCCTTATCCTGAGTCATCTCCAGTCACCCTGATGAATATCTGGTCACTGGATTCAGATGACTCTGGAGAAGTGAGGCTGGTGACCTGCACAGCCCCCTCTCACTCAAAACAAAGTCAAGTACAAGTCATATCATCATTTCTCTGATGGCATGGTCTTCTTCGGCAATGAAGGATGAACACACACAATTCCAGGGTTGTAGGATTAAATGAGATAGTGCTATATAGATGTTAGCAATTATTATTGCTGTTTTAATGATTGTTATCTGTAAAATAATGGCACCTTTCATCATCACCATCATCATAGTACCTATCTCCCAAGGGTTTTTGTGGAGATCAAATAAGACAGTATCTGCTAAGCACTTATTGCAGTGCCTGGAACATAGTAGGTAATTAGTTAATGCTTGTTCCTTTCTTTTCCTCAGCAATGTGTCTTCCATTCCAAGGGAACCCAGGAGGGACTGTTAAGTGGCTCCCTGAGGGTAGGATAAAGCTCTGCCCCTCTACAGGAGAGGGTAGTCATTAGGGAAAGAGAGATAGTAGGTTCCTAATGAGCTTCTCAGCAAGACTGGAGTAGTATTGAGGAGGGTCAACTCTCAGTAGGGAGTCTCCTCTGGTCACCTTGGATACAGCCCCTAGAAGTGAAGCAGTTTCCACGGAGTCAGCATCTCTAGCCAATATCCCACAGTCTTGGAAATGAAGACATGGGGAAAGTGGATTGTAGTCAAGAAATGATTAAGAACTTGGAATGAAAGTCCAAATTGCATTAAGAACCACTCAGCACTTGGCTCTGAAAATGCCCATCATCTTCCTTTCCTTCTCTCTTTCCCCAGTCACCCTAAGGTTAAGGACAGCTGCCTACCCTCTATAAATAAGTCAATGGTACCTGATTCACTTACTCTGGGGCCTTTCCTCTGGAGAGCAGAGAAGGGTAGCTGTGCCAGAGTCCTGGGCTCTCCTGGATAAAATGGTTGGCACTTCACCAAAGAAAGCTTATAAAAGCTCTGGGTGAGGGCTGCATAGATTTTGATGGACAGTCTGCTGTTGACTGTCTGCTATCAGAGGCAATGGGAATTCAAGCAACAAGAGAGGACTGGGTTAGAATAGAAGGATAAAAAAAGGAAGATTCCAGGGGTAGAAAGCTAGAAATTGGGCAGACTTTCTTCCATCTTTCAAATGTTTTCTGAAAGGTTCCCTTTCCAATTTCTTATCTTAAATCTGTAGTAACAGTGAAATTTTGGGGGGAGACAAATAATCTACATGATTTAATAAACTACATGTGCTGAGTTTCTTAAATATTGCCAGTGAGTGGATTAGAAAGACATGCTTTCCCTATCCAAGGTCCATGAGACAAACTCTTCTTTCTTCCTGGTCAAAATGACTTGAAGTTTTAAGAGAACTTGATAGTTTCACCTTATTGTCCCCATTGGAAACTAATGTCCATCAGTCAGTCAGTAAATGAATATATGTTAAGTGCCTACTGTATGCCATGCACTGTGCTAAGTACCGGGGATACAATTTTTTTTTTTTAAAACAGGCCCTGCCCTCAAGGAGCTTACAGACTAATGGGGGTGGTAGAGGAAAAAACACACAAAGGGAAACTGATAAGGGGAGGAGGGAGTATAGGGAAAGTCCTTGACATGGAGGTATAGTGGAAGATCAGACAAACACCATAGTACACCCAGGAGAGAAGTAAGGAGAGCATCTGACAAGACAATGTCATGTCCTCACAGGGCAGTGGCAGAGAATCTGAACAGCCAACATGAACAGCATAATTGCCATTATGAAGGGAGGCAACTGGAAACCGCACACGTGTGTGAGCTGCTGGAGAACAAGGTACAGCTTTTACGGGAGGTAAATATGAACTGGGGAGCCCAGATAAGGGGCTCATTTATCATTCTGCCTGGAAAGAAGACTAATAGCTTTATACAAGTGTATATTTTCACAATACATGTGCATGTACATGTGTGTACACACATGTACACATCATGTATATGTATGTACAAATCAACTCCTTAAACTTTATTCCTTGTCCCCATTTCAGGGTCCCTGGTTTTCAGACTTGACCTTGATTAGAGTCTTGGCTCTGCCACTAAATCCTTGGTTCCTATGGGCAAGTTGCTTGCTTAATCTTTTAATCTCATCTGTAGAAGAGGAATAATCATACTTTTAATACCCATTCCCTACAGGGTTGTTGTGAGGAAATTAATTTCTAAACCTCATAGTTTAGTATACACGTGAGCAAGTAGGTAGTTCTATGTACATTTGAGGTAGCTAATTGGTACAGTGGATAGAGCATGAGGCCTAGAATCAGGAAGAACTGAGTTCAAATCTAGCCTCAGACACATATTAACTGTGTGACCCTGGGCAAGTCAACTAATCTCTATTTGCCTCAGTTTCCTCATCTTTAAAATTAGAATGATAAAAATAGCACCTACCTCCCAGGGTTATTGTGAGGATAAATTAAGATAGCACTTAGCCAAGAGCCTGGCACACAGTAAATGTTAGCTATATTATAATAAAAGACAGTCATCATTATTATAATGTATCAGTCTTGAAACATGCTTGATATATTACATCATATCATGATAGTATAATATGATATTATTTACATATGCTATTACATATCATTCCTGAATATTTGAATACTTGAGCTATTATTATGTCAGGGCTCCTGCCTTATATGGGGCCTCCTGGAGATCTCAAGTGTTTATTCTCTATCCAGGAAACCAAGATTGCAAAGAATGAGGCTGAACCGATGGCAGCACTGGGGGAGGCTGAGAAAGAATGCAACTTGGGATTAACTGAGAAACTGAAGGAGGTCATCAAGGATGGAGAAGACGTACCAGGAATTAAGGGTCAGGACAATAACCACTGCACTGCCCTGGCCCAGAGAGACAAGTAGGTGACTTGGGCCATCCTTTGATTGACTCTTTCCCTTTGCATGCTCTTGTCTTGTTGATGACAGAACACATTCCACCTATCCCTGACCCAAAGAAGGGTTTAGGGAATCCTCATGATTCTCAAACAGTGTACCAGGAGGTTCAGTAGTTGGACCACTAGAAATCTTGCCCTGGCACTTGGGGTGATGTGCAGGAACCAGTCTCCCACCTCTCTCATAGTCACCAACTTAAATATTCTATGGGTTGCCATTCTTCATGGTAAAGAGTAGTACTAGGTTGCAAGATGGAAAAAAAAAGGTTGGAAAACCACAGGGTTAAGAGCTTTGACCACTTCCAGCAGCCAGTATAGACTTGACTAGAGTAGTAGGAAGTCTAAAAACTAGCTTATCTGTACCAATGATGCCGCTGCTGCTGATGAATGACCACAAGCATTATATTTTACATCTGAATATCTTTTTTCAGTTTTTTGAAAAATGTTTTTATTTTCATGATCTTAGTTCATCATCAGAACAAACGTGAAGTAAATAAGGAAAAGTATTTCTATCCTGTTTTATAGGAGACAACAGAGGAGAATGAAAAAAGGGGACCAGACTTGGTGCTGGGAGATCTGAATTCTGATCCCAAATCTTGTTACTGACTTCTTTGGCCAAATCATTTCCTCTGGGCTTCAGTATTATCATATAGAAAATGAAAGGTATGGGTGAAGGTAGTGTGGTATATTAGAGCACTGGATTTAGAAAGACCTGGGTCTGAATATTGCCACAGGTGATTAGTAGCTGTTTAACTCTGGACAAGACATCTCACATGATCACCTTGGTTTCATCATTTGTAAAATAGGGAGAACAATGTGGTTGTGAGGAATAATGAATGTCTATCACTCTGTTACAACAGTTATCTTGTCTTATACTTACAGAACACCATAATAGCCCTTAAGGTCTACTTGGTCCTCTCCTCTTCAATTTTAGGGAGATTATTTTAGATAAAAAGTTCTGAGTTCAGTCATAGTGATTCTGAACCTCCAGGTAGGCAATTTTCTAACAATTAGGGCAGAAGTTACCTTATGTTTATATCTCCCTCTAGTTAACCCCTGTATTATGTGTCTGGGACAAGATCCAGCTTACTGAGTGTTTTAGATTATATTCTAGCGTCTGTGAATGGACAGGCATCCGTCCTGTAGGGGAAGTTGGGGAAAAAGATGACATTTTCTTGGAATTTCCTTCAGCCTGGGTCTTCTAAATCTGAGATGCCTGTTCAGACAATGACTCTCCTCCATAGCTTTCTTCTCTTCCACAATTCAGTCCTCCATTTTCTCCTCCAAAGAGCCCTGGAAATGCCATGCTTGCTTCAACCTTCTCTTTAATCTCTAAGATTGCTTCTTTCTTTTATACTAATTGATTGAGGAGGAGGAAAGAGGGGAGAAGAACACATCTAGTTTCACACAGTAGCTTTGATTGATTCAAGGACTTTTGAACCTCATTCAGGTTGTTTGAATCAATGCTACCAACACTGCCAAAGGCATCTAAGCTGAAATAGGGTGTTTCCACCTCACCCTTACAAATGAATTTATAAATGAATGAAAAGTTCTTTATTAAACACTTACTATGTACAAAACACAGGATGTATACAGAACTGCACATACAAATGAAAAGGCAGAGACAGTCCCTGCTCTCCTAGAATTCCTATTCTAATGGGAAACCAAAAGAGATAGTATTAAGTAAAACACTTTGCCAACCAGAAAGTCAACTGGCATTTATTAAGCATCTACTCTGTAGCAATTTTAGCTATTATTATTATTAGGACCAGATAACCTCTTATTTACTTCTTATTTATCCTGTCTATAGCTTGTTTGTACACATTTGTTTGCTTGTGGTCTCTGTTTTAGATTCTAAGCTCCTCAAGGGCAGGGACGGTCTTTTTACCTTTTTGTATTCCTAGAGCTTAGCATGGTGCCTTGTCCTTGGTAGATACTTAATATCAACCAATCAATTAATAAAATAATTAAAAAATGTTTATTTATTGACTGATTAATCAGATTCTTTCCAGATCTAACAGCTGAGGAAAATCATCTAAAAGTAAGCTTGATGACTTGCCTCAAGCCTCAGAGCTAGTTAGCAGCAGAACCAGGATGAAGCTAGGCCTTTCCGATGCCCTCCCCAGTCCAGTGCTGTTTTCACTAGACTATTTTGTTCTGTCTTTTGAGTTAGCCTGAAATAAAATGTGATAATACTTTTCCCATCATTATTGATATTCTTTCATATTCCAGAAGGATCAATGAGCTGAGTGAACGTCTGACTGCCCAGGAGAAGCTTGTCGAACAGCTATCCAAAGACAAACAAGAACTTTTGCAGCATTTGGAAGAACATCAGGGCATGGACATCCAGGTAAGAGTCTGGCTGCCTGCCTGGGAGATCATCTCCATGTTTGCCCCAACCCCAGTTCCTGGTGAGTGGAGCCATTCGTTGTCTCTGTGCATCGAAAGTCTATCTGAGATTCCTTATTTCATATAGTGCCTTGCTAAAGTTTAATTGGATCAATTATTATTCATATTATAGCATGGAGGAGACATATGGGAGGAAAGCACCCCTACGAATGAGATGCTTAATTTGAATTTACTGAGAAGTAATTATTTTCCCCTGAAGTCCAGAACATATCTTTGCTTAAATACCATTGATGGCCCTGAGATGCTCCAACAGAGAACTTCTGTGGGCAACAGCATAGGACCATAAATTTAAGACTAGAAGGGAGTTATGAAGTCATCTAGTACAATCCCCTCATTTTACAGATAAGAAAACTAGGACCCAGAGAGGTCAAGTCATTTACCTGGAGTCATACGGATAGGAAATAGATATGTACTTACAAACATGTGAGACTTGATTTGTTTGTATGCAAGTAGGACAGTAGGTGGTAAGGCAGAACAGGAAAGAAAGGGGCTTTAGGGACCTCAAAGTATTATATGCATTGAACATATGTCTATCAAATAGCATAGAATGTCTTGCTGGCCTGAAGTCATTTCTTAAAGCAGTTCTCATATTGTTCTGGGCAATGGTAGCTTTACTGGAATAAGTGCAAGGCAACACTCATTTAAATTGCTAAATTGTACCACATGGTGAAACAATTAGTCTGTGATCTTGTATGTACATTCTTGGAAGGTTGGCTGCTAGGTTATGGATCTTGGTACATATTCATCCCTTGGTTTTGGTAAATACTAAAATGCATGTTTCAGTATTTACAATGTTTCTTCAAATGTCAGTCCTTTGAAAGATCCATTATTTCAATAGTCTGATATTTCCTCCATCTATATAAATCATAATCAATCAACCAGCAAACATACCTACTTTATGCTAGACACTATGTTAGACTTCAGAGATACAAACACAAAAATGAAACAGTACCTGTCCTCAAGGAGCTTACATTCTATCAGGGAAGATATCAAGTAGTTACTAAGTATGAGTGTATACAAGAGTATATATATACAAGTAGGTATGGCAGTCAGCCAATAAGTATTTATTAAGCATCTATTATGTGCCACCCACTGAAGATACAAAGAAAGATCACCATCTAATGGATAAGTCAACATGCAAATGATTATGTACAAAAAAAAAAGATATACACAGGATACAGTGGAAATAACCAACAGAGGAAAGGCACTAGAATTAAGAGGGGTTTTCTGTAGAAGGTAGAATTTTAGCTGGAACTTGAAGGAAGTTAGGGAAGCCAGGAGGTGGAGATGAGTGAGAGTATTTCAGGCATTGGAGATGTGTGTGTGTATCTACATATTTTTTAAACATACCAACAATAAATACATACACAAAATATATTACAGCCACTCCCCCTCCTTAATAGATGGTCTTCAGGAATTGTTGGGGCAGCAACATCCAAAACCTAGCAGCTAACCTTCCAAGGATGAAACCCTCAGAAGTTAAGTAGACTAGTTCCCAGAAAACAAACACTTCTTAGGTCCCAGCAGAGGTTTCCTTCTGAAGGTCCAGCCTTCAGCAACTTAGGGCCTACTGCATAGCATTGGAAGAGGATTTAATTGATGGATCCCCAGGTCCTAAATAGCACAAATAATGAATTGACCGAATCAGAGCGGAATTTATACTATTCAAAGATGTAATTGTCTAAAATATGGAAATTGGTTTCCGTGTAGTGGAAATGTGCGGGATGAATTTGAATAAAGTGACCACTTCAGGGCAATTCATTATTTGTACTAATTAAGTAATTAAGGCCTAGCTGTAATATTTCCAACACAAGTGAGAATATCAGGGTTTTTAAAAATCAGTCTTTCAAATGGAAAAGGGAACAGAGTTGAAAAATTATTCTCCTTTATAATTTCATTTTTTTCCTTGAACCTGTGATTTAATTGTTTTAATGATCTCCCTCTACCAGGACAGATAGTATCTTCTCCGCCATGTATAGTGAGCACTTAATAATATTAACTAGCATTTTTGGGGGGCTCAGAACTTTGAAAATATTATCTTTTATTTTCACAACAATCCTTGGAGGTAGATACTTTTATTATTCTCATTTTACAGATGGGGAAACTGAGGCAGGTAGAGGTCTTGTCCAGGGTCACATAGCTTCTTAAGCTGCATTTGAACTCAGGTCTTCCTGACTCCAAGTTCTGTATTATTTCCATCCAGAGATCTGTGCAGAGTATAAATAATTTGCCTGTAGTGGGGGCACCAGCAGCCGCAGCAGCAACAGTAACAGTAGCAGCATCAGCAACAGTAGCAGCAGCAACGGTAGCAGCAGTAACAGAAGCAGCAGCAACAGTAACAGTAGCAGCAACAGCAACAGTAGCAGCAGCAACAGTAGCAACAGCAATGGTAGCAGCAGCAACAGTAGCAACAGCAATGGTAGCAGCAGCAACAGTAGCAACAGCAACAGTAGCAGCAGCAACAGTAGCAACAGCAATGGTAGCAGCAGCAACAGTAGCAACAGCAGCAACAGTATCAATAGTAGTAATAGGTAAAATTTTACTTACTTGTAAATACAGTACTTGCCAGGCACAGGGTTAAGTGCTTTACAATTGCTTTTTTTTTTTTTACAATTTTATAATTATTATCTCATTTGATCCTCACATCCACCCTGAGGATGGGGTAGGTGCTGTTATTATCCCCACTTTACCTTCCCTGACTACAGGTGACATGGCTAGTAAGCTTCTTTGACTGGATTTGAACTCAAGTCTTCCTGACTCCGGGTCTAGCATTCTATCTATCCACTCTGCTATCTAGATGCCTGGACAGAGCATTTTTAGCCTCTAGGGTACATTGAGAGATTAGGTAAAATTACTCAGGGTCACATTGCCAAAATGTGTCAGAGGCAGGTCTTAAATCCAGGGCTTACTGACTTTAAAGCTGTCTTTCTGTCCTCTCTGCCAAGTAGCCTCTCTAGTCTAATATATTATATTCTGATAATTACTGAATAAAGGGAATACAGCAAGCTGAGCCCTGGGCATAAATGAATAGATTGCACTGCATGGATCATGCCATATTTGTGAGGTTCTTCTAATTTTCCTTGTTAGAACTCAGGGGCTAAGTCTTCAAGGACAGCACTTGGTGGCTGATAATCTGTATTGTGACCTGGGAGACATATGGTAGGAAGGGTGAGGCACATGAAAATGTTCTGAAAGTACCCAAATGCCCCTTGTTGGCATTGCTACCTCCACTGAGAGGATTCTCTTTCTGTTGGTTCTTATCTCTGAATAATCATTCCTTGCCCTACCTCACTAGTTGGTTATAATATGACTGGATTATTCCAGCTGTTGGTCTGCTGCACAAAATATGGGTGGCATCAATGCGGCAGTCTGGTATCCAGGGTCTGAGTCCCCGTGCCATGTCTAGAATTGTGAGCATTGACCATTAGCTTTTTTATATCCATCTTGCATGATGGAGTGGGGACCTCTTGTGGAAGGAGCCTTGTTCATTGGTGAGCATTAGGAGGGTCAGTAAGTCAATTCCCTGGGAAGTTTGGTAGGGGGATTAACAAAAAAATGGGAGTTCACAATGATTATTGTAGGCTGAGACCTCATTCACTCAATAAACATTTATTAAGCACCTACTATGTGCTGAATATTCTTGATATATTAATATCCCAGTGTTTTGTTATATAATTGTATAATAATATTACCTATATTTACATTAGTATTCAAGTGTTATAATAAAAGATATCCCTTTTGTCCCTTATTTATATTAATATTCAAGTATTATATTAAGGGACATCATTTAATATCCCAGTGCTTATACTGGGATACAAAAATAAAGCACTCTCTGACTTCATAGGGTTGTTGCAAAGTTCTGATAAGATAATATTTGAAAGGTTTTAGTTCAGAGCTTGTCACATAGTAGGTGCTTAATAAATGCTTATTTTCTTCCCTTTCCATAGACAGTTAGAATTGTTCAAATGGAAAGGGCTATCTTCTGATGTATTGGATTCCCCCTTACTGTATAGGTCTTCAAGCAAGACTTGGATGATTATTTGTTGGTTAAGGAATGTTGGAATAATGAATTGGGGCCTCTAAGGTCCCTTCCAGCTCTCAGATCTTATGGCTTTGTGGAAGTAGACTTAACAAAATGTGACTACAGTTTGGATTTGTGTAATGATTCCAAGGTTGAAAACCTGATTGAAAAGAAGGATGATGGTGCTGTCAACAGGAATAGGAAAAGCTAGGAAGACAAGAGGAATTGGAGGCAAAAGATAATGAGTTCTGTTTTGGACATGTTGAATTTAAGATGCCTATGGGATAGTCTGGTAATTGTTGATACAGATAGAAACTCAGGAGAGAGACTGAGGCTCAATGTGTTGGAATGGGAGTCATCTTCAGAAAAATGAACTGAATTCAGTGGGAACTGTTAAGATCAGTAAGGGAGGATATGAAGAAAGAAGGAAAGAGGGTCCAGACTAGAATCCTGGGATATGCCCACACATAAATGGCAGGATGTGAGTGATGATCCTGCAAAGGAGACAGGATTAGTCCAAAAGGCAGCAAGAGAATCACTCCTGAGCCATGTCATAAAACCTAGGGAAGAAAGAGTACTAAAAGGAGATGCTATTGAGAGGTTAAAAAGGAAGAGAAATGAGAAAAGACCACCAGCTTATATGATTAAGAAATCATTAGTAACCTTGGAGACAGCAGTGTCAGTAAAAGGATGAGGTACAAAATTGCATTGTAGGGAGCTGAGGAGTGAAAGGAGGAGAAGAGGAGGCACATTTGTGTAGATGATTTTTTCCTAGGACTTTGGTTAGAAAAAGAAGTAGTAACTTGAAGGGATGGTAGGATCAAATGAAGGGTTGTTATTGTTTTTAGTAAGACTGGAGTGGATTTGGGAATATTTGCAAAGTAATGAGAAAGGAGCCAGTAGATAAGAGACTGAAAAATCAGAGAGATAGGATCGGGGACAGTATGGGCTAAAACAATAGAATTTAAACTCTTTGGGGAAAGGCACTTTTCTGGGATTGGTTTGTTTTGTTTTGTTTTTTGTCTTTGGATTCCTAGTAGCCAACAAGTTGCCTGGTATATAATAGCAGATACTAAATAACTGTTTATTGAAAGAATGCCTGACAACCTCTGCTGATCGGCTTTTACTTGATACCCCATGCCCAGACCCAGGAAAGAGTTCATAAGACTCTTGCAATTCATTTTGACAGAGCTTCTGGCTAGCACCCTGTATACCCTTATATAACCTAATGATTCAGCACCCATTTGTCTTCACATTTAGAAGAACTTGACGTCAGCGAGAACCCTTCTGAAGCATGGAGAGTGAAAAGCTCTCCTTTCATCCTCTTCCCTCCTTTCCTGATTCTCCCCTTTGTTTCTGTGACTGGGGGTGACTCATTCCCCACCCACAGACATTTTCAGTAGAGGAGTTATATGGTGGCTTTTCCAAAGTGTGTGTGTGTGTGTGTGTGTGTGTGTGTGTGTGTGTGTGTATAATTTAATAATAATAAATACAATTCAATATAAATAAATTCAATAATAAATATAATTTGAGTAGAGCCCCCAAGAATCCCATGAAAACATGTTTGTCTAGATCCATCCCCTATCATGTCCTATCATACATACACACAATGAAAATTAGAGCCAAAGGAAGAAGAGTGAATGACTTTTAATTTACCTTCCCTAACTATAGCCCATTCTGAGGAAATGAAAGCAAGATAGTAGATTGGAAACATTTTCTCTACTATAGAATCTTGGGAAAAATTATTCACATTGTTTAAAACAACTTGCAGGAAAATTCAATTGTGTGAACTGGGAGCTATCTATAAGGTCAGTGAAAGGAGGTTGATCATTAACAACTGGGGAATCTATCAGGGTTTCTAGCTCTCCTCTATGATGATTATTTAGAAGGGAGGGTCAGCATATTTGTAAAGTTAGCAAGAGACAGATACTACAATGAGAAGTGGGACTAGAGCCATGGAACAAAAAACCTGAGAAGCACTAATAACACCACCATCCTCATTCTTCAGTCCTCTCTTTAAATTGAGTTTCACCTGGATCACTTCATTGAGAAGTATTGCTAAAAATACCAGTCACAGGTTTGATTTCCCTATAGGTCTTTTCACATAGGAAAACCTTGTTTTATGAAAACAATTTGCCCAGAGTCACATAGCTAGAATGAGTCAGAAGTAGGAGTCTCTCTCACTCTGAAGCTCCCCTCTGAAGTCTAATATATATTACATTGTAGGAATACATAGATATATGGAATGTAGCAGATTGAGCACAAGGCAGAATTTAATAGATTGAGCTGTCTAGATGAGAAGCATCAAACTCCATGCTGCAGGCAAAACTTCCCAGTGTGGTGTCAGAAACAGATTAAAATGTAATTGAGAAATGTTTGACAAAATAAGTAAAATCACATCGATAATGTGAATTTGTGGTTTTCTAAGTCAATTTGCAGCCTGCAGGGATCTATTTCTAGTTGTTTTGTCATCCCTGGGTTAGATACGTTTCGAACTGAATTAAATAGTTACATTATCCTCACTGAAAATTTGCTGATCCTACTCTCCTACATTTCTAGAGCACCCATCTCCCTCTTTGCACAGGGGAGGAATCTTCATAAACCACCTTCTCAAGTTGTCTTGTCCACCCCATTAAAAGTCACCCTCTGACTCTCCTGCTCCCAATGGACCACCATTAATTGGCATCTGAGTTGCTAGAAACAAGGAGATCCTATAGCTCCTGAAGGAAGAAACTAGAATTGTATAAGGGAAGTACATTGATGGAATAATATCACCCCCAATTTCCCCCTTGCTGCTGCCTCCCAATCTCCACCACTTCCTACCCGGTTACTTCTTGATCAAGACAAACCACATCAATCTGAATTAGAATGGGCCCAGGCAGCAGGTTCACTTCCAAATTCTATAAGGGTCCTTTTGTATTTAGGAACACCTTGTCTCTATGCTCCTCACCTCCTTCTAAGGAGGTGATAATAGGACAGTCCTTGTCCTGTATCAAGCTACAAAATCTCTTTAGCTTGGGAGACAAGTGGCCTAATAATAATATCTTGGTATAGGACTTTTTGTTCCTCTGAAGTAGAGCCACAAAGTCATGGGATATATTTGCTGATTATTTAAATCATTTTTGTTATCCCCTCTTCCAAAGCAGTGAAATGTCTCATCTCCATGAAGCTTATTCATGAAACCAGACAGACAGGGAAAGTGCAAAACAGGGGAAAGGGAGTTTGAGTTGGCCTCTTTGTTCTTTTCAGTGTCTGTGTTTTGTGATTTTTATAGCAAGAGATCTAGTGTGTTCATCCTTCATTGCTGAAGAAGACCATGCCATCAGAGAAATGATGACATGACTTGCACTTGACTTATTTTGAGTGAGGGAGGGCTGTGCAGGTCACCAGCCTCACTTCTCCTCCAGGGTCATCTGAATCCAGGGACCAGATATTCATCAGGATGACTGGAGATGACCCAGGATGAGGCAATTGGGGTTAAGTGATTTGCCCAAAGTCACACAGCTAGTGAGTGTCAAGTGTCTGAGGTGAGATTTGAACTCAGGTCCTCCTGACTCCTACACTGGTGTTCTATCCACTGTACCACCTAGCTGCCCCCTTAGCAAGAGATAAACCCATAAGCAAGTTAAGTTAATGCAGGCTTTCACTGTAGAAATGAAAAATAATTAAAATGCACAAGCAGAGTATTAGCCAAATAGCATCACTTCCATCTTACAAAGCAGTCATCACTCATAACAATTTGTTTAGGTCTGGTCTGGCCTCAGATATAAACAGTGCTGCCTATGGAACAAAGCATGCTATTTCTCAAAATAGCCCACATTCCTGAGTTGCCATGGAGAGATCCAACATGGAACCTAAGTTAAAAAATATTCCACATGCTCATTGCAGAGACTGAATGTGTTACAGGAATTAATGACCCAGGGCAGCTTCAGGACACCCACATATAAGGAGATTTCTCAGAGCAGCTTTGTGCAATCCCCTCCTGGAGTGGATGTGTGTTAAATCTGCAGGGAGAGTTTCAGTTTACAGATCCTCATCCAGCAGTCATGTGTCCTAGACACCCATTAGACATATGTCAATGACAGCCCTTATCAGTTAACAGAAGAATGCTGAAACTTCATAACCAGCCCTTCCACCCAGTTATAGGTGTAAGATATTTATTTCCAACTTCATCACATATTTACAAGACACCTACTATTGCATTCAAGGTCCTGGGCTATGTCCTATGCTTCTTTCCCCTCTCTGGTCCATCCTCCACCCAGATGCCAAACACAGGTCTGACCATGATATTCCCCTACCTATTTTAAACTTATTTCTCTCTATTTTGTACATACTTATATTTGTACATATTGTCTCCCCCAATAGAATATAAGCTCCTAATGTAAGAGAATGCCCTCCCTTGAAGACAGGGACTATTTTTTCTTCATAGCCCTAGGACCTAACACAATATTTGGAGCATCATGGGTCCTTAATAAATAATTGTTGATTGATTGGTAATTGGGGAGATAGACAAAAAGATAACTAATTGTATGAGGAAACATTTTTAGTACCAAAAGGGCACAGATAGTGATCACAATGGGTTGGGAGACAGCAAAGAATTCACAGAAAAGGTAGAGACTTAAAAAGAAGCTGGGATTTAAAGAATGAGTAGGATTTTGGTGAGCAACAAAGGAAAGGTGGGAGACATTCCAGACAAACACATTGTTTATACAAAAGTCCAGAGGATATATAAAGTATTTCCTGGGATAATGAGTAGACTCTGGAACAGAGGTTTTCTGTAAGTGACTGGTGGGAAATAGAATTAAAAAGCTAGGCTGAGGCCACACTATGGAGGGACTGAAGAGCTGAGCTAAGGCATTTGGATTTTATCCAAAAGATTTTTTGTTGCTGTTGTTCAGTCATTTCAGTCATGTCCAACTCCTTGTGACCCCATTTGGGCTTTTCTTGGCAAAGATATTGAAGTGGCTTGCCATTTCTTCCTCCATCTCATTTTGCAGATGAGGAAACTGAGGTAAATAGAACTGGTTGAGTGACTTGCCCATGGGCACACATCTAGTAAGTATCTGAGATCAGATGTGAATTCAAGTCTTCCTAATTCCAGGCCCCAAATCCTATCCACTGTGCCACCCTGCTATAATTATCTTAGAGGTACTGGGGAGCTATTGAAGACTTTTGAGTAGGGCAGTGTGATTCAGGAGGATTGGTCCGGCAGCAATGTATAGGATGGATTGAAGGGAGTGAATAGGAGTGAAGTAGGGAGTCCCATTAGGATGAGATGAAAAGGAAGGGATAGATAGGAAATTGTGAGGGCAGAATTGACAGGATTTATTTCTTCCTTAGATGGATGTTGAAGAAGATGATGAGGAAACAAAGATGAACTCTAGGGTTCAGGTGAATACTTCCAGGTGTACAGACTTTCATAATGATAGAGACAAATGGCGTCCAGGTCAAGGAGAGGCCCAGGTTCAAGTCCTAGCTGTCCGTTTACTGTTTGCAGAGACATAGCTACTGCAGGCTCTAATGGACTTTTCTCCTGAGTGCTGATAGGATTCCTTCCCATGGTAGCCCCTATCTTGACACTTTGCCTCGTAACTTTTGCGCTGGAACAATTTCCCTAGTCTACACTCCTCAAGTCCCACTCATTTCCATGATGTCCCTCTTGAAAGGATTCTCTTTCACCTTCTCCAAATCCCTCAAAAGTGAGAATTGGACCACTTCCCCTTGCCTGGCATGACTCCTGATTGCGTGACTTCTCTCCCCTCCTCCTAGCCAGTTTCTAAGCTTCTTTGAAACTTAAGTTTCCTCATCCATAAAATGGGGATGATCACACTTATGGTACGTACTTCACAGGGATCATATAAAAATGAGAACACTTTGTATGCACAAAGCATCCTCTCCCTGCACATTTTAGTACGTTAGGGCAAAGTCCTTCTTGCCTCATGCTAGTTATGGCTCTGCAAATAGTAAATGATGCAGCTGGGACTTAAACTCAGGTTATCTATGAATGGTTACTCTCCCTATCCCTTTTTTATCTGTAGACAACAGATTAGAGTAATGAAAAACTAAAAATTAATTGATTCATTAACAAAAACTAAAGATTTGTTTGAAAAGAACACATTCTTTATAGTTGGCTATTAATAACCTAAATTGTGTCAGATCCAATGACCTTTTCTCACATCTCATCCTCTTTTGACTTTTTCAAAGCACATGATGCTCTTCACTGCTCATTTTTTAGAGCTCTCCTTCCTTGCTTTCTGGGCCTCTGTTCTGCCTAGTTCTCTCTTGTCTCCCATTTCTCCATTTCCTCTGCTAAGGCTTCTCACTCTGACCTTCACTGTGACTATCCCTCTATACTCTCATGCTCTCCCCGTCTTTATCGACTTACTCCCTCAGGGAATTTCCTCCATTCACATGGTTCAAATTATTACTGCTATGTGAGTTTCTCTCAAAGCTACATCCTAACCCTGAAAGGAGCAAGCGGGGACATGGAGCAGTTATAGTCCACAGCAGTATAAGAAAAGGCTGGCCGGGGTGGGGGTGGGGAGGGAAATACCTTTGCAGGGACAGGCTGCAGGGGATATCACCTGGGGTAATGACTTCAGATATGAAATCATTTAGCTCAAGTTCCAGCACCTTAAAGGAAGGATCTTTGCTTCAGCATGTTGACAAAACCACAGTGGGATAGAAAACCCTACTTTTCCACCACCATACCAGCATATCAGTGGGAATTGTCAATCTCATAACTAGTCGGTACATCTCATGCCTAGGGATATGCCAGCTTGAACCAGTTGGAGCTGATTGTTAAATTTTCAGTGTCAGTGTATATACCATGGCAAATGACAAATGCTATAAATTAGGGCATAATGTATTGCTTTATTGATTATCTAGACTTCAGAAATGAATGGGAAAAAAAGTTAATACAAATTAAAATTAAAAGTGCATCTTACGTACTTTTAACTCTCCAAAGAGCCATTGTTAAATATTTACCATCACACCACTGCTCATGCCGACATTGCCTTGGGAAAATGAAGTCCATGTGTACTACTAGTCATGTTAATGTGGAGCTACAGGGTCAGTAAAAGTAGACACCTAAGAATAAAATCACCTGGGCTAAAGTCAGCAATGAGTTTAATAGCTCCCAGGCTCAGCTTCAAGGTCCCATACCTGACCCCTAATCAAGACCCTGCCCCTTCTCTGAGGGCTGCTGTACCCATGACAAGGGCCCATGGTCTCAACACTGGCTTTTTCCAGCTCTCCCATATTTTCAATTGTATGATGGTCAATTCTACTGTTTTTAAATCTCAGTTGTCTCAAAACACAACTCATCCCAAACTGAAGTTAAACTTTCTTTCCATATACCTTCCCTTCCCATTACCCCATTTCCACTGCTGGTAGGACCCACTATCAATTACATAATTTAAATACCTTGGAATCATTTTGACTTCCCTCCCCTTCATGTCCTGAGTATAATCTGTCACCGAGTCTATTATTTCTTATTTTGAAAAGTTCATCTATTTGTTCAGATCTGACATCAACTACTTATGAGCTTCGTGACCTTAGACAATGCAAGTCACTTAACTTCCATCTGCCTTGGTTTCCCCCTCTGTAAAATGTGTAACTTCACACAGGCTTGTTGGAGGATGAATGAGATATTGGTAACATACTTTATAAACTTTAAAGTGATTTATAAGAGTAGCCACGTTGGTGTTATTGTTGTCATTAATTATTATCAGGTCAGGTTCGATCTTGGAGGTCACCCTAGAAAAATCAATATCTATCTTTGACTATTATAGCTATACTCAGAGTTTACTCTGTTGAAAAATCACCAAATATAGCCTAGGTTTCCATAAATATGGATAACACTATTCCCATATCCTCTACAAGTATATATGTAACAAATGCCCAATAGGTGCAGCTCTTAATGAACCAATCTATTTCAGGTCAATACCAGTCACTGTGATTAAATCAAGAGTTGTCATTTTTCTTCTTAAGATGCCAGTGGCATGCCCACAGCCTCTAATGGGAGGAGCTTTGAAGGTCCCAAACAGAGGCTCACTATCCAGTAAGCATCAAGTTGACTGGGTTACTCTCCTGATCAACTTCTATTTGTATCTATTAAGAAAATGGATACTGACCAGATAAGGATTGATATTCACATAGATATTGAGACTCTTTGCAATAACTACTTTTTCTGAGGTTTTTGGCTTACAAATTTGGAATCCTGGATGTAGGTTAAAGCAGCTATTTTCAAAGGGGTCTCAGGACCCCTTTATAACTCTTAAAAATTATAGAGGACACCACCCAAAGAACTTTTATGTGAGTTATATCTATTGAAATTTACAGTGTTAGAAATTAAAATTATTATGAAAATACTTTTCACCTTATGGGCCACCTGAAAGGGTCTTGGAGAACCCCAGACTACACCTTGAGAAGGGTTGGTCTAAAGAGAACATTGAACTTAGTATCAGAAGACCTGTCTCTATTGTTTACCATCTATATGACAATGGCAAATTATTGAAACTTTCTCAATAGTTTTACTCACCTTTAACAGAGGTGTAACCCAAGAGGGACCACTAAGACTTTGTTTCAGGGTGCCAGTGAATAACTGACATCGAGGGGATACATACATATTATCTCTGCCACTGTTGGCATTTCCTTAAGTGATATTCTACCTGTCCTGTGCCACATTCTTATGGAGTCATATAGAAGCTACCAGGTGAGACATTCCCCAGTTCAGGCTGTATAGCTTCTTCCAAGGGTGGGCTTCAAACACTACATGGTCTCTCTACCTCATCAAGACAACTTGCCCTAGGCTCAGAATTGATAGTTATTTGGGATAATGATAAATTACAAAGTTGTTGCCAGGATCTAATGAAATAATGTATGAGAAAACATACAAATAAGGTATATAAATGCTTATTGACTTGACTCTTATTATGCTTACTTATTTTACTTCTCACCTTATGTCAACTCTACCCATCAGTGTAGTTTCCCTTCATTATGTACCTGAGATAATCATTAGTATCAGTCATTTTTCTTATGACTTGTCTAAAAAATAATTAAACCCTTTAGTATCTTCCTAATGACATATCTCACCTTAGTTTTAAATTAGACATCATTTTTAGGCTAAAAACTCTAGCTAATATGATAATAGGAAGAACCATGAAGCTCTTAATTTGCTAATTAGGTCATTTACAGATTTTTTTTTTTTTGCTATGCTCTGTGTTACCCTCTAAATTTTTAGTAATTGTAAAACAGGTCCAATTTATCTCATTAATTTTACAATATAATAATAATAGTAGTCAACATTTATGTAGCACTTTAAGATAATATTTAGATTCAACCATTAGAATGGGTGCTCCTTAAATATAGGGACTGTCTTTTTTTAAATTTGTATTCTCAGAGCTTAGAGCAGTGCCTGGCACATAGTAGAGGTTTAATAAATGCTAATTGATTGACTGACCCTTTCAAAAATTCTCCCTTCTGGGAAGCTTGCCTTTTGTCCTCTATTTATCTGTCTCGAGGTGATCACAATTAGAGGTAGTGGTAGAATGGTTAGGGAGCAGGCCTTAGAACCGGGTCCAAATTCCTCTGATACTAGATCTCTGACCCCGGAGAAATCATTTAAAACCTTTGTGAGCTTCAAGGAATTCTGTGTTATCTAAGTCATAAATCTCTTGGTGCAGGGAGTTTCTTCTTGTGATAGAATCACAAATCTTTATATTAACCTAATGTTTGGGGACTCCCAGACAGATATATGCATTGGAAAGCTTGAAGAGTTACCAACTGTGAAGGCAGAGACCTTTCTATAACATAAATACTTTGCTTCTACCAGCAATACAGAAGATTCATCTTTTTGAGTTCAAATCCAGCCTCAAAACACTTCGTAGCTGTGAGATCCTGGACAAGTCGTTTAACACCCTTTGTCTCAATTTCCTCATCTGTAAAATGAGCTAGAAAAGGAAATGGCAAGCCATTTCATTATCTCTGCCAAGAAAATCCCAAATAGGGTCACAAAGAGTCCATCACAACTGTAAAATGATTGAACAGCCACCAATATTTGTAAAACCTACTTTACAGGGCTGTTGCAGGCTTGTTAAGTGGTAAAGCACCAGGTAGAAGTGAACTGTTTTCAGTTTGGTTTAGACAGTTCAGAACTGTTTGGTGAAATAACCTTTAAAAAATAGGCCTGTCTGATTTATATTGAAAATCCATGCTTCGGCCTCCGCCTGTGTCTTATGCCTGGTGTTATTCTCTTCTTACACACACCAGGGCTAAGGTGAGGTCTGGATACACCCTTCCATTCCTTCTGTCAGTCAGGGCAGATCAAGGCATCTTCCCTACTAAATAGATCAACAGCTGCATTTCTGAAGAATCTTGTTCAACATGTCCTGACTTGAAACTCTTACTAGAGGGGCCCCGGCAAATGTAATTGAAAAAGAGATGTGAGACTTCTTAATTTTATGTTGGGTATTTCACAGGATTTCAGAGCTGGGGAAAAGGACCCCCTTCCAACACACCTCATACTGACAGTCTTTGATTGAATTGCTTTGATTTGGTGTCAGGACCATGATATGTATAGTTAAATAAGATATTATAATTGGAAAGAAGGGAGGGAGGAAAAAGGCATTTATTAAGCATTTACTGTTTATCTGGGATATATGAGAGACAAAGGATACAAAAGCAAGCAAAAGAAAGACAGTCCCTGTCCTCAAGGACCTTACATTCTAACTTGGGAAGGCAACACCCAAAAGGGAGCTGAAAAGCTAGGGGAGGGGGGAGAAGGTTGTCTCTCCCTAGAGCTTGGTTTTGAAACTTGGAAGTTAGGGGGTGGAACCAGGAGGAGAATAAAGACTGCAAAGTTGGGGGCTGAACCAGGAAGAGAACAAAGGTTGGTCAGGCGTTATACCCCCTCTACAAAATGGAGGCCAAAGGTGGAATTCATCTGTGGGGGAGGGGAAGGTGGACCTAGCAGAGGGATAGACTTGAAGAGGCTCGGACTTGAGGGAAGTTCTATAATGAGACAGTGACAGAGGTTTGGAAGTCCAGAAGTCAGGGACAGGGCTGGTATCTCAAGACTCCAGAGCTCTCCAACGCTCCAAACCTACCCCCTCCTCCCAAATGAAACTATTAGTTGTTCGTTTTTTCTTTAGTTGAATATCATGATACCTTGGTTTGAATATTTGCATACCAGATTGAGGAGCTAAAGAAACAGATGGTGCAATTTATTATGATTGCATTCAAACCCTACTTTGGAATCTTAGAACTCTATTTTGGGGCCTAAAATTTCGAACAGCAGAGTTATAAAAGTATCTGTTCTCTGTTGGGAGGCAAGACATTTGCACTGGGTGCCACATGGGACACCAAACATGTTCTCAGGGCTGGCTGGTATACCTGGGGATTTCCCTTTTGCTTTAGTGCCTTGGTTCCCAAACTTATTTGGCCTACTGCCCCCTTCTCAAAAAAAATTACTCAGAACCCCTATGGAAATCTATTTTCTTTAACTTTTTAATTAAAAAAAATAGTGTCATTTAAAAAAAATGCATCTTAAATTTAATAATTTACTGTATATTTGTGGGTTTTTTCTGCATTGAAATTTTGATGATGTAATATTATGTCATGTATAGTATCATATTGTAAACATGCACATATTCCTGTGGATGCATGCTGGACTTCTTGACAACAAGCCTACACCCCTACCAATACTTGCTTGTTAAGACCTGCCCTCCAGCTTGACCACTGATGAGTTATAACTTGCATTTTGTGTGTTTATTTGGAAAATAATGTAATCACTACGACTGATACACAACAGGTGAAATGTGTATCAATATTTTTTTAAAAATTATCTTCTTTCCTTACACGTCTAGTGCCTCTTACTTTTATTCAACACCTGCCACCTGCACCTGAGGCTACTACTGCCCCCCTGGATCATTCCAGCACCCTGGGGGTGGGGTGGGGGGGCGGTATTTCTACTTTGGAACCTATATAGGGTTGAAAAGAGCAGTGAACTGAAGACAAGGAAGTCCTTGCTCTACCCCTTTCCTCGCTGGGTGACTTTAGACAACACACTTAATTCCTAGGATCATCCCCTGTAAAATAAGGATCATAACAATTACACGCCCTCTTTTATTGATTGTGAAGAAAATGACCCATAAAACAAAGTGCTGTATAACTTATGCAGTTATTAGACTGGACGTGAGCTGCACCAAACGAAGTGCCTTGCGTATAAAAGGTACTTAAAAAACCTGTTTAATCAATTAAACCAATATATGGGGATCAAGCCAAATATCAATCTTGAGCATAGGATCAGACCACTAGAGGCTGAAGGAACCATCTAGAACAATTTTTTGCAGCAAAGGAAACTGAGGCCTAGAAAATTTAAATACAGTCAGTAAATGTCAGAGGTGGGATTTTGAATATGGAGTCTTTATCTCAGGGGTTCTTAACTGTGTGTGTGTGTGTGTGTGTGTGTGTGTGAGTGTGTGTGTGTGTGTGTGTGTGTGTGTGTGTGTGTGTGTGATGGACTTCTTTGGCAGTCTAGTAAAAGCCTATGAACCACTTCTCAGAATAATGTTTTTAAATGTACAAAATAAAATACATAGGATTACAAAGAAAAAAGTATATTGGAAAGATTAATTTTTTTTTCATCCAAGTTCATGAAATCCCTGAAATCTTGTAGTTCATGGAACAACCCCCAGATATTAACACCTATTCTATCTCCAAAGTCAATTACTACCTCCACAATTAAAAAGTTGCAACTGGGACCTCAAGTGTCCTCTTATCTATCACCTTCATCTTATAGACTGAATCCTGGAGAACTGAGTCAGGGAGACCTGAGTTCAAACCTTGCCTCTAACACTTAACTATATGTATGACCCTGGATAAATCACTTAACCCTATTTGCCTCAGTTTCCTCATCTGTAAAATTATCTGGAGAAGGAGATGGCAAACCTTTCCAATATCCTTGCCAAGAGAGCTGGACATTACTGAAAAACTGAACAAAAATGGGGGTCATAATAGAACCTACCTCACAGGGTTGTTACAAAGATCAAATGAGATAATATCTGTAAAGTACCTAGTACAATGTCTGGCACATAGTAAGGGCTTAATAAATGTTTCTTTCCCCCTGAAGTCATTATTAACAGGGTGAAGATTCAAATCCAGGTTCTCCACATTTTAGCCAAATCCAGTGTTCTTGCACTATGTATGCCTCTGGTAAAGGGTCCCTCAATGCTTCTTAAAACTCACTCTCCTCAGCACTGATTCATCTTTCTCAGGCATACCACTTGTGAAATATCCAGCCCTAGGCCTTTTTCCTTGCTGTTCCTCGTTGGAAATGGATCAGAGGAGCATATCTTTTTGTCTCCAAAGCTTTCATCTTTACCTTTTTTTTTTAAAACATTTCTTCCATCACTGAACCCTCAACTCCAGGGACGATCTTCTGACTTCCCTTGGTTCATAATTCTGTTTAGCTCCCTGAGTTTCTAGATCATGGAAAGAAGTGGGGTGTAGTACTACAACAACAAAAATCAGAAGACCTGGTTTCTGGTCCTGCCCTAACTTTTTCTATCTGTATTTTCTTGAAGAAGTCACTTCTGTTTTCTCATACATAAAAAAATGGATTGGATGACCATTTTCTTCTCTTCCCTTTCTAAATCTATGACACCTAACTCCAAGTTACCATTTTCCCCTTTTACCATAGCTTTGGTCTAGTGTTCAGCTCCCTCTCCCCTTTCTCATTTCTCTCTGCCGCAGACTACTAAGTATAGAGTGGGTTTTCCACGACTTTTTTTTTTTTAAACAAGAGAGAATAAAAACATCCAGGAAAAAAAATCCCAGGATAAGGTAATCAAAAATTCATTTAAAACTCCCCAGACTGAACGATGCCTAAGATAATCTTTAACTAAAATTCCCTGGCCCTAGGTCAGACTTAATGGCCTTCTCTAGATAATGAGGATCTGGCTCCCTTATAGCCCCCAAAGAGAATCTGTTTTCCCCTCCACATGTCCTCTTTTGTTAAAATAGGATTTGTTCACCTGAAGGCCCTGAATTGAATTCATTGGCCTGTCTGTGACGATCAAAAGCGCTAACTTATGCAAACTGTACTCTTTAAGGCTATATAAATGGCATTATTACCCTTCCAGATCCATTCTCACTCAATCCGAATGCCTTCCTGATTGCGTAGAAGGTTTCTGGAGGGTTCTGCCTCCTGGTCCAACCTTGCACTTGCAAGGATATTTTCCTTCGGGCCGTTGGCTCGTCCCGCTGGGTTACGTTATTCTCTATTTCCCATGCCCCAGGAGAAGCCCTTGCCTTCTCTTTTTCCTGGATAGTTGGAACTGAGTTACACAGCAGGTGTGGTGGAAGGAGATTCCTTCGTCCTAAGATGAGATCTCGAATCAACATTTCAAGACGTGTCCTCTGTCTGAAAGGATGCCCAAGCAAGGGCTGAGCAGGGAGGGGTGGGGGTAGGAGGAGGCGAGGGACGGCGCTGCCAGCTCGCACCGGGGTACGTGGCACTGGCTGTCCCCGAGGCTGAAAGGAGGAGGAGAAAACGAAAGAGGAGGGAGTTCTCTCTCTCCTCCCCTTGTCCTTGCGCAGGAGGAGCGAGCAGTAGACGGACAGCTCCGAGAGACTCAAACTGCAGGATCCGGGGACCTTTCTGGGCAGAGCCCGAGCTGGCAAGGCTCACCGCTCTCGCCCCCTCCGCTGCTGAAGCCCACCCGAGGAGCGCAGAGAGGGGGACGTCTAAAGGCTCTGCGCACTCAGTCACTTAGAGCCCCGGCCCCGGTGGACTACAACTCCCAGAAGCCCTTTGCAGTTCCCGCGTGCGCAGAAGCCGCTGGCGCCATCTTGAAATCTGATCCTCAATCTCTGAGCTGGAACGTTAGTGGCGGCGGCTGCATCGGCGGCCCTGAGCTGGGGCGGTGGAGGCGGCGAGAAGAGGAAGAGAGCTCAGAACGCCGTGCCGGTGGCGGAATGGCCGAAAGCGGGATGGCAGGTCCAGAAGAAATCCGACGCCACGGTCGCTTGGCATCCCCTTGAGTCTCCCGCCCGCGGACAGCGGGTCCAGAGGGGCGGGGACGCGCGCTCCCCGCGAGTGGTACCCAGAACGGAGCGCGCGTGCGCGCCCAGGTAGAGGCACAGGTGTGGGGCAGCCGGGAGAGCGGGTGCCCAGGGGCATGGCGTGCCACCCCGCGGAGCCCCCGAATGAGTGAGCGCCTCCCAGCGCGTCCCATTCGTCCTTATCCCCCGCCCATCCCTTCCCAGCTCATGCCCTCCCGTCCCTGGGAATCCAGGCACAGCCAGGACCGAATATGAAGGAAATCTGCAGGATCTGTGCCCGGGAGCTGTGCGGCAACCAGCGGCGCTGGATTTTCCACACCACCACCAAGCTCAACCTCCAGGTGCTCCTGTCCCACGTCCTGGGCAAGGATGTCTCCCGCGATGGCAAAGGCGAGTTTGCCTGCAGCAAGTGCGCTTTCATGCTGGACCGCATCTATCGCTTCGACACCGTCATCGCCAGGATCGAAGCCCTCTCCATTGAGCGCCTACAAAAGTTGCTGCTTGAGAAGGAGCGCCTCAAATTCTGCATTGCCAGCATGTACAGGAAGAATAACGATGACCCCAGCACCGAAGCCAAAGTAGGGAATGGGACTGTGGATATGTCCAGTTTACCAGATGTCAGATACACGGCTCTGCTCCAGGAAGACTTTGCATACTCTGGGTTTGAGTGCTGGGCAGAAAATGAGGACCAGACTCAAGAAGCTCACAGCTGCCACACTTCAGAGGGCCCTGGAAACAGGCCCAGGAGGTGTAGGGGCTGTGCTGCCTTAAGGGTTGCTGATTCTGACTATGAAGCCATTTGTAAGGTACCCCGAAAGGTAGCCAGAAGCATCTCCTATGGGCCTTCTACCAGGTGGTCTACCAGTATATGTACTGAAGAGCCAGCCTTGTCAGAGGTTGGGCCACCAGACCTATCAAGCACAAAGGGACCAGCAGATGGGGAAAGCATGGAAGAAGGAACTCCCGGTTCCTCTGTGGAATCTTTGGATGCTACTGTACAGGCCAGCCTTCCACAACAGAAGGATGAGGAACCTGAGAGAGGTAGTAAAGAACTCCCAAAGTGTGATTGCTGCTCAGATGATCAAGCGATCCAATACACATGTGGCCACAAGCTGGAACTAGTGCTTAACATGATTAAAGGTTTTGACTATAAGCCCATCCAGAGCCCCCGAGGGAGCAAGCTTCCTATACCAGTGAAATCCAGTCCACCTGGAACCAAGCCTGGCCATCTCACGGCAGATGGGACCAGTCCCAATTTCCTAAACAGGCCTGTGAAATCCCTTTCCAAGACACCTGTGGGTTGTTCCCTGGAGATTTCTGAACTGCAAGAACTGTGGGATGATCTCTATGAGGACTATTTGCCGCTCCGGTTCCAGGTAGATGATACGTAATACTATGACAATTCAGTTTTATCAGATGATGCAACTAGTTGTCTCCAGACTTTCACATGACTTCTGATTAGTCAAAGTTAACCAGCAAAGTTAACCAGTCAAGTATTCCAATTCTATCCTTCCTTGACTTTCATGCTCCCCATATTTTTCTCACTACTTTTTGGTGTGTAGATCAATCCATTTGCTTCTTTGATTCTTCATGCAACATCAGTTGACCTCCAAAAAAATTATTTTTAAACAAAAAGATTCAATCAACACTAAATTCTTAGTAAATGTTGTTTCTAAAAAAGGGCAGGCAGCCTTTGCTCTAATGCTGTCCCTCTCTTGTTTACCTCTTCCTCTTTTAGTTTCACAACTTGATTGATCCTTTTCATTGTCAGTCAGAGGGCTAGTTTTTTCTTTCTCACAGACTAGCCTGGAACAGTAATCTTTTTGTGTTCAAGTGCTCCCAAAGTGATTGTAGCAGATGGTGGAGTTTGAGGAAAATCCATTAATTAGTAAAATGCTACCAGAAAAATGTTTTTGTTCAGCTGCTGTACTTATTGTAATTAAGGGGATCATTTGGGGGTTCTTGTTCAAGATGGTTTGTTTTATCCCTTTAGTCTTTTTTTAAATTGTTTTAAAGGTCTTGGGGATTAAAATAAGATGTTACTTAAAGCATTTAGGTGAAAGTCACTCCCAGTCATCAATCCCAGGTGCATTTGTGCTGAGTATATTTTTCATGAAACTGAGGTTTTTACATACTTGTTGTCTTATGGCAAGAAGACCACATCAACTAGTATTTTGATTTCACTTTAATGACTTGGGAGAGGCAATTGGTCTTAATTCAACCCAGACGGTAGAGAGGTGCCATTTTGTTTCTATAGTAACCATAAATACTAGATGCCTATAGTTTTCTTTCAGTACTTTTAGAAACAAATCATACTTGTTCAATAATAGTATAAGTACAAATGGTACAGGTACAAATGTTGTCACCTAGAGTGAATACTTAGAAATTATTTTAGAGCGCTGTGAACTAACAAAAGCAAGGACATGAGTTTTATTACCTGAAGACTTGATGCCAAATTAAATTTCCCTAGTATCAAAATAGTTTCCAAAGCGGTATCTTCTCATAATAAAAAAAAATAAGAAAATATATATAGTATTTAAATATTGTGCACAGTATGTAAGGCATATCTGTGAAAATTCTGTGGAAAAAAATTTATAAATACAAGGTAGAGTACTATTTATATTGTTTTTTATTTTCTGCCTTTTAAAAGCCAACTGTTATGCTAGGGATGGATATATTTTCCTTTTATGCTTGTTCCTTTCATGTACTTTCAGGTGGAAATAATCCCAGTAATGATTACTATGTTGCTTGTGTGTATGTAGTACTTCATACTACATACATTCCCCCATTTCACATGAGGGAGTTAAGACTCAGAGAGATTAAGAAGCCATTTATTATGCGAGACATCGTCACAGGTAATGTTCAGTGCTTTTATAGCGATTATGCAGAAGTAATACTTGCCTAGGCAAGGTGGAAGGAGGAAATACTTCATTTCACAGGTCGGTAATAGCTAAGGCAGAAGAACAAAGACTGGGAAAGCATAGACCCAATCAGAAGAGTTTTGTCTTCATTTTCAACCACTGCTCACATTTTTGAATTGCGAGGTAGCACATCTTGTAGTCTAACCCTCTTATTTTACAAATGAAGACATTGAGTCTCCAAGAAAATTGTGACTTGCCTCAGAGTCACCTCTAGAAACTAGATCCCCTAAATTCTTAATATTATGCTTTTCCTTCTCTGCTACACTGGCTGAAATACTCTTTAAAGGTGGGAATTCTTAAGAGGATTTCCCAGTCTCTTCACGGTAACCAGAGTTACAGAAGGATTTGGGGGATTCTGTAAAATAAAATGTGGTCATACTGGATATGTTTTAATATGCCTCCATTTTATTACCTCCAGAAGTTTCACAAAGGTTCAGGATATGAAAAGCAGCATTTGAACAACATGGCCATTGTATGTGGCCTCCCTGCTAGCTAGCATCTCCTTGCGTGAATCAGAATATATAAGAATTAGAAAAGGACCTTAGAGATGATCTAGACCAAAATCTTCATTTTATAGATGAGAAGGTAAGTTGCAGATTTTCCCCAAGTCATGAAACTTGGGACTACCCTATTTCCCACCTCTGCTAGGATCACTGTAACAAAATGCCTCCCTTTATCCCATTGTTTGTGAAATAACATCATGACCAGATGAAAGAGAAGAATTGTAGAAGCTATTTTATTATTCCAAAATCGGCAATAATGGGAAATAAATTCCAGAAAGATGAATGGAATTTGCAGTATTATTTCTAAATAAAATCGGTGATCCGTTTTGGAAATTGGTCCTGTTACTGCTTTCACTAGTGCTTCTTAGCAGGAGTGCTTTGTACAGAACCAGAGCTGAGTGGAATAGAGGGAAGAAGAGAGGAGCATTTCTCTTTTGTCTTGTCAGGCCCCTTAAATGGATAGAGACCTGTAAATGTGGTTTTGGTATCCCTTGCTTTAAAATTAGAGAGAAAAAGTCTAAGTAAACCAATGTCTCTGATCTTTTGTTTAATTCTACGCTTTCCTCTGGGACTATCACTCTGTGTTAATAAAGACTGCTCTCAGAGACTTTCTCCTGTAAGCTGATTTTCTCTGTGAAAAATATCCTAATATTTCTACCTATTGATTATGTGAATCGATTTCATTCTTTCCCATGTTTTTGCCAAGAATTCATGCTGTTAGCATTTTTTTTTTTTAGGTAGGTATAAAGTTATATTTTAGAGACCTCTTTTCTTCATTGTCTGGTTTTGAACTAGAAAGGCCCTGGGGATATGCTTTCTTTCCCAAGTAGCCTTTCAGCTTTCTGGTACATCTGGCATTTTCCCCTTTTCAGATAAATACAGACAGCACAAGATGTTTTTGATATTTGCAGCAAACTTTGTAGTGACTGAAATGAATCTCTCCTTTGTTGGAGCACTTGGCTTGTTGTAGTCATAGTTCCTGGGCCACCCTTTGGAAGTTGACAAGAGTCCAAAGGGCCATCAGTCCAGGATCTTCTATTGTCATTCTGTTGTCTGTCTTCCATTTATTAGCAGCCTGAATTGAAAATTACGGCAGCATGAGGTCTGGGTCTTGTTATTTTGAGGGTGAAGCAGTGCTTTTTAACTGGAAGAATCTGAGTTAACAGTAATAATGTCATAGCCTTAGCCTTAGATCAAAGAGTTGGCATTTGGCTAGCCACCAGGCCCAGAAGTGGTTTTGCTTTCTAAAGCAAGGGAGTATTTATGGGTTCTATCTCTGGGCTAAGTGATTTCATTTTCAAATTGCATTATCATTCCAATGTCATTCTAACAGCTCACCAGATCTAGCAATTTAGATAATGTTGAACCAAAGTATTGCAGGTTGAAGACTGGATAAAACTTTCACAATTCACTCTTGTAATAAGTATTTGATGCTTAAACATATTAAAATACAGTTACTAGCATAATAAAAATACAAGTTCACAGTCCTCAGGTTAAGAACCCTTTCTCTAAAAAAAGGATTTTTTTCCAATACATAGGCATTTAGAACTGGAAGGAAATTTAAGAGTAAGATTGTTTTTTGAACCAGGCTTGTGAATCATTGCAATAAAATATCATTGCAGTAAGAAATCTCTCATTGCCAGTGTGGACTGTCATCTGTTCTGCAACTCAGATCTTGGGAGCTGCCAGAGGCACTGAGTAGAAGTTAAAGTTACTTTTACCAGGGTTTGACAACTAGTAGGTGTCAGAGGTGGGACTCAAACCCAGATTGCCCTGATTCTGAGGCTATTTTCATGACCCAGCCTAATTTAGAATTAAAAACAAAGACGAAACATCCAGTTTCTCAATCTTTAGGGAATCCAGTGACAAGATATTCATCAGGATGACTGGGGATGACCCAAGTTGAGGCAATTGGGGTTAGGTGACTTGCCCAAGGTCACACAACTAGTGAATGTCAAGTGTCTGAAGTGAGATTTGAACTTGGGTCCTCCTGAGTCCTGCACTGGTGCTCTATCCACAGCACCACCTAGCTGCCCCAACCAAATTAGCACTGTGAAGATGGATAGGTCTCAATCTCTGTTTTAAACATATAAGTAGCTGCTGATTAATTGTTTTTAGGAAAAGATTTAGGTCACTGGTACTTTTATCTTGTTGGATTTGCATTTCACTTGTTTTTTTAGACAATTTATTACTCCATTTTACTCCCAGGCTTCCATTTCTAATTCCTGGGTTTTCTGATTTCTATGCCCATTAAATCATCTGTCATGTGAATAACAATATGAATGATTTGCCCTCACTAGATTTTCCAGAATTTTGAGAACATTAATAAATTGTGATTTTTATCTTAACCCTTTTGAACATAAATAATTGGTATATTGGTATTCCTACATTTTCCCTATCTTTGACCTTCACAACAAGCATTCAAGCTATGCTTCAGAGAGCACAACTGTGATGGTCTGGCCATGTTGTTCGAGTGCAAAATATATGCTTGCCAAAAAGATGATTTTATGGAGAACTCACATGGAGCAGGCAATCACATGGTGGTCAGAAGAAGCGATACAAGGACAGTCCCAAGGTCTCTCTCAAAAACTTTGGATTTGACTGTGCAACATGGGAGACACTGGCACAGGACCACCCAGCATGGCATGCCCACATCAGAAAGGGTGCTGTGCTCTACAAGCAAAGCAGAATTGAGTCAGCACAAAGGATGTGCATATTTGAAGTATCCACCTCAAAAATTCATATGGGCTATCTGTGCTCAACGTGTGGTAGACCATTCTGAGCTCATATTGGTCTGATCAGCCACAGTCAGAAACACTGAAACTTCACTTTATCTTGGTGATGTCATTTTAGTCCTCTTTGAAAATGAAGAACAACAACCAAGTGACATTTCAGACTTCCTGTACTCTGATTATCTTTCTAGACCATGTGATATAAATTTGTCTCTGAAGTTGCACATTTTAAGGGATGTACTTGGTAGAAGGTTTAGTAATACTTTATTCTAACTCCAAACACTGTTCTGAGAAATGTTGTTCATAAATTACTTTTTAATTCATTAGCTATAAGGAAATAGGCTTGTTTTTAGCCATCCCCATTAAAAACCTTTCCTTTTAAAAAAATTATTATTTTTCCAAACCCCAGACTGAGCTGTTTTATTTAATATGATATGAAATCAGTGTCACTGTAGGGAGGGATCCATTTTTAATGAATCCAGGGGATCCTTGTTTCTTGTAAAAACTGAAAGTCAAGATCTCTTGTTAAGAGTTTGATTTGATTATTCTGTTTCATTTCTTTTAGAATATTACTGAAGAGCCAGTCCAACAAAAGGAGCTGAATTCCAATGAGGCCACCATGACCCAACCTTGTGTGCCTGATTCTCATTTGGCAGAACTTCAAGACAAGATTGAGCAAACAGAAGCTGCCAACAAGGTATGGCTTCATCTGGGGCAAGCTTGGATTGGCAGTCATGGAAGGCCATTTCTGGTACCCATGCAGCCCAAATGTCCTTGTCAGTTTCAACCAAGCATTCCTACAAAATCTGAGTAGTTTTCAGCTACTACTTTAGAGAATATTTCCTTTGACATTTTTATTTCTCTTGAGAATTATAGTTTGTTCACAATTAAAGTCTATGCTTAGTACTAACACTGCACCTGAAAACTGAGAAGTTTGTATGCTCTGGTTTGACTCTTAGCCACCTTTTATAAAAAGCAATACCCTCCTATTTCTCTCATTTACCTCTGCTGATTCACTTAAGGGTTTAATGAGTACTATTCATAGTGAAGTAACAGGAGTCTAGGTCCCTGGTTTGTATTTCCTGGAATCTCAATGGCAGCCAGAGGTTTGGGAGGAAGGATTTTGTGGCAGAGGGCCTGGAAAAACTATTCCTGATCATCAAACTTTTTTTTTGCCATGTACAGATTTTACAAGAGAAAATGAATGAAATGAGCTGTCAACTAAAATCTGCCCGGGAAGCATCCCAGAGGCAGGATTGTACGATTCAGAACCTCAGTCAATCCTTGAAAAGCAAGGAGAGTGAGGTAAGAAATACTGAGGAATGGTCAGTGCTTCCTTCAGCCTCATTCTGCTGGCTCAGGCTGCTCAATTGCCATTCTGCAGTCTGGGACCAGCCTCTTATTCTGTTACCTATGAAGTACTCTATTTTCACTCATACTGTCCTCTCCCCACCCCTCCTTTGCCTCTGGAATTCCTTCTAATCATTGGAAACTCAACTAAATACCACATCTATCAGGTCTTCCTTGAGCCACCCTAGTTAATGACTACTCCCTCCCGTTCTTACTGCCAGACCTCACATCATACGTCTCTGATAAGCTCCCATCTGATCTTCTGTATTGTTGATATCTACATTTACTCTGTTTGGCTTTTAAAGGCCCTTACAACCTGGCCCCTTCCTACCTTTCCAATTTTCTTACATCTTATTCCCCAACATGTACTTCTTGATCCTGTGACACTGGCTGTTTCTTGTATAAGATGTGCTGTCTCCAGACTTTGGCTGTTTTCTCTAGACCTGGAATAACATCCCACTTCATCTTGCCCTCCTGATTTCCCTAGTTTTCTTCAAGTCCCAGTTAAAATCTCATCTTCTTTGGGGAAGATATAGAAGTCTGCCCCAATCCTCCTAATTCTGGTGCTTTCCCTCTATTGGTTATTTCCAGCTTATCCTGTCTGTAGCTTGTTTGTACATAGTCTTTTCCATTTGTCTACCCCATTGGCCTGTGCTCCCTGGTCTTTTGCATTTAGCATTTTGTGTACTGTTTGGCATATAGTAGGTACTTAATAAATGCCAATTGACTGAATGACTATTTATTTGCCATTTCCTCTACTAGACTATAAGCTTTATGAGGACAGGCTTTCTGTCTTACCAAAACTTTTATCTGTCAACATTTATCATAGTTCAGTACATCATAGATATTTAGTAACTGCTTATTGATTCTATGGAAGTAGGAAACTTTCCTTCAATAATAGTAGAAACTGATTTTTTTATAGTGGAAAATTGGGCTAAATCCATTGTATCATGACATAGATTTGTTGGCGTTCGCCCATGGTTAGGGAGGGAGTGAGCTTCATGTTTAGCTCCTTCCTTTTTTGTCTGGCCTAATGCTGTGGGCTGCTGGGTCCTCTTACCTATTCCGGATCTTTGGTGGCCAGCCGGATAAACATATGAGAAGAGACCACCAGAGTGAAGCAGAGTTGTAGACTCTATTACGGATACAAGCTACATGTCAGCATGCAGGGCGAGTTCTCCTCGTGGGAGCCCCCTTCTCCTTCCCGAGAAGAAAGGAAAACCCACCTCTTAGGCTTTCCTGTCCCCAGTTAAACTCTCCTAGCTGCATAGTTTGCTCGTGGACAGGATGCTCTCGGCCCCTTAGCCAATTAACAAAAGGTGTGCTCAGACCATGGACCAAACTCAAGGGTGGGATGTTCTCCCCAGCAAGTTCCCACTGAGAAGAGGTGGAAAACAAGAAAACTCATGTCTCACTCCTCAATTCCCAGCTGTTCTCTGGGGAGGGGGCCTCGTGAGAGCTCAGCAGTTAAGCCCTCACCTTTACCTGACCCGAGATTGTTCATGTGAGAACTGAGCTTGTGCCTTAACACTTTATAATCTTTCAGACTGAAGAGCTGTACCAAGTGATTGAAGGTCAGAAGGACACAATGACCAAGCTGCGGGACATGCTGCATCGAAGCCAGCTCGGACAACTTCAGGTAAGTGAGCCTTGCCTGGGCTGCCAAAGGGGCTGGGCAGGGCTTAGCATCCCCACCTTTATTTTGTTGGTTTTATGCTCAACTGTTGGCTCAATCCCGATTGTCAGACATTTTCTTTCCTCTTCTCAGTCCCTAGAAGGTGGGTCCCCAGCCCAGCAGCAGCTGGCCCTGCTCGATCTCCAGAATGCTTTATTCTGCAGCCAGCTAGAGGTACAGAAGTTTCAGAGGGCATCCCGGCGGAAGGAACGGCTCCTTGAGGATGCCAGGCGGAACCTTCAGTTCATGGAGGCTACAGCTCAGGGGCTGGAGCAGCAGATGGAAGCAGCACGGACCCACAATCAGGTAAATCATTAATCCATTTGTGGCTGCAAAATTGACTTTCCCTGTACCCACCACTTCTTAGCACCAAGGTTTGCTTTACTTATAATTTATAAGCACCTTTAACCATCAGCCTTATTTCAGGAATTCAACAAAGCCTTTATTTGACATTTTGTAACTGAAGTCAACCAGGTAACAGACTTCTTGCTTGGAAAACTCCCCCAAGAGTCTGCTGCCCATTTTAATTTGAAATTATAATGTGCTTTGTAGCCAGTATCTGTTTCCTTGAGGATCTTAATTCAAATTAAGTTTTGAAGATGGAACATTTTGAAGATTTCTGCTGCAATTTCGTCTGGAAAATATTGTAGCTTTTATTTGAGCCCTGAAAGAGGTCACCAGACACTGAGAAATGTCAACTCTGAAGAATCTATTAAAGCCAGAATTTGGAGTTGGGGGGAGTTCTTACTTTTTACTTAGTTCCTTAAAGAAATTGTTTTCTTGACCAAATTTCATCAGTTATTTTAGAGGGCAGTCTATGTGAATATATTGTTTAAAGTTTTAGATGGTCTGACTTAAGGAAAAACAGTTACAGTCTTTACCAGCTCTCTAGGAGTGTAAGCAGTGAAAACAGCCAAACATCCTAAGGCTTCTGAGGATGAGAGCAAATGCTTTGACTGATGACAGATGTTTTTGAGCTTGCTGACATGATTTGCTTCTTCCTGACTCCTCATCGTCTGAGGAGCAAATCTTAGCAAAGAGATCTCTCTCACCTTAGATATTGTGAGCATCTGTCATATCCTTATTTCTGTAGCATTGTTTTGAGATGGAGGCTTCCTGCCTTCTGCTTAGCCGTTTCCATCCAGTGGGTCTTATGCCGTGAATGCGATCACTTGAGTCAAATGAAAAGGCTTGATCCTCCTCCACTGCGGTCTGTGCTTCCCCCGCTCTGTGCCTAGAATGCTGTCCTGCCCAACACCTGTCTATTGACAGCCTGTCCATCCTCAGAGGCCACTTCCCCCAGAAACACTCTCTTCCTTTCCCTCCCTTTTTCTAATTTCCTCTCCTCAACTCCCATGATGTTCTTTATCTTTATTATGCAGCTGTCATTTTGTATTATAGTAAAATTTTGATTTAAAGTCCTTTGTATACATCTTATATCATGTAATTAATTTTAAGCTGTTTTGTGTTAGGTGACGCAGTGGATGGAGGGCTGGGCCTGGGGTCAGGAAGACTCAAGTCCAAATCTGGCCTCAGACACTTACTAGCTGTGGGACCGTGAGCCTATCACTTAATCTCTGTCTACCTCAGTTTCCTTATCTGTAAAATGGGGATAGTAATAGCACCCACTTCCAGAGCTGTTGTAAGGATTAAATGAGATGATATTTATAAAGTGCTTAGCACAGTGCTTGGCACATAGTGGGTACCAGATAAATGCTAATACTATTACTGCCTTTGCATCTCCTCTGAGGCCTAGCTAGCGAGCTTCCATGCACAGGGAAGACACTTGATAAGTATTTATTCATTTGAAAGCTTACACTTTTACTTATGACAGAAAATGCTGTCCACATCCAGAGAAAGAACTTGGAAATCTGAATGCAGAACAAACCATATTGTTTTCATTTTTTTTTGTTTTTTTCTTTCTTGTGGTTTTTCCCTTTTGTTCTGATTCTTCTTTCACAGCATGACTAATGTGAAAATATGTTTAACTTGATTGTACATGTATGTCCTATATCATGTTGCTTGCTGTCTGGGTGGGGAGGGGGAGGAGAGGAAAGAAGGAAGAGAAATTTGGAATTCAAAATCTTATAAAAATGAATGTAGAAGCGAGGCAATAAATAGTTTCAAAAAGAAAGAAAAAGAAAGCTTACCCTTTTAAGCAGCCACCTTGCACTGGTTAAGTGAAAGCAGATTTTGCTGATAAAAGTTGTGTGTTTTATTCAGGAATTGCGAAGTGCCCTGCAGCAGGTACAGGAGGATTTGCGCAGTAGGAACAAGCAGCTTCGCCTGCTGGAGGGCATGAGATGCCGTGAGACCCAAGCACAAGAGCAGAGCATTCATCGTCTGAACCACAGCCTTCATCAGAAAGACCAGCTTCTGCAGGTGGGCCGGTGTCATGAACATTCGAGTTGGGTCAGAGCCTTGCAGATTCCTTTTACTGATTCCTGTGACTTGAGTTTATGAATAATTATCAACCAGATCTGAGGTCTTGTTGTATCTAGAACTGTGGACTGGGCCTAGGGTGATGGGGTAATATCTATGAAATAGAAGATGTGAGTCCTACCATCACGAAGACTCCCTGGGAACCCAACCAAACAGGCCTAGGCAATCCTTACCAAGACTTATGCAACCCTCCATGTTGGTGGCCAGATCCGTGATTATCTTAGCATTGGTGAACTCCATGAAGTTCTTCTAGGACAGACAGGCAGTATCATGCAAGGCTCCTTGACCCTTGGGAGTCTGTGTGACTTACCTAGGATCACATGACCAGGGTGAGTCAGACCTAGGACTAGAACCCTGGTTTGCCTCACAGAGAGGCCAGCCCTGTAGCCGCTATGCCACAGTGCCTCTCCCAAATATAAGTAATCATTATAGGAAGTGGACAGTTAAGGGAAAGCCAGGACCTGAGAACAAAGTGCCAAGTAGGCAGACATAGGGAAAGATCCTTTCATTCTATCTGAAATTGATGTTTTTTATTAGAGTCCACATATCCCATGCTGGGTTTGCCATGGCTGCTTATCACATGGCACACTGGGGTGCCTCAGTGAATTTTATCCAGCTTAGTATTCTGTTTGGGGGCACAGGGGATATTGTGGAGAAGAGCATAGGTGTCCTTTATGAATTAAGCAACCTTGGCTTAGACATCAGAAGGTTAGGAATGTATCTTTAACTTTTCCTTCATAACATATCTGTCATCCTAGGGTTGAAGCAGTAAAATTCCTTGGGCTTTATTTTAAAAAACCCAATCCATTTCCAGACTTTGAGGCCCCAGGTAAATATGGGTAGAGTGAAAATCACGTGTGAGAGGCTGTACAACACGAAGAATGTTATACTTCAGGCTCATGGGAAGCAGAGGTCCCAGGTGCTCCTCTGGATTACAGGGAGCACAGCAGGACCTACTTAAGCAAACTGGCAGTTCAGGAAGATGGGAAAATGACCCATTTGTGCTCCTTTTGGTCTCAGTAGAGGATGTTCTGCTGATGGTCCACCAGTGATGGTCCACCAGAAGCTATCCTCTTACCTTCTTTGTGCCTGCTTATTATCTTTCTTCTCTACATAGGAGTTTGCCCTTTTCCAGCCTCGTGGGGCCCACATTAGGTGTAAGACAGCCTAATGGTTTTAACCATTGTGATCCCATCCTTTTGTCAGCTGGTTGACTTTCTTAGGCTTCTGGGCCTCAAATAGGTGACTTTATTACTAAGAAATAGGGAGAAATAAAGATAAGCCACCTTGAAATGTACCTCTTTGCAAAAGTTGAAGATTTGCTGTGTAACCTTAATCATTGTGCTATCTTTTCCCATATAACTATGGGAAATTCTTTCTGGATCTCACTAGGAATACCGAGAACTCATGCAATATCAAAACAACGCAGAGAAAAGCCTTGAGTCAAATGAAATGATGCTTGAGAAACTTCGACATCGCATCCAAGATAGAGATGTTGCTTTAGAGGTAAATCAAATATAATTCTGCTGCACTTACAAGAAAGACCAAGATAGAGAATTTCCTATCTATTGAGTATAATGCCTTTACATTGGGAGATGTAAAATTAAATATGTGATCTGTTGACAGAACTGATACTATTTTCCCTTTTTTTCATGTTTTTTTTCCCTTTTGTTCTGTTTCTTCTTTCATAACATGACTAATGTGGAAATGTGCTTTACATGAAAAAATAGAATGTTCTCTGTTCCTCACTTTCAATTGTACTGGAACATGTGGCCATTTGGGCATCAATTCTTCTGGAAGCCCAATATTTTTTTCTAAAGCTTCCCACTTTAATATCATTATCAAATGAAATAATATTTGTACAACACTTAACACAGTAGTTGGCACATAGTAGGAAGTAACAAAAAATGCTAATACCCTACTCTACCATTTCCTGGCAGCGGGCTATTGATGAGAAGTTTTGTGCCTTAGAAGAAAAAGAAAAAGAACTACACAAACTTCAACTTGCTGTGAGAGAGCGAGATCATGATTTAGAGAGACTCCAAAGTGTCCTGTCTTCCAATGAATCTACCATTCAGGTGGGTACTGCACCCAGTCATTCCCTATTCTGTTTCCCTCATGCTAGAATGAAGTACCACTCCTTGTCTCCATTTTGCAGAATCAAAACTCTATCCTTATCAGTTTCCTATAAAGATGAAAAACCAGGCAGTCATTGCTTGTTTTCTTCTGGGAGGAACAAACACCATGCTCTTGTAGTGACATGTGGCTTTGAGGAGTTCGCAGTTTACCAGTCTTGAGTTGGCTCTAAAATGTCAACGTTTAGTCTGCAAAATTTCTCCCAGACTGAATTAAATTGGTACTTGAGGCTTTAATATTTCAAGCCCTTCTTAAAAAACTTGCCATCCTTTCAGGTTCCATTCCACCTTCCTTCTAAAACCCTGGCCCCACATTACCCACTTTATGTTTTCTTCAGAATCTTAGTCATCAGGGTTGGGCATTTCTAACAACATCAGGTCATGTGACATTGCTAGGTTTGATGCTGCATTTTTCCTTTGAGAAACAATGTGAAAAGTTGAATCCACCCTATATAGGAAAAGTTGAACTTTGCTTACAATAAGTAAAGAAGAAACCTAAACTACATTTTTGTCTTATGTCATTGAAAAATGATTCCTTAACTCCTGGTTTTCATTTTCTCTCTTTGTGGCCACAGAGTATGGAGAGTCTTCTGCAGGCTAAAAGTTTAGAACTGGAGCAATTATCAGTTACCTGCCACAACCTTCAGTGGTTGGAAGAAGAAATGAAGAGGAAATTCAGCCACTGGCAGAAGGAGCAAGAGGGCATTGTCCAGCAGCTGCAGATGTCTCTCCATGACAGGAACAAGGAAGTGGAGGCAAGGCTTTGTAGTTAGCTTGCGGTGATATCTTGACAGGTAGCTGGTTTCCCAGGGTTGCCCATGGTCCTTTCAGTGCTGTGTTATGATACCCTATGAGGTCTGGGAATGTGTGGACCATTTTTGATTTCTCTTGTCACTGAATAAATGGACATGTCATTGTGCTTGTCTTCCTTCCTTCTCTCTAGAATGGGTGGGGGAATAGTTACCTCCTTAACAGGAGTAACATGAGAACTGATGAGATTTATATTTTGCATAGAGCTACTAGAGAAAGGAAACATATATACACACCTATCAGGCTATTGGGGATAGTGTGATACACCCTTTTTTCTTTCTTTGAAGCCAACTTTTGCTCTCTTGGAGGTTTGTGAGCAGAAAACTAATTATTTTCTGCTAACTCCAAGTAAGTCGTTGTTAGCCCTTAAAAAGCAATGACTATTTCTCAGACTAATCTTGATCTGTAAGTTGTCATTTTAAACATTCTTGTCATATAATTCAGTGTATAATTCGAGTGGTCAATGATTTCTGAATCTCTTCCATAGACCAGAGATTGACAAGCCTTTGTAGCCAACAGCCATAAGTTGGCATAGATGAAGGATGGCATCATCATTCTCTCTTCTTTTCAAAATTTCTTCTCTGTCTTTCCCCTCAGGATCTTAGTGCAACATTGCTTTGCAAGCTAGGACCAGGGCAGACTGAAGTTGCCAAAGAGTTGTGTCTGCGCCTGCAGCGGAAAGAAAGGATGCTGCAGGACCTTCTGGGAGAGCAAAATAAGCAAGTTCTGGAGCATGAGATGGAGATCCAGGACCTGCTCCAGTCTATGAGTACCAGGGAGAAGGAGAGCCAGGTGAGGACTAGTTCAGGCTTGAAAGACATTCAGTCGTGGAGAACACCATTATCTTCAAACAAGAAATAGCTCAACATGATTACAGGACATTTATCTACATACCCACTCATTTTTTTTCCACCCCCAAAAGCAGTATTTTCTTTCCGAGAGGAGCATTAATAATTTCTGAATGATCATAAAATAAAATAATTGAGGCTCTTTATTTTGAGATGATGAAACCAAAGGAAGGAATTGAAATTTTCTTTAGAGATCATATTGAGACACATGAAGGTTATACACCTATGTCAACAGTGGTTATTACCCGGATCCCCCAAAAGCCCAAATATCAGCCTTTAACTTTAGTGTGAAATGTCTTTTCTCATTCCTTAAAGGTTCTTAGAAGATCTTAGATTTTTGTCAGAAAAAAAAATTCCTACAGAGACTGACTAACCTTGGACTAAAACACTGAATATAGCCTAATGACTTTCTCTTAGCTTACAACTTGAGTAATTCTGTTTGTCATTTTTTTAAAAAAATATTTTATTGCTGATTTATTTTTACATTCCTTTCTCCACATATATTCCTTTCCCCAGCTCCTTGGTTCACCATTAATTTTTTAAAAGAAGGAAAAAAACAGTTCAGCAAAACTAACCAACACACTGGCCAAGTCTAATGGTGTTTGTACTGTTCCACACACTTTGTCCTCCACCTTTGCAAGGAATAGAGGCCTGTTTTCTCATTTCTTCTCTAGGATCAACCTTGGTTATTATAATTTCATTTCTTCTTGATGCTGCTAGGAAATAAAGACCATTTCTGTAGTTCATTCAGACCAGAAGTGGTGCGCCGACTTTCTTCGCCTTATAAAACCATAATGACCTATGGCAATGAGACCACCAACTGACTTTGTCATGTTGTACATGTTGGGTTTTCCTGATAATTTGATCTGATGATCAATTTCATCTGGACAGTCCTAGAACAAAAAAAAAACCTATGATAGCTTAACCATAGGAAGAGTAACAAGCATTCCAATAGAAAATAAATAGTGCTTACAAGAAGGAGGTGTCTCTATACTCTTTTCCCTGATAGTTACATTTTCAGCTTGCCTGAGTTCCGGTGACTGGCAGGAGCCCTCCTTAGCTTTCCTTTTTAAACTAGGTCTTCCCAACCTGTTGGACAAGTTTGCCTTTCCAAGGAAAGGTCCCTCAAGGCATGGTCAGTTTACCATACAACCAATGAGACATGACTCCAGTCCCTACATCTGGATTCTCTTTCTAATGTTATGCTGCTGTATATATTCCCTTTTTCAGCTCGCTTTGAGGAAGATGGTGCAAGCCCTGATGGAAAGGAGCACTGAGGTGCAGACTTTGCGCCAGCACATCAGAGGGAAGAACCTGGTAATGTTCCCTCCACAAAGGGTTGTTTGTTGTGGAATCAGACGGGTTGATGTATGTTGAACACTTAGCCAGCCTAAAGCATGATGAGACCCTCAGGTGGTATCATGTTATTATGTCACAGGGGTTCAGCACAAGCCAGCTGGCTGAAGTTACCACGTCCATTGGCCGCTACCATGAGGAGCGACCTGTCCAGGTGAGAATCATGACATGAGGGCGACATTTCAGTTTTCACTGGGTCCATTTATTCTTGAATTGTGCTCTTAAGAATAACAACACTTTAATCTTAGATTATGACAAGTCCTTTTGGCTTTTCAAGGTTTAGATTAATTTTTCCTGCTAATACCCTTTCATATGGAGGACTTCATGGATATTAAATGTTCCCTAAGTTCCCTTTCTTTCCTTATTTTTAGGAAACAGTGCATGAAAACATTAAAGACAAACTTACTTCAGTGACTGCTAAAGGTGATGCCAGCACATCCGGACTTCAGTCAGGCAAGTACCACATTTATCATCACATCTTTCCTAGAATTATGTTAGCACATTTAACTAAAGTCATTCACGTCTTTAGTCACCTAAATGGTAAGAATGATTCTGGATGTGAGAGGGAAACCATCTCAGGTGAGGTGTTCTATGCAGAACCAGCCTCAGGGATGATGATCCAAGGAGGCTTCCTGCCTTTGGGGCAGCCTTCCTGCCCGATGAGATCTGGGCTATGATTCAGGGAAACAGCTTGCAGGGGGAAAGAGATTTCTTCCCACACCCCCCAAAATTACTATGTCATATGTAGTGTAGTGACAAGTCAGGTTACAGATTTGGTAGAACAGGCATGTTCCATACTATTGGGGAAGCCAAAATTTTGTTTTTGATTTATAATCTCCTGTAGATATGCAGTGTTTTATAATTGTTATACAAGTCATTAATCACAAAACATTTTATATGCATTATAAACCATACTGGGATTTTGTTGCCCATCTACCCCTAGAATCCTAGAAATTTGTGAACTGCTGTCTTTATTTATTTACAAGATGGATGTTTAGGCTATGAGAGATTGGTGGTTATTATAAGCTACTAAACCCAGGGATAAGCAGCAAGGGTCAGTGGTACTGTGACAGGTTTTTAACCTCTGTGAGCATTCTGTGTTTTTTTATAGGAAACATCGAAACCTCTGCAGAACTGGAGAAGGAACTGATTCACGCCAAAGAGGAACTTGAACTCATAACAAGAAAAGAAAGAGAAAGTAGGGTGAGTTGTGGGTGCAGGCTCATCTTCAAAGTGTTTTTCCAAAGTCGGTTTAAACCAGTTTTGGCTCCTTCAGTCCTGGTACTCTTGAGTTAGATAAAAGGTACTTGTTTTACACAGTTGGAATCATTAAAATTGCTCATAATGGTTGTTTCAAATATAAATCATGGTAAAGTAGAAAAATCATTTGCAGAAATGGAATTATTTGCCAATTATGATGTTAATACTATAGAATTTAAAAAATGGAAATATAGAGCAATAGAAATTATACTTTTGGATCGGTTTTCTTGGGACAGAGACTTTTTCCTAATCCCTCACACTTTCATTTCAGCAACTCAGCAAACACTTACTAATGTCTACAAGGGGAAAAACATTCTGCCAGTACCAGGGATACAAAGACAAAACCCTGAACCATTCGACACTGTCATGCTGCTGGTTTTATTGGGAGACATCATATGTAAAGAAAGAAGGAAATGGCAAATAATTTGAGGAGAAGGAGAAAGTGGTAACAGTCAGGGGTCAAGAAAAGAGTCTTGTAAGAAGGTGACAGCACTGACCTGAGCCAAACCTTGAAGGAAGCTTAGGATTTAAAAGCAGGGAGAGGAGTTGGGTACCTTTTGGCATGGGAGGAAGCCTGTTCTGAGGAGCAGAAACTAGAGGTGGAGTATTGAGATGTAGAGATCAAGAAATAAGCCAATTCAACTGCCAATTCAGTGCAGGAAAGGGAATAAGGCCAAGACTGGCCTTGGTGTGAAAGAATCTCAATGCCAATTGGAGGAATCTGCATAAAAAAAGTGATGGTGGGTGGACAGTCAGGAGCCACAGGAGATTTTTGAGCCAAGATTGACTAGGTTGGATCTCTGTCTTAAGGAGTATTATTTTGGCAGCTGACTAGAAGTGAGGTTGAAGAGGAGAGAGGTTTTAGGCAGGGATTCCAGCTAAGAGACTTTTGTGATAGCCCAGGCAAGAAACAATGCTGAGGCCTGTGAACTAGAGCGTGAGTGGAGTGAGGGGCACCAGGGCATGAGATTTGGGATGGACGTGACTTGGCAACTGGGCGGGGCTGAGAGAAAAGAGTGCATCCAAGATGGTTGCAAGGTCACTATGTTAGCATTTACCTCTGCAGAATAGAGAGACTGTGACAGATACTGGTGTAGAGGGAAAGATTATGGGTCTTTTCAGGTTGTGCTGAGACTCCCTTAGAACATTCAGGCAGAGATGGCCAACAGGCAGTTAAGGATGTTGGACTGAAGTTTAGCAGACAAATGAGAACGTGATATGTGAGGACCAGCACGTAAACCAGCTCTTCCATACCAGAGATGCAGGGAAGGGAGTCATGGGAAAAGACCGAAAGGATAGTTAGACTCCAGGTATAAACTGAAGAGTTTATGTTATTTGAAGAGGAACTGGGGCAGAGGTGACAGGTCAAACCTGTGCTTTAGGAGCTCCCTTTGGGAGCTGAGCTGAGGTTAGACTGGAGGGAAGAGGAATGACAAGGTCTTACAGAGGTTACAGTCTGTCCCTGCCTTCCTGTCCGGCAGTGCTCTTGTTCATATCTCTTCTCACAGATGCTCCCTAGAGTATCCAGTATGCTGGAGGCAAGTTACAGTTCTGTTAATGTTTCAGTGCAACAATCTGTCATTTGTATTTCTTCCTTCCACTGCATTACCTTGGCCTACCTCCTTTTCTGATCCCTAGTCTGTGATGTACTTTGTCACATCTTGTGCATATACTGTCATCAGTAACATATGGAACCCTCCTTTGTCCACCCTTCGTAGCTTTCTATTGCCCATTGGATCATCAATAATTCTGATTCTTCTGAGGTCATAGTTTTTATACTTAGCAAAATCTAACATCATTGAAAGAATACTTGTATCAACAATGAGCTGCTATGGCAAGGAAGATCTGGGGATCATTTAAAGCCCTGCATAATTTTAAAATACCATCTAGCTCACATTTTCTCTTAAGTTGTGGGCCCAACTCAGCTATATTGTCTACCTACATCTGTGTAAATTATATATAAACTGTACATCATGTTAGTCTAAGTCAATGAACTGCAGATGTAACTCATGTCATAATCTGGGCAGTATGCATTTTTTATCCACTTGATTTTTCCTCTGTGGATTGCTGGGCTGAAGTGTGTGTGTGTGTGTGTGTGTGTGTGTGTGTGTGTGTGTATGTGTGAAATTATTTGCAGTGAATACTGAGGGAACAAAGCTGTACCATCTCTAGGAAGTCACTGCTTAGTCTGGACTTTTTAAAGGATATTCTTTGTGATGCAGGCAAATATCTTTAGTGAACCATGTCTCCCTTGGCTGACGGTGATAGTGAAACAAAATTATCCCCATGCCTAGATCTAGCAAAGAATCTCAAATGACATTAACATATGTATGAGATATATGGTCAAGGAGAGTCTTGTAGAATTTTTTTGCCCCACCAAATCAAATTCACTAACATAGCATAATCTGATTTTCCCCTTATCTACTGAGTGATTTCACACATGCTTTCCTATAGAAAATCATCTTCAGAGACCTTTCTCTTTCCTTCCCATGTTTTCATCAAAGATAGTCATTGTTATCTAGGTAGATAGAGTGTTGTAGATTTTATGGAAATGAGAAAGTCATCAAGTTTCTCCTTCTTTACATGGCACATTAGGTTAAGCCATGGAGTCTAGATATGGTGCTTCTGCTGTTGTTAGTCAGGAGCTACATCTCTTCTGCTTTTCAAGCCTCATACGTAAAATGAGATAGTTGGTCCTAGAATCACAGCAAGGTTCCTTCCAACTCTAATTGCATCATAGAGGCAATAGGAAACTGCTGAAGTCTATTGCTCATTTTGCTATACCAATTCCACAAGCCATAAAGTACTACATAAAATGAATAGTACATGATGAAGCAGAATTGATATGAGGCAAATGTTGGCTGTTTATTACTTGATATATTTTTGAAAATTTCTTAAGAGCTTGTTTCCCTAGTAAAGAGCCTGCCTTCATGGAATGGTCTAGCTTTTTGTTGAAGTCAAACTAATGCCCAGCTAGCTTTTAAACCTTAGCCTCTACCTGTTCCTCTCATTTTTATCTCCTTTTTGGAGTTTCATAAAAATATTTTCCAACAAAAAATGTGACCATTATCCTCATGTCTCTGTGGATGTGAAGTATTCAGGGAATGTTGATGTTATTCATCATTACATTATTGTAATCAGAGATGATTTAATCTTTGGCTGACATATTTACTGAGAGTGGTCAAAGACCAGCAAATGAGATCATTTGAAGATGATGCTACAGAGGACAGCTGCCATGGTATGCCCTCAAGTACCCAGAGCCCTTCATTAACTGCTGTTGTGACAGAAGGTGAAAGGGAGGTGACCTGGGGGAAGATGCTGACCTTAGGATTCCATTGTGATTCACACTTTGTCCACTATGCCTGTAACTTCAGCATGTTCTCTCTTACCAGATGGAACTCTCTGCTCTCCAGTCCATGGTCACTGTGCAGGCAGAAGAGCTGCAGGTTCAAGCTGCTGACATGGAGTCCCTGGCCAGGAACATGCAAATCAAGGAAGATCTAATAAAGGTCTCTATAGGCTTTTGAGCTGGGCCCAGGATGGTCAGAGTCCTGAATGTCCTTAGGGCATCCCAGTCCATCCCATTGGCTGTATTTCTTTCCTTTTGACACCACCCCTAATCCAGAGCTCTACTAATAATATACTTAACAGGATCATATCTGTTAGTGTCCCTTCTCAATAGGGGCTTTCTCTCCTTTGGAGCCTTGCATCTCCATGTGGATGAAAAGGGGACTGTTTCAAGGGTGACAGACCCAGTCATTCCTCAAAATGACTCTGTTTTTTGGTCTCCAGGATCTTCAGATGCAGCTTGTGGACCCTGAAGATATCCCCGCTGTCCAGCGCCTGACCCAAGAAGTCTTGATCCTTCGGGAAAAAGTAGCCTCAGCAGAATCCCAGGGCCAGGAAACAACTGAAAACCGTAGGCATCAGGTAATGATTTCTGATGTCATTTTGGAAACATTGCAGTCTCAATGAATTGTGAAATAGCCAGCTTGTGATGTTTTCATTTGGTAGCAGTGAAGAGATTTTGATCTATTTTCTACCTTGATTCACAGAAATTCTGGTATCTTATTCTGAGATTAGGGAAACCTGAATTTATAGGTCAAGCTGGAACGTGTGTTTTATTACTAGACCTACTCATTTTTACCTCTAGGCTAATAAGTGTTCCTACCAACTAGGTAGGGAGATATAATTATCTTAGCCAACTTGTACTTTCTAGAAGATTTTTTTTTAAATGGTCTTCTTTCTTTTTCATGGGATTTTTCTTTCTAAGGTTTGGAGTACTTGAATATATTCAGCATATAGATTCTATGTACCAACCATGTAGGGAGGTAAAGGGCCTAGCAAACATTGTGTAGGATTCCCTGAAGGAATGAAGGATTTTGAATTTTAGAGAAGACATGGAGGATTTGCTAGCTGTCTTTAAGGATTTAGATTGTTAACATGCAGAAGCAGCATTGGCTTTAGTTCTGCTTAGCCTGGAGGTCAGAACCAGGAGCAGTGGAAATGAGTGATAAAGAAGAGAATTTTAGCTCAGTATAAGAAGGCCCTTCCTGACACTGAGAGCTGTCCAGAAGTGGAATTGGGCTTCTGTGGGAGCTAGGGAGCTCTGTGTCACTGGATGTCTTCTAGCAGATGCTGCTGCATAACCACTTGTCCCATTGAGGAAAAGACCTTGTTCAGGCAGTGACCCATGAGGTCCCTTCCAACTCTGAAATTCTGCCTCTCCCCAGAGAAGACAAACCTTCATTTTTTCCCTTGTTTATGTCTCAGCTGCTGCAGGTGATGGAGGGGCTAGTAGAGGAGCGGACCCAGCTCAACGAAGCCCTCCAAGCAGAGAGACAACTCTACAGCAGCCTAGTGGAGTCCCACACGCCCTTGGGCGGGTAAGAGGTTCAAAGGCTTTATCTTGGGAATGTACACTGAGGGGAAGTTCTATCTCTCTATTACCAGAGGTGGACAAAGAAGAAAGGAATGCAAAAGGTGCTTACTGAGCTCTCCTAGTCTTCCCCAAGGAGACCCCATTTATTGGAGGGAGGCAGTGAGTGGTCAGATAGAGCCATTCATTTCTGTCTGCAGAATCGCTGACCCGCTATCGAGCTTGTTGCTGAATGGGCTTGTTCCTGGGTCTCTGCAGTTTTCTTTCTTTATGTTTTGTCATTCTGCTTTAATTTTTCCCCGATTTTCTATTCATTACACCCCTTTCCAAGTTTTTATCTTCTCATTGTTCAGGAACTCCTAGTTAATTTCCTTTTAAGTGTTTTTCTTCCTATTCTACTTTCTTTAGCTGGAAGTAAAGAATTCTGATAGGGATATTTAAGGGAAGAAAGACTGACTGTACAATAAAAGTGGACCAAAAATAATTTGAAAACATCTTTTTCTTAGTAGTACTTCAATCTTTTTTATCAGTGTTCAAAAAAAAATCTTTGAATCTGTAGTTTCTTTGTGGCAGTAACCTTTTCAGGACCTGGCAATAGTTACCTCCAAATTTCATAACTCATATAGGAAAAAAAGTCATTAGAGAAAGACTCTTTTTGTTCAGGGTTTTCTTTTAGATTGAAACTTGTTTTAGTAATCCATATAGGAAGATTCCTCCTCAGTATAATGGGTTGTTATGGAATTAGAACATGTGATAGAAAATTCGAAGGAGATATGATTTGGGAGGGGAGCAGGGAATTCCAGAAAACTCCTTTTCTGGGAATTTGAGCTAAAATTTGTGATCAGAAGAGTAGGTACTGAAATAAGTCTAACAAACACCCAGCAGTACACACTGACACCTGTAGTAGCATGGGAGCTTTCCTTAAGTCCTAGAAAGCAACTGATTTGGAAGACTTAGTGATGCCAGTTTCATCAAGAGTCATTTGTTCTCATTCAAACCACTTTCCAATTCTTCCTTTCTGTGTGGCTGGTCCAAGCAGCTCTGAGCGAGATCAAGCCCTGCAGGTGGAGCTGGAAGGAGCCCGGGTGCTACGCATCAGGCTAGAGGAGGCTCTCGGAAGAAGCCTGGAGCGCCTAAGCAAGCTGGAGACCCTGGCTGCCTTTGGAGGTGGGGAACAGGAGAGTGTGAGAGCTCACCACAAGCATGCCTTCTGAGTGCTGGCGGGTCAGGCTACACCCCAGGATGGAAAACGATGTTTGCACTA
>CM053770.1:482628735-482722372 GCA_028658325.1 Potorous gilbertii
GCCTTGTCTGACTTGGACAGAGATAACCGGTGATTTACTAACGTTAGAATCAACTCAGAAGCAAAACTCAGTTCAATGCACCTGTGTTCTTTTGTATGTACCTGTCTCTAATCTTGCAGTGGAGGTAACCAAATGTATTTGCACATTAATCCATTCCATCTTAGTTTATTCCCACCCATTTTCATTCCCTCTCTTTTAGTCTCTCCCCTTACTTCCCCATCCCCTCTGTGGGCCAAATAAAGTTTTTTTTTCACCCCTTTCCCCACTATTTTAAATGTTCTATTCTACATCATGTCACAAATGCATGTGCGTGTATTATGATTTTTTTTCCATCCAGAGGACTCTTGCTTTTGAAATGAAGACTGCTTTATGACCAGAATATAATTGCAAAAGAAACAGGTTGAGGGTTTCTGAAACCAGCTTTCTTGAAACAGCAGTAGCGCCTTTTGCCTGGAGGAAATTTAAAATGCAGAAGGTGGCAGTGCAGGACTTGCCTTTGGGAATGGGACAGTCACCATTTGTGAGGTGGGCTAAGGGTTACTCCTCCTTCAGGGCTACCATGTAGATGTAGATTAAGACCAGCTCAAATTCAACCTTTGAATTCTTATTCAATGGTCCTTTGAGGCCTCCTGGATCTAGGGCAAGCTGTTCTTTTCTCATGGGATCTATCTAAGGAAGCCCTGAGATCCTTCCAGCCCAGAATGATTAATATATGAAGTTCATTTCAGAACCAAGTTTTCTCCTCTTTTAAAATGTTCAAATAGTAATGGTGGTAATAGGAACAGGAGGTAGAGACTAGCAAGAAACTAGAAAGAAACCTACCTAGATTTAGTCAGAAGAGACTTGTGTAGACACCTGTGTTTGGCAGTGGGGAAAGAGGGTTTGGAATAGAGGCTTCCTGGGTGCTTCCCAGATGAATACTAATGCATCTCCATGAACAGGATCAGATCCCAATCCATGGAGAGCTTTGAATAGTTATGATTCAAAGAATCAATCTTTCACATCCTTTGATGAGAACTGGTCTCTCATAGGCATAGAGTCATGACTCTCTCATAGTGACAGGACATATGTAAGGAAAGCTGTCTAACATGTTGTACTAAATAGGTTTCCAGTGTCCTAAGTGCCCAAAATGGACAAGTTCTAGAGGATACTTGGAGGCATGTGGGTACATCATTATGGATTATATTTCCTTTGCCTTCAAAGTTTCCAAGATTATAGATTTGGAAGAAAATAAAGACTGAGATTTAAATTAGTTCAGAGCTAGGAATTCCTGGGGGACTTTACCCAGTTAAGATGACTTGAACAGGGTCCAAAGATCTCTGTCTCTGACCATTTTACATGAATCTATATTTTTTCCATATCCTTGAGTTGAGTGGCTTGAACTTCATTCTGAATTCCATCCAAGTTTCTGTAACCTTAGCTGGGCTTGTAACAGATACAGCATCACTCAAACTGGATTGGTCAGAGAAAAAAATGTTCCAATAGGAGAAATTTTCCAGTCACGTTCAGACTGATTAAAGAGTCTGATTTGTATGTGTCACATTAATAATTCTCGGCCCATGGGATAGGGAAGCTTACCACTCTGAGCTTCCTTTGGGGAAAGAAAAAGCTGCTTGAAATAAGAAAGAGATGACAAGGTAATCAGAGGAAGCTCAGTAGACTAAACCTAAGGTTCCTTTTTCCAATAGTCAGGACAAGTAGTATTCTTAAGAACTATGGAAATGGCAGACTTCTGCCCACCAGTGTGAATAGTGAAGGTGAGGATTTTATGCTAACATGCCCTATTCCTGCATTTTGACATGCCTACTCTGTAAGGTTTGAAATGAGAGGCAGATGGTCTGGCAGCAGTTTATCTGAGTGAGGCTCTCCACTTCCAAGTCAGATCTGAGTTTTCTGTGTCACAAAAGGATCACATCAAATAGGTCTTTTTTGCAATGAACATTTCTACTTCTAAGTCAAAGCATTGACTTTCTTCTATCACTCCCCTTTGTTTTAAAGAGATGTAGTTAGAGATGTAGTTATTGGGTTTCCTAAGCTTATGTGACAGGCCCTGACACCTTGTGGCAAGATGATGAACATTTTTTTCCCAGCCTTCATAGCTTTTTGTAGAGAAAATCCTGCATTTGTCACAAAATTAAAAAAAAAAATCAGCCCCCACCCTGTTCTGTGGAGGGAATGCCAAAATGAATGAAAGCAGCAGTTTTCTAAGTCAACCCTCCATTCAGGAGTTCTAATAGTGCCAGTGAATGACTTTTTTCCAAGGCTGAGTTAAGTGAAAGTGCATGGATGGTTTTCTCATATCATCTAGGGCAGAAGTGTCAAACACATGGCCCACAATGCTCCTGAGTGAGGCCTGAACCAGATTAAAATGTAATTGGTGAGTATTTAACAAAATAAGTTAAAATGCAATAAAGGGTAGATGATCTTAGTATGTGGTTTTGATCTTGGTGGCTCCTGTTTTGAGTTTGAGTTTAATATCAACTAATCTAGAGAGAAGTCTCAAGGGAGCATTCCTCCCTTTGTTGGATCATATGTAGTATGTAGTTGCTGGGTTATTGTCCGTAGGACTGGGAGAAAGAATCCCTGAGGGTATGGAGCCAGTTCAGGTAACCCTATAGTCTGAAAGATGCTGCATTGAGGGATGAACTTGGGGTAATGGTTTGAGTCGTTAGCTTATCTCTGAAATGAGTTTTCATCCCGTTCCCCAGACACCCACAGGGATGACTTTATCAGAGCATTTTATCATGGGCAGGGGACAAATAAATTCCTCCATGGGAAATGATCTGAATGTAATTGGAGGTAAGTCCTTAACTCCCATTTATCACATCAGCATTAAGCTACCAGAGTGACTTTTCCATGTGACAAAGTGGCCTTTATTTCTATTTTTCCTTCAGGAAATAATGAAGTGAAGAAAAAAAACTGATAGGTTGGAAGTAAAAGTATCAGAGTCGTGTCCCATTTCAGTTGCTGGAAGAGACTGCAGTGGGGAGGGTATATGTGGGGGGGAGGGTGCTGTGAAAATGAAACGCACATGTCTATAGAAAATTCCCAAAAGAAACAACTCAAAAATAGGCTTTGTTCCATTATTCCTTTGGAATCTGCAAAATGGGATTCCAGAAATGACAATCTACATTCCACTGTTGTCTTTCTCCTGTGTCTGAAATGCGAAGAGGGGGGATGTCAAACATAAAGTGAATATCTGCAAATGTTTGATTTCAATGAATAATGCCAAGAGCAGAGATTTTTGCTATACAGCCCTCCTGACTGCATGGGCAGATTTGGCTTCCCGATCCCTTTGGCAGAAGGAAATTGTTCCGGCAAATGAATGTGAACAGCCACTGGTTGCCTTTTGTGTTTGCTTTTCTAATTAATCATTGATGTTTTTTGGTCTAACAAAAACTTTCAACCCTTCTCTTAAGCTGTGCACCTCAGAGGTGTGTTTGTATAAATATACAAACGTGTTTTGTATGAAATTTGACTTTTTACATCTCAGTTTCCTCACCTGTGCCAGGAGTTTGTTGTTTCACTAACTTTTAACTTAAAACACTTTCCTGGGAACGTAGGACTGTTTAGAGAACAGGAAAGGATTTCTTGCTTTTTCTGGGCAAGAAGGAAATGACATTAAATAATCAAGAAACTTGACCCTGGTATCTTTCCAGGATTTCTGCATCCCCACCCTTTCTCCCAGTAAGTTGTCCATTTGTTTCTCTCTTATCCAGTTAATTTTTTTGGTGGTCATAGAGCTTTTTGGTCTGTTACATCCTCCATTTCAGAACATGTTATATTGGTTGTTAGATCTTTCAGCAGCTTCAAGTGATGGATAAACGTTCTTTCTATCGACTCAATAAAAGTTGACAAGGATCACTAGTAAGGATTTGATTCCATTCTGTTTAGGGAAAGCTCAGTTGTTTTTCTTATAGGAGAATCAGCCTTTCGACCATCTCATTAAAATTCCAAGCTAAAAGTGTTTTAAAATAAGAAACAGCGTGTGTTAGAGTAGCTTTTTATTTCAAGGAGAAGTGGGGAGGATCTGATAGGCTCATCTTGGAAGCCTCTAGCTGGAAAGCAGTGATGAAGAAATTATGTGATATCTTCTTCACACAATTAGGAATGGGCATCCTCAGAACATTTGGTTCCTTCTCCTCCTTAATGAAATAGATAATAAAAGATGGAAAGGATTGAGAAAATCAGCTGTTAGGGAGTACGATCTGCTAGAGAGATATAGCTTGGTGTAGGGCAAAGAGAGCTAAATTCAAAGTCAGTCATCAAGTCTTTATGAAGCATCAGACATTGTGCTAAGTTAAGACTATACAAAGAGAGGCAAAAGACAGCCCCTGCTGTCATGGAGTTCACCTTCTAGTGGTCGAGTCAACATATCAAGGATTATAGAAACAGAATACATACAGAATAAATTGAAAATAGTGTAATTTATTAAATAATTTAACTAACATTAAAGGGAATCAGGAAATACTTCTTGTAGAAAGTGGGAGTTCATCTAAGACTTGAATGAAGTTGGGGAGATGGATCAGGAGGAAGAGAATTCCAGGTATGGGGGAACAGGCAGTAAAAATATCTGGGGTTAAGAAATGGAGTATCTTGTGTGAGAAACAATGAAGAGGTCAATGTCACTGGATCACTGGGTATGTTGTGGATGAATAAAGTGTAAGAAGACTGGAAAGGTAGGAAGGGGTCAGGTAAAATATAAAAGGGTTTCAAAAGCCAAATTGGATTCTATAGTTGACCCTGGAGGTGATGTGATAGAGAAATAGTCACACCTATGCTTTATGGACAGAGCCAAAAGTCCTAGATTTGAACCACTGTTTTTACTAGCTGTGAAATAATTTCTCCTCTCTGAGCTTTGAATGCCTCTGCAAAACATAATACTTGTTCCATTGTGTTGTGCATAACGTGCTATATAAGCATGAACTAATTTGTTCTGATCCTTCTGGAAGAAAAACGAAAAATACTGCTTGTGTTCTGCTTTATGGAGAAAGTCGATCAATGAGCAGAACCAGAAATTTGGGAGAAACTAGAGTCTAGCTGATTGTGATTTATTTAGAATTAAATTATTTTAATTATACTTTTGGAAAGGTGATCATCTTTCTGTAATGTTTCCCAGGATTTCAAGTTTCCCAAAGGCTACTAAGATTGTGAATGACAATAAATGAATCAGTGCTACAGAAGAGCAGAGGAAGTCAGTCAGGGAAAGATGTCCTTAAGTAATTTACAAGCTTGTAAGACCCCCAGGTTACTAGGTGAGACAATTAGAGAGACTTGGGAAATAACAGAGAACTCAAAGGGACTATCTGGAATTGCAGTTTGCACCTACACTTTCCCTTCTCAGGGAAATGCTCTACCAACAGCATCAGGGTAACTAGATAATGATGCCTCCCTCTCGGTGGGGTCATTATAGGGCAACATGAAGAAGCCCATGGAAGGTTTCCTGATGTTTTGGCAGGGAATGGGAGCAGGTGATGGTGCAACTATTTGGAGGAGGCCCATTCTAGCTTAGAGCAATCAGTTATCAAGGATAGGAGAGTGTGGAAATGCAAGGTCCTTCTCCCCTTTTGGACGGTAGTCAAAGTATTGCTTGAGAATGGAATTCAAGTGCACCTCTTGTGAGATGTGCTAGAACAAGAGGATAGTAATTCAGAAAGAGATAAACCTTGGGATTCATACTGAGTGGGCTGGCCAAGAAACCGTATTGGGGAAGTGATTACTTTATCAGGAAGTGAATACTTTATTATTATTTAATTAGGAGCCTAGGATCTCCTTAAAGGCAGCTAAGAGATAGAGTGGATAGAGTGCTGGGCTTGGAGTCAGGAAGACTCATCTTCCCGAGTTCAAATCTGTCCTCAGACACCTACAAGCTGTGTGATTCTGGGCAAGTCATTTAACCTTGTTTGCCTCAATTTCCTCATCTTTCAAATATGATGGGCAAGGAAATGGCAAACCACTCCAGCATCTTTGCAAAGAAAACCCTAAAATGACAAAACATAAAAGTGCTCAGGCCTTCTAGTTTAATCTCATTTTATAGAGAAGGAAACTGACTTGTTCAAGGTCATATAAGCCTTAAGCATTAGTGGTGGGATTTGAACCTAGATCTTCTGGCTCCAAAAGCCTTTCCCCCAATATCATGTCAGTTCATCACCTGGAATCCCACCAACAGTCTTCAGTCATCATGTGGGAAATATCCATTACCTTCAGTTGGCATCTTTTATTGGTCGTCTAAAGTTTTTAAAATGATTCTGAGTGAAAGAGCCCTAAGGAAAGCATCATATGGGAACTTCAGTGTCAAGCAGAATTTGGTAAAGAGAGTCTGAGACCTGATTCAAGGAGGATTTCCTTATAGAAGTATGACTTGGTGCTTTTTATAAAATGACTAAGTCAATAGCACAGTCCCCTGGCCTGGAGTTAAGATACATGTTAGAGGCTACAGTTCAGTGAGGCTCAATCAGGCATTTGTAAAGTGCCTACTCTGTGCTAGGAACTAGCTTGAGACCTTTTATACATTCTACTTAAAAAGTACCTGCTCAGGAGAAGTCTATCTATCTTATCTTACTGATACTCCAACAGCCCTCCAGCATCTTTGTAAAACAAGAAGGGGGAAGTGTAGCATTTCAAGTAAACAATGGTGCTTACTGACAAGTGAAAGGACTTAAATTTGATTCATCAAGTATAGAAGGCTCCTCCTTTCTCTCTGGTCCCTGTTGTTGTTCAGTTGTTTCAATCATGTCTAATTCTTTATGACCCCATTGGGATTCTCTGGGCAGAGAGTTTGGTTTGCCATTTCCTTCTCCAGCTTATTTGACAGATGAGGAAACTGATGTATACAGGGTTAAGTGACCTGCCAAGGATCACACAGCTAGTAAGTGTCTGAGACTAGATTTGAACTCAGGAAGATGAGTCCTCTTGACTCCAGGCCTGACACTCTATGCACAGCCTAGTTGCCCCTCTCTGGCACCTAGGGGCAAACAAAAGATACTGTCTATACTTATTTGTGTCCAATGGGAGCCATCTCTAGAGCAGTGCAGGGGAAGGGGAAGGAAAAAAGAAATTTAAATAATTTTATTATATATTTGAAAGGAATTGTAAATTGTACACAATAGATTTGTCGTTTCATATGCAATCATCTTTTTATTATACTACACTATGTGACTGCATGTTTTATTCCATAAATTTAAAATTAAATTTAAAATAATTTTAAAAATTAATTAAAATTATTATTAATTAAAATTACTGAGAAGTAAAGGAATTTAAACAGGATTAATCAAGGCCATCAAGTATAGAAGGTTTCTCCTTTCTCTCTGGAGGAATTTTGAGCCCTAATTTAACTGTTACCTTTGGAACTTTCTAGTATGTGCATCACTAATTATAAAGCCCTATTGAGACAATTGTGGATTTTTTGTCTAAGTCATAATATGACACTTTTCTCATTTGTATCATGCTTGAGACTTCTAAAAACATTTTCACATCTTTGTATTTACATAACCAAATATGTGTGTGCGTGCGCGCATGCACTTTGCATGTATGTTCAAATTGGTGAGGGAACAACATACTCCAAAAGATCCATAATTTCCTAAGTTCTGATCTTCCCTCTACCAATGCGGATAACAACCCTTCCGCAACTTAATAGATGATCTTTATAACTTTTTTTGTCAAAATAAAATCCTTCACCTAGTGGTCAACCTTCTTAAGATGAGCAAGCTTCTCCAAACTAGACTCATCTTCCAGTGTTGACAATACATTCTATAAATAAAGCCTTTCCAGTCTGGGGTTGATCCAACTAGCCAGCACTTGGACTGTTTTGACTTAGCCTTCAAGGTTACCTCCATCCCAGGACAACAAATTAGAAGAGAGAGCCAGACTTCAATAGAACAGAAAACTGCCCTAGAGTGACACTGGATAAACCCTATGGCCTGGATTTGATGTAGCTGCAGACCAAAAGTTAACACTTCCCATAGGTTATCTCATGTGATCCTCACCTAAACTCCAAGAGTAGGTGTTATTTATTAGCTTCATTTTCAAATGAGGGAACTGAGGGTGGGAGAGTTCAAGTGTCTTGCCTAGGGTCACAGTCAATGCCTAGAGCAGAAGTTGAACTTGGGTCTTCCTGAATCCATATCCAGTCCTCACCACCTAGCTGGATCAAAGAACAGCAATAATCCTTGCACCACACATTGAGAACCAGGCCCTAGACCATAATCTTAGGAAAATAAAATTATCAAAGTATAATGAGTAAAATCTGATCTTCTTCAGGTTTTAGTGTATTTTAGAACTACTTAGGTATTAATAGATCATTTTATTTCTAGGCAACTGTAATAGTAATTTAAATGGAAAGATCTTTCTCATTAATTAATAGGCCCATATGATCTGCTTAAATTGCCTTGAAGCCTGGGTCACATGTGGTGGGAGGAGCTTGCTAAAGAGGCTGAACCGAAAGGGTGGAGCAGAACCAGAAGGAAGTGAGCCAGTGGGGTCAGGTCAGAGCTGAAAGAACACAAACCATCTGACACATGTTGATAGTGAGAAGGCCCTGCCTGAGGGAGGGGAGGTTGGAAAATGGCTTTGCCCTCTGCTATGATTGATTATGTTTATTAACTTTTGGTCATCATGCCTGATTTTGCTTTCTGCTTCTGGAATTTGGCTTTCCAGTGCTTAAATAAATGTTTTTCTTATGCCTTCTATTTAGTCTTTTATATTTTGCGATTGAGAACTATGCTGTCAAACTCATAGTCACCACCAGTGCCGGGAATATCGCCTTGGCGATACAGTGGCTTCTGCTAAAGCTTCTGTTTTGAACAAGTGTATTCAGTTGTACTCAGCGTAACCAATTTATCTTGGGTATTCCTAAGTCAGCACAATTTAATTTTGTAAGAAACAGTTTTTCTGCCTGAGAGAAGTTTAATGATGGGAATTCTCAGCAAAGAGAGTCATGCTCTTAAGGACATATGTGAGATGAAAGATGAAGGAAGATGTTACATTCAGTCATTTCAGTTGTGTCTGACTCTTCATGACCATGTTTGGGTGTTTCTTGGCAGAGGTACCTGAGTGGTTTGACATTTCCTTCTCCAACTCATTTTACAAGTGAGGAAACTGAGGCAAACAAGGTTAAGTGAGTGCCCAGAGGCATAGAGTGTCCATCTGACATGCCTGGGATGAAGCTCCTGGCCTTGGAGCTAAGCCATGGATCTAAGCTCCCCGCTTTTAGCCTTGCCACCATAGGAACCCTATAGCTCTCAGAAATTATAACAGATGACCCTGTTTCAGTCATCCCTCTGCAAATGTAGTAGATCAGTTCTCTTTATGGGAATTGTCAAAGTAAAGTTCCAATTTGTACTGTCTTATGATGAAAGATGAAAAGAAAAGTAAGCATCTCACAAGTACTCAGGCATTCACTAGCAAAGCCTATTTAATCAGGTTACAAGGCCCTGAAGCAGAAAAGTTGATTCTTCTGATTTCCCTGAAAGAGCATTGGTAATCTGTCTGTCTGCTCCTTGTAATGCAAATTTATCTTATTTTTAAATGAATTTTTTTTTAATTAACACTCAGTTTTCTTCTGTCCCTCACCATTGAGATGAAAAAGAAAAAAGAAAGGCCTTGTAACAAATCTGTATAATCAAGCAAAACATCTTCCTTCACTGCCCATGTCAAAGCAGTGTGGTCTACTAAGAGTTGTAATAGTGTAGCTTGAATGGCAAAGCACCAGCCTGGGGTAACCTCCACTTAAGGTTCTGCTCACAAATAGCCGTTAATCCACCTGGTGCCGGAAAACCTAGGCTGTGAGATTCAATGTGAGAGGAATCTCTAGAAAAACAGGTAAATTGACCACTATTCTGTTTTTTGAAGTCATAGAGACCAGGACTTTGAAGTATCTATTGTATCAGGTGACAAGCAACCAGAGGAATGCCACACGTCCTTGTGAACCTCCTTGGCTGATAGTCAACACTTCCCTTGTTAGTCATACTGAGGTTTTCCTGCAAGGGTGTCCAGATTCATGGTGCCACATCCTCATTTCCCAGGTGGAGAAGACAAGATGAGGGTATTTATGAGATAAAATGCCAGAGGAAATGGTGAGTTCAGTGAAGTAGGTACAGATAGAGGGCACTGTCACAGTACATTTGTACCTATATATCTAAAGGTGCCAAGCACTGAATTTGTTCATCACAGGACCTAGTGGTCCTATCTTGGTCTTGAAAATTACTCTGTGAGATGCCTTTTACCCACCAGGAAAATAAAGGGGATTGGACTGGATATCAAAGGTCCTTCCAAGTCTATCTTCCTTTGACACTGGAATTTCCATCACCTTCTGCAGAGCCAGGAGGGGTTTGTCATCCTCACTGCTCATATTCTGATCTAGTCCAAAATGGCTGTAAACCCTGATACACATTTGGAAAATCAATGTGACAGCCTGGTGATAGGAGAGACATCCTTCACAAAAGCAGTCTCACATAGCAGCCTGGGGGTTGCCCTTCTGATGAGATAATAGACCAGGCTTGAGAAGGGGAAAGGTTTTCCAGTTTGGATTAACTCTCACTTGGGGAAAGAAGTACCCTGAAGAAGTAGAGATTTACAAGACAAAAGCCCTTAAGGCAAGGGAACTCCAAGGAAGTTCAATTTCCCCAAAGCAGATAGGTGGTGCAGTGATTAAAGCATATAGGGCTTGGAATCAGGAAGAGTCATCTTCATGAGTTCAAATCTGGCCTCAAACACTTCTGGTCTGTGTGACCCTGGGAAAGTCAGTTACCCCTCTTTGTCTTAGTTCCCCATCTATCAGATGAGTTGGAGAACGAAATGGCAAATGACTCCAGTATCTTTGTCAAAAAACCCCCCAAAAAGGCTCACAATAAATCAGACATGACTGAAACAACTGAACGATTTTCCCATGACATATGAGGATGGTAGAAAATTTAAATCCAATGAAGGTTATAGTTGGGGAAAATCTAAGAGAGTGAGAGAGATGGCATGTATGAAGCATATACACTTCTTTCCATGTCCTCAAGTGCAAATGCTTGAATGATCTTGACTTGTCCCAGTTTCCTCTTTGGGTATGGGCTCTACTTGGGATTTTAGGTAGCCTGAGATCCTTGGGGATGGAGGAGGATGTCTTTAGACTGTCATTCCATCAAATGGCTATATTCCCAAGCAAGTAGAAAAGATAGAAGTTGGGTAGGTAGGTCCATATTGGAGAAATTTACATTAGCAGGCATCAAAAAAGCAACGAGTCTTCTTAGGGTCTGGTGGGTGTAAGTATAAATGTAGAGTTTGGTCCCATTTTATTGATGGGGAAAATGAAGTTATAGAGGGCGACAATGACTGATCTGGGAAGAAAACCCATACTATCTGGCTCCTGGTCAGCATCTGTGTTCACTTGCCTGCTGTAATGGTGAGTGTCTAATCCTTTGAGTCTATTCAGACAAGTCCAGTTTCAAGGACAGGTCTGGTTTTTCATAGGTTGGTAGTTCCACACCTGATAACTCTTACAAGACTATCAATGACAAACAAATCCCAAAGTTCTAGTAGAAAGGTGTGGCTTTTCATTCCTTCTTCCCTCAAAGATGTTTCTGCTGGGTGGGGCTGAGTGTTGGTGGTGGATGAGGGAGGCAGGAGACCAAAGATTGGCAACTAAAGGAACTTAATGAGCTTAGCTTCTGTTTAGAGAAAGACCATGTGGGGAGTTACTTTTCTTGGGTCCTTTCTTCCAGGCACAGCTGTGGGTGAGGACACTGAAGATACTAGCACTGAGTTCACTGATAGTATTGAAGAAGAAGCCTCACACAGCAATACCCAGCAGCAAGTAAGTCAGTGCCAGGTCCTGGGGTACCCATGGGGGGAGATACACTACCCTTTGGGGGTCTGATGGTCTCCTGGGGCCTGTGGCAGCTGGAAAAGCAGCATTGAACCTACGGACTGGAACAACCTGCTAGTATTTTCCCTCTCCTCTTGTCCTTTTTCAAAAACTTATTCTCCCCCACTTACCTCTCCCTTCTCCATCCCTCCTCTCTTCACCAGCTGCTTCAAGAATTCTCTTGCTTCTCACAGGGCAGAGGCCTCTTTGGCCTCCTCTAACCATAAGTGTGTCTTCAAGGGGCTTTGGGGACTCAAGCAAAATGTGGGACTGCTTCCTGAAGAGGTGCTCTCTCTGGGTAGTTCCAGGAGGCTTCCTATTCAGTGGAATCTGACAGACTGATTAGTGACCAACCAGCATCTCCTGGCTAGCAGATAGTGAGGCAAGAGCTCACCTCACCTGGAGGGCTATAACTTACTTATGATCTTGTGGCAAAGGCAGACTCATCTCTCCACGGGACTGCCCTAATTGCAAACATGTGACTTATGTCTATACTTGATATGTTTGAAAATAAATGCCACATACCAAGCAAGAATCTAGGCCAAAGGTAGTGTCCACCAGACCAAGGGCTCTTCCTTTCTTCCCCCATCCCCCACACATTTGGCATTATCCAAGGTAATTACCCCAGGTTGTTAGAGTCAGAGAATATGTTTTGAAGTCTCTTTCTCTGCCCAGACAGTGACTAAATTCCTCCTACCTGGAAATTCAGGGGAAAAGGTAGCTGTAATGGGGAGAAGATGGTGGCTTCCTGGAGTAGCTTCATTTCGTGGATGTAATCTACCCTCTTCCTAAGTCTGACCCCTTAAGAGGCTAATTTCATGTGTGTTGGGTTTGGAGATGACTTCCTAGTAGATGACATAGGGAGTGGGTGTGCCCCATTTCCCAGTGAATCTTCTTCACCTTACATCATGATCTTCTATTGCTTGGTTGTATCAATCTTGACCCTTCTTGAACTCATGCATGAAATTCCCTCCTTCTTGAATACGAAATGCCTCTATTGAACCCTCCGTATACTAACCCAGGTTTCTGTCTTCAACTATGCCTGCTGAGGCTGGTCCTCCTACTTATTTTTAGTTGTCTGGACTAGGCAGCCCTACCAAATAAGTGAGAATGATCCTGAAGTGCATCATGGCAAGGACTGTGGCTATTATCAGTCCTAGAATTTATAGGAAATAAGGTTGGAAGGGGAGAGAGACTGATGATCTAAATCAACCACCTGTAGGGGAGCTGGGCCAAGCTTTAGCAGGCCTTAGAATCCTTCACAGTAGCTTCAACCTAGGGGAGTCAATATGCAGGTAATTTCCTCTGTTCTTCCTACCCATAATATAGAGAGTGGTTTGACCCACTTTGAGAAAGTTACTCTAACACCATAGGAAACAGCTGTTCCCTTGTTCTTTAGGATTTGTATCTCCATTCTCTCCACTACTTCCCCACCCACCCACCCAAGAACCTAGCACACTGCTGGGTAGATTAGGAAGTATTTATTAAATGACTGATTAGGTCAGAGTCAGATTAATTAGATTGGAAACTGATTTAAGGAAGCATTCTTGAAGTACCAGGTGAGCTTATTAATGAAGAGCCTCTTAAACTGCTGTAATCCCATCATGCTGTTGACTTTACATGAAACTCAGTGTGTATAGCAGAAACCCAGGGATTATGAAGTTATGTAAGATCTTTGAGACCCTGTGGCCTGCAGGATGATTTCCCCTGCTGACAATGCAATAAAGCTTGTTTTGACTTAACCTCATGGTGTCACAATGCTCCAAGATGTGTTCTTTGGCTCTAGGGAAATAACCATCAGAGGCTGGGCCTATAACACCCTTTTTTTTTGGCTTAGTTGCAGCCCTGGATGATGGGCTGGATACATGCTTGCAAAACCTCTTAAGTTCCTCCTAACATTCCATTGACACACTTGACTTTTTGCTGCCCTATCAAGGTACCCACTTCCCACAGCTTCCAGGATGCAACATCTACTGAGGTTCATTTCTTCCTATTTTGTCAGAGTGCTTCCTCTTCACCTATGGATTTAAGACCCATTAGGTAATTTAATAGCTTTACACAAGTATCTGTACCTCCATAGATCACATCATCAAATAGAAATTGGGGGTACAACAAAGAATTTTCCTTGGACTAAGTTAGAAAAATTAGTTAGGACAGCTGTCCATCCTAATGGGGAAGAAATGATCTAGGATATTGTATTCAAGATCTGAAGAGAAGGGAAAGTCAAAAGTTAATGAGAAAAAGAAAAGATAATTGAGGAAAGCAAATTTTTTTAGTACACATAGATCATTCATTAGGAAAGATCCAATTAAAAGAACTGAGTTACAAGGTTTCCAAAAAAAAAAAGTCCTGAAGGTTTGTATGAAAATCCAATATCCATTACTAGGTAATGTGACGAGAAACCAGAACTCCACAGAAACCAAAAAGTCATTGGGAAAGTTACACAAAGTGAGGTCAAGCAGGAAAAAAAATTATAAGTATAATTATATAATTATAATATAATTATAAATATATATTATAATAAATATATATAATATAATTATAAAATTATAAGTATAAAGAAATTGTCTGATATAGGATGACAAGATTATAATGGCTAAAATTAGGAAGGAGGCATAATTAGCAAGACAAAAAAAGAGCTTCCTAAATACATACACACATTTAAAAAAGAGGGAAATAAGATATTCCTCCCTCTTACCTCCCCCAAATGAGTCACAATTTTTAGCATATACACTTTGGTTATTTCAAAAAAAAATTCTGAATGGGAACACTGACTAGTAAAACCGTAGAATCAGAGAGCTACAAGGGAAATTAGAGATCATCTGGTCCACTATTTAGCTGAAGTATGAATTTTCTCTAAAGTATCCTACCAAAGTGGTTACCTAGGCTTCATGGGAACATCCCCTGGTGTTAGGAATATCAATACCTCCTAAGGTTATTCCTGTCGTTTTGCACTAATTCTGATGGATTTATTCCTTACTTTGAGGCCAAATGTATCTTCCTGTGCCTTCTACCCATTGACTCTAGTTCTCCCATCTGGGGTGACAAGAAGGTCTAATCTTTCTCTCAAACTAAACCTGTTCAAATATTTGAAGAGAGCAGGTTTTTTCCCACCCCTACCCCATTATTCACTGCTTTCAAGTTTTCTCTTTTCCAGACTCAATAGACCTAGCTCTCTTATCCATTCTTCAACATGTGGCTCCAAAGACAAATACCCTCACTGTCCTAGGCATCCTCCTCTGGAATTACCCTGTCCTGTCAATTTTCTTTCTCAAATGTAAACCCTAGAACTGAGCCCCATATTCCAAATGTCTTCATTTGACTAGAACTAGAAGTAGAAAGAACTAGAAACAGAAGTACCCAAAAGACTATTGCCTCATCCATTCTAGACAATAGAAATATAAGCATGTTTTCAGGACAGACTGGAAGATAATGGGTTCCATTTTAGGACATGCTGAATATCAGATGCCTTTGAAACATCCTGGCAGCCATGATGTCCAGGAAGCAGTTAGACATGAGATAGTGGAAATCAGGAGATAGGTGAAGACAAGATATATAGAAGTAGGGGTCATCTAGACAGAGATGAAAATTGAACCCAGGGGAGCTGATTACTCACAGAAAGTGTAGAGAAAGGAAGAGAAAGCTCAGTTCAGAGCACTGTTGCCTAAACCCAAACTTAGTACATAGAAGATAGATGATGATTACACTAAAGAAATGAGGAGGAGTCATCAGACAGGAGTAACAGAAGAGCCTTGTTGAACTGGAAAAGTATGAGGGAAGACACACTTCAGTGTCAGATCCCATCTAGCATTTTTGAAGGATAAATACTTTTTTTAAGACCAAACGAAACAACCTCACAGATACCTGGTAACATGGAAGAGACCATTTTCATTCAAATGGTAGAGTCAGGAGCCAAACTGTGAGGGGTTTCAAAGTGAGTGAAGTAGAGACAATGAGTACAGAATATTTTTTTGAAGGATGTGGGTATGAACAGGAGATGACATATAGAATGAGATCTTGAATGTTTGGCAGATCAAGTCTACTTTCCTTGGTAGACCCCAAAACACTTAAACACTTTCTTAATTGGATAGACTGTAAATAAAATAAGAGAGCTGACAAGGTGTTCATTGAAATTACAACTCAGAACATTTGTGTTTTCTCTATCATTAATATGTCATAACATAGTGGGCAGTGAGGTGGCGCAGTGGATAGAGCACTAGTGCAGGAGTCAGAAGGACCTGAGTTCAAATCTCACTTCAGACACTTGACACTCACTACCTGTGTGACCTTAGGCAAATCACTTAACCCCAGTTGCCTCATCCTGGGTCATCTCCAGTCATCTTGATGAATATCTAGTCACTGGGTTCAGATGGCTCAGGAGGAGAAGTGAGGCTGGTGACCTGCACAGATCTCCCTCACTCAAAACAAAGTCAAGTGCAAGTCATGTCATTGTTTCTCTGATGGCATGGTATTCTTTGGCAACGAAGGATGAACACATATAACATAGTATGTGTCCACAAAATATTAAGATATGGAAAAGTTCCTATTATTCAAGATAGTGTCTTGGATTAAGGGTCTCAAAAAGTATGCTAAGTCAGCCCCATCTGGTTTTGTGTACATAAGAAGAGGTATTCTCTGAGTTTACTTCAGAGAACAAAAAGACTGTTAGGTCCAGGCTCTTCCTGTGATTAATTCAAGCTCTGGCCCATATTAAAATCCCAAAATGGTATTAAATGTTATCATTTCCTCCTTTTCATCAAAGACAAGCCAAAGACTTCACTGTTGACCAAGAAAGTTATGAAAAAACCTCTAAACAACCAGTCCTGGTTATGCAAGGGGCTCAGGTAAGGAGGGAGCTGTTCTTCATGCAGGTCTGTCCGGACTCTTGGGAAAGCTGTTCATGTCTGATGTTGTCTTTTCCAGGCCCCCTCAAAATTGGAGGGCAAGGTCTTCTCTGGGCTCAGATGTTCATTCAGGAACTGAGGCAATGGATGTGACAGAGTCACATATAGTCAATGTCATATAGTTCATATAGTCAGAAAAACCAAATAGGGGCTCCCAGACATCATATGGTTTGATAATTGAGAGGAAACAGTACAACATAGTTAACATGGCTATGTTTATGTGCCTTTGCACATAGAAATAGTTCAGTTTCCCAGCCACTCAGGCCTAGGTTCTAACAACACAATAAAATTTTTCTCACAGTTTACAACATTGCATTTTTACATTAAGTCAGGCATAGATTAAATGTAGATGACTCACAATAGACTAGTTTTGAGAAGGGAAATTTACATGTCATCTACATAAACAAGAAAACTTAAACATGAACCATAAAAATCAATGCAATTACTCATGTTGACTAACATTAATTTCCTTGTATCCCAGTAATCCATTCTTAATGTCCATTTAAACATCACTTTTTGAGTCCCAGATGTCTCATCTAGTTATCTGATGCTGAGATATTCTTTCTTTGACAATAAGTTTTATACTTTGGATAGTTCAAAAAGGGAGTTATTCTTCTCTGGTTCAGATCTAGAAGTTCCCAGATAATTCTGACAATATAAATTAGTAAAGTCACTTAAAAATTGGTTCTCCATTTTTGGAAACTTCAAAGAATTTCAGTTTATAGTACTTGTTGTTTCTGTCTTTACCTAAATCCTATAACTGCTATAAGAATCTTTTAAAATGTGAGGGTCCAACCATAAAATGAACTCATCTGCTTTTAAAATAATTGGGTAGATACTTTAATAAAGAAGAAATAATTTCACTTATTTTTACCACTATCTTATACAATTTTTGTACAAAAATCCAAATTTGAGATCTTATTACCAAAGCATGATAAATTCTAGAAGCTAATCATATACATCTGTACCTACTTCTTAGATGAATCAGTCTGATCCTGTTGCTTTTCCTCAAAATTTGCTATCCTGTTTAATTAGACATCTATCACCTTACATGTTTGTCTTATTTTGTTTTAATCATTTCCTCATTTGAATGATGTTACCTCTATATTATATTTATTTATTTGGCCATGAATATAGGTCAAAGTTGTAAGCTATTCATTCTTGCATCCCATCATAGTAACTCAGAGATGATCCAATTTTCATTTATTATTTAATAGACTTAGTATTGTACTTACATAACTTCTTGATTATAGAGATTTGCTATAAAAGAAAAAGACGAACAATGTCATATATCTTAACAGAAGGAAAGAATTTGTAGAGTTCAGGAATGAGCTATTATCTGACAGTCAATCATGTGGTCACTAGGGGCTGAAAGCAAGACTAAGAAGTAATCAGGTGGGGAATTTCCTTTTTTCAGAAGGGAAATAGCACATTTGGGAAACAGAGTTAAGAAGATCCTATCTAGGCCATGTCTCAGGTCATCTTCAGAACCTTTCCAGGCATCCACTGTTTTCAGCCTGCGGCACATGTCAATGAGCTTTATGATAACTTAGACAACTATTCCTGTGAACAGAACTTAGACAATAGTAAATTGCAGTCCCTGTCTTAAATAATAAATAAATATTGGCCGGTATCCTTCAAATTTGATTGAGCTATTAATTATCAGGTCAAGTTACATAATTTTTCTGTCTTCTTAAAATACTTCCTCACACTCTCTAAACATACTTAAGCCACCTGAAACTGTCACAAAATTATCTAGAACAACTATCTAGGGCAAAGAGGGCTTTGACTAACCCCCATTTGTTCCCAAACCTTATTATCTGCCTTCCACATTTTCAATCAAACCTTTATTTATCTTTCCAAATCTCTCAATCTTGTTCTTTAGGTTATCCCACTTTGCTTTATATTTTAACCATAAGAGAAGATATCTCCTAAGTTATTACTTTTTACTGACATAACTGGAATTCCATTCCAGCTTTAAGAAAGAAAAGGGGTTAATGACTAACCTTACAAGTTGATGAGTTTATGTCTTTGTTTCATAAGTTTGCTATTTTCCCTAATTATACTCACTCTGGAAGAATGAGATATTCCAGGAATTAAGTCCTTTACATATGATAAATTCAAACACAATTTTTAACTTTCTTAGGTCATAGAATGACAACAAATTCAGATCAAAACAGCCTGATCTCTTCTGCTTTATAGATCACTACATTAATTTAGCAATAAATTATCTTGAAAATTTAGCAGACCTTCAAAAAAATCACACAAAATTTTTCAAACATTTCTTCCAAAAGTTCTTTATTTAAAAACAGTTTGAAATTTATTCTGATGTTCACTAAACTTTTGTGAAGAAAATTAGTTGAAAACTTTAAAAATGATAGCTATCTCTTTCTTCCTCAAGGCAAAAATAAACCTTTAAAATTGGAATTCATTAAAACTAAGTTGATACAAAGTAACTCAAATTCACAAAGTATTATACTAAAATTTAATCAAAAAGATGTTTGTAATGGAAAGGAGATTTGGTTTCTCTAAGTCAAGAATGACATATTCATTTAATTTAGCCTTATCACAATAACAATTTTTCCTGAAATATATCTCTAGGAATTAAGTACATTCTGGCATTTCACATAGATAGTCCCTAAACCTTCAAATTAACATATATAAATATATCTTTTAGATGAAACAGGCTTGAAAATCACACCCCTATTTTTTTTAAGAATTCTCATTTGCTCAATAGGAATTCTCTGTTTGTATTTGTCCTGTTATTAGTTGTCAATTTGTCTGTCAGTGTATGTCTCTGTATCATGTGTGCTGTGAATGAGTCTATTATCTTGTAAAATTTAAAATACAGGCAGCCAGAGACTCCTAAGGGCTGCAGCTAGGGAAATAAACAAACAAATCTTTAAGACTTTTCCTTGTTGTTCTGGTCTGATCAACACACAAACTTTTGCACAGAGTTTATAAAAACTTTAGGTCAATGCATTTCTAAATCACCTTGCATATCACCTGGAAACTATAACTTTAAACTACCATATATTTTCATAATAGCCATGATTTCAAATGGAAAAATCTGCTGTCATAGCAAATATAAAATTATTTAATTTCATCACATCCTTTAAAAAGTTCAATTCATATGCAAAAAGACACAAATTAAAATTGCTTTGACAACATTTCTACCTTACAGTGGTCTCCCAAATTTCACAATCTAAGAGAAATTCAGAAATCCATTCTTAGAAATAGTTTTAACGCAAACAATAGATTTCATATGACATCAGTTGCATTTCCAGATTATCACATATAGAAATTATTCAACTTATAACTTTTGGTAATTAAAACCACTTTAAAGTTAATAATTATATTAGAGAGATAAAAATAATTTTGCAAGTAACACATACCAGTCATTTATGTTAAGCATTTTACAATCTATGTCATTTTGATCCCATAACAACAACCGTTACTATTTTTCCCTTTACAAGAAACAGGTCAAACAGAGATAAAATACATTTTTTTTTTTTTGCAACTGAAACAGAGAAGTGTGAAGTTTACCAAGAGCAGAGAAGCTGGTGTCCCAGTGGTGATAATTCTTGTAGGCAGGGCTTAGGGAATGTTCCGCACAGGCCTGATCCTTCCACCTCTCCCCTACCCCACTGCTGCAGAATTTACTGAGGCGGTTTGCAGCTGCTGGGACAGGGTGGGCAAAATGTATGGGATCTGGGTGATATTTCTAAGCTTTACCTAGAAGAGTGGGTTACAAGGTGCCCAAGGGTACAGGATTGCTGGAATGACTACCAGTCTGTGAATTGCTGCTCCTCCCCTCCTTTTGCCAGCCTGAGAAGGGTGATTTAAGTTTCCCCTACACTTGTCTTGCATTCTCTTCTCTTAATCGATCTGGGATGAGAGGGGTTAACATGAACCCTCGTGGCTGTTAAAATCTCCCATTCTGAGACACCTTCTTAACTCTGGGAGGGAGTGGAGAATGCTAAATGAATCAGGATTAGTAGGGGCTGTTTTAGCAAGGTGAGCTCCTGGTGCTATCCACAGTCTTAGAGTTTTCTTTTCCAGTAATTCTAAATGATCAGTTTCCAAACTTTTCAAGATTCCTCTCATAACCTAAAAAATCTGCTAAGATGATTTTAGCTCTATCTAACTTTCCATTGTAATTCCATGTTGACCAGACAAGAACAACCAGGATAAGTCTTAAAGTTTTTTTTTATTTCCCTAGCTGCAGCTCTTAGAAGTCTCTGACTGTCTGTATTTTAAATTTTGCAAGATAACACTCATTCACAGAGCACGTGATACAGAGACATACAGAGACAGAGATACTGACAGACAAATTGACAACTAAAGACAGGACAAATACAGAGCTCACAATAAAACAACAGAGAAAGAGGGAATCAGGAGCTTGTTAGAAATCCCCGTCATGAATTGGCTATTATAATTCCAAGGAAAGGGGGTTTCAAGGATTCAAGACCTGACAGAATAAGGGTGGATCCTGCAAACCTTTGCTCGGAGCACCCCTATAGTCTTTGGAGGGGTGGAGAGCCTTGAAACCCCCGAAATTGCTGAATAGCTTAATGGGACAGGTCCCGTGGGAATAGATTCAGGCCTCTAGTCTGTAGGTGGATTGTAACTGATCTCAAAACCAGAGCCCTTAAGAGAAAGCAGGGAGGGGAATGGAGGAGGAGGCAACAGAGGCTGAACATAGTTGTCCTCCTCAGGGCTAGAGCAGGTAAGAGAAGGTGAGGAGGGAGGAGGTAACAGCGAGGTATAGTCATCCTCCCCAGATTATTGCCTTTAAGGGAAGGGGAAGGAAGGAAGGAGGTGAGAAATAGGGCAGAGAGAGTGAAAGGGTATCGGATACAGAGGAGGTTAGCCAGTACTTGGTTGGTGCTGAAGGAGCTTTGGGAGCCTTAAGGGAAGAGACTCCTGCCTTTTGTTCTCCCTCAGGCATTTCAGCAAGCCCAAGAAGAAAACATTCCCACTGCTGGCTAGATGTTTTGTTGGCCTTTACACTTAATTTGGTTTTAAGATAAAGTAACTTTAACCAATCCAAAAGAGCCCTATGGTGGCCAACATAATTTAGGGCTATCTTTAGTTAATTGACAATCCTGTTAGCAATACTTCTGTTAATTTTTCCTACAGGGGTTCTATACAGAGCATTTTGTTACTGACTTGATCCCTGCCCCCTGAGCTAGTTTTAAAGGGAAATTTCAGACTTCAGCCACTCTAGTGGGAGTCCTTTGGAAGTTGGGAATAGGAGAATTTACCTGGCTGTGTCAAGGTTTAAGAATTCAGGAAAAAATGAATGTTGAGGAGCCTAAGTCTCTTGGCTTTGGCGAGGTGGGGAGCTGTGTTCCCTCCTAGTCCATCAGTTCCAATCTGAGTCACAGCACCCTAACTGTCAACCTGAAAGTTTGGTTAAAAAAGGCCAACAGACTAAATGCATATTGTTTATTCCCTTAAAGCTAGCAGTCACATGATCATGGACCCAGAAAAACTTCTAATACAAGAATGACCAGGCTTAAATCTGTTTTAGGACAATCCAAGGTTGTCTGTGTCCTTCAGATTTATGGTCTCCGTGAGTGATTAACTATACCATGAAAAAGGAATTTCTTAATTGGATAGGTTGTAAATACAATAAGATAAGAGAGTTGACAAGGTGTTGATTAAAATTACATCTCAGAACATCTGTGTTTTCTCTGTCATAACATAGTATATGTCCACAAAATATTAAGATGTGGGAGAAGTCCTATTATTCTAGATAGTCTTGGATTAGGGGTCTCAAAAAGTATGCTAAGTCAACCTCATCTGCCTTGTGGACATAAGAAGAGATTTTCTCTGAGTTTACCTCAGAAAACAAAAAGACTCTTAGATCCAGGCTCTTATGATTATTTCAAGCTCTGGCCCTTATTAAAATCCAAAAATGATATTAAATGTTATCACCAAGGGCAAATCACTTCCCCCTAAGTTTGTCTCAGTTCATCATCTATAAAATGAGCTGGAGAAGGAAATGGAAAACCACTCTAGTACCTTTGCTACGAAAACTGCAAATGGGGTTACGAAGAGTCAGACATAACTGGAAAATGACTGAACACCACCAAGGCTAAGAAAGCATAGGTAGCTGGGATTTAGTCTATTGCTCTTGACTTCATGCCCAACACTTTTGGGACATCACAGGCAGCATCTGCAGGATGGGTAGAAAGGGGGGCAGTCTGCCAGGGGTATACTAGAGCCAGCTTGGACCCATACTGATTGTCACATTTTCTGCGTCAGCATTTACACCATGGAAATGAGCAAACACTACACCCCAGGACTTGATTTGTTGTTTGATTGTCTCAGTCATTAAGAATAATTTAATGTCCTTGGAAGGAAAGACAAGGGATTGGGGTTTTTCAGATAGGAAAGCCTGAAGGAATATCTTCACAGATCTAGTTACAAGGGATCTTAAAGTTCAACACATCATTTTATGGACAAAGAGATGAAGAGTATAGTGCATAGAGTGCTGAGCCTCCAATAAAGAGGATTTCTTTCCCTGAGTTCATATCTGGCCTCAGACACTTAGTGGATGTGTGACCTTGGGCAAGTGCTTAGTCTGGGTTTACTTAAATTCCTCATCTGTAAAATGAGTTTAGAATCTGTGTGACCTTGGAAAAGTCACAATCCTCTTTGCTTCAGTTTCCTCATATGAAAAAGAGCTCAAGAAGGAAATGGAAAACCAATCCAGTATCATTACCAAAAAACCCAACCCTAAATGGGGTCATGAAGAGGTAGATACGACTGAAAATGATTGAACAACAAAAATGTAGAGTTGAAATCAATAAGATTCAAGTCCATGTGCCTCATATTGTAATAGGCACAGAAATTCTAAGAGGAGTTATCCTCAAAGATAAAGGAGTTTATCTCAAAGGACACTGTACTGTGTGTGTGTGTATGTGTATATATATATATATGTATGTATGTATATATACACACATATGTATGTATGTATATGCATGTGTATGATATAGATGTCCATATATATAGAAGTCCATATATAGATATCTATAATATATATAGATGTCCACATATATACACACATATAAATATGTGTATGTTCATGTACACACACATACAAGATAAATATAAGATGTTTGGGGTGGGAGAGGCCCTAGTAGTTGGGGAAATAAGGGGAGACTTCCTGTAGTAAACAGTCTTTGAGGTGAACTTTGAATAAATAGGAATAAAATTGGAGACACTAAGGTGTGGAGATGAGGAGAGAGCGAATTCTAGGCCTGGGACACAGCCATGTGTCTATCCCAGATACTTTAAGAAGAGGACACCTAACTGTGTGCCCTAGGCAGTTTAGGGCTTGACTCCAGTCACCTGCCTGAAGTTCCAGGGGTTGCTATGGTTCTGTTGAATTAAACATTCTGATTCTATGACTTCTGTGACTTTAGTTCATTCCTCTGCCTTTTATTCTGTCACCAAGAGTTTGTTGTCATTTCTGCTTGAGCAGTCCATGGTTTACCTTGTGTACCAGTGATGTACTAGCAGTACTGTTGCTCGTCATTGTCTTGTCTGGAAGCTACTCTAGGTGAATTTCCAAGCAGTAGGAACAAGGAAATCATAGTGTCCTCATATCTCAGAGGTATAAAGGAGAAAGACGCAGTCTCTAGTATGTCCATCCCCTACCCTGAAAGGTCTATTCACTGCCCTTATTTGGTGCCATTCTATGGGCTAGCAAAGCATTTTGGAAAGAAAGTAAGGTCATAGGGTCTGACTACTTCTTTCTGTTTGGTGGTCTTCATTGTCAATCCCTTGGTTTGTGAATACTCTCATGTTGGGTGACCTAACCAGTTAAACTTTGGTTTCTTTTCAGTACATCAAAGAGGCTTTAGAGAAAAGCTTGGGGACCCAGGAAATCCAACGTTCTAATTTAACTCCTCCTTCCCCAACACGAGGAGACAAAAACCGTGACATTGAGGAGGAAATACTCTGCCCGAAGGCGGAGATCCATCAGCTCTTGGAACAGAAGAGAGAGCTGAAGGATCTGAAAGCCCAGCTCGAGGAAGCAGGATTCTCCTCTGTTTCCCATATCAGGTCAGAAATAGGCACCTGGCAAAGAGGAATTCTTCCAGGTCAGAGCTATGATACCCAAGAGGCTTGCTCTGCCCCATCTGGGAGAGGCACTGGGCTACCTGCAGGAGGAGCATTGGTCTTGGCTCTTGGGAGACCTAGATTCTAGGAGGGAGGGAACAAACATTTTATAAGCACCTACTCTGTGCCAGGTACTATGCGAAGTGCTTAATGAATGTTATCTCATTTGACCCTCACAACAATGCTGGGCCATTTCATAGTTGAGAAAACAGTGGCAGAGAAAGGTTAATATATAATTATTATCTACAGTAGGATCGAATCCTAGTTATGGACTAGACATTGGGATGTCATAGTGGATGGAGTAGTGGACTTGGAGTCCTAGGCTCAGAAACTTAGAGGTGGAAGGGATCTCAGAGGTCCTCCAATTCACTGCTCTCATTTTACAGATAAGAAAACTAAAATAGAGAAAAGCTAAGGATCACATAGGTAGTAAGTTCCTGAGAAGGGCTTTGAATCCTGGTCTTACTGATTTCAATTCCTATGCCCTATCCATAAGCCATAAGTCTACTTGTATAATATGATACTGATACATGGTATGTAATGGAGAGAGAACTGGCTAGACCAGGATTTGAGTCCCAACTCTTACATGTCCTGATTGTATGACTCTGGGAAAGTCACTTGACTTCTAAGTGGTTCAGACCATTCTCTTAAGGCTTTAAGTGGCAAACAAGTTGGTGATCAGAATTAAGAGAGGTTGTTTCCACATTGATGCAATTAAAGGGCTGAATGAAATGTATATTTGATAGAGAGCTCTCCTTGAAGACAAGATGACCTGGGTTTAAGCAGCAACTCTGACATATACTGGCTGACCCTAATCAACCTCAGGACTCTAGGGAACTCTCTAAGACTGTAAGATCTAGAAGCGGTGACAACTTATATTGCTGGAGGAAATTTCCTCCCTGGGTAGTTTCCTATAAAAATGAAATCAGAGGTCCACTCCCTGTCTTTTCTCCCTTTCTGTCTGTCTCTCTGTCTCTGCCTCTGTCTCTCTTTCTTCTCCTATATCTGTCTAGCTAATCTCTCTACCTATCATGGAGAGAGAGAGAGAGAGAGAGAGAGAGAGAAAGAGAGAGAGAGAGAGAGAGAGAGAGAGAGAGAGAGAGAGAGAGAGAGAAATAGTAGAGAATGCAAAGTTCAAATAATTTTGCTCTTCATCATTGATTTCATAAAGAATTGGGTAGAAGAGAAAGAACCCTAATGTATTAGAAAGAAGTTAGTTTCTTTGGAATGCCCTGTGAATGTTATTGTGACTTGTCTTCCCTTATCGTAGTCATCATCTACTGAGAAAACACTGCATTTATATGAATAAAAAATCCTCTAAAATTCATGGGAATTAATGTGTCCTATGCAAAAATAGTCTTGCTTTTTGTCTCACACAAGAAATTACAGATTTATTCATGAGAGTTCAGATGTTTCTGGTTCCTTAGGAACTGAGATCCATTCTTGCCCATTGTAAGACTGAACCAAGAATCAAAAGACTTGATAGTCTAGTCCTGGCTCTGCCATTCACTGTTATTGGACCTCTCTCTGCCTTGTTTTTCTCATCCATGCAATAGGAAAGTCATTTTCCATGCTTTCCAGAACAAAACTTCTAATTCTTTAATAGACTGCAGTCCCATACTTCAGTTCATTAAGGAGACCATAAATGTTGTGGTCCTGAACCTGGTGCCCTGTGTCTGTTTGTGCATCCTCTAGGAACACCTTGCTGAGTCTGTACTTGGAGAATGCGGAGCTGAAGGAGCAGATGGGAGAAGCAATGTCTGAAGGCTGGGAAATGGAAGAAGACAAGGAGAAAGAGGAAGAATGGCAGGTGGAGGATGCCAGAGAGGCTTTGAGAGAAGACAGCCAGTGTGCTGAGGTCAGAAAGGTACATGGGAAACTCCAGAATGCCAATACCATGATCAGCCTCCTGAGAGAGCAGCTGGCCTTGAACAACAAAGCAGGGGGCAAGAAGCTGAATGCACAGCTTATTATCAGCCTGACCAAGGAGATTGACTGTCTGAAGACAGAAGTTGTTTGGAGTCCTAGGGATCCCTCTGCTCTAGGAGAGCAGCTTCAAGACAGGGTGTCCAAAGGGCTGTATTCTGGACCCCAGATCATTGACCTTGTGTCTATCCTTGACTTAAAACCCAAGAATGACCACCAGGTAAGTATAGGTTTCCAGGAGAGATACCTGAATGTGGAGACATTCTATCTGTCCTTGACTTGGTGGGGAAGCCAGGGAAAGTGGGATGTAGGAGGTAGGAGAGAGGGTCCCCTACAGCCTCCAAAGCTTCAAGTGTAGTAGTTAATCATCATTACATTCTTTTCTGGGAACCACCCTTCCACTCTCCACTAATTATTCTGGGAAACAATAGTGATGCTTCCTTCTGGCTTGCCCCAAGTCTGACTTTCAAATCAAGATAGGGGTGTCTCAGGGGTGTTAATCAGGGAATCTCAGAATCAGAAGGTGACCTTAGAGTTCATTTATCTCAAGTCCTCATCTGATCCATGATACATACTTAGTCAATGATTTTTTCTTACATGTGACATATAGCAGCAAAGGATAGAGCACTGGCCCTGGAGTCATCTTCTTGAATTCAGGACTCTGAACTAGCTGTGTGACCCTGATCAAGCAAGCCACTTAACCCTGTTTGCCTCAGTGTCCTCATCTGTCAAATGAGCTAGAGAAGGAAATGTGCAAACCACTCCAATATCTTTGCTAAGAAAATCCCTGACAAGGAGTCAGACACGATCAAAAGATGACTGAACAACAAAAACCTATTTAGTCTGGAGAAGAAAAAGACCCAAGAAAGACATGAGAGTTGTTTATAAGTTTTGAAGACTTTGTTGTATGGAATTGAGATTAGGTTTGTTCCACTTGAAATCAGAGGGAAGACCCAGGGACCAGTTAGATGTAGGAAAGAGGCAAATTTAAGCTCAGTAATAAAGAAAATCTTTCTAATTAGAGCTGTCCAAAAGTGGAACTGGTTTGGTGGGTTTCCAGACCTTTGTGGTGAGGGTGGGGGTGTCTTCAAGAAGTGGTCAGATGATGACTTTGTTGGGTATGTTAGAGTGGGGGGCCTTGTTGTGTATGAGTTGGACAAAATGGATGTTATCTCCTCCAACTCTCAGAGTCTGTGATTCTATTCTCCTTTATTAACAACTCTGACAGTTGTCTACTTAAACATTTATAGTGATGGGGAATTCACCAACGTTCTAAGGCATACATATGATCTCCTTTTAGCATTAAGAGGTCTGCGAGTGGCACCTCTAGGTAGGCCAACTGTACCAGGTATAATACCCAACTGGCATGAGTCTAGGTAATACCTTTGATTATATATTTGCACTCTGCCCACTACCCTCATTATCAGGTCTCCTCACTATTCCTTGCTTCAATTATGAAACTCTTAGAGTTTAATGTTTTCACTGATGTTTTTCTAATTTTATGGAAAAAATAAATTTTGGCTACTTTTTTGTATAAGTATTTATACAATCTCTCCCTACTCTAGGATTTAACTCTGGGGGGGGGGGTGGGAATGAGTAGGAATGATGGATTAGTAGTTCCTAGGCTCATTTTAGGATGACAATAAAACATATAGTCAACATTTATATAGTACCTTCTATGGGTCAGGCACTGTGCTAAGTTTATTCAGTCACCCACTCATATCTGACTTTTCATGTCCCCATGGACCATACGACACCAGACCCTTCTATCCCCTACTATCTCCCAAAGTCTGTCCAATTTCATGTTCTTTGTTTCCATAGCACTATCCATCTCATCATCTGCCATGCACTTTTCCTTCTGCCTTCAATCTTTCCCAACATCAGGGTCTTTTCCAATGAGTCCCATCTTCTCATTAGGTGGCCAAAGTATTTAAGCTTCAGTATTTGACCTTCCAGTGATAGCCTGAATTAATTAATTTAATTATTGACTGATTTAATCTCCTTGCTGTCTAAGGGACTCTCAAAAATCTTCTCCAGTACCACAGTTCAAAAGCATCAATTCTGCAGATTTCAGCTTTCTTTAATAGTCCAAGTCTCACAGCCATATATTACTACAGGAAAAACCATAGCTTTCACCACATGGACCTTTGTCAGCAAGGTGATAGCCCTGCTTATTAGCTTGTTGTCCAGATTTGCTAAGTTGTTTATAATTACTACCTCATTTGACCCTCATAACAACTCTGGGAAGTAGGGGCTATTATCTGCACTTTACAGATAAGGAACCTGAGGCAAACAGAGGTGAAGTGACTTGTCCTGAGTCACTCAGGTAATAAAGGTCTAAGTTTGGGTTTGAACTCAGGTCTTTTTGACTTCAGATCCAGTGCTCTATCTACTGTACTACTTAGGCACAATAATGAATAGCTATGCATTCTATATTTGAAAACTAGTTTGGGGGAGCACACTACCCCTCAAGGCAGCCTACTCCATTTTTGTACAGACCTAATTATTTAGAAGCTTTTACTTTACCTTAAGTCTAAACCTGCCATGTGTGATCACTCTTCCACATTACCAACTACCATTCCAGTCCTTGAAGATGATGATTAGGCATCTGCTCACTCTCTTCTGCTTTCCAGGCCCAATATCCACTCTTCTACTGAGTCTCTTTATTGACTGCGTCTCCCTTTCCGTCTCTCTCAGGTGAACAGCCAAGGTCCGCTCAGTAACGATGGGTCACTAGAACAATCTAGTCTGCAGGGGTCTACTCACCATCTCCGCTCCCAACTGGAACAGTGTAAACAGCGCTACCAAGATCTCCAGGAGAAACTGCTCGTGTCTGAAGCTACAGTCCAAACCCTGGCCAGCCAGCTGGGGCAATACCAAGCCTTATTCCGTAAGTCCTGGGCTAAACGTCATTACACTGATGAACTGTGCATTCCCTGAGATGTAACTAAGGTAGCTTCGATTTCTCTGAAGAGCTCAAAATACTTTATAGGCATTTTGTAAACTATTTTATATGAGTTCTGTCCTTCCTGTATTTCTGGCAAGGAGCGAGGGGTGTTTTTGATCTAGGTTGCATCCTTAAGCAGAACTGGAGCTCCATCCAGACTTGGGGATTTCTGAGACAATCCCGAGGCCATTCTGCCTCTCTAAGAGCAAGCTAGCCAACTCCTCTTCATCCATACATCACTCTATTGTCCTTTGCAAACTAATGTTGTGACCTCCGGTTCAGATGGTTTAAAATTTTCAGTTAGTTCCTCAAGTTCTCCTTACCCATCCTCAGAGCTGAAGCTTAAAACAAATGCCTGAATAATATATGGATGTGAGCAGAAGTAAGCATTAACACAGTGCTCATTGACGTCACAACTTACGTGGTTACAACATGTTTTATGTATTTACCAGCTTTTTTAAGCTTGGTGGCTACTTTATGTGGTGGATAGTGTGGTGGGGGGAAAACCCATTTTTCAGATGAGGAAAACAGCAACTCAGAGCAGTAAAGTGACTTCCCTGCTGTTATACACAGCTAGTAAGGGGCACAGACATCCCTCAGGTCTTCCAGTTTTAAGCCTGGTATTGCTTCCTCTTGTCCTGTGAGGGAGGCCTCTCTATCACTGGTAGAAACCGAACCAACTTCTTTGTGTAAGAATCCAAATAAACCATGTCATTCTCTAGAAGTGAAATGCCCACTCAGTATGTGACGATGCTGATAATGTTATAAGACTTACAAGGAGTAGAGGCTGTGACAGACACAATCATTCTCTCTTCTTGCCAGGTGAGCCAGGGGTGAAACAGGACAGCAAGCAGGTCCAGGTGGATCTCCAGGACTTGGGATATGAGACATGTGGCCGAAGTGAGAATGAGGCTGAGCGAGAAGAAACCACCAGCCCTGGTAAAAAAAGAAAAAAGTTACAGAGAGGGGGGAGAGAGAGAGAGAGAGAGAGAGAGAGAGAGAGAGAGAGAGAGAGATGAGTATGGGTGTGGGTATCTCCTCCCCTTCTTCCATGGAAATCAGCTTTGCTGTTTGAACCCTTAGCAAAGCTGCCTTCTTCCCTCACCAATCAGCCCAATAATGTGAAGTGATTATGGACATATGATATTTCTGGAGGCCATTGTAAGAACAGAAATAGGGTGTGCTTACCCTACTCTTTGCGGTTGTGGAGGATTATGGATGTGAAATACTGCACACATACATACATATACAAATAGATATTTTTTATTTAATGTGTTGGTTAGTTTTATCAAAATGGTTTTTTTTTCCCTCTTAATTTTTTTGTCATAAGTGATGACAAAGAATGGGGAAAGGGGGAAAATATACTTTGGGAAATGTATAAATGTATAAAAAGAGAAGATCACCATATCATTTATCTCAAAAAAATATACCAGTTCCATATAGTCTTATCATTATGTTTTTTAATGCTGCCAAAAAAGACATAAAATACCCAATCAATTGATGTTCCTAGAATCAGAATAAAATAGCAGACAAAAGAAATAAAACAAACATGTTGGCCAATGACTGAAAGGGAAGAACTTTTGAATCTCTGAAATATTGTAAAACTATAGAGGCTTTGATCCCTAGCTAACCATTTATCCTGCTGCTCTTGAGAAAGTCTTCAAAACAAAAATGTAAGGCTTGTTTAGAGTCTTATCAGCTATTTCCCTGTCTCACATTAAGGAGAACATATACTAGAAAGTCCTTGTAGTCCCACAGACACTTAGTAGCTCGGTGACCATGGTAAAGGCTCTTCCCCTATGAACCTGAGTTTGCTGAGATGTAAAAAAAGGATAATACTTTTAACTGCATCCTCCCAGAGCCATAACTAGGAAGGGGCCACTGGGCATTGGTCCCAGAGGACCCACATCCTCAGAGCTGGGGAGAATGCTTCCTCCCCTGAGCAGTTTTTGCCAGGCGTCATGGGACAAGAGGAAGAGTGAAGATGTTTGCAGGGATGGGCAACCCTTCAGCTGTTGGCAGCCTGAGGAGGGGCAAGGAAAGGGAATAAACATTTATATAGTACCAGCTGTGTACCAGCCACTGCACTAAGCACTTTTATAAGTATCATCCATCCCCTTTCACCCTCACAACAACTCTGTGAGATAGGTGGTAATATTGTCTCTATTTTATAATTGAAGAAACTGAGACAAACAGCTATTAAGAGTTTTGCCTGGGGTTACTTAGCTAGTGTCTAAAAATTGGATTTGAATTCAGGTCTTTCTGACTCTAGGCCCAGAGCTTAGGGCAGTATGGTACCATCAGCTGCCTCTTTTGAATTTTCCCTGAGGAGATTATTGGGTCATGGACTTAGAGCTGAGTGTTTCCTTCAATATCTTGTCTTCTCATGCTCTACTCCACATTAGCTACACAGGGATGAGCATCTCCTTGATCGTGCTATCATTCACAAATGGTCTACTTCCCTGTTTGAGAACAATAAATTCACTTTACATGATCATAATCTTTTATCTTAGCATCTCTCCCTATGCCTTTCTCCTACTAAAACTCTTCCCACGGTGTTCTCCCAGACCATCTTTCTTGCTGCGACTGCATTCTCCTTTCTCAATCTACCATGCCTGTAAAATATCATTGTATAGCTCTGCTTTCCTGTAAGCTAAAATCCTTGAAAAATCCATCTACATTTGCTGCTGCTTCTACCTCTCCTCTTCATGTGTTCTCTGCAGTCTGACTTGTAAATGTATCCAATTGAAATGGCTCTCTTTAAAGTTAGGAATAATCTCTTTTTACCATTGGGCAGCTAGGTAGTTCAGTGGATAGAGTATGGACAGGAAGAGGAGTCAGGAAGTTTCTTCTTCCTGAATTCAAATCCAGTCTCAGACACTTAGTAGCTGTATGACCCTTGTCAAGTCACTTCAACACTGATTGCCTCAGTTTCTTCATCTGTACAATGAGCTGGAGAAGGGAATGGCAAACCACTCCAGGAGGTATCTCAGTCAAGAAAACCCCCTTTTATTCATCTTAATCCTTCTCAGCCTCTCTGTATCATTGGCCATCATTGACCAGCTTTTCTTTCTGGGTTTTCATCAGGATTCTCTCTTACTTCTCTTCCTCTCTCCCTGTCTCAGTCTCCTTGATTGGATCTTCATTTTTATCATGCCCACTAACTATTGAGGATATCTTTCCCTCTCTGACTACCTTCTGTCTTCTCTGAATCCATCTTGTATGTACTGATTTATAATAAGTCTTCTCATCCACTTCTTGAAGACAGAGACTGTTTTGGATTTGTCCTAGTACTCCCAGAGTTTTGGCGTAGTACCTAAGTACTTAAGTACTTATTAAGTACTTATTGATGGTGTGATAGGTTGATAATCTGTCCCTCCTTGTACAGATAAGGAAACAGCAACTCTGATAGGTCATGTGATTTGATTAAGGTGATGTTCAGAACAGACCCAGTTTGAGCTCAGTTAATCTGAAGTCAGCATACTCCACTGAGGCCCAGGTCAAAGCACTTCAGCATTTCCTTGTCATCACAGCTGTCTCTTGGATCCCAGTGGCAATGGAGACAGGTTTCAGCCTTGACTTGTCCCAAGGTCTCTGGCTATTCTCAACCAACCAAATGATTTTGCCCAAGAAATGGAATTCTCTGTTTTAGTTTTGGTTCTCACATAGGGTTGTTGTGGGTAAATTTTATTTTATTTGTTATTTATGTACTTTGTTGGTTTTTATAGGCCATGAAATGCTGCCTAAGTGTAAGTTATTACAGTTTTCGATGCTCATTGAGATGATTCTTTTTCCTCTTTCACAGAATGCGAAGAACATGACGTCTTCAACGACACCAAACTAACTGAGGGCTTACACTCTCAACACAATTCTCTGGGGTCACCAGTGACCAGTTCCCCTCTAAAAAAGTCCCTGGGGAATCAGAAGGATTTCATAGACTATGGAAAATCCGAGGACATTGCTGTCCTCCAGCAGCACATCAGCGACCTGAAGGCCAGGTTGAAAAACTCAGACAAAGTCATCCAGAATCTCAAATGCAGAGTACGCTCTTCCTCTATCACCAGCGACTATGCCTCTAGCCTGGAGAGGCCCAAAAAAGTGAAGATGAAGGGTGATGATCCCACGTCTTCCCCATCCCACAGTCTCACTGATGAGGATGAAGGGTGGCAATCTGATGGCATGGGGGTCTTCTCCCTGCCTGAGATGCAGGCCAGAAAAGATCTAGAGAAACTCATACAGAGAGTATCCCTGTTGGAGGCCCAACTTCCAAAATCCCAGGTGGAAGGGAAGCTTGCAGTGGAGCTAAAATCAGCCACCTGGCCAGGGTAAGGAGGAAACCAACTTCAGGTGGGCAGAACTCCGGAGAGACTGAGTTTGAGTGAGGAGCATAATTACAAACTGAGAGGTGGAAAGAACCTTGAAGGTCTTCTCATCCACCACCCTCATTTCACAGGGCCATAGCAGGTCCCAGGTCAAGCCTTTTTGGTCATTGTTTTGACCCTGATTGGCTCAGAATGAATACAAATGGCAATTGTCTCTGTTTTGGCCAGAGATCCTGAGGGTCTTTACCTCCCAGATTCATTTGTTTTAAAATTTTCATCTATCTGTCAGTCTGTCTATCTAATTTATCTGTAAGGCCCAAGCTCTAGAATCAGTTGGATTGGGCGTATTCCTTTCATTGTTATCCTTTGGTTTCACCTCATGGCCCATTGGCACAGCTCATTCTCAGTGTCTGTGATGAAATTCAGACTAGGAAAGAAAGGGCATCTCCATGGGATCTGGAGAACTGTCTCCCAGAGTTCCTAGAAATAACATACAACCTCCCTTTTCACCTTGGTTCTTTATTCTTCTACCCCTTGCACATCAGGAAATATGACTTCTTGATCCAGGCTCAGGCCAGAGAACTGTCCCATCTGCGCCAGAAGATACGCGAAGGGAGAGGTGTGTGCCATATCCTCACCCATAACCTCAGAGACATTGTCAAATCTTTTGAGGACATACTCCGAGGAACTGACATTGATTACTACCTGGGACAGAGCTTCCGGGAGCAGCTAGTTCAGGGGAGCCAGGTAGCGGAAAGACTCACCAAGAAACTCAGCACCAGTAAGTTTTTCCATGGGCATGTACAAGATATTTAGTCCACTTCATCTGTCATGGTGGGGAATCAGGGCACCAAAGGAAGGGTTACTAGGTCAACACCTTACCCATATCCCAAAAGGGGGCAACACCTGAGAGACACCTATAAAGTGATAAGATACAAGGAGAAGGGATACAAGAGGATGTGCCCAGAGCCACAGGCACAATGATGTTCAGACTATGGCAGGATGTGGGAGAAGGGAAGCCAAACTGATCCTTAGAGAGGCCATACCTTAGATTTGGTGTATCGTTACACTAAGCTCTCATAACTAATGATCTTAAATAGGTGAGAGTCCTGTGCCATCTCCAATTACCTGAGCATCTCAGTTCAAAAGACAGGTGTTTATTGAGAAAGGCAAAGTCTTATCTGATTGATTAGGATGCTGGAAGTTTTCTAGGTATTCCAGAAAATGGAGGGGGGTGGGATCAAGGAGAAGGAGGAATATAGAAAACAGTACCTACATCTTCAGGCCCTTTCAGGCCCTGAACACCAGCGAAGATTTTTGTACTTCCACAGTCCTTTAGAGTTGGGAAGGAAGCAAGAGTAACCTCTCACCCTGGTGAGACTCTTTAACTCTTGGCATGACCTTATGAAAATATACCTGGCCTGCTCCCCTAAAGACTATCAAACAATGGAAAGAGAATGAAAGTGTATTAGGGGATGACCTGCCCTGAGTATCCTTCATCCAAACTAAAAGGGATCATAGCCCCCATTGTTTTCCTGCATGTATAGGGTGATTTTTTTTTCCATTTCTAATTAGGCCTATCTGGATTTTGTTTCTAGAGGATCAAGGGAAAGCAGATAATCCTTCAAACCATGAGATACTGGCCCTCAGGTAAATTTTAGCTACTACTGAGTGATGGGGTGTCAGTGGTGAACCTCTTTTCCTGAAGCAAATAGATGAGAGAGCCATAAGTGACACTGGAGAGGTTAAAGACTGTTATGTTTCCTACAATAGTTAAAAATGGGTGAAAACTAGAAATTGCTCTTTATACATACAAACATTTTCATTTGCGTAGAAAACTTGCTTTTTCCCCTTTCTTTATTTTGACATATCTGTTTTCATTTGCCTATTAATTTTCCAAGCTTAGTAAGCTAGCATAAGTCGGACTTAAAGACCTACTAACCAGGCCCAAGGAGGTTTTAGAAAATGAAGACTATGGTGTATTCTTGGAAAGAAGCTCTTGATCTTAGATTAGAGTTGGAAAGGACCCCAGAGATTATCTTATTCTTTCTTCCTTTTTTTTTTATTTTGATTTAGAATGGTCTACCATTGTACTTGTCCAGGCAAAGGAAAAACAATTTTTGACCAGCTATTGCAAGGTTTTGGGTCTGCTAGTTGACACACATCTATTTCTCCAGTACTTTGCTTGGCAAGATCACCTCCTTGCTCTTGGTACATTGGCAGGTGTTCTGAGTCATTGCTCTTCATCCCCATAGCCCCACCTCCCAACCAACTCAAAGAAGTGTAATGAGGTAGTATTTTTTTTTCCTGTCCTGAAGGAATGCATCCTTCCTTCTGCCTCTGGGGTCCCACTCACAAGCTTTCCAGCAGGGACAGCTGTGGCAGTGCTCACTTGCAGACAACTATACCTTCATTCTCTGAACTTTCCTTTTTGCCAGGCTCAGCAAAGAACTACAAGATAAGGAGAAAATGATTGAGGTCTTGCAGTCTAAACTCGATTCTCGATCCCTGACTCCCTCCAGTAGCCACACCCTCTTTGATGCCCATCGCCCTCCGAGCAGCACTTCTTTCCTATCTGATGAGATGGAAACCAGCTCGGATACAGATGTGGCCAGTGAGTGTACCCAGTATGAAGAAGATTGTGCAGACAAAGTTCCACCCAACCTCCTGGGTAAGGCTCAGAGCCCATGATGTTTTTGAGAGGGAATTGCAAATCACTCTGAGATGCTTGAAGTGCAGTGCTGTTGAGTTTGAGGATCATGTTCCATTGGACAAGTTAGCTTTTACCATGTTCTATATTAATAGAAGAGTTCACCTCAAAATCCTACCACCTTTACTCAAATGCCTGCTATGTGCCACCAGGGTACATGTGAGGGAGTGGGGGTGATTGATAAGGAGAGGCAGTGCCTGGATCATTGTAAATTCACTATCACTGCTGGCAACACAACATGGGATATCTTATCATGCTCATTTGGCAGGTCATGGCTTCATCTTCATAACACATGCATCAATCCCTCCTTAGTCAATTTCCATCTCACTTGTGCCAAATTATTAATTAGTTCCCAAACAGTCTGCTCCCTGGGTATCTTTTATTCTCCAAAGCTTCTATCAGCCTACCTCACTGCTTTTTGGAACACCCATCATGAAGAGTTCTAGGCCCTGAGACCATCATGTATATGATATGGCATCTTATATGAAAGGTTTATAGGAGATGCCTCACTGAAGGCATCTCCTTTGTAAATAGAGATTCTCTTTCCAAGGAAATGAATAAGGTGATCTATAGGGTTGGTTGGCTGTGTTCACTGTGGGTGATACTCTGACCCTGGTATTTCCTGGAGACAAGTCAGAATTGCACTGCTTTGTATAACACAAAACTTTCTCTTTCACCCATGGTTTTGTAGACTCCATCCACCATTCAAGTAAAAATGCAGCTCCTTCATCTAAACCATCCTCTGCCACTACATGCCATGGGGTTAAGAAGAAATCCAGCAGCATCCCTGCAACCATGCCATCTTCTCAGAAACCCAAAGAGGCCAGCCAGGCTTGTGCAGGTATGTACCAGTTCATACATGGGCATGTATAGGACAACAGCCTTCTGAAGGGGGCAAGCAGGATATCAAAAATCCACCCTTGCCCCAGAACTCCATCCAGCTCTACCTGTTCAAATCTGCTTTCCTCCATCTGGATTCAATAAACAGTTCAATGGTTAAGGGTTTACTTGGATTACATTTTTTTGTGGAAAACTTCAAAGGATGGCCACAATTCTATGGTTAGAATATTGTATTAATTTTATGTGACCTACATTGGTTTAGATTTGAAGGTCTTAATGTTATACAGAGACTTCTCTATAATGGTTAATTTTTATTGCAGATCCTGACCTATACTTACTCATTTCTTTCTGGGGTTAAGGTAGTGATATATGTGCCTCATTGTTAAACTGTTTTCTGTAAATGAGTATTCTTATTTCCACTTTTCATGGGGACCCTGAGGACAGAGGATTGAATATAACTATTTTACTAAGAGACCACTGAAACTTGAATTTGAATCATTGGACCAGGGGTGGGAATCTGGGACCTAGAGGCCATCTCATTCTAGGTTCCCTACCACCCTCACCCTGGAGAAAGCCCAATATTCAACCAAAGAACTCTAGATTTCAGAAAAAAAGGAAACTTTGGTGCTACTTCTCAGTATTTACCATTAACATCATAGCTTTTCTTCATCTTAGAAAGCAGCTGTGGTATCTGAAAAGAGGAGTGTCCTTGGAGTCATATCTGAGTTCCAGTCCTTGCTCTGACACTGATTGTATGATCTTGGGCAGATTACATAACCTTTTGGGTATCTTAATTTCCCCGCATGTAAAATGATGTTAATAAATGTTGGGCAGAAAGTACTTTGGAAATGTTAAGGTACTATGCAAATTTGAACTATTTTTCCTATTTTTATTTCCACAATGGGATTTGATTCCTACAGTTCCACCAGAATTTGGACAGAGTTTATAAGGAAATAATCCTAATCTTTCTCAGGAATTTTCTGGCTTTTCTTTGAAGGACAAGCAAGTCCCATGTGTTCTTTTTAAACAAGAGGTCTTCAGTGGCTGTCTGTAGGAGATCGTTAGGGGAAAACCCAGCTCTGGGGCTTCAGTGCTGTTAAGCAGGTTACTGGCCATCTGGGTGATTTCTCTAGGGTCAGATAATTTAAATTAAGTACTTATTGAACCTCCCTCCTGTGTTCAAGGCACTGTTTGGTGCCATGTAACATACAAAGATAAACCAGAAGAAAAATGAGAACATGAAAAACTTGAATTTTAACCTTTGAATGTCTCCTTGGTCAGAATAACATTATCATTTTTGAAGACATGAAAATGAGAAATCCCAGGCCTTGCAGGTTATCAGCAGCAGCTGAGGCACTCTGGACATTTAGGATCATAGCTTTTAAAGATGGAAAAGGCTTTAGATCATCTGTCTTGTTCAAATGACCTCATTTTACAGCTGATGAAACAGAACTGCATCCAAATGACTTGCTTGGGATGACATTGATAGCAAACAGCACCTCTCAGATGAATATATACCCCCTTCCTCTGACTCATTGCCTTTACATCTTGGAATTTAGAAAATACCTTCCCAAGATCAGACTTTGGAGAGCTAGTCCACTGCCTCAGATAGATGGTAGGGAGATGTCATCTGGCGTTTATGAAGTCAGATCCTTAATTTCATGGTAACACAGATTACATTTCAAAAGGCTGCTCTTTGGGGGATAAGGAGAGGAAGCCAGGAAGGTGATGGACTCCCTAGGAAGTAAAAAGTCAATTTTTGCCTTTTCAGTAAACCAGTAAACATTAAGCCTTACTCTACAGTTGTCTGCAATTAGTCTCTCCCTGCCCCTCTACTTTCCCCCTTTTCTCTCTCTCCTTCTCCCCCTCTTCTCACTCTCCTTCCTCTCCTCCTTTCTGCCGCTATCTGTGTCTATTCACTGTCACTCTCCCTTTAATGATTTCCCTCCCTTCCCATTTTTTTTTGTTTCTAGGCCTTTATTTTAACTCCATCCCCAAGCCAGCTGGCATTCACCAGCCTCCACTTTCCTCGACCCCCTCTATCTTTCTGCCTTTTGGCCCTCCTCCCCCTGCTGCTCCTCCCCTCCTTGACTGCTGTGGGACATCGGTGCTCTCCTTGGCAGAGGCTCAACAGGAGTTACAGATGCTACAGAAGCAGCTGGGAGAAAGTGAGAGCCTCCCAGTGGATTTGTTCCCTTTCTGTGGCATGTGGCTCTGCATGGCTTTCTGTAAACTGTGTGGCTTAAAATTAAAAAAAAAAAAGATATATTTGCAATGTTTGAAGCAATAGCAGATTGGGGGCAGTGAAGCCCAGCTTGCTTGGTACATACAGACATTCATTCAACTACAATTGGCTGAGGGTGTGTATGTGTGTGTGTGTGTGGTTTGACATAGTTAGACATTGTCCACTTACCATAGCTGTATGCAAATATACATATGAATTTAAAAATATCTAAAGTAATAGTCTTTATTGTGAAGGAGGACTTCCCTTCCCTCTGACGTGGTTTGTGCTGTGGAATCTTTAGATGAGACCCTAGACCTTTAGATGAGACCTTTGTAGGGGAGAAGTAGTCCCTTCCATACACTATATTATCCTCCCTAACTGCAAAATGCTCCTTAACAGTGTGGTCTCATCCTGAGAACAGCCTTGAAAAACAGCAGACACATAGACCACTCTTTCTCTTCCCACATTGTAGAGAAGGTGATATATCTGGTCTGGTTTGGACTGCAAGTGAACAGGTAAGTGACAGATCTCCAGAGACCAGAACAGGATGTGGGATTTATGAAAGGAGCACTCTGTACTGCATCTTCCAAGATGGTTCTTTACTTTACAGTGTCCTATACACACCCTCCCCAGATCTCTGGCTCCTTATCTTTCAGGAGAAGTCCTTGGTTCCTATGTTGGCTGTACTACTCCTCTTTAAAAGGTCAATTTTATAGGATCAGCTATAGCCAAAATAATTTTTTCAAAAACGCAAACCATCTTCACAATGTTTCTGGCTCTGGGAGCATTTTTTTTGGGAAGAAACTAGATGAACTTGAAAATACCCCCTAGAACAAGCTTGGATGAGGAGTTCTAGGCTGGTCACTGAGTGGAGGAAGCTGATCAGTGTCAGAGAAACTCTTTTGCTCAGAATCTACAAATTATTTACTTTGAGAGGAGGAGTGTGCCAAACTAGAAGTGTGTAGACTCAACCATACCTAGACTCACTCACCCCACTGTGACAATCTACCATTAGATTTTTTTAAAAAATAATTTTCAAATTTGTTCTCAGGACGAGGCTATCATAGTTAACTCTCTGCAGTAGGCAGTTTGGGGCCGTTGGTAGATGGAGCTCAGTTCAATGGAACATGAAGGACTCAAGATGCCCATGCTAGCCAGCACAGCCTGGTAGTTTAAAACTTAGCTGAGAGGACAAAGAGATTTTATGAACTCACTTTCCAAAAAGGAGAAGCATTCATGTGCCTAGCCTGGCTTAGCTTCAAGTACAATTCTGCCCAGAATGGGAGGGCTGAATGAAACGTTTTCTGGAATTTCCTTCTAGATATGTGTTGTAATTTCTTCTCTTCCTAAAGGACTAGAGAAAGTGCCAAATATCAGCTTAGGAGCAGAGGATCTAGAGGCAAGGCTACTAGAAAATCCACTCTTCTTGTACCCAAATGGCATAGACTTTGCCAGTTTCTGCAGAATCATAGAATCAGATGGGAGGGTAGAAATCATCAGGTCCTTTTCTCTCCCCTCCTCTCTTCTTTCCCCATTTCCTTTTTGTTTCTGGTTACCTTGATGCTGACCCAAACGAAAAGATGGAAAAAAGACAAGGGGGACTCCCTGACACATCCCTTCAAGGAAGAGGGTCTGGCATCAGCTCTTTGAACCACTCACTTCTTAGCTTCTTTGGGCTGGAGCATTAGTACAAGACTATCCCAGAGCCTTGGAGGAAGACACATGAACTCCATTTTGCCTTTGGATGCATTGTCCCATTAGAATGACTGTTGCTCAGTATGGCTCTTTCTCTACTCCAGAAATCAAATGCTTAAGCTACACTATGGTTTGCATGGCAGCTTTGCTGGTCATGAAAAAGTTGATATATCATGTGCACAGAGGATACTTGCGTGAATGTCTATGAGTCCTTACAGCATACATGAATTTGTATGTGCTCTGAGCTTTCTGGCAAGGGGAATATGGGGTATATGGGCATTGCAATTTTGCTTACTAACATGCGCAGATGTTTCTGTGACTGTGGTTGAAAAGTATATTCACTGCCTTTGATTTGTACCTTTGCCTGAGACCCTCTTACCCCCTAATCCTAGTGGCCCTAAAGAACATTGACTGGGTATTGTTCAAATCGGAGAAAATAAGGGATTGTAAAAGTGGGATGGACTGGACACTGAGGGCCAAGCTCATTGATCCATTTATGTACCTTGACTGACTGAAGGGCAGAAACAAAGACATCACTCAGATTTCCAGGCAGTCACAAAAGCTTTGTCCATAGTTATGTGCCCAGAATATAGTAAGTGCTTAATAAATATTTGTTGCCTGTCTTACTGATGATTGCCTGGAAGGAAGCAGAATTCAGCTGAATTTTCCCTGAGGTCCAGCCTCCCCTGCCAGGCTTTTCTGCCAAGGGACACAAGCTTAATCAGAGATGACCGAGGGGACAGTGGAAGGGCCCACATTGAACAGAAGCTTGGTGAGAGGGAAGCTTACAGGTCATCTGGTCCAAGAAGTTCCTAGGGCTCATTCTTTCCCAGGAGCTGGATGATGTCTGCTTTAAATAGTGGCCCATCGTGTTCCTCATGAGAAACACTTAACTCAGGCTCACTGCTCACCCTGCCCCCTGAGGGGAAAGGATCCTGTATTTAGAGGCTGAGTGCCTCATCAAGACAAAATAAGTGAAGCACAGGTCATTTGATGTCATCATTGATCAGGTGACACATCATGTCTTCTGCCTTCTCCCACTGTTCCAAAGTGGGACTTTGAAAGATTAGCCAGATGACTGTGGTGCCAGGTTCTGCTCTCTGATTCAATGGCTCATTAATGAAACATGAAGTCCCAGAGCTCTTGTCCAAAGCATGGATTGTGGGAGTCCTCTCTCCACCTTCTCCCCACCTCTTACTCTGCAAAGTTTTGTCCCTGAGGTGAAAGATACAATTGCCAGCAGCCCTCTAGCCAAAGTCATTTTCTAATTCTCTGCTATGGGAAGAGGTGGGATGTGGAGAAGGGGGTATGAAGCCCCACCTGGCTGATATTTTGTATGAATGTAACCTGGTGCAAAGGTCACATAATCCTGTGCATATACCACTTCAGTCTCCGTTTATTTCCAAAATAACATCTAGCCATATTGACCCCCTCCCCAATCTTCCTCCTTTTCTTTGTCTTATTTCTTTCTCACAAATGTCTTTTTCTGTCCAGGTATCACTCCTACCACTTCCACCATGTCAGCCCCATTGCCTAGCAACCCTGCTGAAGTCAGTTCTCCCCACTGCCTGCATACCCCGCATTGTACTTCTGAGTTCCATCCTCTGGGAATATCTGCAGAACTCTGCAGGTCAGCCAGCTCAGGACCCCTCAGTAACAGTGGACTTTGGGAAACGATTAGACCTCAGAAGGGAACTGCTTTGGGGGACTTGTCCTCAAACTCTGCAGTGTGTCAGCCTCGATCTAAACTCGCAGGTAAATGTGATTTTGAAAGTTCAGAATTGGGAGAAGGGGATGCGTAATAAGAGGGGCTACTCTTCTTTCCTTTGTCTAGGGCTCTGTTAACTTGCATTTTCAGGGAGGTGGGTGGGGATTTCAAATGACCACTCTTACTTCAGTGATGGAAACACTGAGATGAAGAGGTAAAGGAACTGAACTCCTGACTTCCTTCCAGTGCCACTGACCCTTGGTTACTCTCCCTTCTCGAGTGTACTCTGGGAAAGGATCAGCCATCAGGAAAGAATGTTAATGTTATCTTTTCTTTCAAGGGTATTAATATTTTAAACTTTGTCTTAAATTATTGGATGACAAGTTTCTTCCCTGTTAGAGGCTTGAGTCAGTAGATGTGAGAAGTAAGGTTTTTTGTTTGGTTTTGCTTTTCTAACTTCTCTTTTTATTTTTTAAATGGGTTTAAAATTTATTTTAAATTTAAAGACAAAATAATAAAAGAAAAAAACATTGCCATGTGTATAGTAGAACATAAGAAAAGATTCAATATAAAGCAATAAATTTACATTTCAAGAAAACATACGTAATAAATACTATACATTATTCTCTGAGCTGTCCATATATTCTTTTCTTCCTTGTAGGTTTTCTTTTGTTCTCTATTGTGTACTTTTTACTTTACTTTTTCCTTCCTTCCTCCTTCCGCCCCCAGAAGGCACAATTGAGTGTAGAGATTTTATACATACATATATGTTTATATGTGTATATATATATATATATACACACATTTATATACACATGTATATATATATATACATACACATCTACATATGTACATATAGACATACATGCATAGATATCTATAATCGTATACATATATATTCATACATATATAGGTAAGCTAAATACTATGCTTATCCCTGAAGGTATATAGCATCTCCTTTCATAAGTCCTAGTCTTTTCCCACTTTTCTAAATCCACCAGCTCATCATTTCCTACACCAGATGAAATATTCCAACTTTATGCTTCCTGGTTATTTTCAGTAGTTTAAAACAATGTTGATTAATATGGCTGACACATAGTGTAGCTTCTCTGTGTTTCTCTTTTGATTAAATCTATTTTAGCTTTAACTTTTTATGAGATCATGATTACTAATTGCTTTCTGTTTTTATTTAATAAAATCTACTCATGACTTTTATTTCATGTATGTGTGAATCTCTTATTTTTATAGCCTTTCTTGAAAGCAGCATATTGTTGAATTCAAATTTTTTATCTGCTATTTTCATTTTATGGGTGAATTCACCCCATTCATATTCTAGACTAGTTACTTATTTTCCTTGCCATCCTTATTCCTATCCCTCCTCACTCCTCTGCTTTACTTCTACCTGCTATTTTGCCTTCCTGATCCTTAACCTACCCCCCTTCATGAATCCTTCCCTTATCCACTCCCTTTCCCCACTTGTTTCTGATTGAATTTGGAAGATTTTTATATCCTTCAAAATATATGTTTTTCCCTCTTTATCCTGTTTATTTACACACCTTCCTATACCCACCTATTCCCTCCCCCTCTTATTTCTTTATAAATTTAGAAGACTTTCACACCCTTACAAATGTATATATTATTCTCTCTTTAACCCAGATCTGATATGAGTAGGATTCCCTCTAAGAATCCCTCCCTTGTGCTCTCCCTACTCTGTATATCTTTATCCTCTTATTTCTTTCTGAATATACCCTTCTAGATATAAATGTATTGTTCCTTCTTTAACCCATTTCCAAGGAGAGCAGGGTTCTGGAACTACCAGCCCTGCTACCCCATTTCATTCCTCTGTATCATTTCTTCTTCTTCCATCTCATTTGTATGAGATAATTACTTTTTGTCTTTTCTTATATCATTTTGCTTTTTAAAATCATATCATACTCAGCTTTACCATAATCTTTCTTTCAAACTACCCAATTGCTAATAACAATTTCAGATATATGGTTACATTTCTATGTATAAGAAGTAAAGAATCTGTCCTTATTGAGTCCCTTGTAATTTATTCCCTAATGTTTACCTTCTATTCTGCTTGGATCTTGTGTGTCAAATTTTCTATTATGTTCTGGTCTTTTTGCAACAAAATCCTGAAAGTCTGTCAATTCATTGAATATCCATTTTTTTCATTCAGGATTATATTTATCTTTGCTGGGTATGATATTTTTAGTCACAACCCTAGTTCTTTTGCTCTTTGATATATAGTATTCCAAGACATGCAGTCTTTTAGTGTAGCTACTACTAGGTCTTGTTTAATTCTAATTGTGGATCTGCTGTATTTGAATTTTTTTCCCTGTTGCTTGTAATATTTTCTCCTTAACTTAGGGATTTCTGAATTTGGCTATGGTATTTCTGTAGGTTTTCCTCCTTGGATTATTTTCATGTGGTGATCAGTGAAATTTTTCTATTTAAATATTCCTTCTTGATCTAATGCTGAAGCATTAATAATTTTGTTTAATAATTTCTTTTATTATTGGATCAAGATTCTTTTTTTGTTCATAGCTTTAAGGTATTCTTATTGTTCTTCATAAGAATAATGATAATCAGAACTGATCTATTCTCTAGATCACTTATATTTTTATGAGACATTTCACATTCTCTTCTGTTTTTTTTCCATTTTTTATGTTTTATTTTATTATTTCTTGGTGGTAGCTTCTCCTTGCCCAATTCTAATTTTTAAGGAGTTGTTTTCTTCCTTAACATTCTGGATCTCCTTTTCTAGTAAATTGATCTTCTTTTCATAATCTTGCTTTTCTTGGATTGTTGTAATGTTTTTTAGTTTTATTCCAACCTGTTTTGTTTGATTTTTGAAATCTTTTTTGAGTACTTCTATGAATTATTTTTGGGCAGTTAGCCATTTGATATTACTCTTTGCTTCAGTATCCTACTCTGAAGATGAGCCCTGGTCGTTCCCATAGTAACTGTCTATGGTTGAATTCTTTCTCCTTTGCCTACTCTTTAAAAAAAAAACATTAGTAGCTTGTTATTATAATCACCTGTAATACTGGGGTTTGGGGGATGTTGCCTGTGGCCTCAGGTCTTTCTTGTAATTTTTTGAGCTTTGCCCGGAGTCCAACCTCTGCACTCCTTTCCCCCTCCAAGCCATGGGTAGGACCTCCAGGCACACTATACTGGAATTGCTCTTGCTCCCTGAAAACCTTACAGTGACTATAACCTTGCAGTAGCTATAACCTTCATTTCTCCCCTCTGACCTGGAATAAAGATCAAGGACTCAGCTCTCCTGTAAGTGTCCATAGGCCCCAGTATCCCTGCCCCACTGTTTCTGTACTTGCCTGGTGTGTACTGGTTCCTTCTTGCCCAAGACTGGGTCAACCTGAGAGTTTGGTTAAAGAAAAGGTAACAGGCTAAATGCATACTTTTTTATTCTTTTTAATTATTATTCCCTTTAAAGTTAACAATACGTGGATCCATGGAGCCAATCATTTAGACCTGGTCGCTCTGTACAGGAATAATCAGGCTTAAATCTGTTTTAGGATAATTCAAAGTAGTCTGTGTCCTTCAGATTTATAGTCTCCATGAGTGATTACCCCATTAGAAAGGAATTTTCTTAATTACAAAAGTTGTAAATACAATAACAGATTTTGACTAAATTTCAATTGAAATTGTGATCAAAGATGCCTGTGTTTTCTTTACCATTAACATGCCATAACATATGTCCACAAAATATTAAGATATGGAAAATGTCCCATTATTCAAAAAAGTGTCTTGGGTTAAAATTCTTGTCAGGTGTGCTAAGTCAGCCCTGTCTGCTTTGTTGACATAGCAAAAGGCATTCTCTGAGTTTACTTCAGGGAACAATGACTATTAGGTCCAGACTCTTTTTAATTCAAACTCTGGCCCTTACTAAATTCCAAAATTTATATTAAATGATTATCAACTGCATCTCATCAGTACAACTGGACCTGGCATGCCCTGACAGCAGGCTCCTCCTTAATCTTTCCTTTCCCCCCACCTCCAACCCAACTCTCCACTTTGTCAAGGTTAAAATTCCTGTGACTGAGACTGAGGCTACCTGTCAACTCAGCTGCTCCCAGGGCTTGTTGTTTCTTGTTTCAGAGGAGATAGCCTGGAGGTGTTTATGCTTCACTCCTCAGAACCTCCAGGGATCTTTCTATGGATTTTCTCCAACTGTCCCAGGAGGAACACAGTTCTACCTGTGTCTATTTTGGCTGCTTTGTATTCACTCTGAGGCACTATTTGTTTTGTTTGTGGAGCAAATATGGAGAACTTGGAATTTCCTGATCTATTCTGCCATCAAACCAGAATCCTTCCTTTTTTTCTTAATAAGTGAGACTCACATGCTTTCCCTACTGCCTGAAATCTCAGCCTAATTTGTTCAATAGGTATGTATAAATTCTATTTATACCTCCTTCCCCACCCCTGCCTCCTCTCCAAACATACCCATAATTATGGCTTTTAGGTGGCACAGTGCAAACAAAGAACACTGGGCTTGGAGTCAAGAAGGCTCATCTTTCTGAGTTCAAATCTGGCCTCAGATGCTTACTTGCTGGGTTACCCTGGACAAGTTACTTCACTCTGTTTACCTCAATTCTTCTTCTTTTAAATGAACTGAAGAAGGAAATGGTAAACCACCCCAATATCTCTGCCAAGAAAACTCCAAATGGGGGTCACAAAGAGTTGGACAAGACTGTAATGACTCAACAGCAGCAAAAAATTCCATCCATAGAGTCTTAGAAGCTCATAGTTAAAAATTCCCTTCAAAATATAAATTATCTTTACAAAGATCTTTACAAAGATCCAGAGAGTAATCATCTAGCCTCTGGCCAAAGGCCTCTAGTGAGGGAAGAACTCAACTATTTCCAAAATCAGCCAATTCTACTTCAGGTCAACTATTAAGCAGTTTAATGCCTATATATCGAGGCCAAATATGCCTCCTTGTAACTCCTACTTAATTCTGCCATCCAGGTTTCAACAGATTAAATCTAATCCATTTTCTGTAGGAGAGTACTTTCAATATTTGAAGACAGTGACCACCCTTTAGCCCTCCTCCCCACCTCCATCTTCTCTCCTCCAGGCTAATCAGTCTTAGTTCCTTTAGCGAATGCTCCTAAGGCATAGTTTTAAATCCTCTCACCATCTGATTGCCTTCCTCTGGAGGTAATTGCTGAACACAAAACTCTAGATTTGCTCTGATCAAGGCAACTCATCATCAAACTGCCACCTTTCTCTTTCTCAACACTAAGCAACCTAAGTCACACACAAGCCTCCTTGTGAGCTTGCAGTACAATAATACTCTCCACCCTTCCCCCACCCTGACTTTTTCACACACATGATTTTCTAGCCAGAATAGCTTCCTCTCCCTTTTGTGTGCTGTAAAGTTTTTGTAACACAAGCACCACACTTTACATGTGTCTTTATTAAGTTGCCTTTTATTGGATTTAGTCCTTTGTCTTAACCTCTGGAGACTTTTGGATTCCAATTCTCTTAGCTAGAGTTGTCAGCCCTTCCCAGCCTTTAGCAGAGGCCACTCTACTAATTATTATATTTTTGGTGTTAGCATTTTGCCTTTCACTCAACACAAGCATTTACACCTTGGAAATTGGTAAAGGCCATAATTCATCTGGGACATTTGCGCCTATCTGCAAATTTGGCAATCATAACATCTATACTCTCATTCAAATTACTAGAAAAATTCAACTCATTCAGTGGATATTTATGGTATAAATGTTAAGGGGTATGTGGTCCCACTGTTGTTCTCAAACAGGAAACCTTGCCTCCAGATCAGGAAATGGACTAAAAATTTTCTGCAGCTTTCTTGACAAGCCCCCAGGGCCCTTTTTGATTGTTTTCTCCATTCTTGCCTATGTCTAATTGCTTCCTTCCATAGATCTAATTCCCTAGAGAAAATTTAACTTGGATGTCTGATGCTCTGTGGGAGTGAGAACAATATGACAGGAAGAGAGTGATGAGTATTATAAATTGCCTGAGCCCCAGGACTTAGCATGGACAGGTTCTCAACATATAGTCAGTACTTAATAAATGCATCTTGACTGACAGGCTGACAGGCACTCAAACTGTCCTTCATTTTCCTGTCAAGTTCCCTCTCAATTCCTATTTCTGTATCCTGGTGGGACAATCACAGGGGCTGATTTGCTGGAGGAACATCTCAGTGAGATCCGGAACCTCCGCCAGCGCCTTGAGGAATCCATCTGCATTAATGACCGCCTTAGAGAACAGCTGGAGGATAGGCTCAACTCTGCCACAAGGGCTGCTGGTAAGAAAAATCCAAATCAACTCAGGCTTATTCAAATTCTGGGTTTTTCTTAAAGTACAGGGGGTACAGAACTTGATCTCTGGGGAGTAAGGCACAGGGCTTATCTTTTTAGGATTTTGGATGGAGATATTCATTCATATCTGCATAAATTTTTACATTCCCCATAGCTCTTCCTTGACATAGAATCATAGAGGTGGAAGGGAGCAGGGAAATCATCTTTTTCAGAACCCTCCTTATTTGATAGGTGAAGAAGCTTGGAGCTCTAAAAGGCTAGGTGAACTTTATAAAGTCATATTCCCAATGAGTGAAAGACCCAAGACTAAAACCCAAGGCTCCTGACTTGCAATTGATTATCTCACATCCATCATCTTCACAACAACCTCATGAAATGGGCAATATATTGAGTCTTGTTATTCTGATTTTACAAGTAAGGAAACTGAGATTTAGAGAGTCAGCAACCAAGTTCAGGTCTTTGAACCTCCAAGGTGGGTTTTTGGTTTGTTTCCTTTGTGTTATTCTCATTATTCATTCCATTCTCTCCACTTTACTAAAATTCTCCTGACTGGGCAGTACAAGTGTGTTCTGTTAACCTGAACGTTTGGTTAAAGTAGAGACAACAGGCTAAATGGATACATTTTTATTATTCTTATTCTAAATTCCCTTAAGACACTGTTACATAGTTCCATGGAGCCAGGATCAGAACCTGACTGCTCAGTACAGAAAGAGTCAGGCTTAAATACATTTTACTCTGAGAAAGAAACTTTCTTAGTTGAACAAGCTGTAAATTTAGTGACAAAGCAGTGTCAGTTGGATTTTATGATTCTAGGATGTGTGTATAACATATGTCTCTGAGACACAAGATAAGGAGAAAAATCCCAGCCTCTGGTGGCAGGCATCCTGTCGTCTGCTGACACAGGAAAGGGTATTTTTTAACAGAATTGACTAAGTTTCAATTGAAATTATGACCCAAGATATCTGTGTTTTCTTTACCATTCAGTCCCATCTGGCTTTGTTGACATGTAAGAGGCATTCTTTGATTTTGCTTTGGAGAACAAAAGAGACTATTAGCTCCAGGCTTTTCTCATTTCAAGCTCTGATTCTTATTAAAGTCTAAAATTTATGTTGAATATTATCAGTTCTAAGATGACCTCCCTTCCACCTCCATCCAAATCCCTATCCCTCATCTGTCTAATGACTCATCACCTGCTTTTTCCCTGCAGTAATCTTTCTTTATATATATATATATTGTCCCAATCAGTTCTACCTAGGAGTGAGCCAGAGCCAGTTTGTACAAGCTTGAAAGAACCAATTGTTAAATCTACAGTGTGAGCCTTTATACCATGGAAATCAGCAAATCAGAGTTTGAGTACCTCCTGAGATACACAGCTGAGGATCATTGAAAGCTCTGTACAGCTTCTGAAATGTGAACTGAGGGACAACTAGATAGTGCAGTAAATAGAGCACTGGCCCTGGAGTCAGAAGAACCTGAATTCAAATATAACCTCAGAAATTTATTAGCTGTGTGACTCTGCATAAGTCACTTTACCTTGATTGCCTGAAAAAAGGGGAAAAAAAACTGTGAAGTAGAGTTGCCTTTTCCTCACATTCAATAACAGACCAGTTTATTGTTCATTTCCATCACCTGTCCAAAACATTTGGATGAGAATAATCAACTCAGTGGACTGCCCATTCATGACAAATCATAGTATGGGCAAGTATCTACTTATCTAGTTCAATATGGGCAAGATTATGACATCCACTCCATCTGTCTTTTTCTCTATATGTGTTATTAGACCCACCTTTTTTGAATAGTCATATAATCTCACTGAGGAGTTTAAAAATCACATTAGCTTTTTTAGCTGTCATATCATACCACTGATTCATGCTAAGCTTGTAGCTCTCCAAAATTCCCCAGATCTTTTCTATATTAACTTGTCTGGTCATAGCTCCTCCATCCTATTGATTTTTTACATCATGTACATGTAAGACTTCACATTCATCTCTATTAAATTTCATTGGATTAGATTTTGAATTACCATTCTAGTCTTTCATAATCAACACCTACTTCCTAGGATTGTGGTGAAGATCAAAGGAGATAATACATGTAAAACTCTTAGTCTGTGCCCAGCACATTGTAGGTGCTTAAGAAATGCTTGTTCTCTTCCCTTTCCTTGAATCCTGATCTGACTCTGTCATCCAACATGTTCCCTATCTCTCTTACCTTGGAGTCTTCTGCAAATGAGGCAAACATACCATTTATTACTCCAGTGGAAATCCAGGTCATATATAAAAATAATGAATGCCCCAGAGCCAAAGACAGATCCCTCAAGCACTCTCCTAGAGACGTCCTTCCAGGTTGATATGTTTCTCTGTGCTTTGGTCCAGTCATTCAACCCATTTGAAATCCATCTACCTGTACTTTCAACTACCCCACTCCTCTCCATCCCATCCTCAAGGACAGTATGAGAAACTTCCTCCAATGCCTCCCTAAAAATCTAGGTATATTTTGTTTACAGAATTCCCTAGATCTACCAGAGCAATTATCTGTAAAAATAAAAAGTTGGGTAGACTTTGGCTGTGGTGGATTGCAACCACTGAGGATAAGGAATGAGCCTGTCATTAAGTCAATACAGATGCTGTGTGTACATAACTCAACTGAATTGTCCAATTCTTCATTCCTGTAACAGGCTCCTCCTCTAGCATTCATATGCCAAGTCTGGAATCTGTGTCCCAGCTGAGCATTGAGAACAGAAACCTCCTGGCAGAAAAGCAAAACCTTCAGGCTCAGCTGAACCACCTCTCGAAAGGTAAGAGGGGAAGATCCCAGACAATGGCCTCCTCTATCAGTGGGGGAAGTCCTGAAGGTGCTTCCATTGCTCCATGATGCTCAGAATTCTCAGAGTGGCTTTGGATCTGGACTGTTTCTTTCATGAGAGAAAGTCCATGGGTTTGGGGAGGGCATAGAAGTCAACATTCTAGGTGCTACCACCCTGGTCAAGCTGCTTTTGGGCCATTGGCTAGGGAAAGGCATGATAGAAAGAACAAGCAGCCTTAGTAAGAGAAGGCTTGGGTTTGAGTCCTGATTTTGTCATTTCCTACTTGTATGACCACAGACAAATTTCTTTCTCTCTCTTACCCTTAGATTTTTATTTTCATCTGTAAAATTAAGATAATTAATACTTGCCCTACCTACGACTTGAGGCTGTTGTATCAAATATTTAATAATAGCTCACATTTATATAGCACTTTAAAGTTTGTGAAAAGACACTTTCACTCTATTGTTCCTCTTTTATCATTTTAAAAAAATAACTTAAAAAATTAATTTCAATTCCAAATTTCCTTCCTCTCTCCCATTTGGAAGGCAAGAAATACAATACCCATCATAAATAGGAAGTTATCACATCTCTTGATAATTACGACAACCTTATGATTTACAGTTAAGTGAGGTGAGGTTTGAATTCAGGTCTTCCTGACTCTCCAGTCCAACTCTATACCCATCCGATTACCCAGCTGCCTCGGATATGATGGTGCCAAAAGGGTGTGTGTGTGTGTGTGTGTGTGTGTGTGTGTGTATAAATTAATCCTATCATTATTATCTAGCTTCATTTAAGAGCTGCATTGAATGTTATATCTAGGGCCTATTACATTAGGAGGACCTGAGTTCAAATCTGGCCTCAGACATTTATTAGCTGTGTGACTCTGGGCAAGTCACTTATCCCTGTTGACCTCAGTTTCCTCTGTCAAATGAGCTGGAGAAGAAAATGGCAAACCACTTCAGTACCTTTGCTAAGAAAACTCAAATGGGGTCACAAAGAGTCAGACATAACTGAGATAACTGAACAAAGCACCATATTCACTACTGCCTTTTCAATGTGTCTTCTGAAGCATATTGTATAGAAAAATTTCCCAGAGAGAAGCAGGCATAGCTTTTCTATGCCAAGAGGCTAAGCTGAGTACCCAGTTGCTCCTTTGTTTGTAAGTCACTCACGGTGACTGAAGACTACGCAAGTATTGTCAATTTGCCCTCTGGTTGAGTCTGATGTTGTCCCACTCCTGATGGTCGTCTGCAGGCATAGGGTCTCTCCATCCACCTTCCCCTTCTCTCAGTTTGCAAAGTCTCTTGTGGTGGAGCTCTCTTCTTCCTCACTGGGGTTTGGAAATTTCCAAGGGATCTGGGCACCTCGATGTCTCAGAAATCCAAATCCATCTTCTCTGCTCCATCAGAACATTCTAGGGAGCTGGAGCATCTGAGAGAGGCTCTGCTGGCCTCCCACACCAGACTTCAAGAGCTAGAGGCCACACTGGAGAGGCAGAAGTCTGAGCGACGGCAGATGGCTGAGGACCTGAAGGAGAGGCAGCAGGTGATCCTGCAGTTCGGAGAGGAGAAGCTCTCCCTCCAGGAGAAAAACAACAGGTGAGCCAGGCTTGTCTAGGGGAAGGGAAGCTCTCTGTCTCTTACATTCTGCAAGACTGGCAAGACAGTCTGTTAGAAGACAGAGCTTCTTTCTCTGCTTCTGTTCTTGACTACCTCTGTAACCAGCCCTAAGTCAGGAGTGTGCTGGAAACCACTAGGACAAGCTCAGGGAGCCAGCTGGTCAGTTTGCAGTGTAAGCATTTACACTTCAGAAATCAGCAAACACTACATATCAAGGCTTGATTTAGAATTTTGTTCATTGTCCAGAACAGCTCTTCTTGAACTGTGGTTTTTGACCCCACATGGGGTCTTGAAAAATTTGGCAACAGCAAAAGGTTTCTGAACCTGCAACAACCAAAAATTAATTAAACATCAAACACAAAATGGATCCAAGGTGTGTCTGGCAGCACTTCATCATAGTCTTGGTTCTGAACACAAAGCATGTACCCTTTGCACTGTGCATGCCATCAGGCCACAAAATGTCAACAACACTGCCAAACTTGGAAAGGGTTCATGAGTGGAAAAAGTTTGAGAAATCCTGGTCTAGATTTAAGAAAGTTGCTGTGGGCAGCTTTTATCCATGGAGTGCTTTGGTACACAGTGAAAAAGAAAGTCACAGGGCAGGCAGGATGCAAAAGAGCAGTCTGTTTATTAATCTGAAGGTGAGAGTTTATATGAATTTTCTACAGGCAAGAAAGCAAGGTTATTCCCATGAGAACATTTTTAGTTTATTTCTAATACTTCCTAATCTTGGTTTCTCTGGTAAGACAGTCTCGGGGTACACAGGCAGGGTCAAAATGTTCTCATCCTTGCATATCAGGAGTACAAGTCTCAAGTAAAACATGGACAGTACTTCATATTCTGGACTCCATCAGTACTGGCCCCCTACAGAAAGTGATAGAAAAAAATGTTAATAATGCATGTTAAACTTGAAAGTCTGTGGTATACATTTTTTTCAGTCAATTAAACATTTACCAGCAGACCCCTGCCCTAAGTGCATGAGAATCCCTCTTGAGAAACCTCTTTTTCTTTCCATGTATGACTAATGAGAGGCAGCTAGTGGCACAGTGGTTAGAGCACTGGTCCTAGAGTCAGGAGGACCTGAGTCCAAATCTGTTCTCAGATACTTACTAGCTTTGTGACCCCCAGGGCAAGTCACTTAAACCTCAGTTTCCTCATATGTAAAATGAGCTGGAGAAGGAAATGGCAAACCACTCCAGTATCTTTGCCAAGAACACCCCAAATGGGGTGACAAAAAATTAGACATGATTGAACAACAAATTGGGAGCAGGTGGCACAGTAGATGGGAGGCTTAGAGTGACCTAGAGTCAGATAGATCTGAGTTCAAATCTTACCTCAGATTTTTATTAGCCGTGTGACCCTGGGCAAGTCATTCAACCTCACTAAATCTCAATTTCATTTGTAGCCTGTGTCCCAGGGTGGTTGTGAAGATTCAGTGAGATAAAAATGATGATGATGATGATGATGATGATAGCTAACATTTATATAGCATTTACTATATGCCAGGCCAAGCCAAGAGCTTTACAATTAATATCTTGTTTGATTCTCATAACAACTCTGAGAGGTAAGTACTGTTATTATCCCCATTTTACAAATGAGGAAACTGAGGCAAACAGAGGTTATGTGACTTGTCCAGGTTCACATAGTTACGAAGCATCTGAGGCAGAATTTGAATTCGAGTCTTTTGGATTCCAGGTCCAGCTCTATCTACTGCTGCTGTGCCAATACGTACAACTCTATTGAGAGCCTATTAATCCCCTCAGTGATATGCAGTGCATCTTTCTTCCTCTAACACAGAAAGCCTTCATGGTAGCTGTTCTCCTTGTGTCCTACCCCAATGTAAGCCACCTGCCTCTAGAGAGTATCACTAGTTCACGGTGATACTGTCCTGATGGGTCTGTTGCCCTGTGGAATCCCAGGAGTTCCTAAGCCCTGCTCTTTTTCCTGGTAGGCTACAGCACAAAATAATCCTCTTACAGCAGCAGAGTGAGGAGAACCAGAGACTCATCCAGTCGCTGCAGTCTGAGCTGCAGGTCTATGTAACCCTCTATGGGAACTCAAAGCAGGTGCTGAAGGGTAAGTGATTTTGTCCCATCTGCCTCCTGCCCCAGATCTCTGCCTGGGAACTCCATCTCCCATAGAGATATACCATTCCTCCTGGAAAAATACCATGAAAGATGGGTTGGGGTTGGGGGGAAGAATGGAGAGACCTTTTCAGACAAAAATCGCAAGTATGAACTATCTATGTTGTGATTGTGTCATGTCTGTGTAGTCTTGACATTAAGACAATAGCACAGTTCAACCTTATCCAGCCAGGTAACTTAAGACAAAGGTCAGTGTGAATTATTGAAATGTCTAAGTTATAGACTGGATTTTTAAAGAAATCCGGTTGCATTGCCTTCAAGTAGAAGAATACTTCTGAATTCCTGGTTTCACAGTGAGCAGGTTTCAGGTACTTATGATGCAGATATCCAACTCAGTAGCCCAAACCCTGCAGCTCATCTTTCTTGTTAACACCTACTTGGTAGTTTGGTCCAGAGCCCAGAAAAGCTGGGAGAATCTTCTCTATTCATCACACGGACAATCTAATATTTCTTAATTACAATAGAATGTATTTTCTGTGGAGGGAGAGGGCTTTCTAAACACAGAGAGACTGACACTAGGCAAATAAAATGTCTGTGACTTTCAACAAGAAAAATTTAATAGAGAATCTGATTTCTTACTGTCTCAGGGAGGTGGTGAGTGAAGGCATAGAATTTGGAACTCAAAACTGTTTCTTTAAATGTTTAAAAATTGTTTTACCATGTAATTGGGGGGAAAGTAAAATATTAAAAAAGCAAGACTTAAGGGTCACTAACTAGATTCTTAAAAGGGACAGTATGCCATAGCAGATAGGGGGCTGGTTTAAAAAAAATGTAATGGGGATAAGTTAAAACTTCAGATTTAGGTTAAAACATTTAATTGTTTAAATATGAGGTGAAGGAAGACTTACCTTGAGAGCATTTCACATAAAAATGTTATAGGGGGTTTAGCTGAAACAATGTTAAGACGAGACAACATTGTGTGTGGCCTTCTTATACTTCCTCACACTTCAGGCTCCATCTCCCATCTCTGCCTTTGCAGTGGTTGTCCCTATGCCTGATGTAAATTCCCTCCCCACCTCTGCCTGTTGAAATCCTAAGTTTCCTGCAAGGCTCATTTCATACACATGAAGTCTTTTATCCTCCCTGAGTGGCTGGTGCCTTCTTCCCCAAAGAATCTTATCTATTTTGTCATGTGGTGAATTCAGGGAGGTCTGAATTTCAGTCTTTTTAACATTTACAAACTATGGGACCTTGAGTGCTTGTCTAAAATGCTAAGTTACAGATTGGCATTGGTGGGGATATCTTCATATCGGGAGTTCCTTGTATGAAGGAAATCATGAGTCTGAGTTTAAAAAAAACTGAAGATGGATCAGAGAAGGAAGATAGTCAAAGAAGTGTGTTTAAAGATCACTTAGTTTCACTCCCTTATTTTATAATGAGAAAATAAAAACAGGAAGTTAGAAGATATATTCCAAAGATAATGAGATGAGCTAGGAATGAACAGGGTAAGATTTGGAGGATAGGGATCCTCCATAGGGAAGGACAGTAGGTAACAAAGATGAAAATTTGTATGGTGCATGTTGACATTTAGCCTAGAGAAGATTGGAGTTGAGGGGCAGGGTGCATTATGGCTACACAAAGCTGTAATTTGAAAGAGGGTTTAGACTTTGTCTTCCTGACATCAAAGGGTAGAATTAGTGGCAGGGGAGATAAACTGAAGGAGGCAGGTAATGTGGCAATGAGATGATGATCTCCTGGACAGAAGCAGCAATTGTTGATCTTCTGTTCTTAAAGAGGACCAAAATGACACCATGATGGTAGAGTGAAGTGACAATGTATCCGGTTATGACTGATCAGACCAATATGAGCTCAGAATGCTTGTAGTTCAAAAGAAGGGATAGAAATGAGACATCTCAAAGAGAAAATGAATAGTACTTAATGATAGCTTGCATATAAGAAGGGAAGGAGAGCAATGATGGATATAAAATTTCAAAGCCTTCAGAGATTGTTGTCAATATTGTCAGAGATAGTAAAGTAGGAAAAAAGGGAGTCAGCTTGGAAGGGAGGGAAAAGGTGGGGAGTTGTGTCAGGAGGATGTGACTCCACAGGATGTGACTCCACATGAAGTTCCCAAACAATTCCACCAAATTGTCCCTTGATCTTTCAGATTCCAGCTGGGACATCTATCGCCAAGGGTCTCTGAGCAGTGACTTGAGCACCCTTGTGGCAGAGGTTCGGGCTCTTCGAAGTCAATTGGAATACAGCATCCAAGTGAACAATTCCCTGCAGCAACAGCTGGAGCAGAAGTTGGAGGGTAGTCCTGGGAAAGCTGCTCTCAGCTCTTCCTGCATGACCCAAGATTTTCCAGCCACTAGCCCTGGGAACAAGTGGCAATTTTTCCAAGGTAGGAAAAAAAAAAACGTCACATAGACATGGGGGTAAAGAGTTGGGGATAGTTTTCAAAGAGTTTGTAGTGGACACTCCTACACTGAGCCCTTAAGGGCTATAGATGACATCATTATCATCCATGTGGAAAGTGATCCATTCTGTTTCCTCAATTGTAAAATGGGGAAAATTATAGCCACTCTCTCCCATGGATGGTTGTTTTAACAGTAAGCATACACAGGGGGACCTGCTATCACAGGTTCTTAGATCTGCATTCATAAAAGGAAAGTAATTTTTGAGGGGTTAATAATAACTTTAATCAAGCACATGTATCAATCCTTTAGTCAAGCATATGTATCATTCACCTACTTCAGGAGAGTCAACACCCTGAGCCCCAAAGTAATCAAGAGGCATATTTTCCTCTGACCGTAATTCAAGAGACAGATAGCTGTCTGGAGAGGGAAGCATGACATCTGAGTTCTCAAGGCCAGGGGACTCTTTAGAGTCTTCCCAGTGTCCTCCTCTGGCACTCAAACCTTCTTACCAAAAGTTACTGTACCCCCCCAAATAAAACTGTACCTCAGAGTTTTTATACACTTTTTAGAGTCAGAGGGCATCACATTCCTAGAGAACAAGTGCTTCATTAACAAAAGGCTTGGACCTCCTTACAAACCTTCCCAGGCCTGACAACAGGTAGGAAAGATCATCCTCAGAAACATTCAAATAGAGGCATTATATTTCTTGATTATACTAAAATAAAAACAGCAAAATATCCTACTTTCCTTGCCATTACAGTTGTTGTAAAGCTCAAATGAGATTATAATAGCAAAGTGCTCAGCATAGTTCCTGGCATATAGTAAGCACTATATAATATTATTATTATATAATTATAACTCCAGACAATATTGTTCTTATCATTGCAAAGTAGGTACATCAGTATTATTTCAGATGTTTTACAAATGAGAAAACTAAGGTTAGAACAGCAGTGAGTTTTTATTTTAAAAAAATGAAAACATAGTATATTTCGCTCTGCATTCAGACTCCATCAGTTCTTTCTCAAGAGGTGGGTAGCATTTTTCATCAGAAGTCTCTTGGAATTGTCTTGAATCTTTGTATTGCTGAGAACAGCTAAGTCATTCACAGTTGATCATCGTACAATATTGCAGTTGCAGTGTTGTTCTGATTGTGCTTATTTCAATTTGCATCAGTTCATGTAAGTCTCTACGGGTTTTTCTGATATCCACCAAATGAGTACATTATTTCTTATAGCATAATAGTATTCTATCACAATCATAGACCACAACTTGTTTAGCCATTCCCCAATTGATGAACATCCCCTTAATTTCCAGTTCTTCACCACCACAAAGAGATGTTATAAATATTTTTGAACAAGTGGGTCGTTTTCAGGGAGAACATTTTAAACAAGCAAGAGAGGGGCTTGTAGTAGTCCAGAATCATCAAATAAGCTGAGATCCAGAAAAATATAGAGATACTTTGGGCATCAATGCAATCTTATGTGAGGTTAACACAGCCAAAGAAATGCTGTGGCCACTCAACTTCTTGCCTTCTCCTTACAAGCATAGTCATTTGCATTTTCTTTTTTTTTTTTACATTTATTTATTTAAGTTTTCAACATTCATTTCCACAAAATTCCAAATTTTCTCCCCATTTCTCCCCTCCCCCACCCCAAAACCCTGAGCATTCTAATTATCCCTATCACCATCTGTCCTCCCTTCTAACAGCCCTCCCTTCCCTTATCCCCATCTTCTCTTTTGTCCTGTAGGGCAAGATAAATTTCTATACCCCATTTCCTGTATTTCTTATTTCCTAGTTGTATGCAAGAACAACACTCAGTTCTTCCTAATACTTTGAGTTCCAGCTTCTCTTCCTTCCTCCTTCCCCACCCATCCCCATTGGGAAGGCAAGCAATTCAATATAGGCCATATCTGTGTAGTTTTGCAAATGACTTCCATAATAGTAGTGTTGTATAAGACTAACTATATTTCCCTCCATTCTATCCTGCCCCACATTTCTTCTATTCTTTCTTTTGACCTTGTCCCTCCCCAAGAGTGTTGACTTCTAATTGCTCCCTCCTCCTACTGCCCTCCCTTCCATCATCCCTCCCCCACCCTGCTTATCCCCTTCTCCCCCACTTTCCTCTATTGTAATATAGGTTTTCGTACCAAAATGAGTGTGCATTTTATTCCTTCCTTTAGTCAAATGTGATGAGAGTAAGATTCATGTTTTCTCTCTCACCTCCTCCCTTTTTTCCCTCCACTGAAAAGTCTTTTACTTGCCTCTTTTATGAGAGATAATTTGCCCCATTCCATTTCTCCCCTTTTCCTCCCAATATATTCCTCTCTCACCCCTTAATTTCATTTTTTTAGATATGATCCTATCCTATTCAACTCACCCTGTGCCTCTCTCTGGGTGTGTGTGTGTGTGTGTGTGTGTGTGTGTGTGTGTATGTAATCCCACCAACTACTCATACACTGAAAAAAGTTTCAAGAGTTACAAATATTGTCTTTCCATTTAGGAATGTAAACAGTTCAATTTTAATAAGTCCCTTATGATTTCTCTTTCCTGTTTACATTTTCATGCTTCTCTTGGTTCTTTTGTTTGAAAGTCAAATTTTCTTTTCAACTCTGGTCTTTTCATCAAGAATGCTTGAAAGTTCTCTATTTCACTGAAATACAATTTTTTCCCCTAAAGTATTATACTCAGTTTTGCTGGGTAGGTGATTCTTGGTTTTAGTCCGAGTTCCTTTGACTTATGGAATATCATATTCCACACCCTTCCATCCCTTAATGTAGAAACTGCTAGATCTTGTGTTATCCTGATTGTATTTCCACAATACTAAAATTGTTTCTTTCTATCTGCTTGCAATATTTTCTCCTTGACCTGGAAACTCTAGAATTTGACTATAATGTTCCTAGGAGTTTCTCTTTTTGGATCTCTTTCAGGGGGTGATTGGTTGATTCTTTCAATATTTATTTTGCCCCCTGGTTCTAGACTATCAGGGCAGTTTTCCTTGATAATTTCGTGAAAGATGAATCTCGGCTATGTTTTTGGTCATGGCTTTCAGGTAGTCCCATAATTTTTAAATTGTCTCTCCTGGATCTATTTTCCAGGTCAGTTGTTTTTCCAATGAGATATTTCACATTATCTTCCATTTTTTTATTCTTTTGGTTTGGTCTTGTGATTTCTTGGTTTCTCAGAAAGTCATTAGCCTCCATCTGTTCCATTCTAATTTTGAAAGAACTATTTTCTTCAGTGAGCTTTTGAACCTCCTTTTCCATTTGGCTAATTCTGATTTTGAAAGCATTCTTCTCCTCATTGGCTTTTTGAACCTCTTTTGCCCATTGAGTTAGCCTATTTTTCAAGGTGTTATTTTCTTCAGCATTTTTTTGGGGTCTCCTTTAGCAAGTTGTTGACCCATTTTTTATGATTTCTTTGCATCTCTCTCATTTCTCTTCCCAGATTTTTCTCCACCTCTCTAACTTGATTTTCAAAATCCTTTTTGAGCTCTTCTATGACCTGAGACAATTGAATATGTATTTTGGATGTTTGTGATATAGAAGCCTTGACTTTTATGTCTTTCCCTGATGGTAAGCATTGTTCTTCCTCATCTGAAAGGATGGGAGAAGATATCTGTTCACCAATAAAGTAAGCTTCTATAGTCTTATTTTTTTCACCTTTTTTGGGCATTTTCTCAACCAGTTACTTGACTTTTGGGTCCTTTGTCAAGAGTAGGGTATACTTTGAGAATCTGTAAGATCTCAGTTCCTCCAAGGTGGCACAGTCAAGCATGTACACTGGTCTGGGAGCAAGCAGAAATTTTTGTGCCCTGAATCTGAGTAATAGAGTTTCCTCTTCACAACCACCTTGCTTCCAGTTCCCTCAAGCCAGCACTGGGGGCTGAGATTCAGATAATCTGCAGGGCAGGGCAGCCATTCAGTGTGAGATAAAGATCAGATGCTCAAATCTCCCAGGAGTATTAGGTTGGGGGCAGGGTCACCATACAGAGCTGAGGTAAGAATCAGCAGCTCAGTGCCACCAGGGATTTAATGATCCAACAATGGATGCAGGCTGCTGTGGAAGCTGCTGCCACCCACCTGATGAGGCCTCTTTGGCCAGAGCTATGTGAAGACCCTTCTCCCTTCTCTGCCAGCTGAAAAACCCTTTCACTGATCTTTGGCACCTGTGGGTTGAAGGATCTGAAAACTGCTGCTACTGTGACTGGGGATTCTGCCTCTGAGGCCTGCTCTCATCGTCCTCCCAGAGCTGCGCTGAATGGCCAAGGGTGGGCTAGGCTCTGCTCCATGTATGGTGCAACAGAAGTTTCCTGTTGGCCTTTGAAGTCACCCTGGGTTGGAAATCTCCTCCACTCTGTTGTTCTCTTGCTTCTGCTGCTCTAGAATTTGTTGAGAGTCTTTCTTTACAGGTATTTTATGAGCTGTGAGGGAAAAGCTAGTATATGTGCATCTTTCTACTCCACCATCTTGGCTCCGCCCCATTATTTTCTAATAAAACAACTTGCCCAGTTGCTTTTCTGGAGGGATTGGGGCCATTGTATAAGGAGTCCCTCAACTCTGGGCTCATGTATGTTCCAAGGTCAGTCCTGAGGGAAGTCTGGCTTCTAAAGAGGGAGGTTAGGCTCTTGTTGCCTTTGGCTCTCTGTGTTCCCTAACCCAGAGCCCTTGGGTAAATCATCTTAAAGCTTAGATTTGATGTATGTTAAGTGTTTAGTCAAAAGGAAGAAGCAAGTTGTTCAAGGTTCAAGGTAGACAAGGTACAGGACAGCAATTTATTTCCACTTTTACAAAAGAAATGTTTATTAAAACTCCAAAGACTCTTAAGCATACAGTGTCAAAAGTTAAAACCAGAGTCCATACCCTGTAGATCCCAAGAGGTTATATTTAAAATATTTTTAAAATTAGCAATATAGTCTTTAATTTTTTTGTATGTTTATTTGCATATGAATTAGACACTTCTATTCCCTGATGTAATCTCCTTGATGATATGGATTTATTAAAAATCTGTAAAGTTTCTGTCTCCTACAGGATCTAAAACTCTGTTTTTCTTCATGAAATGTTTTCTGGTTGCCAGAAAGTGAGTCCTTCCTCCTTGGAAGTCTAGTATTACATTGTGGTTCTTTTATATACTCTATATTTTATTCACTTGAGTTTATGTCTTATCCTTGCTGCCCTATTGGATTATAAATTCCATGAGGAAGTGGATAATGGCTTTTACTTCTTTAGATATTCCTCAATTCTTGACACTGTACATTCATTCCACATACTTCATGCTCAAGAATAGCTACTTGAATTTAATTATTTAAGTGAATTTCAGATATCTAGATTTCACAATTTGTTTTTGACTTTAAGGGGCTGCCAAACAAAAGTCATTTGAGAATCTTGATCCTGCAGGTTGCCTCATGGAGTGAAAATTTTTGAAGTAGGGACTTTTGGCTCATCCGAACTTTTTCCAGGAGGGATCCTTCCTCTCTCCCACTGGAACCATCCTGAACCATGTGTGCCTAGTGAGCCCTATGCCATTCTTTATTTAGAGTTGTCAAATAGCTATTGTATCTTCACCATGACACTACACTCTCCAAATAGCTCCCTCAAGGTCCATATCTTTTGTTCAAATAGGACATAGCTTGGCTCTCTCTTCTGGCAGTAGGCACCTCTGTTGAGAAGAGTGTAAATGTAGAAATTCCTTTTGCTACTAGTTAGCTCCAACTGAGGAGTCCATGAAATTCTAGATTCTTAATTTGTAAGGTTGTTTCTAAAATGAAAAATGATCATCTCAGGATCACTGTTCAATCACCTAGTCCCAGGAAAGAAACACAAAGAAATGTCAGCCAGAGGACTGGGGTTCAAGCTCAGGTTTGCCATATCTGAGCAGCTATCATGACCACTTTCTCCCCCCTCCCCGCAAGATGTTCAAGAGAGAGGGAGTTTCCATAGAGTTCTCACAAATTCAATAAATAGGAAGAAAGTACCAGAGCATGGAGTGACTTCTTTTAAGGTGTACTCTCCACTATCTCATCTTTGATGCAGTTTCCCTCCTCCTGATGCCTTAATGTGGACCAGAAGATTGCTTTGAAATCCTTCAGCACTGAGCACATGTGTCATAGAAAATGTCTGGGGAGCCTTATAAGCTTGAGTAGGGTCTGCTCCAGTCAGAATGTAACAGGGTAGGGCCTGACCAATCTTATTATACTCAAGTCCCCTGTCTTTAAAGGAAAGTGGTGGTTAATAAGCCCTAGAGCTACCCATGGAGGCCATGAGCCCAGCCTTATTCTTATAAATTAAAAGTTCTTCTCAGAATTCTCTACTGTTGACTTTATAATATTTCATTCCAACTTTTCCTAGGTCACATTCTTCATTTGCAACTATTTTCCATAGTTGTCCCTGTCTTTCCAGGACTGTCAGAATCTTGGTTCTCAGAAGATCTGTTCCTGGATTTCCCCTTAATATTGTGTTTTTTTCTCTAGGGAAGACATGGCATCTGTCACGTTAGATTTTCCCTTTCCATCTCCTGTGCATTTGTTCCCCCTTTCCTTGTCTGCTAGGTAGTAGCAAGACCTCATGTCTACTTTCTTGCTTGTTTCTGCTTCAGCTCACATATCTCAAAGAGCCTTTTTAGGAGACTGGGTTTCACTCTATTTCAGTGACTGCAAATTACTCTTTGTTCCCTCCACTATATCTCTCTGAAGATCCTTCTTCCATGCTCTCTCTCCAATGAGACTCCATCAGTCTCCTATTTCCACTCTCTTTCCCCCCATTATTCTTTTTCATTCATTCATATACAATACACACATATGTATGTATGTATGTGTATATATTAATACCCTTCACATACTATGTTTTCTTCCCAGATTTGGTGAGTGGAATGAGTATTCATTCCCTATATCTTGGTCTGTCCATTGTCTTCCTACTGAATCTTTTTAAAATATGAGAAAGTTTTCTTTTTAAAGAAAAGAATATTTAGATTCCAATCTGTTCTGGTAGTTTGGGGAGTTCTCTAAAAGTCTGACAGGCCCATAATTTATAAAGCAATTTTTTATTAAAATGAAGTAGGAGGCCTGTAAAGATGTACATGCACATACATATGTCTGTCTATGTATATGGAGAGAGAGGGAAAGAAAGAGATAGAGAGAGAGAGAGAGAGAGAAAGAGAGAGAGAGAGAGTCTGTGTACTGATCCAAAAATCTTTTCTAGCTTTTAGGGTTACCCCAAGACACTTAAGGCTCATTTTCAATAGGATGGATTTGCACGGAATGCTTCTCTGTGTCGCCATGTCTAGATCTCTCTCTCTCTCTCTCTCTTTGTCTCTGTCTCTCTATCTCTGCCTCCCCTGCCCCTCACCTTGCCAACAAACACAAATGCATATGTGTGTCTATAGAATGTATGATTATTAAATTATACTGGTTTAGGAGGCAAACACTAGATTTGCAGATGCTCGGTAAAAGCACTTTCTGGAAATGTTGATGGCTATGGTTGTCTTTTTGGTGCAGATTCACTTTCTTCTCCTCCGGTTCGGGACATTGATATGAATGTTCCAACGTCAGGATACTCCACAGCCACATCCAGTACTCTTGACTCAGAGACCTCACCCTTCCAGAGAACAAAAGGTATAAATATGACAGCTGAAGAGAATTGTGATAACTGGTAGGAGTGATATGGATGTAATCTCAGGCTGATGATCTGTGTGCAGATTGCTTCTACTGTGGTTTATTCTCATGCTTTTATGCCTGTCATAGTTTTCTCCGATAAGGATTTCCCACCATTATAGTTTTGTTTCCTTTCTATGCCTCCTCTTCAGTATTAGCAGAAGTCCTCTGCCCACTGCACATTTTCCTGATTATTTTCTCCAATCTGGACCACTAAATCTGTTAGTGTAGAAACTCCCTTCATCAGTGCAGATCCGCAATTTGTCTGTAATTCCTGGAGAGTTGTTGGGGACACCAAGAGATTACTTTACTTGTCTAGAGTTATACAGCTATTATGTGTCAGAAGCAGGATATCACCAGGTCTTCTAGTTTCCAATATTAGCCTTCTAATCACTATTTCACACTGTGCCTCTATTGTAGAGAACATAAAATAATCAAAGTTCCTTTATTTTTGATTTTTTTTGTCCCCAAACTGTTTATTGCCTCTATATTTCTTTCATTGCTTTTATGTACCAGTTGTTATTATATCTATCTGATACCACTATATGGAATTGGAAAGGATGATATCACCAAGACTGGAATAAATTGCTTTAACTTACTTCCCCTAGTACTGGTTACTTCCCAGAGATTATCTTTCCAGATGCCATCCCCTTTCCCTGTTAGTCTTCTTATCTCTTAAACTAAAGCACTGAGTAATTACAGAGAAATGATCTTTGACTTGAACTTTATTGTGCTTTTCAGAGTTGAGTTTGGATGTATCCCCTGGAAAGAAGACCCCTTCTGTGCTGGAGGGGGATGCTCCCGATGGTTCATTTGCCAACAAGCATGGTCGTCACATGATTGGCCATATCGATGACTTTAGCGCCCTGAAGCAGCAGATCCTGGAAGGAAAACTCCTGGTGCATAAAATGGTCTCTCTCTTGCAGGTTACTCTCAACTCACCTGCTCTGCAAGGCACTGAGGTAATCAGATCATGGATTCTTTTCTCATCTTTTTCTTCTCACATCTGGGTGTTCCTCCTTTCTCATTCCCCAACATGTCTTCTTTTCCTCTAGGCTTCCTACTATTTGCTGATCCCTCTGTCTTCTCATAGTTATTCCTTGGTTCAACTGCCTCAGTATCAGACTCTTTCTTTTCTAACTCCTGGTTGGGGCATATGAACTGTATTGTTTCAGCTGTAGAAGACTCATGTTTTTCACCTTGCTTCTTTTACTGCCTTAAATTCACAAACAATCATCCTAGAGAGCAGGGTTATGTAACAGTCACAGATGTCAGGGTACAAACATTAAGGTGATATGGATTCATTGGCATCCTTGTAGGTTATGGGAAGTTCATTCTAAGCATACAGAGTAGAGAATCAGAGAGATTAATCATGAGATCTTCACATTTACATGGAGCAGTGGAAGGTTCACTGATAAGACAGGCTTTTAAAAAATCACTTGAGTGATAAGAGAGATTTTTGATGGACTGATTTGAGTGATCATGCTACTTTGAACAGGTCTTATACTGGGATTCTTGGCTTGAAACATCTGATATCCAAATATGATGGGAAAATTGGGCACAGAGAAGAATCACATAGAGTTGGGCAGGTAGTTCTCTTTTGACAATAGGGATAACCAGTCCAAGATATCTTGCACTCTGTAGCACTAAATGGAGAGAATCGTCTGGGAATGAATGAATAGATTTTTGCATTATTCACTCTGTTCAGGCCCTATTGTGTTGTTTCATGATGTACTGTGGTGGAACCATCTCAAAGAATTCAGAGTCAAACTACTTCTAATCCAAGAATAGGCATGTATTGAGACTGATACCTCTCATGAAGCAGTCTAAGTTCCAAGAGGAACAAACAACTTCAGAGAAGATAGACTTTTATAGGGTAAAGATACAGTTGCATAACAGAAATTATGAGTATTAAAAAGGCAGTAGATAATAGGAGAGGACTCCTAGCCACAGTGGAATTGCATATTATCCACACTGCATACAGAAAAACCTCTTGCGGGGGGTATGTATGTATGAAAATTATATTATAACAAGGCTCTCTATGTCATAAGTTAACCTAAAGGACAGCTTTTGCTCTTACTGTGCAAGTACTTACTTAATGAAAGTCCCTTCTATTGTTTTATGGTCCACATCCTGCTCTGGTCTCCTGGTGGTGCTGCTTTCTGATTGGTTGGGTCTTGTGGTCCTGTTGGAGTCATGGCTGTGGTTGTGGTTGAATGCATGGACACACCTGCTGTTTCTGGGGGAAATAGGAGTTCATAGACACACTTGTTGTCCTAGTGATCAGTGAGACGTACGTGAAAGAGTTAGGCCATTGTTCATGGGTCTATGAAGAAGTTAGTATATTGGGACTGGGGGCAGCTTTATTAGGATTCGGTCAGTCTTGAATTATTTTCAGTTGTCTCTGACTCTTTGTGACCCCATATGGGTTTTCTTGGCAAAGATACTAGAGTGGTTTCCTTCTCCAGCTCATTTTACAGATGAGAAAACTGAGGAAAACAGGATTAAGTGACTTTCCCCAGGATCACACAGGTAGTGTCTGAGGCTGAATTTGAAATTAGGGAGATGAGTCTTCCTGACTCCATGACCTGCACTCTATCCATTATGCAACCTATGTGCCCCAATATAACTCGTGAATATTGATGCAAAAAGACAAAAGTCTAACAAAAAGATTATAAGGTTATTCACTGTGAACAAGTTGCGTTTCCACTAGAAATGCAAGGGTGGTTTAACATTAGGAAATCAATGAACATAATCACTTCGTACATCATAGTTAACTGAAAATCCCTATAATCTATGTTTTACTTTGTATTTGTTTGGTTCTTGGGAAAACTTGATAAATGTCAAATAGCAATAATGATGAAATGCGTCAAAGTATGTTTAAGTTCGGGGACTTTTGTAAAAATGTAGCAACTTATATTAGTTAACCCATATTTTAATAAAAATAAAAACAAGAATGTATCGATACAAAGCCCCATCTTTGGTCACATGATTCACAAGTTGGCAGAATAGTTGTTTTTATCATAATTCCCTAGGCCCAACCGCTTGAAATTAAGGACAAAAAATGCATTATTAGCAGTAATTTTGATCTTGTTCCACAAACTGGAAAGACAGAAAAACCAACTGCATGAGGTAAAAAGGCTTCGGAAACAACGTAGCAGAGCTGAGATATTTGAAGCCGATGCATCTCCAGTCTACCTTAGGTGCTGAGCTCAGTCAGCAGAATCCATCTCATAGACTTTGGTCTTGAGTTTCAAGCCCTGCCTATGATAACAACCCTCTCCCCTCATAGTACAGACCGCAGTGGAACCCACTCAGGCCTATGAGAGGTATGATACTTGACGGAAAGCAGTTTACAACTATGAACAAGAGTTGCAGGAGACAGTGTACAATGGAGCCACTTAGAGGGGTAGGGGTTCCATGACTCTGAGAAGGAAAACTAGAAGACCACTCATTGTTTTGCTTTAGAATTTGCATCAATTTAGCAGTCCCTCATAATTCAGCCTTGGGGATTTGTTTTGGAGAAAATGGGGGGGGGGGGTTTCACTGCAGTGGAAGAGGGGGAGGGATCAAACAGCAAGGAAGGAAGCCTGAAATGAATGATAGGAAAAAACCAAAAGGCAAAATTCTACCCAAGAAAGTCTGAGTATAAGGCGAGCTCCCAAGTATAAAAAAAATCGAATAATGGGACTCATCAGCACAGAAGGAATAATAGTTAAGAATATTTAACAAGCCTTAACAATGATCAAGTATTATACTTGAAACAAAAACGATGACAAGGAAGATAAAAATTCATGGAACTGAACAGAAGAAGAAATCTCTTACTGAGACTCAGATATTAAGATTACCGAAGTTAAAGTAGGGTAAAGCAGTGAGAGAGAAGATGGATCAATTATAACTAGTGAATATTGGTGCAAAAAAATTACATAAAAATCTAACAAAAAGACTGTAGCAAAATATTCAAAAAAGTTATTTGCTGTGAGCAAGTTGTGTTTCCCCTAGAAATGCAAGGGTGGTTTAATATTAGGAAACCAATTAACGTAATCACATTAAAAACAGAAAACACATGATTATATCAATAGATACAGAAAAATCCTTTGGAAAAAATAAAGCACCTACTTGAGCTAAATATCTTAAAAAACATAGTAAAGGTGCTTTTAAAATATGATCAAAGTATATATCGAATATCCAAAGTGCAGAATATACAGTGGAGAAACATTAATTTCCCCAATAAAGGCAGGGATAAAAGCACAGGCTTTATTATTTGAGATAGCTTTATAAATTCTAATGATTCACAATAAGATATTAGAAATAAAGGCATAAATATTTATCAAGAAGAAATGGAAGTATTCTTATTTATAGAGTATATGATAGCTAATGTGAAGACTTGGGTAAATCAGCAAATGAACTGAAATGATCAGTAGCTTCAGTAAGCAGAATACAAAATCCACTCCTCTCCAACATTTCTATGTAGAACAATAATAAAAACCAGAAAGAATTGATAGAGAACTCTTACTCAAAATAATTACAAAATGAATAAAATATTTTGGAGTCAATCTACCAATACACACAACCATTTATATATGTATACCTATCTGTTTATATCTATTATACACAATTACACACAATTACAAACCACTCTTCATAAAAATAAAGAAAAATTTAAAGCATTGGAGAGAGATTCATTGCTCCATAGTTGGGCTCCATCAACCTAATAAAAAAATATGGTACAGACTTAGTACCATGGTAATCAATCTACCAAGGTGTTATTTTTACAGGACTAGAGAAAATAATAAAATTCACATTCAGAGACACATTCAGAATCTCAAGAGAAATAGTAGGAAAAATTACGTAAGTGGAGTAATAGTCTTCCAGACTCGAAATAATCATCAAAACTATTTGGTGCTGGTTAAAAAATGGAAAAGTAGCCCAGTAGAACTGATTAAGGTAAGCAAGAATCTGAATTTAATTTAGTAATTCAGTGCTCAATAACCCCAGGGACACCAATTATATAGGCAAAGTCTCCATAGTTGAAAAGAATTACCTTGAAAATTGGAAAAACACTTCAGTAAAAATTAGGTTTAGAGTGGCATTTTATACCACACAGTATAGTAAATTACAAAATGATACCTAACTTACATATAAAAGATTATATCATTAAAAAGTTGGAGGAAAGTGGAAATAATTTTCATTACTATGCCTAGGGAGAGGATTCTTAAACAATGGAGTGAAATGAGCATAAAAGGGAAAACAGGCCATTTAGATTATGTAAAATTAAAAAAGGTTTTGCACAAATAAAGCCAATGCAGTTAGGATAAGCAAAAAAAGTGGTAATGGGGGAATCTCTGCATCACATATGTCTGACAAAAATGTCTGACATATAAGACATATAAGGAAATAAGTCATTTATGAGCAAAGGCAATTCCTTATTAAACAAGTTGTGAAACGATATGATCAGTTTTCAAAAGAAGAACTTAAAAGTAATAATAGCCATCAAATGACTAGAAATAAGAGAAACACACAGTAAAACAAATCTAGGGTTTCATCACAACTCTGTTAAATTTTAAGTTATGACAAAATGTGGAGATTGTATTGGAGGGGCTGTAGGGAGATAGATACACAAACATCTTGTTCATAGTGCTATGAATTGGGCTACCCATTCTGGAAATTAATTTGGAATTATGTGAGAAAAGTGTCTAAACTACTTCTCCCTTTTTATACCTGTATTCCCACTTCTGGACTTGTAACCCCAAGGAGATTAAAGCGCTAAATACACTTTTGTTCTATTTATCATTAGCACTTTTTTTATCTTATCAAAGACCTGGAATGGGTGGTCATTAATTGAGAATAGTTTACTTGACATACGAATACAATGGAATATCTTTTAACTATAGAAATGATAACCTTCAGATATTCAGAGGAACATGGAAAGACCTGTTTGAAGTGATGCAAAGAGAATTTAACAGAACCAGGAAACCAACACAAAGACTAGAGTTATACAAACTTAAAAATTAAAATGAAACCTAAAACACTGTAGTTATGATGAACATTATTGTCTCTGGGGGAAATTGAGTTGAAGGGGTAGGGGATTAAGATTGGGTTGTATTGCATACTCTTTCAGGGACAGGTGTAGTACAGGTGTTTCTGTTTAATTATTTTTCTTTGTCCCTTCAAAGGCTGAGGAGTCACAAGGATGCTTGTGAATAAGAGGGCATTCAGAAATCATCATATTGTAAGAGACAGAGGTCGTTAGTAAAAATAAGAGAGACAGAGAAACAAAAGAGACATGGAGACAGAGTGACAGAGATAGAGAGGTCTTCCTGTGAAATAGTCAACATTCATTAGAAATAGTTGATGGGGAAGGCTAACAGGAAATAATCCTGGGCTGGGAATTGATACAATGGCAAGTGAATTCTAGTGTATGAGTCTATTACAAGTGCAACTATCACCCCATTTTTCAGAGGAGGAAACTGAGGCAGTTGCCTCATGCCTTGAAGTGAATTGACCACAGAGATCAGAGGTAGTTATTTTGTAGAGGATTAACATAACTCACAAAATGGCAATGAGGATGCATGAAATAGAGGAGGAAATGAGGGGAGTGGGGGAAGAGGGAAAGAAAAATGGAGAATGGAGGAAGGAAGGAAAGGGAGAGATGGAGGAAGGAAAGAAAAGAGAACGGAGGAAAGGAAGGAAACGTCTTTGGCATTATCAATGTTATTTAGCACTCATTGACTATGAGGTTGGGAATACTTGCCTAATATCTATCTTGTAGACCTAGAATGATGAAGAGATTCAACTTTGTGACCAAATCTAGGTTGTCAATCAAGTAGATGATGACAAGCCAAGAATAAAACTCAGACTTCCTAAATTTATGATCCCTGTAAACCTTGAAATGCACATAACACATCTTCACTGACCAGGGGTGATTATGTCCTGAGGCAGCTAAGCCCCAATAACCAGTGAGGATATGGAAGTAGGAGGGGAGAGATGATTTAAGGACAGATGAAGGAGACATAAGTGGAGAAGAATGACAGAGAATAAATGTTTATATAGTACCTAACATATACCAAGTGCTGTGTTAAGCACTTTTAAAATTTATTTTTACAAATAGCTCCTCTGATCTTTATAACAAGGCTATCAGGTAGGTGCTAGATTGCTCTCATTTTACAGATGAGGAAACTGAGGCAAATAGAGGTTAAGTGACCACCCAGGGTCACACAGCTAGTAAATGTCTTGAGGTTGGATTTGAACTTAGGTCTTCCTGACTCCACTCTCAGCATTCTCCCCCCTGCTCCACCAGCTGCCTTTAAAAGTAGAGGAAAATCTCCATCAGAGTGAGAGAGCTAGAAGCAGATCAGTACTCTCCCATAAGGGAAGTCATTACTCAAGGTTGCATACTCTGGGTTATGCAATCATAAAAGGATTTAGAGATCCAAGGTAGTCTCTTCTCTTAGCCAGAACCCTGCCATGGAGAACAGGTTCAGAACTTAGAAGCATGTTTACCTTCTATCCTTACTAGATTCTAATCTCTGGAAGCATTCACCAACTCTGGGGTAACACCAAAACAATGCACCAGATCTTGGAGGAGTCTGATGCTCTCCTCACCATGTTCTGGAGAGCAGCCCTGCCCACTACCAACAGGTCTACACTGCAAAAGAAAGAGGTAAGAGGTGGGAGGGATGTGTAGCACATACTTCAGGCAGATTGAAGTGTTCCCACAAGGGAAGCTGGGACTGAGTAACAGACAAAGGGAACTGCCAGGAGATAGCCTCTGGAGAGAGGGAGTATGAACGTGAAGGATTAATGCAAGACAGGGCTTTCTGGCTTGTGTTCCCCATATGTAACTCCATATGGATTTCCTTTTCCCCTGGGATGAGCTCCTCAACCAGAGAAACAGAAAGGGTTTGAGAAATATTGAAATGACACACCCTCTGGAGATATTAAAAATGTGCTACTATTTTTTCCATTGGAGATTTCTATAGTAAAAGAGCCAAATATTCACTATTCATCTTTCTCCCTTAATGATAACAACAGCCAACACCTATCTATAGCATTTTATAAAGTTTTGAAGGTATTTTACTAATGTTATCTCAATTGATCCTCACAATAGCCCTGGGAGGTAAGTACTATTATCACCCCCATTTTGCAGATGAGGAAACTGAGGCAGACAGTTTAAGTGACTTGACTAAGCACAGCTAGTAAGTATCTGAACTCAGGTCTTCCTGAGTTCATCTAACACTCTGCTACACCACCTGGTTCCCATTAAATTCTTCTATTACAGCCATCGCAACTACACAAGTAGTCTGATATAATCACAAACTGGTCCTATTAAGTCATAGGGCTTCCCAGGCACAGACATTGAATGCCTGGCATGACTTCAGAATCTTAGGATTCTGGGCAAGGAGGTAGGAAAAGTCTGAGAAATTGACAGTCATTCTAAGGACTCTTTTCTGAGCTCATGCCTGTCTTTCAGGTTAGAACAGAGTTGGTGGACATACTTCAAGGGGTCCATAAACTTGGATGGAAAAAAATTTATACTTTTATTTTCCTAACTTCTTTCTGAAATTTATCATGCCCTTCAATTATGAATGTAGGTGACATGTAATCTGATAAAGGGGTTCATCAGCTTCACCAGATTGCCAGAGGGGTTCATGCCCCCAAAAGTTTACGGGTCCCTGAGCTAGAAATTCTCTAGATTGAGTACAGTACCTCTTTCTCCTCTTAGTAGGGGTTAGATATTGGATGAATGTCCTAGATCCAGCTATAGATAGTTGCATCAGGCTCAATGAGTGTTTACTGTTTTTAAGGGATTTGACAAGTTTTTATCAGCCTAAACATGCAAATTTTCCCATGCATTTTCCCAGTTGTTGAATAAATTAACACACATTTAATGAATGCCCAACCTTCGCATAATGGCACAGTAACTGCAAATAATGTCAAAGAACCCTGGTAATTGCAAAGAGAAAAAGATTACAGGTGGTTTTTTTTAAATTAAAATTCTGACATGTTCTATTTCATTCAGCTCCCAGTTTATCTGTATGCCTGCTTTAGATGTTTTAAAACCGCATTCTAGTGAAGTCCTGTCTGTAGAACCAGACTTTCTTTGGTTAGCAGAAGGGTATTGTGGGTAACAGAGGGAGGTCATCCCAGAAATACAGCTGAAAAGGGTGTGGAAATCTGCTTTGGGCTTTATTAGGCATTCTAACCAAGAACCTGATCTTTTATTTAGGAGGAGTCAATGAAAGGAGAAATTCTAGCTCTGAAAACCAAATTGTCTGAACAAGAGAATCTCCTTAAGAATACAAATGAATGCCTAAAGACAACCAAGCTGGAGAAGGAGAACTTGGAGCATTTCCTTGTCAAGCAATGTAGGTGTTTCCAGGCAGCACTGCTTAAGGTCAAGGAGGTTGGGGAAGTAAGGTGGAAAAAAGAAACTTTTTTTACACATCCCTGCCCTTCTGATAGATGTCCAGTAATCATGGAGACCAAAAAGGTCCTATCACATGAATTTGTCCATGAATGGAGCTTTCCTGATGTCTCCATGCCTCCTATAAATTATGTCTAAACAATCAACATGTATTTACTATGTGTCAGACAATATGCTAAATACTGGGGATACAAAGAGAGAATTAAATGTTCCTGCCCTCAGGGAGCTTAAATTCTATCATAGACAAAATAATGTGCCCATATACATAATTATAAAAAGTAAATAGAAGACAACTGGGGGGAGGGAACTAGCAGCTGGTAGAGGAAGATCAGTATAAGCCCCATAGCAAAAATGGTACTTGAGATAAGATTTGAAGTAAGTTGTGGATTCTAAGACATGTAGGTGAAGAGATGGAGTCCAAGTATAAGGAAAATTATACAAGGGGAAACACACACGTACAGACAAAATATATGACACCAGCAGGAATATCTGGTTGAATCATAACAGTGGGTGAAGAGGAAAAATGTGTACTAGGACTGGAAAGTATAGGTTTCAGCCAGGTTGAGAAGAGCTTCAAGTGCTAGGAGAATTTGTATTCTATCTTATAAGCAATACAGAATGATGGAAGCTTCTTTAGCAGGTCAGAGACGTAGTTAGACCTGTGCTTTTGGAATATCACTTTGGGAGCTATGTGTTAACATAGACTGGAAAAGGAAAAGACTGGAGGTAGGAAGACTCAAATAGGCAGCGACTATGATTGTCCTGGAAAGAGGCAATGAGGTTTGAAACTAACAGGGTGGTCACGTAAATGGAGAGAAGAGGTAGACTTGACATTGGTGATGCCAAAGGAGAATGATGGAGGAGTCAAGGATGGCACTGAGGTTGTGAACCTGGATGACTGGAAAAGCCATCTAGTATCCTCAACAGAAAGAGGAAAGTGAGGCAGAGAGGGGTGGGTTATTATGGAAATATAATGAGGTCTGTTTTGGACATGTTGAGTTTGAGATGCCTATAATTTATCCAATTTAAAATCCCCAGTAGGTAGTTGATGATGGAACTTAGAAACTGTATATATTAGAGTTGTATAGAGAGAGATGGAAATTGAACCTATGAGAGTTAGTGAGTTCACCTAGAGAGTAAAGAGAAGGAAGAGGAGAGGATTCAGGACTGATCTTTTAAGTTTATCCATGATTAGGTGATGGAACATAGCTGAAGATCCATCAAAAGAGACTAAGAAAAAGTCAGATAAACAGAAATGAGAGAACAGTATTTTCAAAGACAAAAAACACAAAACACAAAGAGGAGAGAGTAGCCAGGAAAAGACAAATATCATATGCTCCAGAAAGTTCAAGATAGATGAGGATTGAGAAAAGATCGCTGGTCATAGCAGTTAAGAGACAATTGTGAACCTTGGAGAGTGTGTTCTCAGTTGAACAGGAATGTCAGAATCTACATTTCAAAGGATGAGTGAGAGAACAGGTGGAAGGAAAGTGTAAAGATAGTGGAAGTTTTCCCCCTAGAAGTTGGCTGTGAAAAGGAGAACACAAGGTGATAGATTGAAAGGGATGTTAGGTGAGTTTTTTAAAATAGGGTCAAGTGAGGGAGGGATTGTGTTGTGTTTTTGGATTTTTTTAAAGATAGGACAGATTTGGTTGAGTTTGTAGGCAATACAGAAGAATAGGGATTGATTGCAGATTAGAAAGTTGGGGTGATTGCTAGGAGATAGGAGTGGATGGAATGAAGGTACAGGTTCTTTAGGAGAAGGGTCATGTCTCATCAAAGAGTTGAATAAAGGAGGAAATGAGAGAAATAAGTCCAAGGGTATTTTAGTGAGAGTAGTGGTGAATGGTCTCTTTTATTAATAAGATGAGGTGAGGGGGAAGGGTTCTGTGAGAGGCTGCGAAAGAGAAGTTTCAAAGAGTCTCTGTGGAGAGTCTCTCTTGTAATGGAGAGCTGATTGGGGAAGAATAAAAAGATTTCTTTGAAGTAGCAAGGGTCCATTGAGATTAGACAGAATCAATGTGGTTCAGAGTCTGTAACGTTTTCTGGCTTCCTAAAGCACCGTTAAGCAGTAGAATTGGATATAATGGCCAATATGAATATTCTGAAGTTGGGGACAGTCAGGCAAGAACAGTGATAGGATAAGGGGGCAAGGGATTTGGATGGAGAGAAATCATGAATGAGAGAAAAGGGGTTGACCAAGCACGGCAAGCCAAAGGAGCAAGCTTACAAAGCATCTCTGCTCTGTATGCTAAGTCAAGTCAGTCATTAGCAGACTTGTGATTTTTGCCTTCTTATTGTTCCAGTAACTAGGACACATGATGTTTTGAAGAAGGCAAGAAGAAATCTTGAGGTAAGAGAGTTGGCAGTGACCAGCTCGACCAGCTAATCATGGGACCCACTACCACCTCATCCCCCAATCTTTACACCTGTGATCAAATGGCCACCAAAGCTGCCATGCAGCTTTGAAGGAAACCATGATCTTTCCACCATTTGCAATTATTATAGTGGGGCCAGTGTTCTGTTTCCCATTTCTTTGTTACCTCTGTGCCATCTCCTATGTTGTTAACCTCACTGATGCTCTTCTCTATTTATTTCCATGGCTTCCTTTCTATTTTAAGCTTGATATCTGAAGAAATGCCATTCGTTTCCAACCTGGAGGAACAGGGAAAGTAAGCTATCATGGCTGTGTGGCTACCACAGGGAGAAGAGAGGGAGGGATCTACAGAAACACCAGGACCCTCCTGTCTCTTTTCTTTTGGAAGAATGACTGATGATTGTCAAGCTTTGTGGGTAGGAATTGGGGTAGCATGGGTATAGATTAGGTCAGCTAGCCATAGTGAAAACAACTCAAGAAAAGGGAGATGCAGAGGGGCTGAGATCTCTGACAGGTCTGTTCTATACCAGCTGGATTGGCAAATAGCTTTCATAGCAGCAGTTTTCCATTTCTTCTAACTTGATTTCTGAATAGGAAAAGTTTGAGATGACTACAACAAAGAAAAGCAGCAGGCAAAATATAACATTACCTGGGGCCCATACACTTCTAACCTTTTCCTTTAAGGAGGAACAGAGAGTTTTTCTATAAATTTCCTCATGACAACGTTTGAATGGGGTCTCTTAAATCTTATTCTGAAGAGATTGAGATAGTACATGAAATTTAAAATATGGAGTGGCTTAAGGAAAAGAATTTTAAACACACACACGTGTTGTTTGAAGCAAAAGGCATGGAGGTGTGAGGATTACTTAGGAGAAGCCCCTTCCCAAAGAATTATTTGAATCTCTAAAAGAAATAGAAGGAATAACTTTCAAACCATGGGCAAATTATTCTCAACACAACTCCTGAGAACCTTACTCTTAGAAAGCTGGAAGTGATAACCTGGTGTAAAGACCCCCTTCCGAGGAGAGAGAGAATGACTGTTCTTCTCCTTGCTGACATCCCTTCTTTCTTCCTTGGACAATGCATTTCTCTCTTGAGCCCCTTCAGAACAGTCCTTCCAAGATGAATTATGTAAAACTTCATCCCTCTCCCAGTCAGGGTAACAACAGGCTCTCACATCTGGTTTTTTATTCCTCCAGCTTCCTTCCTTTTCTCTCTGCTGTGATCAAAGTCTTTTGTGGTGTAGTGCAAAAAATATTTGATGGATAGTTGGAAGAGATGGGTTCTAATTCTACCTCTGTCACAGGTCACAAACCGGTTAGCGTCTCTCAACCATTCTTCATTTATAAAACGAGATTCTATTCAATGTTCTCTGAGTTCTCTGAGTTCTCTTTTCTACTGCTCTTTCAAAGAGGAGAAAGAAGTTGCTCTCACTAGAGTAGGGAGCATGGCAAGATCGCTTCTCCCCAGCAGGATGTTTCCTCCTTTATTTTTGCCTTAGATGCTAATTGCCTTTCTCCTTGACCAGCATGAAATGCTATCCTTTTGCTCCGAACAGAGGGTACTAATCAGAGATCTCCTTGCTGAGGAATGGGGGTAATTGCAGTATACTGGAAAGAGAACCAGGACTGAGAGCTTGGAGATTGTTTACAACTCTAGCACTAAATAAGTGTATGATCTCAGGCAAATCACTCACCCTTCCTTAACTTCTCCTTGCTTGTCTGGAAAATGTCAGGATTGGGCAATGGTGGAGTTCTGCGGTATCCTGCTTTCCTGCTTTGATACGGCATTCTGTGGACTTTGACTATGCAGCAGCTTTATGCAAGGAGGGCATCAGTAACTCTAGGTGGGGGCCCATAGGCTTCTAGGTCCACCTAAAAGCTTTCTGACTAGCCCATTGGCACTGAGCTCTCCTTACTGTACTTGAGACTGTCCCACATTACTGATTCTTTTCATATGAATATAATATGAATATATCCAAAGACTGTCCTTGGCTTCTGCTAACCTGCTAGTTCTGTGGTATCACCAACCATAGCACTTCTAGTAATACCAGTCAAATGACTTCTTTTTCTTTCTCTTGTGTTCCACCCGCAGGCTAATTCCCAAAGAGTTCCGCCAGTCACCCAGGTCATGTGACTACTGTCTTCCAGGAGCCAGGGAGAAAGTGAAGCCATCAGGGGTCCCTGAAGCAGCAGGAAGGACGTGCCTGTCCACAATTTCTCCAGTTACCCAACCATTGAGGAGCAGCCAGGTCTCACCTTTGGAAGCTGTACTGTGGGGCTCAGAGGACCCAGAAGCAGGAGAGAGAACATTATCTTGCTGGAGGTTGCATGGAAATGGAAACAACCCAGCAAATTCAGTATTATCACCATCCTAGCAGGTTCCAAATAGCTCTGGGCAAAAATGTAGAAACTTAGTTATGGGTGTAGAACCTAAAATGCTGCTTCTTCCTTAGCCTTGGGTTGCTTGGATCAGGTCCCAAGGGAGCAGAAAACCTAGATGTCTGCAGCACAAGCTTCTCTCCTCAGTAACTGTCTTTTAAATGCATAAACTCAGGGGAAACACTACCCATTCCTCCCTGTGAATGGGTAGTGGACTGGCCCACAGACACTGGACCTTATAATCCATTAGGGAAGTGTACATAGATCAGGGCAACTGTAGAAGCACATTTTCCTATTATCCATGAGCACTTGCAAAGGGTGGTCCAAGGACTGACCCAGTCCCCTGGTGCTCACTATTCACAACTGTTCTTTTCCTGGAGTAGCCTTATTTGAATAGTTCACAAGGGATGGATATGTGGATAATAACATGGAGAAAGTAACATCCAGAACTGAAATTTCACCCCTGGAAGGATCCCCACAGTGACTTGCCTACTTTTGCCCTGGCATGGAGAGAAATGAGACTTAGAGGTCTCAGGCCAGATTGCCCTTCTCACCTTGGAGCAGTGGCCTTATAAAAGGCTGAATTCCTGGACTGTTTCCCACCTTCTATATCTAATCATCTAATTATTTTTTTCTCAATTTTGTGATGTACAATTTTCACTTGATTTGGTTTAGCTGTGGGGTGTTTTTTATTTGATGTACCCTTTCTTTGTCCTAATTTCTCCCTCTCAGGGAACCAGGAATCACTGGCCAGACACTGACCAGCAGTAAGCCTCCATTTTGGGTCCTCAGTTAGACAAAGTGATGCCCATTCTTAGCTGAAATGTAAGAAGCCCCCCGCTGTGGTGAAACCTTCTTTGTGGCATCTACACGCTTGTAGGATATATGTGTGCATGTGCATATGCTGCCATAGTGGTGTTAAACAGTGGAGGACAGGAGGGAAGCAGCAGGTGAGAGATGTTCCAGTCTTCTTACTAGGTTGTTTTGTGAATAAGGGGAGGATAGATTGTATGTAATAAATAAAAGTTTTTTTCTTCACTTGAACTTTTGTTTCCTGCTGAATTAGACACCAGTTAAACATGGAACTTGTGTCTCCTTTCTTGAATCTGCACATTTCATGGTGTTAGAGACCCTCAGACCCTCAACTTTAGGTTACCCTCACTATAGGTCTGTAATGGTGGACTAGGTTTAAGGAATACTCTGTTTGAGGATCTCCATAATCCTCATTAAGTGTGCCTTATGTAGATACCTCATCTCCTTTGGAAAATGCAAAAAACACTGTCACCATTTCCCTTCCTTTTCCCCAGAGCCATATGGACATATCAGGTGCAGCAGCACACTCTTCTCAACGATAAAGTCATTGCTCTTTCCAATGCAGACCACCCCCAGAAACTCAGGCAGCATGCTGACACATGAACTAGCCTTCGCTGCTGCCTCATGTGATGTGGGGGAGAGGGGAGGGTGTGAACAGGGTGGGCATCCTGGTAAGGCATACCCTCTGTAAATGGAGATCCTGGTGGTAGCATCAGTTCTGACCTGGGACATGGGAAGTTTAAGTGACTTTGGAGGGTCCCACAGTGCAGATGTGAAGGTCACACCTGAACTCAGCTCTCCCCACCTTGACATACTGTATTAGTCTGTTCCAATGTGTTCATTATGTAAGTATAGTTTATCTTTCATCATGGAAAGATGATGAGCACACACTACTGCTTTCAGTTGCATGACTATGCTTGGAGGCTTTACAGGAAGTACTGGAATGAGCAAGTTATTTACATGTGTTTATTAGGCAGGAATGAATGACCGGATCAAGGCATATACCTATCTTATGACAACTTGTTACCCAATGTTCCTGAATAATCCCAGCTCTCCAGCTGCCAGCATCACTGTGTGTTGACAACATACAGTAATGGAAGGAGACCCACAAGACTCTGTCATCCTGATTAGATAGAATCATCTCAAATTTAATTGAGCTATTAATTATCAAATCAACTTACATGATTTTTCTGTCTCTTAAAATACTTCCTCATACCCTCACTACTTACTGAAACTATCTGAAACTCATCCATTTGCAATCAAAACCTTTATGTCTCCAAGTCTCTCAATCTCATTACTCAGATCATCCAGTTTTTCCACATCTTAACCATAACTGTCTGCACTGGAATCTCCTTCTAGTTTAAATACACCATTATATAGCAAACATCAGCATTTTCACTTCTTATTTGAAACCAAATATAACTTTCAAATGATCAAATTTCTATTACATCCTTTTAAAACCTCAATATATATATATATATATATATATATATATATATATATATATATATAACAAATTCCAAATTTAAAAATTGTGTAATATTGCATCTAACATATCCATCCTTATGTCAAGAACTTTACAATCAGAAATGCCAAATAACTATCTTTTCTGTTTAAGCCTGATAGGAAGAGCAGTCTCAGATGCTGCAGGACAGATTTTAACTTGAAATCATATCAAACCTGGATTTGCAATCACTAAGGATAAACATTTTAGTCCTCCTCTTTTGTTTCAAATACTCCTCCTGCTGAAAGAAAACTTTATTTATAAATTCCCACAATCTCTTTTTACTCTGCCTCCTTAAAGAGCTGAAACCCCTTCCAGCTCCTCTCCCCCCTCCAAGGTCAGCCAGACCAAGAGCTTTCCCAATTAACTCAGACTGGGAGGGGAGGGAGTAACCTCCCCTGAGCACATGGTCTAGGCACATCAATACTTCAGTCTCATCTGTGTTCTTCTGCCTTGGGAATTTCAGGCTCTAGAAAGAGTTGAAACTCCACCTGCTCTCCTTAGGTTAGTATAAAATTCAGACAAATACCCAAGGAATTTTCATATTCATCCTCCTTGTCTTCATCCTTCAGAATCTGGGGAGAGTCAATGCCTCTTAAAGAAATCATTGAAATTCCAAAGTAAACTTGCAAGTTTAAACACACACATTGACCCAATTCAAACCTAAAGTACAGATTTTAGCTTTGAGATCTATCAAATCAAAACTCAGCTTTTCCCTACAGACTGCCTAAGGTTCATTTTCCTTTATATTTCTTTTCACATTCAAAAATGTGGCCAGGTGTTAAGAATGCAGAAAGAAAGACTTCTTTTTTTTTTTTTTAACAACTTTCAAAAGGTTTTCAAACTCTCTATTAACTCTATTCATGGAACAGATCAAGCAAAATTGTTTACCACAAATTGACCTGCCTCCACCAGCCATAGGGCTGCATAAGAGCTTTCTTCCTTGTTAAGAGGCTTCTTGGAAATCACCATCAGATTTAACTGCTGGCACACACCCAGTCATTGGAGGACCCTTACCTTGACCAATTTACATTTCCTCCCAGTGGGATCCCTGCCCAAACAAAACAATACTTAATCATTTTCTTCTTATCTTCCCCTCTATATTTTGGTGTTTCATCGCAATTGCTAAGTTTATTCCCCAAGGGGCTATCCTCCAAAATGTCCAGAAATGAATTTTTGGGAGCATCCACCTTTAATCCACCTTCCCATGGCTCATGAGATCTTGCCTCCCAAAAAAAAGGATCACTTGATCTTGCTATGAAAAGTCTGGAAGGAGTGCTGGAATTTACAACTAACCCCTTCTCTGCCATTCACCCAGGGGTGCTCACTTGATTTTGCCTGATTTATCCACTAAAATTCACAAGATCTTGCTTACCTTGGTTGTGCATACAACACATGAGACCAAAATTCTGGCTGATCTTCCCAGTTGATTTAAGAAGGCCTGGCTTTGCTCCAAGTGTCTCTTTATTTTTGCTTTTGCCTCCTCCAAGTTCCTCTCCTTAGGCGGTTACCCGATCAGAGTTGGATTTCGCAAACTAATTTCAAGGACTTTCGAGAAAACCTCGGTTGGTGCCCTGGTCCCTGTTAAGGGTTTGGGAGACCCCTCACAAAAGCGAATGATCCTGGAAGAACCCCCAAAACTCTGTGGGATACAGCAACCCTTACTCAAATTAAACTCAGAGGTTTTTCAAGGAAGAAGCCAAAAAAGATTTTATTATGGGTGATGTCAGCAAGGGAGTGCACCTGAGAGGAGCAGAGTACAACATTATATTGTTCCTAACATGGAAGCCCACTAGCCTCTCTTCCCATTGGCTGGGAATCCAAGTGTACAGTCTAAGTGCAGGAATCTACCCCAGGGACAAATAACATGGAAAGGATCGTTACTTACCAATGAAAGTTTTTGTTACCAAATATGGAACTTAAATGAAGAATGTTGATGTGGTATTAAGGGGGTGGTGAAGGGGAAGTGGAAGGGGGTTACACCAGGTCACATGACCAGAACTTTGATGGTTCTCCTCCATCCTGGAACATTTTATTTGCATAAGGGGGATACTTAATGATTTTAGCTTTGGCAGGAAGGGTGGGGGTTTGGGGGAATTCATGCTTGAGGGGTCTTCACTTAACCTGATTTCACTCATATGGAAAAGAGAAAAGGGGATGAGAAGAAAACCTGTGAATGAGTAACTATTGATTCCAAGTGATTATGTAAATTCTCACTCCCTTACTCTCCTATAGAGGAAGGTTCCTCCACTGGATGGTTTTGGTTGTGACTCTCTGCAGCCCCCTCCTGTCCACCTGGTGCTCCTTCTAATTTTTGTTACTGATAAGGTTACTTTTGCAATTAAGTTTTGCTCCCAATGGTATGGCTCTTGATAGGGGACTGAGTTATCTGTTTACCTAAAAACCCAAAAAATACTTTCTGAAGAGGTCAAAATTCTCCTTGTCATTGGTTCTAGAAACTCCCAATTTCATTGTCCATCAGGAAATCTTCCTTACAGTTCTAAATATGCAGAGGCGGACCAGGAACAGTTTTGAACCCTGCCTTCTTGCCCATGGCCAAGGTTTACCCCTTGTCCTCCAGCTTATGGAGAATTTCAGTTGTATTATAAATTTTAGGTTCAGATAGGAACAGAAGTGTACTGATCAATATTTACAACAACTGGCTTTCCCCCACCTCCAATGTACCCAATTTACTTTTAAGTTCAGTCAGCAGTTTAAAAATTTCCTGTATCCTTCTCTTAAGTTCAGACAGCCAAGGAAACAACAAGTCAACTTGTAGCAACTTTGGATTTCTGAAGTGCAAATGCTCTCATTAATGGTTTAACAATCAACTTGCTAGAAACCTGGCTCCAGCATACCCCTAGATAGATGACTAGCTGTCCCAAGATCACAGGGCATCAGAAATTATGAGGAAACTGAAACTTAGAGAAAGGGAGAGACTTTCCCAAGGTTGTATAGATAGTAAGAAGGAGAGCTTAGATTTGAACTCAAGTCCCCCCAAAAATCAGAACCAAACCTTGCAGCCTCTCACCATGATACTCCTGACATATGTGTGTGTCTCTGATTTTGCTTCTTCTCCACAACAGAGCTGAAGATGTGGCTATATAACTCCTGGAAAGGTTCAGACATGGGCGGGGGAGTACACAAGTGGGAGGGGAATGACATATGCCCCCAACCTAATGAATTCACTTCATTTTCTGCATTCTCACTGGCAAGTCCACTGGCCTCCACTGACTCTCCTGGGCCTCTGATCTTCTAGGAAGGACCCATATGCTCGAACATCTGTTGGATATATTCCCCAGAAAACCTCTTGACTCTTGCACAATGCCTCCAACTTGAATGAAACTCCATTCCTAGACTCCCTATCTGTCAATGAGAGCACCATCTTCCCTGGCTCCCTCCACTTCTCATTTGAGTCTCAGCTGAGAATTTTGCCCTATATTTCACTGCGAGACTGAAACCACTTGCTGAGTTTTCCCTTCTTCTCACATGATTCATATGCCTTTTACCACTCTGTCTTACATGAGAAGGTTGCCCTTCTTGCCAAGGCAAACCCTTCTAAGGCACACGTGATCCTGTCTCATATCATCCCCTGTTGTCTAATAAATCATTGCTCATTCTATCATCCTCACTCTTTCTTATTTTAAATGTCTCCTGGTCTAATGGTTGTTTCCCAACTGTATGTAACCATACTTTTGTCTTCTGCATCCTCAAAAACCACTCACTGGATTTGTTCATACCTTATCACTATTGTACCATCTCTCCCTTTTCATGACTAAACTTCTTGAGAAGACTGTCTGCAATGGATACCTACACTTCCTTCCTTCTCAATCTTTTCATAACTCTCTGCAGTTATCATTCAACTAAAACCACACCAGAAATTCAGCAAGGTCCTCCATATATTCCATGTAGTACATCTTGATGGTGTGGTGGGGGCTCTCCACATATCTCTGGGAAGGAAGACAGAAACAGTGGCTCATCCTCAGTCCGACCAGTCAGTCAACAGGTACCTACTGTGAGCTCAACCCTGCAACTGAAGTTGTGGGAGATATAGTAGAGATCCCACACTCTGGGAGCTTACATCCTTGCTGGGGAGATAAAACTGAGACACGGGAAACAGACAACAGTACTCAGACAGCTGATAATTGAATACCAAATGGTGTTATAGTAATTTCAAGAAAGTGGAGGTGGCTAAGGGTTTGTTTAAGTTGTTGTGAAAGGCTTCAGCTATGTCTCAGGATTTCCTGCTGGTTCTTGAGTCCAGAATACCTACCCTGAATTCTCACTTTTCTCTGCCTAATTCCTAGGTAACTTTCAAGTCTCAGCTTAAATTCTCTCTCCTATTAAGTATGTCTTGATTTGACCCTGAGTGAAGTGATTTCTCTGCTCTGAACTAACATTGCATCTGTCTGTATCTTACTGCTCACTTATTTATAGTTTATCTCATATTAGTTACTGATGTTTCCTCATTCATTTCAATCAGTCAGTAAGTGTTGAGGCAGCTAGGAGTCACGGAGAACTTAGCATTAGGAAGACCTTAGTTCAGATTTGGCCTCAGACACTTACTATCTGTGGGACCCAGCTCAATCTCCATTTGTCTCATCTGTAAAATGGGTATAATAACAGTACCTACCTCCCTGAGTTGTTGTGAGGCTCAAATGAGGCAATATTTGTAAAGTGCTTAGCTTGGCAAATATTAAGAACCATATTATTGGTGGTGGTGATTGCTAAATACCTACTATGTACCAGGCATTGTGCTAAGTGCTAGGGGTACAGAGACAAAGGACAGTCCCTGTCCTCAAGGAGCTCACCACCTAATGGGGGAGACAACATGTAAACAATTACATACAAACTATATCCAGGAATAATGGGAAATGATTGACAGAGGGAAGGCACTAGAATTAGGAGGAATTTGGGGAGGCTTCCTGTAAGGAGGGGGAATTGTAGCTAGGTCATGAAGGAAGCAGGGGAAGCCAGGAGGTGGAGATGAAGAGGGAGAACATTCTAGGTATGAGAGATGGCCAGTGCAGTTGCCTGAGGCTGAGGGAGGGAATATTTTACTCAAACAATAGCCAAAAAGTTAGCTTCACTGGAACAAAGAGTACATGGAACACATAAGGTGCAAAAAGACTAGAAAAAGAGAGAAAAGAGAGTACTGGGTTATGAAAGGCTTTGAACACCACAGGATTTATATTTGATCCTGAAGGCCATAGGGAGCCCCTAGAAGTTAGTGAAGAGGGAGGTGATTTGATCTTAAAAATATCACTTCAGTGCCTGAATGGTGAACGGAATGGAGTAGGGAGGGACTTAAGGCACCCAATTCCAGACTATTGCAATAGTCCAGGCATAGGTGATGGGGTCCTGCTCTGGCAGGGTGGTTGTGCGAGAGGAGGGAAAAGAACATTTAAGAGAGATGTTATGAAGCTAAAATTGAAAGGACATGGGGTGGGGTAGTGAGAGATAGTGAGAAATTGAGGATGACTCCTGGGTTGTGAGCCCCCTGGGGAACAGGGAGGATGGTGGTGTTAGTAATACAGAATTTTAAAGTGGAGACAGTTTGTAGAGAAAATAATGACTTCATTTTGGGACATGTTGAGTTTAAGACATCAGGAGGACATTCAATCTGAGATGTCCAGTAGAGAGTCAGAGATGAACCTGCCACCAATTCTCAATGAATTGTGAAATAGCCAGCTTGTGATATCTTCATTTGGTAGCAGTGAAGAGACTTTGATCTATTTTCTACCTTGAATCACAGGAATTATCATATCTTATTTGGAGGTTAGGGAGCCCTGAACTGATAGGCCAAGCTGCAATGTGTGTTTTATTATTAGACCTACTCATTTTTACCTCTAGACTAATAGGTGTTGCTACCAACTATGTAGAGAGATATAATTATCTTGGCCAACTTGTACTTTCTAGAATGATTTTTTTTAAATGATCTTTTTTATTTTCAGTGTTCCACAATAACTTCTATACAACCTAGATTTTTTCTTTCCCTCCCTCCCTCCCCCCCACCTCTCCTCTCCCTCCCCAAGAAGGCATACAATTATATATAGGTTCTACACATACATTCCTATTACATACATTTTCACCATAGTCATGTTGTGTAAAAGAATTAAAATGAATGGGAGAAACCATATAACAAACCAAAACGTAATACAAAAGGAAATAATCTACTACAATCTTCAATTGAATTCCATAGTTCTTTCTCTAGATGTGGAGGGCAATTTGCCTTCAGAGACCACTGGGTATTTTTGAAGTCCTTGCATTGCAATGAAGTTCTAAGTCTACTAGGAAAAATCCTTGCATGCTGTGGTTGTTGCTGTGTACAAAGTTCTCCTGGTTTTGCTCCTTTCACTCAGCATCAGATCATGTAAGTCTTTCCAGGCTTCTTTGAAGTCTTCCTCTTCATCATTTCTTATAGTGCAATAGTATTCCATTACATTCATATACCATAATTTATTCAGCCATTCCCCAATTGATGGGCATCCCCTTGATGTCCAGTTTTTGGACACCACAAAGAGTGCTGCTGTAAATATTTTTGTACATGTGGGACCCTTTCCCATTTTCATGATCTCTTTGAGGATACAATCCTAGAAGCAGTATTGCTTGGTAAAAGGGTATGCACATTTTTGTAGCCCATTGGGCATAGTTCCAAATTGCTCTCTAGAATGGCTAGATCAGTTCACAGCTCCACCAGCAATGAATTAGGGTTCCTACTCTCCCACATCTTCTCCAACATTTATCATCTTCCTGTTCTGTCATGTTTGCAATCTGTTAGATGTGATGTGGTACCTCAGAGTTGTTTTGATTTGTATCTCTCTAATCAATAGTGATTTAGAGCATTTTTTCATATGATTATAGATATCTTTAATTTTTTCCTCTGAAAACTGCCTGTTCATATCCTTTGACCATTTATCAACTGGGAAATGATTTGTATTCTTGTACATTTGACTTAATTCTCTATCTATTTTAGAAATGAGGCCTTTATCACAAACACTAGATGTAAAAATTCTTTCCCAGTTTTCTGCTTCCCTCCTAATCTTGGTTGCACTGGATTTGTTTGTGCAAAAACTTTTCTACTGTAACCAAAATTATCCATTTTGCACTTCATAACGCTTTCTATCTCTTTTTTAGTCAAAAATTTTTCCCTTCTCCATAAATCTGATAAATATACTACTCCTTACTCCATTAACTTGTTTATAGTATCACTCTTTATACATAGATCATGTACCCATTTGGACTTTATTCTTGTTTAGGGTGTCAGGCATTGGTTTATACCTAATTTCCACCACATTTTTATCCAGTTTTTTCAGCAATTTTTGTCAAACAATGAATTCTTATCCCAGAAGTTGGGGTCCTTGGGTTTATCAAACAGTAGGTTGCTATATTCATTGCCTACTGTGTCTTAAATAGCTAGCCTATTCCACTAGTCTACCCTTCTGTTTCTTAGCCAGTACCATGTGGTTTTGATAATTACTGCTTTATAATACAATTTGAGATCTGGTAGAGCTAGGCCACCTTCCCTAGCATTTCTTTTCATTAGTTCCCTTGCTATCCTGGACCTTTTGTTCTTCCAGATGAATTTTGATATTATTTTATCCAACTCTAGAAAATAGTTATCTGATGATTTGATTGGTATGGCATTAAATAAGTAAATTAATTTAGGTGGAATTGTCATTTTTATTATATTGGCTTGGGCTACCCACAAGCACCTGATATTTTTCTACTTACTTAGATCTGACTTTATTTGTGTGAAAAGTGTCTTATAATTGTGTTCATATAGTCCCTGGGTTTGTTTTGGCAGGTAGACTCCCAAATATTTTATAGTGTCTACCTTAGCTTTAAGCGGGATTTCTCTTTCTATCTCTTGCTGTTGGGCTTTGTTAGCATATACAGAAATACAAAAGATTTGTGTGGGTTTATTTTGTAACCTGCAATTTTGCCGAAGTTGTTTATCATTTCAAGTAGTTTTTTACTTGAATCTCTGGGATTCTCTAGGTATATCGTTATATCATCTACAAAGAGTGATAACTTAGTTTCCTCTTCACCTATTCTAATTCCTTCAATTGTTTTTTCTTCTCTTATTGCTACAACTGGCATTTCCAATACCATATTGTATAACAGTGGTGATAATGGACATCCTTGTTTCACCCCTGATCTTATTGGAAATGCATCTAATTTATCTCCATTGCCTATAATGCTTGCTGAAGGTTTTAGGTAGATATTGCTTATTATTTTATGGAAAGTTTACTTTATTCCTATGCTCTCCCGTGTTTTTAATAGGAATGGGTGTTGTATTTTGTCAAAAGCTTTTTCTGCATCATTGAGATAATCATGCGGTTTCTGATAGGTTTCTTATGTTAAATATGATCAACAATGCTAATAGCCCTTCTTTGGCAATGAAAGATGAATATAATCCTGTGAGTAGATGCAGCTGGCTGTATGGGGACCCAGCTAGCTGGGTAACTCAATTCCTCTTCTCCTCTCTGCCTCCCCCTCCCCTTCCTTCTCCTCTCCAAAGTAAGGTAAATTTCGATAACCAAAAGATTCCCAGTTGATTTATGTTTTGCTGGCCCCTTTCCTGTCCTATCTTGTCCTGTCCTGTCCTAAAACCTTAAACCTACTGCATTCTGAAACTGGAATTCCAAAGGGCCCTTGCCTAAGGCCGCCTAGCTTTAGAGTGATTATCAATAGTAACTGTTGCTGCTTCCCACCCAGCCTGAAGTCTTTCTTTTTCTTGACCTCATTAGAGGGGCCATGTCTTGGCTACCTCTTAAACAGGCCTATTCAATGAATGGACTTTACCTCACACTAACTGAGTACCTGCAAAGACCTTGGTCTAAAGGGCCCAAGGCCTCCCACTGCATCCTGGGTCACCTCTAGTCATCCTGAGGAATATCAGTTCACTGGACTCAGATGGCTCTGGAGGAGAAGCAAGGCGGGTGACCTGCACAGCCCTCTCTCACTCAAAACAAAGTCAAGTGCAAGTCATGTCATTTCTCTGATGGTATGATCTTCTTCAGCAATGAAGGACAAACACAACACTAATAGTTTTCCTAATATTTAACCAACCCTGCATTCCTGGTATGAATTCTATCTGATCATAATGTATTATTCTTGTGATAATTTGCTGTGTTCTATTTGCTAAAATCTTTAAAATTTTTGTATCAATATTCATTAGAGAAATTGGTCTATAATTTTCTTTCTCTGTTTTGTCTCTTTCTGGTTTAGGTATCAAAACCATATTTGTATCATAAAAAGAATTTGGGAGGACTCCTTCTTCCCCAGTTTTCAAAAATAGCCTATATAGTATTGGAATTAACTGTTCCTTAAATGTTTGATAGAATTGATTTGTAAATCCATGCAGCCATGGAGACTTTTTCCTAGGGAGTTCATTGATGGTTTGTTCAATTCCTTTTTCTGAGATGGGGTTGTTTAAGTATTCAACTACCTCTTCTGTTAATCTGGGCAATTTATATTTTTAAAAATAATCATCTATCTCATTTAGATTGTCCAAATTTATGGGTATAAATTTGGGCAAAATAATTTCTAATTATTGTTTTAATTTCCTCCTCATTGGTGGTCAGTGCACTGCTTTCATTTTTGATATTGCTAATTTGTTTTTCTTCTTTCTTTTTTTAAATCAAATTGACCAAAGGTTTATCAATGTTATTGGTTTTTTCATAAAACCAACTTTTTTATTTATTAGTCCTATAGTTTTCTTAATATCAATTTTATTAATCTCTCCTTTGGTTTTCAGTATTTCTAATTTGGTATTTACTTGTGGATTTTTAATTTGTTCTTTTTGTAACTTTTTCAGGTGCATGCTCGATTCATTGATCTCCTCTTTCTCTATTTTATTCATGTAGGCATTCAAAGATATAAAACTAGGAGGAGCCAAGGTGGCGGAGTAGAAAGACACACATATGCTAGTTCCTAACCCACAGCCCATAAAATACCTGTAAAGAAGAACTCCCAACAAATTCTGGAGCAGCAGAAGCCACACAACAATGGAGTGGAGGAGATATCTATCCCAGAGAGACCTGAAAAACTGACACCAAAGGTCTGTTGAGCACCGGACCCAGGGCAGAGCCCAGGCCTGTCTTGGCCGCAGGGCACCGAGAGGAGCAGATCTGAGCAGGCTTCAGGGACAGAATCTCCAGTGGCAACACAGGTCCCTCCACCAACAGGTGTCAAAGGTCAGTGAGAGGGTCTTTTCAGCTCGCCCAAGAGGGGAGCGGGGTGTCTCCATAACTCAGGCCCCCTGGGGAGGCAGTAGTTGGGGAGGCAGCAGCAGAGGTGGCAGTAGACAGGGGCTCCCAAAGCAGGCAGGAGCTTGGATCCATTGTTGAAGGGCTCAGCATAAACCCCTGGAGGGAACAGAGCCTTGTGTGGTGGCCCTGCCCCCACCTGAGCAGCTAAACTTAATCTCACACTGAATAGCAGCCCTGCCCCCACGGAAAGCCCTGAGGCTGGGAAGTAGTATTTGAATCTCAGCCCCTAAGTGCTGAGTGGATCTGAAGGCCAGGTGGGTGGGGAGAGGAAATTTAAAAGTCTAGTAACTGGCTGGGAAAATGCCCAGAAAAGGGGGGAAAAAATAAGACCATAGAAGGTTACTTTTTTGGTGAACAGATATTTTCTCCCATCCTTTGGGATGAGGAAGAACAATGCTTACCATCAGGGAAAGACATACAAGTCAAGATTTCTGTATCCCAAACATCCAAAATAAATATTCAATGGGCTCAGGCCATGGAAGAGCTCAAAAAGGATTTTGAAAATCAAGTTAGACAGGTGGAGGAAAAACTGGGAAGAGAAATGAGAGAGATGCAAGAAAAGCATGAAAAACGGGTCAATACCTTGATAAAGGAGACCCAAAAAAATGCTGAAGAAAATAACACCTTGAAAAATAGGCTAACTCAATTGGCAAAAGAGGTTCAAAAAGCCAATGAGGAGAAGAATGCTTTCAAAAGCAGAATTAGCCAA
>CM053770.1:482722872-482756164 GCA_028658325.1 Potorous gilbertii
ATGAGCTGTCTATGTTGTTATTGGGGTCATGTCTAGGCAGCCTTCACAGTAAGATGATAGCACAGTTCACCCTAATCCAGTCAGGTTACTTAAGACAAAAGTCAGTGTGAATTATTGAAATGCCCAAGTCATACACTGGATTTTTAAAGAAATTCAGTTGCATTGCCTTCAAGTAGAAGAATACTTCTGGATTCCTGGGTTCACAGTGGTCAGGTTTTTGATACTCATGATGTACAGATCCAAACCAGTAGCCCAAACCCCGCAGTTCATCTTTCTTGTTAACACCTACTTGGTAGTTTGGTCCAGAGCCCAGAAAAGCTAGGAAAATCTTCTCTATCCATCACACAGACAATATAATATTTCCAAATTACAGTAGAATGTGTTTTCTGTGGAGGGAGTGGGCTTTCTAAACATAACCTGACTGATACTAGGCAAATAAAATGTCTATGACTTTAAACAAGACAAAATTGAATAAGGAATCTGAATACTTACTGTTTCAGGGGAGAGGTCGGTGGAAGGTTAGAAGTTGGGACTCAAAATTGTTTCTTTAAATGTTTAAAAATTTTTTACCATGTAATTTGGGGGAAAATAAAATATTAAAAAAGACTCAAGAGTCACTAACAAGATGCTTAGAAGGGAGAGCATGCTATAGCAGATAGAGGACTGGATTAAAAAAATTTAATGGGACAAGTGAGAACTTCAGATTTAGGTTAAAACAAATTTATTTCTTTAAATATAAAGTGAAGGAAGACCTGCCTTGAGTCTATAAAATAGTTATAGGTTGTTTAGTTGAAACAATGTTAATATGAGACAACATTGTATGTGAATTTATTATACTTTCTCACACATCACGCTTCATCTCCCATCTCTGCCTTTGCAATGGTTGTCCCTTATGCCTGATGTGCATTCACTACCCACGTCTGTCTTGAAATCCTAAGTTTCCTTCAAGGCTCAGTTTATACACATGAAGTCTTCTAGATCCTTCCTGAGAGGCTGGTGCCTTCTTCCCCAAAGAATCTTACCTATTTTGTGATGTGGTGAAGTCAGGGAGGTCTGAATTCCAATCCTCTTAACATTTACAAACTATGGAAACTTGAGTGCTTTTTTAAAATGCTAAGTTACAGTAATGGCATTGGTGGTGGTATGTTCATATTGGGAGTTCCCTGTATGAATGAAATCACGGATCTGGGTTTAAAAAAAAAGTGAAGAGGGAATAAAGAAGGAAAATAGTGAAAGAAGTATATTTAAACATCACTTAGTTTCACTCCCTTATATTATAAGGAGAAAATAAAAACAGGAAGTTAAAGAGGTGTGTTGCAAAGATGATGAGATGAGCAAGGTATGGAGAGGGCAAGATTTGGAGGAAATGAGAGAGAAGGACAATAGGCAACAGAGAGGAAAATTTGTGTGGTGCATGTTGACATTTACATTAGAGAAGACTGGGGTTGAGTGGCAGGCTGCATTATGGCTACACAATGCTGTAATTTGAAAGAGAGTTTAGATTTTGTCTTCCTGACATCAAAGGGTAGAATTAGTGGCAGGGCAGAGAAACTGAAGGAGGCAGGTAATGTGGGAATGGAATGATGATCTCCCAGACAAAAGCAGCAATTTTTCGGTTGGCTGTTGATCTTCTGTTCTTGAAGAGGACCAAAATGACACCAGGTTGGTAGAGTGAAGTGACAATGTATCCGGCTATGACTGATCAGATGAATATGAGCTCAGAATGCTTGTAGTTCAAAAGAAGGGATAGAAATGTGACATCTTAAAGAGAAAATCAATAGTACTTAATGATAGCTTGCATATGAGAAGGGAAGAAGAGGAATGATGGATATAAAGATGATGCCAAAATTTCAAGCCTTCAGAGACTGGTGTCAATATTGGCAGAGATGGTAAAGTAGGAAAAAAGGGAATCAGCTTTGAAGGGTGGGGGAAACTGGGGAGTTCTCTCAGCAGAATGTGACTCCACAGGATGTTCCCAAACAATTCCACCAAACTCTCCCTTGATCTTTCAGCTTCTAGCAGGGACATCTATCGCCAAGTGTTTCTGATCGGTGACTTGACCACTGTGGTGGTAGAGGTTCAGGCTCTTCCAAGTCAACTGGAATACAGACAGCATCCAAGTGAACAATTCCCTATGGAAACAGCTGGTGCAGAACTTGAGGCCAATCCTGGGAAATCTACCCTCAGCTCTTCCTGCATGATCCAAGATTTCCCACTAGCCTTGGAAACAAGTGCCAATTTTTCTAAAGTTGGAAAAAAACCTTCACATAAACATGGGGGTAAAGAGTTGGGGATAGAGTGGGGTTGTTTTCAAAGAGTCGGTGGTAGAGACACCTGCATTGAGCCTTAGGAGATATAGATGACATCATCATCATCCATCATTCATTATCATCCATGTGGAAGGTGGTCCATCCTCAGGTTCCTCAATTGTAAAATGGGTTAATGGGGAAAATAACAGCCCCTCTCTCCCATGGATGGTTGCTGTAATAGTAAGCACCCCCACATACACAGGGGGACTTGCTATCACAGGTTCTTAGATCAGCATTCATAAAAGGAAAGGCAACTTTTGAGGGGTTGACAATCACTTTAAGCAAGCACATATATCAATCCTTTAGTCAAGTACGTATATCATTCACCTAGTTCAGGGGAGTTAATACCCTGGACCCCAAAGAAATCAACAGACATGGTTTCCTCTGATCATAATTCAAGAGCATGACATCTGAGTTCTCAAAGCCGGGGGGTTCCTTAGTAGCTTCCCAGCATCCTCCTCTGGCACTCAAACTTTCTTACCAAATCTAAGCCTTAAAATAAAACTGTACCTGAGTCTTTATACACTTTTTATAGTCAGAGGGCATCACATCCCTAAAGAATCAGTACCTCAGTTCCTAAAGGCTTGAACCTTCTCACAAATCTTCCCAGGCCTGACAAAGGGTGGGAAAGATCTTCCTCAGTCACATTCAAATAGAGGCATTGTACTTCTTGATTACACTAAAACAAAAACAGCAAAAGATCCTCCTTTACTTGCCATTACAGTTGGAGTGAAGTTTAAATTGAGATTGTAACTGTAAAGTGCTGGCACATAGAAAACTCTATATAATATTATTATTGTGTAACTATGGGATACTCCAGATAATATTGTTCTTATGATTGCAAAGTAGGGAGACCAGTATTCTTTCAGATGCCTTACAGATAAGGAAACTAAGGTTAGAACAGCAGTGAGTTTTCCAAGATCAGTCCCCAACTAGTAAGTGGTAGAGTAAGGATTTGCTAGCTGTGGGACTATGGGTGAGTAACTTTACCCTGTTTGCCTAAGTTTCTCATCTGTAAAATGGGCTGGAGAAGAAAATGGCAAACTACTCTAGTATCTTTGTAAGAAAATCCCAAATGCCTTCAGACACAAGTGAAAGTGACTGAACAGTGATGTCAAATTCATGGTCTTCTCAGTGCATCAGTGTGTCAGGGTCTGATTTAAATCTAAATGGAAGGAGTATAAATCTAGGCTGAGCACTAAATGGTTTTCTTTTACCAGGGAGGTAATTTAATTTTTAAAAATTTTTTGAATTCCACATAAAAACAATTTTTAACATTCATATTTTAAAATTTTGATTTCCAAATTCTCTCCCTCCCTCCCCCTTGCCACCACTGAGGCAATAAGCAATTTGATATAGGTTATATATGTGATATCATGTAAAACATTTCCTTATTAGTCATGTTGTGAAAGAAAACATAGACCAAAAAATACACCTATGAAAGAAACAAAATGAAAAAATAATAAGCTTCACTCTGTATTCAGACTTCATCAGTTCTTTCTCCATAGGTGGGTAGCATTTTTCATCATGCGTCCCTTGGAATTGTATTGGATCTTTGTATTGCTGAGAATAGCTAACTCGTTCACAGTTTATCATCGTACAACATTGCTGTTACAGTAGACCACAAGTTGTTCAGCCATTCCCCAGCTGATGGGAAGCCCCTTCATTTCCAATTCTTCAACACCACAAAGAGTTGGTATAAATATTTTTGTACAAGTGGGACCTTTCCGGGGAGGTCATTCTAAACAAGCAAGATAGGGGCTTCTAGATGTCCAGAAACATCAAATAAACTGGGATCCAGAAAAATGTAGAGATTATTTGGACTTCAGTGCAGTCTTATGTGAGGTTTGCATGGCCAAAAAAATGGTGTGACCACTCAACCTTTTACCTTCTCCTTGTGTGACCACTCAACCTTTTACCTTCTCCTTATTACCATATTCATTTTCCTATAAAACAGCAGACCAGTTGCTTTTCTGGAGGGATTGGGGTCATTCTAGAAGCCCTTAACTCTGGGTTCATATATGTTCTAAGGTCAGTATTGAGAGAAGTGTGTTCTCTAAAGATGAGGGTCAGGCTCTCGTTGCCTTTGGCTCTCTGTGTCCCCTAATCTACAGCCCTTGGATAAATCACCTTAAGGTTTAGATTTGACTTATGTCAAGGGTGTAGCCCAAGGGAAGAAGAAAGGTGTTTAATGTCCAAGGAAGATAAGCTACAGGACAGCAATTGATTTCCACTTCTACAAAAGAAATGCTTATTAAAACACAAAAGACTCATAAGCATACACTGACAAAAGTTAAAACCAGAATCCATAACCTATAAATCCCAAGAGGTTATATTTAAATCACTTTTTTAAAAAGCAAAGTATTCTTTTTCACATGTGTTTATTTGCATATTAATAAGATACTTCTATTCTCCAATGTAAATGTGTCGAGGACAGGCATTTATTAAAAATTAGTAAAGTTTCTGTCCCCTACAGGACATAAAACTCTCCTTTCCTTCATGAAATGTTTTCTTGTTGCCAGACCTTTCCTCCTTTGAAGTCTGGTATTACACTGTGGTTCTTTTATATACTCTATATTATACTTATTTGAGTTTATGTCTTATTCTTCCTCCCCTGCCAGATTGTAAATTCCATGAGGAAATGGGCAATGGATTCTTTTACCTCTTTAGATGTCCCGCAAGTCTTAACATTGTAGATTCATTCCACACAATTCATGGTTGTCTTTTTGATACAAATTCACTTTCTTCTCCTCCGGTTTGGGACATTGATATGAAGGTTCCAACTTCAGGATACTCCACGGCCACATCCAGTACTCTTGACTCAGAGACTTTTCAGAGAACAAAAGATAAAAATATGACAGCTGAAGAGATTGTGATAACTGACAGGAATAATATGGATATAGTCACAATCTGATTATCTGTGTGCAGACTGCTTCCACTATGGTTTTCTCTTATGCTTTTATGCCTGTCATTGTTACCCCTGCTAAGGATTTCCCACCATTACAATTTTGTTTCCTTTCTATGCCTCTTCTTCAGTAGTAACAGAAGTCCTTTGCCCCACTGCACATTTTCCTAATTTTTTTCCAGTCTGGACCACTAAATCTATTAATGTAAGAACTCCCTTCCTGATATCTGCTAGTCCCTCTGTCTTCTCTAAGTCATTCCTTGGTTCAGCTGCTTCAGGATCAGACCACTTCTTTCCTAACTCCTATTTGGAGTATACAAGCTGTACTATTTCAACTGTCAAAGTCTCATCTTTTTCACCTTGCTCCTTTCACTGCCTTAAGTTCACAAATAAGCAATCACCCTAGAGAGCAGGGCTAAGGTACTCAAGGCTGTGTAAAAGCCACAAATGTGAGAGTACAAACATTAAGGTGATATGAACTCATTGGCAACCTTGCAGGTTATGATTAAGTTCATTTTAAGCATACAGATTAGAGAATCAGAGAGATTAATCATGAGATCTTCACATTTGCATGGAGCAGTGGAAGGTTCGCTGATAAGACAGGCTTTTAAAAAATCATTTAGGTGATGAGACACATTTTTGATGGGCTGATTTAAGTGATCATGATGCTTTCAACAGGTCTTATCCTGAGATTCTTGGCTTGGGACATGTGATATCCAAGTATGATGGGAAAATTCGGCACAGATAAGAACCACAGAGAAGTGTGCAGTTAGTTTTCTTTTGACAATAGGGATATCCAGTCCAAGATATCTGGCACTTTATAACACTAAATGGAGAGAATCCTCTGGGAATGAATGAGTAGATTTTTGCATTATCCACTTTGTTCAGGTCCTACTGTGTTGTTTCATGATGTGTTGTGGTGGAACAATCTCAAAGAATGCAGTGTCAGACACTTCTAATCCAAGAATCGGCATTTATTGAGACTGATGCCTGTCATGAAGCAGGTTATGTTTCAAGAGGAAAGAAAAACTTCAGAGAAGGTAGATTTTTACAGGGTAAAGATACAGTTGCATAACAGAAATCATGAGGCAGGAGACTTTTGTTAAGGGATTAGGTAAAGGGGAGGCATCCTAGCTACAGTGGAAATGCACATTACCCACATTGCATATGGAAAAAACCATTTTGGGGGGTATGTATGTATGATAGTGATATTATAAGAAGGCTCTCTATGTCCTAAGTTAGTCTAAAGGACATCTTTTGCTATTAATGTGCAAGTGCTTACTTAGGGAAAGTCCCTTCTATTGTTTCGGGGTCCACATCTTGCTCTGGCCTCCTAGTGGTTCTGCTTTCTGATTGGCTGAGTCTTGTGCTCCTGTTGGAGGCATGACTGTAATTGTTTGAATGCATGAACACATCTGCTGTTTCCCTGGGAAATAGGACTTCATAGACGCACCTGTTGTCGTAGTGATCAATGAGATATATATGAAGAAGTTAGTCCATTTTTCATGAGACTTATGAAGAAATTAAAATATTGGGGATGGGGGCAACTTTATTAGGATTCCATCACTCTTGAATCATTTTAAGTTGTCTCTGACTCTTTTTGACCTCATCTGGGGTTTTCTTGGCAAAGATACTAGAGTGGTTTCCTTCTCCAGCTCATTTGACAGATGAGAAAACTGAGGAAAATAGGATTAAGTCACTTTCGCAGGGTCACACAGCTAGTAAGTGTCTGAATCTGGATTTAAACTTAGGAAAATGAGTCTTTCTGACTCCATGACCTGCACTCTTTCCATTATGCAACCTATCTGTCTCAATATAACTAGTGAATATTGATACAAAAAAAAGATTTAAATGGAAGTCTAACATAAAGGCTTTAGCAAAATATTGTGACCAAGCTGTGTTTCCACTAGAAATGCAATGGTGGTTTAACATTAGGAAACCAATTAACATAATCACTTCATATACCATAATTAACTGAAAATATGTGTAATCCATATTTTACTTTGTATTTGTTTGGTTCTTGGGAAAACTTGATAAATATCTAATAGTGAAGATGATAAAATCCATCAAAGTACATGTAAGTTTGGGGATCTTTGTGAAAATGTAGCAATTTATACTAGTTGTCATATTTTTAAAAAAATTAAAAGCAAGAATATTTGATATATAGCCCAATCTTTGTTTGCATGATTCACAATATGGCAGAATAGGATTCACCAGATGGCAGAATGGTTGTTTTTATCATAATCCCCTAAGCCCAACTTGAAATCAAGGCAAAAACATATTATCAGTAGAAATTTATTCTTCCTGCAACTGGGAAGACAGAAAAACCAACTGCATGAGCTACAAAGCTTTCTAAAATGACATCAGAGAGCTGAGATATTTGAAGCTCCCACACAGCCTACAATCTCCAGTCCACCCTAGGTGCTGAGCTCAGTCAGCAGAAGCCACTTCATCGGTTTTGGCCTTGAATTTCTAGCTCTGCCTAGGATGACAACCCTCTCCCCTCATAGTACCAAACACAGTGGAACCCATTCAGGCCCACAAGTGGTAGGATACTTGATGGAAAGCAACTATGGGCAGGAGCTACAGGAGACAATGGACCATGGAGCCACTTAGAGGGGAAGGGGTTCCATGACTATGGGAAGTAAGATGAGAAGACCACCTATCCTTTCACTATAGAATTTGTATCAATTTATCTGTCCCTCATAATGACCAATATAGCATTAGGGTTTTGTGCTGGAGAAAATAGGGGGTGTTACTGCAGTGGAAGTCGGGGAGGGGGACTTAGAATGGCAGAGATTCAACTTTGTGACCAAATTCAAGCTGTCAATCAAGTAGGTGATGACAAGTCAAGAATAAAACTCATGGTTTCTAAATTTATGGTCCCTGTAAACCTTGACATGTATATAATCATCTTCACTGACTAGAGAGGTGATTATGTCCTGAAGCATCTGAGCCCCAATAACCAGTGAGGATATGGAAGTAGGAGGAGAGAGGTGATACAAGGACAGATGGAGGAGACATAAGTGGAGCAGAATGGAAGAGAATAAATGTTTATATAGCACCTAAGATATGCCAGACACCGTGTTAAGCAGTTTTAAAATTTATTTTTACAAACATCGCCTTTGATTGTTATAACAAGACTATCATGTAGGTGCTAGATTGCTGTCATTTTATAGATGAGGAAAATGAGGCAAATAGAGGTTAAGTGACAAGCCCAGGGTCACACAGCTAGTAAGTGTCTTGAGATTGGATTTGAATTTGGGTCTTCCTGACTCCAGTCTCAGCACTCTCCCCTCTGCTCCACCAGCTACCTTCAAAAATAGAGAAAAATAGTTGGCCATGGGCTAGGGAGAGGCATTATAGAAAGCAATCAGACTTACCCACAGAAGGCTTGGGCATGAGTCCTGATTTTGTCATTCCCTACTTGTTTGACCACAGACAAAAATGTCTCTCGCTCACCTTTAGATTTGCATTTAACACTCCTACCTACCACTTAGGTGTGTTGTATCAAATAATTCCCTTTAGTTCTCTGATTCTATGATTTTCCTTGTCAATATTCCTGATTCAGGATTTTTTTTTGAAATACCGAAAGTGAATATGCTAAAAATTGTGCCTCTCATCTGGGGGAGGTGGGAGGGAAGAACATCTTATTCCTCTCTTTTTTAAATGTATGTATTTGGGAAGCTCTTTCCTTGTGTCTTGGTAATTATACCTTATACCTCCATGCTAATTTTAGCCATTCTAATCTTGTTGTCTTAGGATCATGCAATTTCTTCATATTAATTTCTTTTTGTCTCCTTGACCTCACTGTTTGTTACTTTCCCAATGGCTTTTTGGTTTCTGTGGAATTAGGGATTCTTCATTCATTCATTCATTCATTCATCTATTTATTTATTTATTTAACTTTTTACATTCATTTTCACAAAATTTTGGGTTCCAAATTTTCTCCCCATTTGTCCCCTCCCCCTACCCCAATACACCGAGCATTCTAATTTCCCCTATCACCAATCTGCCCTCTCTTCTATCATCCCTCCTTTCCCTTGTCCCCATCTTCTCTTATGTCCTGTAGGACCAGATAACTTTCTACTCCCCATTACCTGTATTTGTTATTTCCTAGTAACAAGAACAATATTTGACAGTTGTTCCTAAAACTTTGAGTTCCAACTTCTCCCTATCCCTCCCTCCCCACCCATTTACATTTGCATTACAAGGAGCAGCCAGACAGATCACTAATGCTCTTTCAGGCAAATCTGGCCTAGAGTTATGTCACTGGAATGGTCCCTGGGGAGGAATCCACTTTTCTGTTTCAGGGCCTTTGTAACCTAATTAAATGGGCTTTGCTAGTGAATGTCTGAGTACTTGTGAATGCTTATTTTATTCCATGTTTCAACATGATGCAGCCCAAACTGCAACTTTACTTTTGATAATTCCCATAAAGAGAACTGATCTACTTCATTTGCAGAGGAATGATTGAAACAGGGTTACCTATTATAATTTTTCAGCTATAGGTTTCCTAAGGTGACAGGGGTAAAAGGGGGGAGCTTAGATTCATGGCTTAGCTCCAAGTCCAGAAGCTTCATCTCATGCATGTCAGGTGGACTCTCCATGCTGTGTGACAAAGTCACTTGACCTTGTTTGCCTCAGTTTCCTCACTTGTAAAATGAGCTGGAGAAGGAAATGTCAAACCACTCAGGTACCTCTGCCAAGAAACACCCAAACACAGTCATGAACAGTCAGATGCAACTGAAATGACTGAACGTAACATCTTCCTTCATCTTTCATCTTACATACGTCCTTAAGAGCATGACTCTCTTTGCTGAGAATTCCCATCACTAAACTTCTCTCAGTCAGAAAAACTGTTTCTTACAAAATTAAATTATGCTGACTTAGGAATACCTAAAATTGGTTACACTGAGGACAACTAAATACACTTGTTAAAGTCAGAAACTTTAGCAGTAACAGCCTAGAAATAAAAAGAGTTGTTATTGCCTTAGTAGTTCTAAAAGAGACTTAAACCTGAAGAAGAGGTCTATGTCCAGATGTTACTCATTATACTTTGATGGTTATATCTGTCTAAGGAAGTAAGATCATGGTCTAGGGCATGGGTTCTCAATGTGTGGTCCAAGGATAACTTCTGATTCGACTGGCCATAGGTTCAGGAAGACCTAAGTTTAAATCCTTCTCCAGGCATTCACTGTGACCCTAGGCAAATCACTTGACCTCTCTCTGCCTCAATATCCTCATTTGAAAAATGAAGCTCATAAATAACACCTACCTCATGGAGTTTTGGTGAGGATCACATGATATAACCCATGAGAAGTGTTAACTCTTGGTCTGCAGCTGCATCAAATGCAGGCCATAGTCTTTATCCAAAGTTACTCTAGTTCAGTTTTCTGTTCTATTGAAATCTGGCTCTCTTCTACTTTCTTGTCCTGGGATGAAGGTGACATTGAAGGCTAAGTCAAAATAGTCTAAGTGCTGGCTTGTCGTTCCAACCCCAGACTGGAAAGGTTTCATTTATGGAATGTCTTGTCAACATTAGAAGGCGTGTCTACTTTGGAGAAGCTCACTCATCTCAAGAAGGTTGACCACTAGGTGAAGGATTTTATTTTGACAAAATAAATTATGCAGATCATCTACTAAGGGTTGCTATTTGCGTTGGCAGAGGGAAGGTCAGAACTTAGGAAACTATGGATCTTTTGAAGTATGATGTTCCCTCACCAATATGAACATACATGCAAAGCGCATGCATGTGCTCACACACATATTTGGTTATGGAAATACAAAGATGTGAAAATGTTTTTAAAAGTTTCAAGCATTTTGCAAGAGGAAAGTATCATATTAGTATGACTAATACGAAAAGTCCATAACTGTTTTTCTTTCTCAATAGGGCCTCATAATTAGTGATGCACTTACTAGAATGTTCCAAGAGAGACTGCTAAATGAGGGCTGAAATGTCTTCCAGAGAGGAATGAGAAACCTTCCATACTTTATGACCTTCATTAATCTTGATTAAATCCCTTTACTTCTCAGTGTCTTTTTTGAAAATTAATTTAAAAGTTATTGAATTTTAAATTTATGGACTAAAACATGCAGTCCCATAATGTATTATAATAAAAAGATGATTGCGTGTCAAACAGCAAACCTCCTGTGTACAATTTGAAATTCCTTTTAAATATATAATAAAGTTGTCATGCAATTTTTTTTCCTTCCCCTTCCCTGCCTCACCCTGGAGATGGCTACTACTGGACACAAATAAGTATAGGTAGAGTGTTTCCTCAGGTGCCAGAGAGGAGAGTCTAAGTAGTCCCATAACGCATAGAGTGTCAGGCCTGGAGCAAGAAGACTCATCTTCCTGAGTTCAAATCTGGTCTCAGACACTTACTGGCTGTGTGATCCTGGGCAAGTCACTTAACCTGGTATACCTCAGTATGCTCATCTGTCAAATGAGCTGGAGAAGGAAATGGCAAACCACTCCAGTATCTCTGCCAAGAGAATTCCAATGGGGTCCTAAAGAATCAGACATGTCTGAAACTACTGAACAACAATAGGGACCAGAGAGAAAGGAGGAGCCTTCTGTACTTAATGAATCTTATTTAAGTCTTTTCACTTGTCAGTGAGTACCATTGTTTACCTGAGATGCTACACTTTCCCTTTCTTGTGTTACAAAGAGGCTGGAGGGTTGTTGGGGTATCAGGAAGATACAATGGATTTCTCCTGAGTAAATTTTCTCCTAAGTAGAATGTATAAAAAGTAGGGATCTAGTTCCTAGCACAGAGTAGGCACTTTACAAATGCCTGATTGAGCCTCTATGAAATGTAGCCTCTAACATGTATCTTAACTCCAGACCAGGGGACTGTGCTATTCACTTAGTCATTTTACAAAAAGCACCAAGTCATTCTTCTATAACAAAATCCTCCTTGAGTCAGGTCTCAGACTATCTTTACCAAATTTTGCTTGACACTGAAGTTCCCATATGGTGCTTTCCTTAGGGCTCTTTCACTCAGGGTCATTTTAAAAATTTTAGACCACCAATAAAAGATGCCAACTGAACATAATAGATATTTCCCATATGATGATTGAAGACTGTTGGGGGGATTCCATGTTATGAACTGACATGATATTGGGAGAAAGACTTCTGGAGCCAGAAGATCTAGGTTCAAATCCTGCCACTAATGCTTAAGGCTTATATGGACCTTGAGCAAGTTAGTTTCCTTCTCTATAAAATGAGATTAAACTAGAAGGCCTGAGCACTTTTATGCTGTGTCATTTTAGGGTTTTCTTGGCAAAGATACTGCAGTGGTTTGCCATTTCCTTGCCCAGCGTATTTGAAAGATGAGGAAATTGAGGCAAACAGGGTTAAGTGACTTGCCCAGAGTCACACAGCTTGTAGGTGTCTGAGGCCAGATTTGTAATTGAAAAGAGAAGTCCTCCTGACTCCAAGCCCAGCACTCTATCCACTCTATCTCCCAGCTGCCTGTAAGGAGGTTCTAGGGTCCTAATTAAATAATAATTAAGTACTCACTTCCTAATAAAGTAATCACTTCCTCAATATATTTTCTTGGCCAGCCCACTCAGTATGAATCCCAAGGTTTATCTCTTCCTGAATTACCCTCTTATTCTAGCACATCTCAGAAAAGGTGGACTTGAATTCCATTCTCAAGCAACACTGACTAAACATAATACTCTGTCCCAAAGTTATAAACTGAATACCTGCAAGTGGGAAATTGGTTTCAGATTCCTGGAGAGTCAGGCATCCAGACTTTCCTAAGGTTTCCTAAGCAGGGATACAAGAGTCAAGAACATCAACATGAACTAGACAGTAACATAATTCAATGGATTTAAAGCTGATTGATTTGCCAGACTCCAAGAGTTGTCATTAATACTTTATTGTTGCTTTACCAGGAGGTCTCCAGTAGAAAGCCCCAGAGACAGAGTCCTGTGGAGAATTTTTATCAATGACTTGGATAAAGGCATAGATGAAATGAATGTTCATTAGATCTACAGATGATACAAAGTGGCAAGGTATACTTAACATACTGGGTGACAGAGTCAGGATCTATAGAAATCTTGAAAAGTTACATCTAATAAGATAAATATGCAGCTAGGTGGGTCAAGAAGATCTGAATTCAAACCCTGCCTCAAACATTTCCTAACTGTGTGAACCTGGACAAGTCATTTAAGCACTGTTTGCCTTAATCCACTGGAGAAGGAAATGGCAAACCACTCCAGTATTTTTGCCAGAAAATCTCCTGGACCCCATTGGCCTGCCCATAGGATCACAAAGGGTCAGGTCTACTGAGCAGCAACAACATGATAAAATTCAATAGGGATAAATGTAAAGTCTTCTACCTGAGCTCAAAAACTGAAATGTAAGTACAGGAGTCAAGGTTGAATAAGAATTTGTCAGAAAATGACCTTGGAGACTCAGTAGATTGTAGGCTCACTATGAGTCAGCAGTATGATATAGAAGGCAAAAACGTTTCCCAGAACAAGACAGTGACACCTAGAGTACTGTGTTCAGTCTGATCACCAAAGTAGGAAAAGGACTTTGATGAGATGGACTATGTGAGGGATGATAAGCAGGGTAAGGAAGGACCTTGAGTCTATGTCATATTAGTCTCACTTAAAGGAACTGAGAATGGTTAGTTTGGGGAAGAGAAGACCCAAAGAATATGGTAACTGTCTTCAAGTATTGGAAGGAATTTTGTGCAGAAGAGAGCTGAGACCATTAAGTCATGGAAAGTAGAACCAGAAATAATGAGGAGGGAAATCATAAAGAAACACATTTAAGCTTAATGTCAAGAAGAGCTTCCTAATGATGAGAGGAAATGATTGAAGCTAGGAGGCAAAGATGAGGAAGGAAGGAAGCCCAGGAAGCCCAGGAATGGGGTATGGTCAGAGTGTCACTGGATTGCACAGTACATGGAGAGGGATAAGGGCCTCAGAAGATGGGAAAGGTTATAAAGGGCCTGGTTTTTGTCATCCTAGAGAACAGAACTCCTGATCTTTTTATTCAATTTCCTCAAAGGAAGGGATTGGGACTTTGACTAGGAGGAAAAGAGATTTGTATATTTTTAGGGATTGATAGTTAAAGACAGAGAAGGTTTCTCATGCTGATTCATCCAGAGGCTTTGATCCAGGATCCCACAAAAATGCTTTTACAATATTTTTGAAAGAGAAAAGTGTGAGGCATGGCATACTTACTATGCCTCTCAGTGAGGCATAGACAGATCCTTGGGCAGACATAGAGGCAGATAATTGTACCCTGAATGGATTGCCCCAGGAAATGGTCATTCTATTTAGGAGATACTATTGTCCTAGGACTGGAGAAACGTTAATTGCCAATAATTGTGGAAATCATAGGTGTCAAAAGTAGAAACTAAGACAACAGCTAGAGATTCTCAGAGGACCTAGATTTGATGTGTTTCATACTCAAAATGGAAAACCATTTATTCTGATATGGCACATGATAGCTTGAAGATCCTGCATTGCCTCTTGGGGGACAGGGGCCGTGCTAAAGGCCTCTGTGTTTAATTCTAATCTATAGGCTAAGAATCGAATAAAAAGTGTTCCATGAAAATAATATGGAAAGATTAGAAAATGAATATACTATTGATGAAAAGGTTCATGACTTTAGGACAAATAAGCCATGATAGGGTTAAGAACAATGCCTTGTACTGAGATGGACCAGTAGTTACTGTGCCAAGGAGTCCTGTTTGCTATGGCTTGCTTATTTGGTATTCAGTTATTCTCCATATTATACTTCCAAAGAGAAAGCCTTCAGATCCCTATGATATGAAGACTATGTTGACCCAGTAGAGTTCTACCTATCTAAGTCAAAGGTTTTTAGCCTTTTTTATGCTTTTTGTCAGCATCTTAAGGGCTATGAAGTCTTTCTCAGAATATTTTGTTGCTTATATTCACAATGGAAGGAAAAGGAAATTTTTTCAACTAAAGGTTGGTAAAAATCAGGATGTAATTATTTTCCCATCCAAATTCATGGATGTCCTGAATTCCATAGACCCCATAGTAGTTCTTGGACTCCAATTTAAGAACCTCTGATTTAAGTGAAGGCTTTAAGTAAAAGATTTCTCAGACACTGAACACTTTTCAACAATTCAAGGGAAAAGTGACTGGCAATATGAGCTTCTTAGAAGAGCTGCTCTACTTGGATGAAAAGAAGTTGTTAGAGCCAGAGGAGAGACTTCTGAATGCATAAAGCAGACTGGAGGTGACCAGTCTAAAGTTATCTACCCACTAAGAAGCTTCAGTTTTGTCCCAGATCTTGGAATGAGTGGTATTGCGTATACTTACTTAATGAGTAAGTACTGACCTTGGGGGGAAAAAGAAGCACTGGCCACCCTCAGAGAACTATCACGAGGTGAAAGTGTGTCTAGGTTTTAATTGGTTACTAAAATTTTTGGAAAAATTGTATTGACACTGCAAAACTTCTCAGTGACCTCAGCTTTGGATTTGTGACTGGGCTAAATGACACTCAGAAAGATAACCATAGCTTTAGCACGGAATACCTGAGAGGACTCACCTGCCTTGTTATGATCAGGTTGTCAGGAATTCCAGGTAAGTGGTGGTCCTGTTTAATCGTCTTAGTGTCACTAGAAAACACAAGCCAGGGGACTGCTGAGAAGCAGTGCTCTGTCAGGTCCCTGAGAGGGTGGTGACTATATATTCTTTAAACTTGATATTCCCCACCCCCATTCCCATTGCTTAGCATACTGCCCTGCACATAAAAGACATGCTGTTGCTGTTGTCAGGAAGTCTGTCATTCTATCAAACAACAAATGGAAGGGACAGGTTCTTCAAAGACAATGCACTGCATTTACTTACTGCCTAGGAGGGAACATTGTTCAGTCATGTCCCACTTTTTGTGACTCTTTTTGGGGTTTTCTTGGCAAGGATACTAGAATGGTTTGCCATTTCCTTCTCCAGCTCATTTTACAGGTGATAAAACTGAGGCAGACAGGGCCATGTGACTTGCCTAAAGTCACACAGTCAGTAAGTATCTGAGGCAGGATTTGAACTCAGGTCCTCCTGATTGCAGATCCAGGGCTCTATCTACTGCACCACCTAGCTGCATCATAGGGGAATTAGATGAACTAAAAGGAAGGAGAGCACAAGAATTAGCTCGACTAGTGAAATCACAGGGCCATTCCCATGTGCTCTCTTACTATGTGCCAGGTGCCATGCTGGGTGCTGGCTGTGCAGAGACAAAAGGGAAACTGCCCCTGTCCTTATTCCTGATTCTTCCCTCCTCAGCTCCTAGGCCCCAGTAGATGCTGTGTCTTCCTTTCTCTCCAACCAACCTTTCTCTCTTCTCTCCAGTTTCATAAACTCCACCCTGATTCAGTATCTCATCATCTCTCATCTGGATTCTAGCAAGAACCCACGATTAGCCTCTCTCCCCTCACCCCCAGCCTCTGCCTTATCCAGTGTATTCTCCACAAAGCTTCCAAATGATCAGTCTTCAAACACAGATCTAACAATGTCTCGATCTGATCCATGTGTCCACACTCAAAAACTGTGGCTCCCTATTCTCTCAAGCACAGGGTACTGAATACTTAGCCTCCCACCTGCACCTGTCCACTGTCTGATTCCCACCTACCTTTTCACTTTGATTTCCCATCTTTCCCCTTCACACTCTCTGTTACAAGTTGATCAGTTACCTCTTCTCTGCATGTGACATTTCCCTGTCCCTCCTTAGCGCAGGTGGATCGCTCCTTTCCTAGCTACCAGGATACGGAATTTACGCCTCACCTCTTCCTTGTAGAATGTTCAGTCTTTAGGTGACACCTCCCAGAGGTAGCCTTTCCTGATCTTTCCAGGGAGTGGCTCTAGGCCCTCATCCAGCAATTTTGTGTTGTTTGTATGTGTTTTATTTTCCTGTGTATGTATTTTATCCCCTCAGTATCCTCTCATCATCATTTCTGCATTCTCAAGATTTCTACATAGTATGAATTTAATAACTGCTTTTTAAATTCAATTGAGGAAAGATATTAAACTAAGAATAGCCTCTCTCAAGCCTCAAATGAGATATATAATATATATTTATATACACATATATAGTATATATATACACACATATTTATACACATATGTGTATATGTATAGCACACATGACCACTCACACATATTTCCCCTAAGGCAATAGATAAAGCACTGGACCTAGGGTCAAGGAGACCTGAGTTCTAATCCAACCTCACACACCTACATCAGGGCAAGGCATTTAACTATTTCCTCAAATACCAAACGGGAATAATGATAGCACCTAACTAACAGGGTTAAAATTGTTGTATGGATAAAAGGAAATAACTGTAAAGCATTTAGTCCATGGAGGCACACAATAGGCACCAAATAAATCCTTGTTGCTCTCCTCCCCCTCCCCCTGAGGCTATTCCCTCATCACTACCATGACTACTAACTGACAGGCAGATGGATGGATGTCATATACCTGGTAAGACAGATACTGTGAATGTGTGATTCTCTACAAAAGATACATCTGAGAATCCTCAAGTATCCAGGGCATTCACAGCTAGTCTGTTGGTTACTGCCTTCTCCACACAAGAAAATTCATTTCCTAGTTCTGGGAATGTTGATGGGTTGTTCCCAATTCCCAGAATGCTCTGCTTCCTAATCTCTGACTCCTGGCTTCCCCAGATGCCTTTAAGTTCCAGCTAAATTCTTACCTTTTACTGGAAGCTTTCCACACCCTCTTCATTCTAGTCAATTACATTCTAATTAGCCTGCACAGGGCTCCTCCGGAAGTGCTTTTTTTGCATCCCTAGTTTAATACAGACCTGGCACATAGTAGGGCTTAATAAATACTTACTGAGAGATTGACTGTGGTCAAAACTTTTCTCCCCTAATGACTGAAAACCAGGGCAAAGTGGCAGCAAGTTAGTGCCTGGATTCTATGGATAGCCTCTGAAACTGCCCATTGAAGTGAAGATGTCACAGATGTAGCAAGTAGGGGATGCCTGAATCTGGGAGCAGACTGCATCCTGTGGAGAATGGCAGATATCGAAGAGAGTGTGTATAAAGTTTACTAGATATGATTATACTAGGCACAAACATCATATATTCTTTTTTCCCCACATTTATTTTTTTTAATTCATGGAATAAAACAAGCATTTCCATAAAATAGTAGAATAAAAAAGGATGATTTTACATGAAACCAAAAATTGATTTTGTACAACTTGTTATTCCTTTTAAATATATGATAAAGTTATCATGTAATTTTTTTCTTTTTATCCTTTTTCTTTCTTCCTGCCCCCCACCCTAGACATGGTAACCATTAGCCACAAATGGGTACATATAGGTAAAACTTTTCTATATATGGTTCTTTTTTTTACTCAGTTCTTTATCTGGATGCAGATAGCCTCTTTTTTTCACAGGTCCTATATGGATAATTCAGATATTTAATAGTCAAAATGACCTATTCACTCAAAATCATTCTTACAACAATATTGTTTCATATATTCTTTATTTCATATGTTTTATAGACTATAATGTATGTGTGTTTGTCCTTCACTGCTGAAGAAGACCATGCCATCAGAGAAATAAGGATATGACTTGAGCTTGACTTTGTTTGAGTGAAGGAAGGCTGTGCAGGTCACCAGCCTCACTTCTCCTGCAGAGTAATCTGCATCCAGTGACCAGATATCCATCGGGATGACTGGAGATGACCCAGAATGAGGCAAATGGGGTTAAGTGACTTGCCTAAGGTCACACAGCTAGTGAGTGTCAAGTGTCTGAGGTGAGATTTGAACTCATGTTCTCCTCACTCCTGCACTGGTGCACTATCCACTGCACCACTTAGTTGCCTACAGACTATAATACATACATATGTATATATATATATATACATATATATACATATATGTATATATATGTACATGTAGATAAACATGTTTTGTATGAACATGATAAAATGAGATAACATTTGTAAAACATTGTAAAGCTTCAAGTGCTATGCAAATTCTCACTATTATGATTTTTATGATGAACAGTAGGACACAGATAGGGAGTGGACCTGTGATTTTGTTGGTGTGAATGTAGTACGGAAAGTTTTGGCAGTCAGTAAGCATCTATTAAATCCTCTTACATGCCAGGCACTGTGCTACGCTGGAGATAAAAGGAAAGGTAAACTCCCAGAGGAGAGAACTTCTACCAATATAGAATGGCACCTTCTGATCTTAGAAGATTGCTCAGAGCAGATGACAGAGACCTCAGCAGGTGCACAACACATCCAAGTGCAGTCTGAACTACATTAAAAAGTAATTGGGAAAGATTTAACAAAATTGATTCAAATCCAATAAAACATAGATAATGTTACATTGGAAAACCAAGTCTAGATGTGGCTCTCAGGGATCTTTAGGCCTAAGTGGTCCCCCATTTTTATTTGAGCTTGATACCACAGCTGCCTCTCTGTGTGTATGGTATAATTTGCATAGATTATCAGTTTGTTACCTAGTTTAACAGGCATTGCAGGTGCTGGGCTCTCCTCCCCTTTCCTACTGAACTGCTTGGGCAAATCAAAAGGGCAAACCAGATGGTAGGCTTCCCTGAGAACTGCCAGAAACCCAGACTTCACCCTAAGCAACACTGGCAACTGGCCATGACTTTTGATCACTTTCAATAATCAGAATAATCTCACCCATATCCTTTAAGAGAGATGACTAGAGAGAAAATGAGCTATTTCATTGGCTCCTAAATAATCCAGGAATGTTGCCTTGGGTGGAAGATGCTCCTCCCAGATGTTGGAGTTGGAAAAGACTACAAGATTTGTGGTTATCATATCAGAATGTAGAACTGATAACTGATAAGGACTCTCTCAAAGCTGGAGAACAAGTTAAGTTCTGGTTCTGGGGATACTGGCATATAACCAGAGGCAGACTAGACCAATGGATACACTGTATTTCCTGTAAAAACTTTTGTTTTTGTTTTACACCCTTAGTAGCTAAGACCATGCCTAAGAATATAAAAAGCTCTACTCCATAGAGAAATTTTTTTAAACCTTTTGAACTAATGAATAACCAAATGAGAAAGAAGGCTTACCTGGAGAAGCCTGTGGAACTGAAGAAAAACCACCTGACTAAAGCTATGTTAGAAGAGTTGGAAGGCAATAGAGAGCTATGGGCCCCTGCCCACACCAGACCATCCCCTGGGTACCACAACATGAGAGGATCTATCCTATTTTCAACTCTGACTCTGGAAAATTATAAAACTTTTTAAAATGATAGAGAGGGATTTAAATCTTTGGAACTAATTGATATGAATTCACAGTTATCAGACCTGTTTATCTTCCCCCATTTTTTTTGTCAATAAAATTTCCTTCTATAATGTTGTGAATTTTTGGTTTTTATTTGAGGAACTAAGAGATGGCATCCAGAGGAGAACCTCTGACACATTGGTTGGTGATAGGTACATGTTTATGTTACAAGATGGACTCTATAAATTTATTAGCTTAAACAAGTCCTTCAATTTTCCCTTCAGGGCCTCAGTTTCCTTACCTGAAAAATGGGGTTGGGTGGAGGGGTTTGTACTAAATGACTTCTGAGTTTTCCTCCTGTCATCAATCATCAAGAATTTTTAAAATATCTACCATGTGCCTGATACTGTACTTTCAGCTATGGGTCCACGATCTTGCAATGCACCAAACTTTAAAAAAATTTTAAGTCTTCCTAAAGAAAATCTTAACAGATTGTAAACACTGTGAAGGCAGGAATCAAAGCTTTTCTTAATTCTTTGCCACTCCCCAAATAGGATTTGCATACAATAGGCATTAAATCAATATTTTATTAAAATGTAAACTCATTTTCCAACTTTTAAATATTATTCACAGCTTTCTTAATGACTTGGAGCCATTATCAGGATATTTAGTTAGCTTGCTGTTACAATTCAGTGATCTTCTCCAGGATTCTTCATATGTTTATGGACTGGTTGCCCTTATCTGAATGTATCAAGGACAGCTTCTCCAAATTTGTCAAATAGCACACATCCCATCACTGAAACAAAATTTAGCATGCAATCACAATATATGAATATTTATTTCTAAATTCTGTGCCTGCTAAAATAACTCTGAGCTATTTACTTTACATCTCTTAGACTGGCTGATATGACTGATAAGAAGAAATGGTAAATGTTGGAGAAGATGTGGGAAAACGGGAACTCTAATGCATTGTTAGTGGAGTTGTGAACTGATCCAACCCTTCTGGAGAGCAATTTAGAACCATGTCTGAAGGACTATAAAACTGTGCATACACTTTTATCCAGCAATATCACTACCAGGCGTGTATCCTAAAGAAATCACAAAAAATGGAAAAGGACCCACATGTACAAAAATATTTATAGCAGCTTATTTATGGTGGGAAAGCATTAGAAACTGAGATGATGTCCATCAATAGAGGAATGACTGAACAAGTTGTTGTGTATGACTGTAGAACATTGTTGGGAAGATTAATTTAGTTAAAGCTAGATAAGATATTCCATAAATCCACTTAACCAGGCACATAAACATCTATGCATAATACTCCTCTGAAAGCAAATAATGAACAAGTGTTGTTACAGTGTTAATGTTTCTGCATTGAGGCACTCTCTTTCCTCTGACTGACCCATAGCATATGGCCTCACAACTATTTAACATATGGGATGAATGAGGGCATCAGTTTCAATCTACACAGTCCTATTAGTAAACCTTAATTTCTTTGTTTAGATGAAACAAAATAGAAATGGCAGTTCTGTTTTCTTCGAATACACTGATGGATTCTCTTTTGTACCCAGAAGGGTGTGCACACTCCACTTTGGAGACCAGTGCCCTAGGTGGGCCATGGTTTTCTAGTTCTATATATTTGTAGTTTTGTTTCTTCCTTCAGTCTATAACTCCTTTTGCTGTAACTGGGTTTCTTGCTTGCATTTATGTATATTGTTTCAGCAAAAGCCTGATGTTAGCTTGACCTGGATGTGGATTCTCTGACAGGTCTTTTCTTCAAAGCAACTCAGACTTTCTAAATAGCTGTGTTCAGGATTATTATATCTTCCTGATATTTTTCCAATCCTTTCGTAGCTGATTGGATGTGGATTCTGACCCCTCCCTGTTCCCATTTCGTGTTCCCTTCTTTATTTCTTTGGGCTGGCTCGATCATACAAGCTGCCCTAATACTAGCAGGTCAAGGGTTCCAGAGTGAGTGTGCACACTGCTGTAACCCACTCTCTGAAGTCTTAGGGGACACCCTTCAGTGCATGAGCTAGTCTTATGATACACATAACTGGGGCTCCCTCGCCCACAGTGATATACTTCCCACTTAACAAATCAACCAAAATGGGCTCAATTAACTCAGAAACTTTTACTAAAGGGAAGGCAAAGTGAGGGCACATTCTAAGCTCAATGTACAAATATCCACACAGGGAGGGGAGTAGACATAAACTTACAGAAAGATAGCAGGAGGTGCGGCTCCTCCCTAGGAATGCCTGAGCCTTCAACAATTTACAACTCTGGACAAAGGGCTTTTAATGTCCCTTATCAAAGATAATCTGCACAAAAATTTCCTAACAGGTATGTCATTTTCTCTTCAGATTTAAAGATTTATTGTAGCTATAGAAAGGGTTTCCTCCCATAAAATAAGTGTTGCTTAAATCTATGCAGCATCTCTCCGGATTCACTCTCCCAACTCCCACTGCAATAGATAGGTTGGGTCCCCGGAAAGCAATGACTACTTCTCCTTTCACTATTATAGCAGTAACCTTAAGGGGTTGCGTCTTCTTATCCTACATATGGAAATCAGCCCTCAGATTTCTGGTGTTCTTCCAATCACTTAAAACTTCCTAGGTCATAATCTGTTCTGTTCTGTCTCCTATACTTGTTCACTTCAGAGAAGGAAATAGACACAAAAAGACAAAGCCCCTCCCAAAACCCCACTCCACAGTGCATTGAATTCATGGCCATGTGGTGACTGGGTGTGGAGGTAGGGAACCTGTCCCTGTGCCACTTTTCCTTAAAGGCTCAGAGAATGTCCTCCTTTTTACAATGCTGCCAGAAAGAAAGAGTTTTGTTTATTTGAGTCTTTTAAAAAAGAAAAAAAATCCTGCAAATGACCTGGGACAGGCTCAGCAAATATCCACGCAGATTGGCATCAGGCAGAGCATATTATACATGCTCAAAGAACTGGAGTTTGGTTGGCTAGATAGTTCTGGTAAGGAAGGGAAAACTCTCATGGGAAGTTTGGACTCAGGAAAAGTTTTACAACTTCTGGAAAGTCATCCAGTTTGCTCTCTTCCTTTCCAATGCAGAGCCGAAGTTATTGTTCAAATTGTACCATTTGAAGTGTGTGTGTGTTGTTGTAGTTTGATAATGTTTAATATAAAATTTTGGAATAATCTCTTTGTTCTCTCTGAAGCAAACTCAGAGAATCCCTCTTCCTATGTCAACAAAAGCCAGCCAGGGCTGACTTAACATTCCTTAAGAGACCTTTAACCTAAGACACTATCTTGAATAATAGGACATTTTCCATATCTTAATGTTTTTAGACATATACTATGTTGTGGCATGTTAATGGTAAAGAAAACACAGACATCTTGGGTTGTAATTTCTATATGAAACTTTGTCAAACTCTGTTATCTTGTTGTATTTACAACCTGTGAATTAGGAAACTCCTTTCTAATGGTCTAGTTGATCACTTATGGAGATCATCAATCTGAAGGACACAGAACACTTCTTTGTCCTAAAACATATTTAAGGCTGACCGATTCTTTGTATCAGCAGCCAGAACATTTCTGGCTCCATAATGCATTATGTTACCGTTTTCTTTAATAGGGAATTGATTAATTAATTAACTAAATCATAAAATGTATGCATTGAGCCTGTTGCCTTTTCTTTAACCAAGTTTTCAGGTCAACAAAGTTGTAATAATCCATGGGATGTTCATTCAGATACATGTTGAAACGCTAGGCAATAGACGTTTCCATTCATTTGATCTTCTCTATGTGTATAGACATGTTAAATTCCTTGGGTGATTGAAAATCTTTGAGCAGGCTCTGCAATGTTTTCGGAATTGAGTAAATCAATAAAATAGTATCTGCAAACAGGAACTTCTGGATGATTTTACCCTCCTCAGCTTGGACTCTGTGCTGGATCTCTCTATTACAATGGCAAATACTTTTGGAGAGCAAGCAGCCATGCAGCCAGGCAGAGTAGCTAAGGCAGTAGCTGGACTTTCCCTTAGAATTCTGCTCTCTTAATCTCCCCTCTCCTTCCTTCCCTGATTACAGCAACCACAGACGAGTGAGTGGCCTACAGACAGAGGGAAAAAAAAGATGGTTAAGTGTTGACTTGATGATAGTGTTAATAAAAACAGTTGGAAAACTTTGAAGAAGTTGGTTAAAAAAAATGTTTCTGCATTCTAAACCTTGGCTAGGTTCATGAAGATGAAAAGGATTTTTGCTCTTTGCAGAGTATTTAACTTAAAAATAAACCTGTTTCTACTGATAAGTTCAATTATTAGAATATTCACTTCTAAGATTACTTTTTAAAGAATAAGGAAGCTGGAAGAGTTGGCGAGTATTTGATTTGTGTCAAATAGAAAAAGGAGGGGAAATTTCAGCAGGATGGTGGAGTGTTTATGGGCTCAGACCATGTGCTCCCCTCCTCCCCATCCCACTTATGAAAATGTTTAGCCTGATAGGGAAACCAATAAACAAATTATGGAAATTTATTGAATTTAAAAAATCTAAAATTGGTTATTGTGATTTGTAATAATTATTATCAGCTATTAATTCCCCAAGTTTCATGATTGGAAGTCACACTATTTCAGTGTTAAGTTACTTAGACCCCTTTGCTTGGACAAGGAGGTTCTTTAATTATTCTGGTTCAAAACTTTCTTTTGAAATTCCAAAGGTCTTTTGCCCTCAGGGGAGTGGTAGGCCATTCCCAAACTCACCTAAAGAAGATCTCTTTTGTAATGGAAATTAGCAGGTGTAAATTACAGGCAGTGGGGGGTGAAAAGTTGAGTTTTGATTGAATGAGATTCAAAGCTAAAATCTGTACTTTGTGTTTAATTTAAGTAAATACATCTGATACCAGAAGACAATGTTTTTGAAATTGCAAATTCACTTTAGAATCTCAGTGATTTCTTTTAGAATCATTCACTCTGCAGATATGTTCAGAACACTTGGACCAGGGGGAGGTTAACCCCTCCCAGTCTAAGTTAATTGAGAAAGCTCCTGGTCTGGTGGTCCCTGTGGGGAGCAGGGGAGCTGGGAAAAGGATATTTCAGCTCCTTAAGGAAGTAGAGTAAAAAGAGATTATGGGAAGTTATGAATGAAGTTCTCTTTTAAGTAGCAAGGATATTTGAAAAGAAGAAAGGAATGCTAAAATGTAAATCATTAGTGATTATAAACCCAGGATTGATGTAATTTCAGGTTAAAATTGGTCCTGAAAGAACAACAAGCAGCACCTGAGAATGTGCTTCTATCAGGATAAAGCAGAAAAAGATATTGTTATTCAGCATTTATGATGGTAAAGTGCTTAACACAAGGATGGGTATGTGTTAGATGCAACATTGATTTAATGCAATTGTTACACAATTTTTAGAGTTTGTTACATATGTATAGATCGGGTTTTGTTTTTATTTGATTTATTTATTTATTTGCTGTTGGCTTCTTCCAAAGATCTTTTTTTAAATTTAATTTTTCATTTTTAACACATTTTATAACAGATAAAACAATTCAAATTTTTGGTCAGGGGATACTTCTTTTTAAAACATTTACAATATGGACCACAAAAGAACTTTATTTTTTTAAACATTAACCAACTGAGACACAAATACTATTTATGTTGCTTACTTCACAAGCTCTTGACCTAATTGTCTCCACAGTATTACTAAGAATTAAAGGACCCTAGCTAAATATTGTTGGTCTAAAGTCCTATGCCTAATAGCTTAATTGTAGACTTAACCTCAGATGTTCCCCTACCAATAATCTATTCCAACTTCTCTCCCTTCTCACCTCCCTCCCCAGCCCCACTGAGAAGGCAGGCAATTCAATAAAGACTAAATATGTGTTGTTTTGCAAAAGACTTCCATAATAATCATGTTGTGTAATACTAATTGTATTGCCCTTTGACCTACTTAATTACCCCATTTTTCCCTCACAATTGACTTTGTCCCTTCTCAAAAGTGTTTATTTCTATTGACTCCCTTCACCCATTTGCCCTCCCTTTTAACATTCCCCTCACCACACTTGAAGCCTCCTCTCCTACTTTCCTGTGGTGTCATGTAAATTTTCATATCAAATTTAGTGAGCATGTATTCTCTCCTTCAGCCACATGTGGAGAGAGAAACTTCATTTTTTTCCTCTCTCCTCTTCTTCCTTTTCTCCTCCATTAAAAAAGATTTTTCTTTTCTCTTTTATGAATTATAGCCTGCCCTGTTCCATTTCTCCCTTTCTCTTCTCAGTTAACTTTTATTTTATTTTATTGTTTTGTGTCGATATCTTCTCTGCTGTTTCAACATACCCTGTACTCTCTATCTATATGTGTGAGTGTGTGTGTACAATCTCTCCATCTACTCAAATACTGAGAAAAGATTCAAGAGTTATATTTTCTTTCCATGTAGTAATGTAAACAGTTCAGCTTTAGAGAGTCTTTTATGACTTTTCTTTCATGTTTACCTTTTCATGCATCTCTTGCACATAGTAAATATTTTTAAAATTCTTGTTGATTGATGACAGGAGGAGACTTTAGAAGTCATTTAGTCCAAAGCCCTCCACCCTCAGTCCCTTTTTCAGGTAAGGAATCTGAGGCCCTGAAGGGAAAATTTAAGGATTTGCTTTATAAAGTCCATCTATGTAACAAGGACATGTCTTTATCACTAACCAGTGTGTCAGAGGTTCTCCTCTGAACTCACTCTCTTAGGTCCTCAATTAAAAACCAGTAATTGAAAACACTGTAGTAAAATGGACATTATTTCTCCCTGGCCCCTAGGCTGAGAGATATCTGTTAGGTTACTGGGCAGGGTTGGATAACTTGCCTAGTAACAGTTTTTTTCTGTTGTTGGGCCCCTATCAAAATGTTATTCCCCTTTGGTTTAATATCTGATAAACTGTTAACAGTCATTTCTTGTTTAGTCCATTTGAATGGTAACCACCTGTGTCCCCACTAATGTTAGCCCCCCAATTGCCAGGTAACCACTTTCTGCTGAGCCCCCCCACTTTCCTGATTGGTTACCTCTTCTGGCACCTGTTTTTTTGTTAGGGTCCTTTGCCTAGTAGCACCCTGAAAACCCCCTCTGTTTTGGGGGCTCTTGCCTAGCAGCAAGCCCCCCTCTTGCTCTGTCAGAACTCTGTTTGTTGTGGAAACCACAAGGCTGTACCGAGTAGCGCCAAAATGCTTAAAATGAACTCACCCACCTCAGTTCGGGGCTGTCTCCTCTGGGTCTCTCCATGAGGCAGCCGCCAGCCTGGCTAATAAATGATGCTCTTGAAATTCCTAATTAACATTTACCTGTGACTAAATAACTGTCCATTTCAGTAGAAGGAAATTTTAATGACAAAAAAAATGACGAAAGATGAACAAACTTGAAAACTGTGAATTCATATTGATTATTCCTAAAGAGCTAAATCACAAAGATTTAAATCACTCTCTATCATTATAAAAAGTTTTATAAATTCCCAAAGCCAAAGTTGCAGACAGGATAGTTCCTCTCATGTTGTGGTACCCAGGAGATGGTCTGGTCTGGGAAGGGGCCCATAGTTGTCTACTGCCTTCCAACTTTTCTAACATATCTCTAGTTGAGTGGTCCTTTTTTCAGTTCCACAGCCTCCTCCAGGTAGCCCTCTATCTCATTTCATTGTTCTTTAGCTCAAAAGGTTTTAAAACACAACTTCACTGTGGAGTAGAACTTTCTTTGGTCTTAGGCATAGTCTTAGCTACCAAGGTAGTAAAAAAGAAAAAAAAGAGTTTTGTCATGTTGCTCAATCTGTAGGGGAGAAGAGTTTTTTCCACAGTCAGTCAGTCAATAACTATTTATTAAGCCCTACAATGTGACAGGCACTGTACTAAACTGGGGATTCATATAAAGGAGTTCTTGAGGAGCTCACATTCTAAGGGGGAGACAACATGCCAACAACTATGTCCAAACAAGCTCTGTGCAGGCTAAATAGAAAATAATTGACTCAAAGGAAGAGGGTGTTCGAAAGGCTTCCAGTAGAAGGTAGGATTTTAGTTGGAATCCAAAGGAAGCTGGGGAAGTCAGGAGGCACAGCATTCTGGAAATGGGAGACAGTCTATCAAAATTCCCAGAGCTAAAAAATGAATTGTTTTGTTTGGGGAATGTAGTGACCAGTAGACAAGCTTGGATACCCTGGATACCTGAGGGCTTTCAGGTCTGTCTTTTGTGGAGAATCACATATTCACCGTATCTGTGTCACCAGGCAGATGACATCCATCTATCTGCCTCTCACTAAGTAGTCATGGTGGTGATGATGGAGTAGCCCCACGGTGGGGAGAGGAGAGCAACAGGCATTATTCTTAGGTGCCTATTATGCAGCCCAGTCACAAATCCTGTACAATTTCCATTTGGTAGTTGAGGAAATAGTAAAATGACTTAGCTTGATGTAGGTGTCTGAGGTTGGATTTGAACTCAGGTCTTCCTGATCCTAGGTCCAGTGCTCTATCTTTTGCCTTAGGGGAAATACATGTGTATGTGTACAAACACATACAGACACACATATACATGAATGTACACATATATGCGCATGTGTGCACAAATATATATCTTACTTGAGACTTGAAAGAGGCATCACTTAGTTTAATATCTTTCCTTCATTCAATTTAAAGAACATTTATTAAACTCATACTACGTAGAAATCTTTGTAATGCAGAGATGACAATGAAATATGATAGGTACACAAGGAAATTAAACACATACAAAACAACAGAAAGTTGCTGGATGAGGGCCCAGAGCCACTCCTGGGAGGATCAGGAAAAGCCACTTCTGGGAGGTGTCACCTACCTGAAGGCTTAAGTATTCTACAAGGTTGAGGTGAGGGTAGCTAGAGAAGGAGGGAGCCACCTGTGGTAAAGCAGGAGAGGGGGATGTCACATGCAGAGAACAAGTGGCTGGTCAGCTTGTTTGTGTGTGTGTGTATGTGTGTGTGTGTGTGTGTGTGTGTGTTCATCCTTCATTGCTGAAGAAGACCATGCCATCAGAGAAATGATTACATGACTTGCACTTGACTTTGTTTTGAGTGAGGGAAGGATATGCAGGTCACCAACTTCACTTCTCCTCCAGAGTCATCTCAATCCAGTGACCATCAGAATAACTAGAGATGACCCAGGATGAGGCAACTGGGGTAAGTGACTTGCCCAAGGTCACACAGCTAGTGAGTGTCAAGTATCTTAGGTGAGATTTGAATTCAGGTCCTCCTGAACTGGTGGGCTATCCACTGCACTACCTAGCTGCCCCATCAGCTTGTAACAGAGAATGTGAAGGGCAAAGTATGAAATCAAAGTGAAAAGGTAGGTGTGAATCAGACAAGTATTCAGTATTCTATCCTTGAGAGAATAGGGAGCCACAGTTTTTGACTGTAGCCAGTTGGATGGAGACTTTGTTAGATCTGTGTTTGAAGACTGACACTTTGGAAGCTGTGTGGAGAATACATTCGACAAGGAAGAGGCTGAGGGTGAGGGGCAGAGAGGTTAACCACAGGTTCTTGCTAGAATCCACATGAGAGATGATGAGAGCCTGAACCAGGGTGGAGGTTATGAAAGTGGAGAGGAGAAGAGAGAAAGTTTGGTTGGGTAGTGATGAAGAGACTTAGCAACTACTGGGCCCTGGGAGCTGAGGATGAGGGAAGAGTTAGGAATAAGGACAGGAGCAGTTTCCTTTTTGTCTTGGCACTGTCAGCACCCAGTAGGGCACCTGACACATAGTAGGAGAGCACATAAGGACTGGACCTGTGATTTCACTAGTACAGGAAATTCTTGTGCTTTCTTCCCTTTCAGTCCAACTAATTTCCCCTATGGTGCAGCTAGGTGATGCAGTAGATAGAGCGCTGGGCCTGGAGTCAGGAGGACCTGAGTTCAAACCTTTTCTCAGATACTTACTAGCTGTGTGACCTTAGGCAAGTCACATGATCCTTTCTGCCTCAGTCTTCTCATCTGTAAAATGAGCTGGAGAAGAGAATGCCAAACCACTCTAGTAACTTTGCCAAGAAAACCTCAAAAGGAATCACAAAGAGTGGGACCTGACTGAACAAGATTTCTTCCTAGGCAGGAAGAAAATGCAGTGCCTTTTCTTTGGAGAACCCATACCTTGCATTTGTTGTTTTATAGAATGACAGACTTCCTGACAACAGCAGTGGTATCCCTTTTAAAAACACCTATTAGGTGTAGGACAGTGTGCTAGGCAATGGAATGAAGTTTGGGGGTGGGGAACATAAAATTTAAAGAATGTATACTCCCCACCCTCTCAAGACCTGACAGAGCACTGTTTCTCAGCAATCCACTGGTCTGTGTTTTCTAATGACACTAAGATGATTTAGCAGGACTGTCACTTACCTGGAATTCCTGATGACCTGATCATAAAAAGGCAGGTGAGTCCTCTCAGGTATTCTGCACTAAAGCTATGGCGATCTTTCTGACTGTCATTTAGCCCTCTCACAAATCCAAGGCTGAGAACATTGAGAAGATTTGCAATGTTGATATAACTTTCCCAAAAAATTTCTGATGTGACTACTTAAAACCTAGACATTCTTTCACTCATGATAGTTCTCTGATAGTTCTGATGGTTCTCTGAGGGTGGCTAGTGCTTCTTTTTTTCCCCCCAAGGTCAGTACTTCCTCATTGAGATACTATGCAATACCACTCATTCCAAGATTTTGGGGAAAACTGAAATTTCTCTGTGCATAGATAGCTTTAGACTGGTCAACTCCAGTCTGCCTTATACATTCAGAAGTCTCTCCTCTGGCTCTAACAACTTCTTTTCATCCAGGGAGAGCAGCTCTACTAAGAAGCTCATAATGCTAATCACTTTTTCCCATGAGTTACTGAAAATAGTTAATGTCTAAGAAATCTTTTACTTTAAGTCTTCGCTTAAATCAGAGGTTCTTATCCTGAGGTCCAAGGACCCCTGTGGGGTCTGTGGATGAATTTCAGGAGATCCATGAATTTGGATCAGAAGATAATTGCATCCTTATTTTTACCAACATCTAACTGAAAATTTACATTTCCTTTTATTGTGAATATAAGCAACAGAATATTCTGAAAAAGGGTTTGTAGACTTTAGTATGCTGCCTAAGGGCATAAAAAAGGCTAAAAACCTTTGACTTAAATAGGCAGTACTCTACTAGGTCAACATAGTCTTCACATCATGGGGATCTGAAGGTTTTCTCTCTGGAAGTATAATATGGAGAATCACTGTATACCCAACATGCACTTCAAGGAAAACAGAACTTCTTGGCATAATGACCGGTCAATTTCAGTACAAGTATTGTCCTTAGCCTTATCTTGGCTCATTCCTACTAAGGTCATGAACCTTTTCATCAACAGTATAATTTATTTTCCAGTCTTTCCATGTAACTGGAAGACTTTTTACTCACTTCTTGGCCTATAGTTTAGAACTCAATGCAAATGTATTTAGCATGACCCATATCCCCCAAGAGGCTATTCAGGATCCTCAAACAACCATGTGCCATATCAGAATAAATGACTATCCATTTTGAGTATGAAACACATCAGATACAGGTCCTCTGAGATTCTCTAGCAGTGTGGCTTAGTTTCTGCTTTTGACACCTATGATTTCCATAACTATCAGCAATTCAATTCTGATATTCTCAAATATGGACTTTAGAATATATAGTCCTCTTACAGGACAGTAGTATCTCCTAAATACAATGATCATTTCCTGGGGCAATCCATTCAGGGTACAATCATCTGCCTGAGGACCTGTCTTTGCCACATGGAGAAGCACAGTAAATATGCCATGCCTCACATCTCTTTCAAAAATATTATAAAAGCATTTTTCAACAGATCCTAGATCAAAACCTCTGGATCAATCAGTATAAGAAACCTTCTTAGCCTTTAACTATCAATTCCAAAAATAAAAAAATAAAAATCCCTTTTCCTGCTAGTCAAAGTCCTAATCCCTTCCTTTGAAGATATTGAATAACAAGATCAGGAATTCTGTTCTCTAAGATGATAAAAATCAGGCCTTTTATAACTTTTGTAATCTTATGCCCTTCTCCCTCTCCATGTACTATGCAATCCAGTAACAGTGGCCATACTGCATTCCTGGGCTTCCTTTCTGGGCTTCCTTCCCTCCTCATCTCTGCCTCCTGGATTCAATCATTTCCTCTCATCATTTGGAAGCTGTTCTTAACATTAAGCTTAAATGGGGGAGGAGCCAAGATGACGGAGTAGAAAGATTCTCATATGCTAGCTTCGAACCCACAGCCCATGGATTTCCTGTAAAAAGAACTTCCAACAAATTCTGGAGCAGTGGAAGCCGCACAGCAACACAGTGAGGAAGATTTCTCTTCCAGAGAGCCCTGAAAAACCAACCCCAAAGGTCCATCGAGCACTGGATGGGAGTAGAGCCCAGCCCTTCCCTGGTCACATGGCACCAAGAAGAGCAGATCCGAGCAGGCTTCAGGGATGTAATCTCCAGCAACCGTGAAGGTCCCTCCACCCACAGATGCACAGGTCAGTGAGAGAGACATCTGGACGGGCTGAGAGGGGAGCAGGGTGTCTCCATAACTCAGACCCCCTTGGGAGGCAGCGGCAGAGGAGCAGGCAGCCAGAGGATCCCAGAGCAGGGAGGCCCTCAAGTCCATTACTATAGGTCTATGCATAAACCCCCTGAGGGAACTGAACCTGGGAGGTAGCTCTGTCCCCACCTGAGCACCAGAATTTAAGCTCACATTGAATAGAAGCCACGCCCGCCACTGAAAGCCCTGAGGCTGGGGAGCAGCATTTGAATCTCAGACCCCAAGCACTAGCAGGGTGGATTTAGGTAGGGGTGGAGAAGAATCTCAGAAGTCAAGTAACTGGCTGGGAAAATGCCCA
>CM053770.1:482756664-482798484 GCA_028658325.1 Potorous gilbertii
CATTTTGAAAGAACTATTTTCTTCAGTGAGCTTTTGAACCTCCTTTTCCATTCCAAAGCTAATTCTGCTTTTGAAAGCATTCTTCTCCTCATTGGCTTTTTGAACCTCTTTTGCCAATTGAGTTAGCCTATTTTTCAAGGTGTTATTTTCTTCAGCATTTTTTTGGGTCTCCTTTAGCAAGGTGTTGACCTGCTTTTCATGCTTTTCTTGCATCTCTCTCATTTCACTTCCCAGTTTTTCCTCCACCTGTTTAACTTGATTTTCAAAATCCTTTTTGAGCTCTTCCATGGCCTGAGCCCAATGAATATTTATTTTGGATGTTTGGTATACAGAAGCCTTGATTTCTATGTCTTTCCCTGATAGTAAGCATTGTTCTTCCTCATCCCAAAGGATGGGAGGAGATATCTGTTCACCAAGAAAGTAACCTTTTATGGTCTTATTTTTTTTCCCCTTTTCTGGGCATTTTCCCAGCCAGTTACTTGACTTCTGAGATTCCTCTCCACCCCCGCCTTGCCTCCAGTTCCACCCAGCTAGTGCTTGGGGTCTGAGATGCAAATGCTGCTTCCTAGTCTCAGGGCTTTCAGCAGGGATGGGGCTGCTATTCAGTGTGAGATTAAATTCAGGTGCTCAGATGGGGAACAGGGCTGCTATTCAGTGTGAGATTAAGTTCCACTGCTCAGGTCGGGGCAGGGTCACCACCAGGGGCTCAGTTCCCTCTGGGGGATTATGCAGAGACCTTCAACATTGGATGCGAGCTCTGGCCTGCTTTGGCAGCCCCTGTCCACTGCTGCCTCTGCTGCTGCCTCCCAAGGGGGCCAGAGTTATGGAAACACGCTACTCTCCTCTCAGCCAGCCAAACAGGCTTTCTTACTGACCTTTGGTGTCTGTGGGTGGAGGAACCTGTGTGGCTGCTGGAGATTCCATTCCTGAAGCCTGCTCAGATCTGCTCCTCTCGGTGCAGCGTGGCCAAGGCAGGAGGGCTCTGCTCTGGGTCCTGTGTGCAACAGACCTTTGGTGTCAGTTTTTCAGGGCTCTCTGGAACAGAAATCTCCTCCACTCCATTGTTGTGTGGCTTCCACTGATCCAGAATTTGTTGGGAGTTCTTTTTTGCAAGTATTTTAGGGGCTGTGGGTTCGGAGCTAGCATATGTGAATCTTTCTACTCCACCATCTTGGCTCCTTGCCCCCATAAGCTTCCTTTTACAAATATACTTTTGTAAATGCTTGATTCAAGCAAAAACAATTTTAGTAAAAATTTGCTTCTTAACAGCAGAAATAAACTTTTAACATAGTTAATACATCCTTAGATGGAACAGGCTTGAAAATCACACTGACAGACAGACAGACAGACAGACAGACAGATAGATAGATAGATAGGGATAGTTATAGATAGATGGATATGTATATATTTTTAAAGAATTGTCATTTTTTCAATAAGAATTATACAATAAGGAAACTCTTATACAAACTTCATAACAGCACTTTTTTAACCAAATCCTCATTAATTTAACAATCCAATTCCTAACATAACAACATTAAAATTTACTTAAAAATTCAAATTGTTTACTTAAAACTTAAAATAAGCTATTACTCATTCAGCTGAATTCAATTCCACATCACCTTGCACAGTAATTCATTTCCTTACCATCATGTGGACACACTCTATCAACTGATCAGATAGAATTACCTCAAATTTGATTGAGCTATTAACTATTAAATCAAGTTAATCATTTTTCTGTCTTCTTAAAATATTTCCTCACACCCTCACCTAAAACCATCTTAAACTGACCCATTCAGAACTATTCAAATCTTATTCACTTTTCCAAGTCTCTCAATCTCATTACTCAGATTATCCCGTTCCTCCACATCTTAATTATAACTGTCTGCACTTGAGTCCCTTTGTAGCTTAAATCTACCATTATATAGCAAACATCAGTATGTTCACTGCTTATTTATAACCAAATAAAAACTTCAAATGATCAAATTTCTATCACATCCTTTTTAAAACTCCAATCTGTATGTAACAAACTCCAAATTTAAAAATTGTATAACAATTATATTAGATTAATGTTGCATCTAACATATGTATATCCTTATGTTAAGCACTTTACGATCATAAATGTCAAATAATAATATATTTTGCTGCTGAATTCTGATAGAAAGAGCATTCTCAGAGGCTGCTTTGTATTCTTTTTTTTTCCTTACCAAAAAGAAAACTTCCCAAGAAGGACCACGTGGTTGGCCATTTTCAGCTCTGAATAGCTCTACTTCCTTAAAGAGCTGAAATGTCATCATCTGACTTCCCTCCCCTCTGGGCCCACCAGACAAGGAGCTTTTCCAAGTGGTCTGAACACATGGACAGAGTCAATGCTTCTAAAAGAAATCACTGAAATTCTAAAGTGAATTCGCAATTTTAAACACACTCGTATCAGATATGTTTACTTAATTTAAGCATGAAGTACAGATTTTAGCTTTGAGGTCTCATTAAATGAAAACTCAACTTTTCACTCCAGAATGCCTGTCTTTTACTCTGCTAATTCCCATTACAAAAGAGATCCTACTTTAGGTAAGGTAGGGAACGGCCTGCCACTTCTATATCTGAGGAGGAAAGACTTTTCCAGATTCAAAGAAAAGTTTTGAGTCATATTAATTAAAGAGCCTCCTTGCCCAGGAAAAAAGACCTAAATAGTTTAATATTGACAAAGTGTGACTTCCAAGCATGAAGCTTGGGAGCTTAATAACTAATAGTAACAATTATAAAGCACAGTAAACAATTTTTAAATCTTTAAATCCAATAATCTTCCATAACTTTATCTACTGGTTTCCCAATTAGGCTAAACATTTTCTTAAGTGGGATGGTGGGGGGAGGGAGCACAAGGTCTGAGCATACAAATGGATACTCCATGACACTACCCATATCTTCCCCTTCAAATAAACCAAATACTCACCATTTCTTCCAGTTTCTTGGTTCCTTAAAAAGAAATCTTAGAGGTTAAGAGCCTAACAATTTAATTTAATTTGACAATTTAATTAATAGAGTCACATTTTTAAGTTGAATAATCTGCAAAAAGCCAAAATCATTCTTTTCATATTCACAAAACCTGGCCAGGGTATGGAATGCATAAAGAAAGATTTTTTTTTAAAGCAACTTATTAAAATTTTTCAAACTTTCTATTAACATTATTATCAAGCCAAACAGCAAAGCATTTTTTTCTCTCTCTCTCCAGCCCAGTCACTCCTCTGAGGCTGCTGTAATCAGGGAGAGAAGGAGGAGGGGAGATCAAGAGATACCAGAATTCCAAGCCCCAGCCTCTGGCTGGATGCATGACTGCATTTACACTTTAACAAAACCCTTCACAAACAAAACTGATAGAGCAATACACTTCCTCTCTTTGCAGGAAATCAACTAATTTTAGATTAGACTGGTCAAAATTCAACTATTCACTCAATTACTCTGATTGACCCCAAGTTCATTCTAAGGATTAAATTCCTCCCTAATAAGCTCACTCTGAGCCCTAGCAACTATCACAGTTCCTTTGACCTGACTGGATCAAATCCTCCCAATATCCCCAGGGGCTCTCCTTTATGCCATGGCTCAAATTCCCAGAATTCTGTCCAAGTTTTCTCTTTTTGCTTAGTGCCAATTTAAAAAAAAAAAACCAAAACTTGCTAACAGGAAAAAGGAGCCAACAAAGAATTTGCCACTCCAAACTCCCCTTCCTCAGGAAAAGACTGATCCAGAGTGAAAACTCCCGGGGTGACATGATCTTTGCTCAGTATACTGACTTACATGGTGCACCAGCCAAGTTTTCTCCCTTCCTTCCTTCCTCTGAACTCCAGCCCACAGTCGGATGCTGCTAACCTGGACTGGAGGAGATATAACTTACAGTGACTGTTAAAAAAAACAACACAAAAAACTTTCTTACAGAAGCACTCATCCTGTAAATTTAACTTCACTTCCTCCAAGGCAGTGAGTCCAGTGGCACTCATTTTGGGGAGCTCCACGTTAGGTGTCATGTTTGTTAAGAGATAAACTTAACACTCAAAAGAAATATCAAGAAAAATTTATTAAAATTGGAATTCAGGGGAGGGAAGGTCTATTATGTTCCTTCCCCTGAAGGAACAGGTAGTTTTCAGCATGGACACTGGAAGGACAACGACCAGATCAGGATGAGAAAAGACCCTTACAGAATTCTGAACTTTGGATTTCCCATGATACCATCTCCTGGACCTGTGACTCCATGTCCTACTCTCTGATAGGACTGACCTTCCTCACACAGCTCCTTGGGCCAGCACATTAGTTTCTGGCCTCTAACCTGTCCATGCCAGGGCTTAACCCTCCATCAAAGGGAGGAAATTAAACTTACTTCCTGTTTTCCCACAGACCCCACAAGGTGTCTTGAAAAATTTGGCAACAGCCAAAGGTTTCTAAACCTGCAACAACAAAAAATTAATTAAAAATCAAACGCAGAATGGATCCAAGGTGTTTCTGGCAGTGCTTCACTGTAGCCTTGGTTCTGAACATAAAGCATGTGCCCTTTTCACCGTGCATGCCATTGCTCTAACACAGAAAGACATCATGGTAGCTGTTCTCCATGTATCCTACCCCAATCTAAGGCACCTGCCTCTGGAGAGTATCACTAACTCACAGTAATGCTGTCCTGATGGGTCTGTTACCCTGTGGAATCCCAGGTATTCCTAAGCCCTGTTCCTGGTAGGCTACAGGACCAAATGATCCTCTTACAGCAGCAGGGTGAGGAGAACCAGAGATTCCTGAAGTCCCTGCAGTCTGAGCTGGAGGTCTACATAACCCTCTACAGTAGCTTGAAGCTGATGCTGAAGGGTAAGTGATTTCATTCCCATCTGCCTCCTGCCCCAGGTCTCTGCTTGGGGACTCCATCTTCCAGAGAGATACAGCATTCCTTCCTGAAAATATATAATGAAAGATAGGTTGAGGTTGAGGGAAAAAGAGGACAGAACTTTTCAGATATAAATGACAGGGATGAGCTGTCTATGTTGTGACTGGAGTTATGTCTAGGCAGCCTTCACAGTAAGACAAGAGTACAGTTCAGCCTTATCCAGCTAGGTTACTTAAGACAAAGGTCAATGTGAATTACTGAAATGTTCAAATTACAGACTGGATTTTTAAAGAAAACCAGTTGCATTGCCTTCAAGTAGAAGAATACTTCTGGATTCCTGATTTCACAGTGAGCAGGTTTCAGATACTCATGACACACAAATCCAACCCAGCACCCCAAATCCCGCAGCTCATCTTTCTTGTTAACACCTACCTGGTACTTTGGTCCAGAGTTCAGAAAAGTTGGGGGAATCTTCTCTATCCATCACATAGACAATATAATTTTTCCAAATTACAGTAGAATGCATTTTCTGTGGAGGAGGTAGGCTTTCTAAACATAGACTGAAACTAGGCAAATAAAATGTCTATGACTTTTAACAAGACAAAATTGAATAGGGAATCTGATTGCTTACTGTCTTAGGGAAGGGGTGGGTGGAGAGATAGAATGTGAAGTTCAAAACTGTTTCTTCAAACGTTTAAAAATAGTTTTACCATGTAATTGGGGGGAAATAAAATATTAAAAAAATACTTAAGCAACACTAACAAGATGCTTAAAAGGGAGAGTATGTTAGAGCAGATAGGAAGCTGGATTAAAAATAATTTAATGGGGATGTTACAATTTCAGATTTAGGTTACAAAAATTTAACTACTTAAATATAAGGTAAAGGAAGACTTGCCTTCAGAGAATTTCACATAAAAAAAGTATAGATGGTTTAGTTGAAATACTGTTAATATGACACAACATTGCATGTGGCCTTCTTATACTTCCCCACACATCACACTCCATCTCCCATCTCTGCCTTTGCAACGGTTGTCCCCTATTTCTGATGTGCATTCCCTGCCCACCTCTGCCTATTGAAATCCTAAGTTTCCTTCAAGGCTCGGTATATACACATGGAGTCTTCTAGATCCTCCCCGAGTGGCTGGTGCTTTCTCCCCCAAATAATCTTATCTATTTTGTGATGAGGTGAAATCAGGGAGGTCTGAGTTCCAATCCTCTTAACATTTACAAACTATGTGACCTTGAGTGCTTGTCTAAAATGCTAAGTTACAGGTTGGCACTGGTGGTGGAATGTCCATATTGGGAGTTCCCTTTCTGAATGAAATCACAAGTCTGGGTTTTAAAAAAGTGAAGATGGATTAAAGAAGAAAATAGTGAAAGAAGTGTGTTTAAACATTACTTAGTTTCATTCCCTTACATCAGAATGAAAAAATAAGAACAGAAAGTTAGAGAGGGTGTATTGAAATGATGAGATGAGCTAAGTATGGACAGGTTAAGATTTAGAGGAATTTATAGGGAAGGACAACAGGCAACAGAGATGAAAATTTGTACGGTGCATGCTGACATTTAGTCCAGAGAAGCAGGAGGAGTAGTTGAGGAGCAGGGTGAATTATGGCTGTCTTAATCTAGAAAGATATAATTTGAAAGAAGTTTTAGACTTTGTCTTCTTGACATCAAAGAGAAGAATCAGTGGCAGGGCACAGAAACTGAAGGAGGCAGGTAATGTGGGAATGGCATGATGAACTCCTGGACAAAAGCAAAAGCCTCCCTTCATCAATGCGGATCAACAATTTGTCTGTAGTACCTGGAGACTTGTTTGAGGCCCCAAGAGATTACATTACTTGTCCAGCATTACACCGCTATTATGTGTCAAAAGCAGGATTTCACCAGGTCTTCTGGATTCCAATATTAGTCTTCTAATCACTATCCCACACTGTCCCTCTATTGTAGGAGAACATAAAGTAATCCATGTTTCCTTCACTGTCCCCAAACTTTGTATAACATCTATTTTTATTTCATTGCTTTTATGCACGAATTTTTATTATATCTGACTACCTGATCTAAGTATAAGGTATTGGAAAAGAAGATGTCACCAAGATCAGAATCAAGTGCTTCAATTTACTTCCCCTAGTCCTGGATATTTCCCAGAGATTATCTTTCCAGATGCCATCCCCTTTCCCTCTGAGTCTTTTGGTCTCTTAAACTAAAGCATCAAGTGATTACAGATGGATGGTCTTTGACTTGAGCTTTATTGTGCTTTTCAGAGTTGGGTTTTCATGGGTCCCCTAGAAAAAAAGATCTCTCCCATGCTGGAGAGGGATGTTCCTGATGGTTCATTTGCTAACAAGCATGGTCATCACATGATTGGCCATATCGAAGACTTTAGTGCCCTAAAGTAACAAATCCTGAAAGGAAAGGTCCTGGTGCATAAGATGGTCTCTCTCATGCAGGTTACTCTCAACTCACCTGCCCTGCAAGGCACTGAGGTAATCAGATCATGGATTCTTTTCTCATCCCTTTCTTCTCACCTGCAGGTGGTCCCCCTCTCTCATTCCTTAACATTTCTTCTTTTCCTCCAGGCTTCCTAACATCTGCTGGTCCCTCTGTCTTCTTAGTTATTCCTTGGTTCGGCTGCCTCAGTATCAGACCATTTCTTTTCTGTCTCCTGTATGGAGCATACAAGCTGTGTTGTTTCAACAGCAGAAGTCTCATCTTTCTCACCTTGCTTCTTTCACTGCCTTAAGTTCACAAATAAGCAATCATCCTAGAGAGCAGGAGTTAGGTACTCAGGGCTGTATAAAAGCCACAAATGTCACAGTACAAACATTAAGGTGATATGGATTCATTGGCATCCTTGCAGATTATCAGTAAGTTCATTCTAAGCATACAGAGTAGAGAGAGAGATTAATCATGAGATATTCACATTTACATGGAGCAGTGGAAGGTTCACTGATAAGACAGGCTTTTAAAAAATCATTTGAGTAATGAGATGTTTTTCTTTTTGCTTTCCCTTTATTTTATTGTAGTTTTCAATATTCATTCCCAGAAAATTTTGATTTTTTTTCCCATCTCTCCCCTCCCTCCACACCATAACACGTTGCATTTTGATTACCCCTTCCCTCAATATGCCCTCCCTTCTATCACACCTCTGCCTTCATTTATCCCCTTCTCTCTTTTCTTGTAGAGCAAGACAGGTTTCTATAACCCATTACGTGTATTTCTTACTTTCCAGTGTATGCAAAAACAATTCTCAACAATCATTTCTATTACTTTCAATTCGAACTTCTCTCCCTTTCTCCCTCCCCATCTATCCCCACTGAGATGGCAGGCAATTCAGTATAGGCTGTATAAGTGCAGTTTTGCAAAAGACTTCCATAATAGTCATGTTGTGTAAGACTATGTTCCCTCCATCCTGTCCTTCCCCCTCATTTATTTCATTCTCTTTTGACCTTGACCCTCCCCAAAAGTGTTTATTCTGATTACATCCTTCTCCCATTTGTCCTACCTCCTATCATCCTCCTCATCCCATTTGTCCCTTTCTCCTCTACCCTTCTGTAGTGCAATATATACTTTCGTACCAAACTCAGTGAGCATGTCATTCCCTCAAACCAAATGTGAAGAGAGTAAGCTTTTCTTTTTCCCTCTCACACCCTCTCTTTTATCCTCCACTGAAGCTTTTTCTTGCCTCCTTGATGAGTGATAATTTACCCCATTCCATTTCTCTTTCTCCTCCCAATACGTTCTTCTCTCACCCCTCAATTATATTTTATCTTTTTAAGTACTATCACTTCTTACTCAACTCACCCTGTGTTGTGTGTGTGTGTGTAATCCCTCCAACTACCCAAATACTGAGAAAAGTTGCAAGACTTACAAATATTATCCTTCCATATAGGAATGTAAACAGTTCAACTTTATAAAGTCCTTTATGTTTTCTCTTTCCTGTTTACCTTTTCATGATTCTTTGATTCCTGTGTTTGAAAGTCAAATTTTCTATTCAGTTCTGATCCTCTCATTAAGAATGCTTGAAAGTCCTCTGTAACACTGAATGACCATTTTTTTTCCCCTGAAGGATTATACTCAGTTTTGCTGGGTAGGTGATTCTTGGTTTTAATTCTAGTCATCCCACTGTCCTTGGAAGCTGTCAGTTATGTTTGTAGGTTAAAAACTCTGGGAACTGCTGCTATTAGTGGTGCCTTGAAGCCTGTTCTGCGTCCTCTGCCTGCTGGTCTGCGCTAGTCGTACTGGTCTGGTTTGCGCTTCTCACACTGATCTGCTCTGCGCTTCTCACACCGGTCTGTTCTGTGCTCCTCATGCTGGTCTGGCCTGCACTTGTGTTGGATGACAGAGATTTTTGATGGGATGATTGGAGTGGTCATACTGCTCTGAACAGGTCTTATACTGAGATTCTTGGCTTGGAACATCTGATGTCCAAATATGATGAGAAAATTGGGCACAGAGAAGAATCACAGAGAGGTAGGCAGTTAGTTCTCTTTTGACAATAGGGATATTCAGTACAAGATATCTGGCATTTTATAATACTAAATGGTGAGAATCCTCTGGGAATGAAGGAGTAGATTTTTGCATTATTCACTCTGTTCAGGCCCTATTGTCATGTTTCATGTGTTTGTGGTGGAATGATCTCAAAGAATTCAGAGTCAGACCACCTTTAATCCCAGAATAGGCATTTATTGAGATTGATGCCTCTTATGAAGCAGAAAGTTCCAAGATGAAAGAACAACTTCAGAAAAGATAGATTTTTATAGGGTAAAGATACAGTTGTATAACAGAAATTATGAGTATTAAGAAGGCAGGAGACATTTGTTAACATATTAGGTAATAGGGGAAGATTCCTAGCCACAGTGGAATTGCACATTACCTACACTGCATATGGAAAAACCTTTTGGCGGAGAGGTATGTATGTACGTAGAGATAATGATATTCGAAGAAGGTTCTCTATGTCATAAGTTAACCTAAAGGACAGCTTTTGTTATTACTGTGCAGGTATTTATTAAGGAAAGTCCCTTCTATTGTTTTGTGGTCCACATACTCTTCTGGACTCCTGGTGGTATTGCTTTCTAATTGACTGAGTCTTGTGGTACTGTTGGAGATATGGCTGTGGTTGTGGTTGAATGCATGGACACACTAGCTGTTTCCCTGGGAAATAGAGGTTCATGGACACACCGTTCTCCTAGTGATCAGTGAGAAATATATGAAGTTAGTCCATAGTTCATGGGGCCTATGAAGAAATTAGAATATTGGGGCTCGGGGCAACTTTATTAGGATTCCATCACTCTTGAATCATTTTCAGTTGTCTCTGACTCTTTGTGACCCCTTCTGGGGTTTTCTTGGCAAAGATACTAGAGTGGTTTCCATCTCTAGCTCATTTTACAGATGGGAAAACTGAGGAAAACAGAATTAGGTGACTTTCCCCAGTGTCCCGCAGCTACTAAGTGTCTGAAGCTGGATTTCAACTTTGGAGAATGAGTGTTTCTGACTCCATGACATGCACTCTATCCATTATGCAACCTAGCTGCCCCAATATAACTAGGGAATACTGATGCAAAAAAATTTCAACAAAAAGACTATAGCAAAATATTGAAAAAGATTATTCACTGTGAACAAGCTGTGTTTCCACTAGAAATGCAAGGATGGTTTAACATAAGTAAACCAATTAATATACTCACTTCATATACCATAATTAACTGAAAATATGTGTAATCCACATTTTATTTTGTCTATTTGCTTGGTTCTTGGGAAAACTTAATAAATGTCTAATAGTGATTTTGATAAAATGCATCAAAATACATGTAAGTTTGGGGATTTTTGTAAATATGTAGCAATTTATGCTATGTAAACCATATTTTTAAAAATGTAAAACCAAGAATGTATGATAAAGACTGATCTTGATCACATGATTCACAAGATGGCAGAATAGGATTGACCAGATGGTAGAATAGTTGTTTTTATCATAATTTCCTAGGCCCAAAGACTTGAAATCAAGGGAAAAAAACGCATTATCAATAGTAATTTAATCTTCTTCCAGAAGCTGGGAAGACATAAAAATCAACTGCATGAGTTAAAAAGCCTAAGCATGTCCAGTCTACCCCAGATGCTGAGCTCAGTCAGCACAAGTCACCTTATAGGCTTTGGCCTTGAGGTTCTAGCCCCACCTATGATGACAACCTTCTCTCCTCACAGTAGTGACTACAATGTAACCCCCTCAAGCTCATAAGAGGTAGGATACCTGAGGGAAAGTAGGCAGAACTATGAACAGGAATTGCAGGAGACCATGTACTGTGGAGCCACTTAAAGGGGAAGGGCTTCCATGATGGTGAGAAAAGACTAGAAGACCACCTATCCTTTCACTATAGAATTCGCATCAATTTAGCTGTCCCTTATAATGACCAATACAGCCTTGGAGATTTGTACTGGATAAAATGGGAGGATGTCATTGCAGTGAAAGAAGGTGAGGGGTTAAGCAGCAAGAAAATTAGTCTGAAATAAACAATGATGAATAACAGGAAAAAAACAAAATGGAAAAGTTTACCAAGAAAGTGAGTATAAGTTGAGCTCCCAAGCATGAAAAGTATCTAATAATGGGACTCATCAAGGCAAAAGGAATAATAGTTAAGATTTTTTTAAAAGGCCTTAACAATGATCAAGTATTACACTTGAAACAAAAAATGACAAACAAGATAAAAATTCATGGAACTGAACAAAAGAAATCTTTTGTTCAGACCCAAATGCTGCTATTACTAAAGTTAAAGCAAGGTACAGCAGCAGGAGAGAAGATGCATCAATATAACTAATGAATATTGGTGCAAAAAATTTAAATAAAAATCTAACAAAAAGCCTATAGCAAAATATGCAAAAAAGTTATTTGCTATGAATAAGTTGGGTTTCCACCAGAAATGTTTAACATTAGAAAATCAATTGGCATAATCACAAAAACAGAAAGCACATGATTATATCAACAGGTACAGAAAAAGCCTTTGGAAAAAAAATAAAGCACCTGCTTATGCCAAAAATCTTAAAAAACATAGTAAGGGTCCTTTCAAATCGTGATCAAAGTATATATCTAAAATCAAAATCTAACATTGTTACAGTGCACTGGCTACCATGAAAACTGGGAAAGCAGTTCAGTAAAAATTAGGTTTAGACTAGCATCTTATACCACCTAGGACAGTAACTTACAAACTGATAAACAGGAAAGATCATATCATTAAAAAATTAGAGGAAAATGCAAATACCTTTCATAACTATGTCGAGGGAGAGGATTCTTATAAAATGGAGTGAAATGAGCATAAAAGAGAAAACAGGCCATTTTGATTACGTAAAATTAAAAAACCCTGCACAAATAAAGTCAATGCAGTTAGGAAAAGCAAAAAAACTGTTAATGGAGGTGGAAGGGAATCTCTGCATCACATATCGCTGATGAAATCTGACATATAAGACATAAAAGTAAATAACAGACATTTATGAGAAAGGTTATTCCTTTCACATATGATCAGTTTTCAAAAGATGAACTTAAAACTAATTACGATCAAATGACTAAAAATAAGAGAAATACACATTAAAACAAATCTAAGTTTTCATCATATATCTATGAAATTGTAAATTATAACAAAATGTGCAGGTAGTATTGGAAGGGCTGTAGGAAGACAGATACACAAATACATTGTTCATAGTGCTATGAATTTAGTGCTATGAATTGGACCAATCATTCTGGAAATCAATTTGGAATGATGTAAGAAAAGTGCCTAAGTTCCCACTTCTGGACATGTAATCCCAAGGAGATTAAAACACCAAATACACTATTATTCTACATAGCACTTTTTATCTTATCAAAGACCTGGAATGAGTAGCCATTAATTGAGAATAGTTTACTTGACATATGAAGACAATAGAGTATTTTTTAACTATAAAAAGACTGACCATAAGAAATTCAGAGAAACATGGAAAGACCTGTTTGAACTGATGCAGAGAGAATTAAATAGAACCAGGAAACCAACACAAAGACTATGATAATACAAACTTAAAAATTAAAATGAAACACCAAACACTGTAGTTATGATGAACGTTATTGTCTCTGGGGAAAACTGAGTTGAAAGGGTGGGGGATTATGATTGTGCAGTGTTGCAACCTCTTTCAGGGACAGCTGTAGTACAGGTGTTTCTGTTTAATTATTGTTTTTTGTCACTTTGAAGTATGAGAATTCATAAGGATGTTGGTGAATAGGAAGGCATTCAGAAATCATCTTGTAAAAGATCAAGGTTGTTAATAAAAATAAGAGAGACAAAGAAACAAAGAGAGACATGGAGAAAGAGAGACAGAGAGGTCTTCCTGCGAAATAGTCAACATTAATTAGAAGTAGTTGATGGGGAAGGGTAACAGGAAGAATTCTGGGCTGGGAATTGCTATAATGGTAAATGAAGTCTAGTGTATGAGTCTATTATCACCCTATTTTTCAGATGAGGAAACTGAGAGATTGCCTTATGTCTTGAAGTGAACTTGCAAAGAGGCCAGAGGTAGATATTTTGTAGAGGGTTCACATAACTCACAAAATGTCAATGAGGATGCATGAAAGAAAGGAGGAAGTGAGGGAAGGGAGGGGAAGAGGGAAGGAAGGGAGAATGGAGGAAGGAGGGAAGAAAGAAAAAAAGAAAAAAGGAAAGAAGGAAGGAACAAAGGATGAAAGGAAGGAAGGAAAGGGGGAGATAGAGGAAGGCAGGAAAGGAGGATGGAGGAAATGAAGTAAGAAAACATCTTTATCATTCCAACTGTTATTTAACACTCAATGACTGTGGTATGAAGGCTTGAGGTAGCTTACCATCTATTTTAGTGACCTAGAATGGCAAAGAGATTCAAGTGTGTGACCCAATCCCAGCTGTCAATCAAGCAGGTGATGACAAGCCAAGAATAAAACTCAGGGTTCCTAAATATATGATCCCTATAAACCTTGAAATGCACATAACACATCTTCACTGACTAGAGAGGTAATTCTGTCCTGAGGCAGCTGATCCCCAATAATCAGTGAGATTGTGGAAGTAGGAGGGGAGAGGTGATATAAGGACAGATGAAGGCGACATAAGCAGAAAACAGCTGAAGAGAATAAGTGCTTATATAGTGCCTTAAGATATGCCAGGCACTGTGCTAAGCAGTTTTAAATTTTATTTTTACAAACATCTTCTTTGATCTTTACAACAAGACTATCAGGTAGATGCTAGATTGCTCTCAGAGTTTAAGTGACTAGCCCAGGGTCACACTGCTAGTAAGAGTCATGACACTGGATTTGAATTTGGTTTTCCCTGACTCCAGTCTCACCACTCTCCCCTCTGCTCCACCAGCTGCCTTTACAAGTAGAGGAAAATTTCCATCAGAAATAGAGAGCCAGAAACATGATCAGTATTCTCCCATAAGGGAAGTCATTACTCAAAGTTGCCTATTCTGAGTTAAGCAATCAGAAATGGCTTTAGGGGTCCAAGACAGTCTCTTCTCTCAGCCAGAATCCTGCCATGGAGAACATGTTCAAAACTTAGAAGCAGGTTTCTCTTCTCTCCTTTACTAGGTTCGGACCTTGGGAAACATCCAGCAACTCCAGGGTAATGCCAAAATTCTGGATCAGATCTTGGAGGAGTCTGATGTTCTCCTTACCACGTTCTGGAGAGCAGCTCTGCCCAGCACTAACAGGCCTATATGGCAAATGAAAGCGGCAAGCGTTGGAAGCAATGTGTAGTGCATGTTGCAGGACAGATTGAAGTGTTCCCACAAGAGAAGCTAGGACTGAATAACAGACAAAGTAAACTGTCAGGAGATAGCCTTTGGAGAGGAGTATGAATGTGAAAGATGAATGCAAGACAGTGTTTTCTGACTTGTGTTCCCATATGCCACTCCATATGGATTTCCTCTTCCCCTGGGATGAACTACTCAACCAGAGGAATAGAAAAGGTTTGAGTAATATTGAAATGACAAAGCTCCTGGAAAGATTAAGAAAGTGCCACTAATATTTTTCCATTGGAGATTTCTAGAATGAAAGTGCCAAATATTCACCATTCCTCTTTCTCCTTTAATGATAACAGTAGCCACCATTAATCTATAGCGCTTTAAAATTTTGAAAGTGTTTTCCAAATATGATCTCAATTGATCCTCACAATAGCTCTAGGAGGGAAGTGCTATTATCACCCCTATTTTGCAGATGAGGAAACTGAGGCAGACAGTTGAAGTGACTTGACTAAGAATAGCTAATAGGTAGTTGAACTCAGGTCTGCCTGACTAGAGATCTACCATCATCTACCAACTCTTCCATGACAGTCATCAGACTGCACAAGTAGTCTGACAAAATCGCAAACTGGTTCTCTTAAATCTTAGGACTTCCCAGTCATAGACATCCTTAGGATTCTGGGGGAGGAGGTAGGGAAGGTGTGAGAAACAGAGTCATTCTAAGGACTCATCTCTGAGCTCAAGCCTGGCTTTCAGGTGAGAACAGAACTGGTGGACGTATTTCAAGGCATGCATGGAATGGATGGAAAAATATTTATTCATTTATTTCCACTAACTTCTATCTGAAATTGATCATGCCCTTCAATTATGAATGTCGGTGACATGTAATCTTATAAAGGGGTTCATCAGCTTCACCAGATTGCCAGAGGGGTTCATGCCCCCCAAAGTGTAAGTGTCTTTGAGTCAGAAAATCCCTAGATTGAGTCCAGTACCTCTTTCCCCTCATAGTAGAGGTTAGATATTGAATTAATGTCCCTAGATCCAGCTACAAAGGGTTGCATCACACTCAATGACTGTTTGCTGTTTTTAAGAGATTTGACCAATTTATGTCAGCCTAAAAAGGCAAATTTTCCCCATTCCCTCCATTTTCCCATTGCTGAATAAATTCACACACATTGAATGAATACCTCACCTTAATTTAATGGTACAGTAACTGTGTCAATGATGCCAAAACACCATGGTAATGGCAAAAAAGGGAAAGATTATAGGTGGTTTTTTGAATTAAAATTCTGACATTTCCTATTTCATTCAGGTTCCCAGTTTATCTGCATACCTGCTATAGGTGTTTTAAAACCCCATTCCTGTGAAGTCCTATGTGCAGCACCAGACTTTCTTGGGTTAGCAAAATGGAGGGAGGTCATCCCAGAATTACAGCTGAGAAGGGTATGGAATCTTGCTTTGGGCTTTCTAACCAAGAACCTGATCTTTTATTTAACAGGAGTCAATAGAAGGGGAAATTCTCATCTTGAAAAAGAAATTATTCCACCAAGAGAATCTCCTGAAGAACACCAATGAAAGCTTAAAGACCACCAAGTTTGAGAAGAGGAACTTGGAGCGGTTGATTTTCCATCAAGCAAGCACTGCAGGATATCAGAGTAGGTTGGGGAAGTAAGGTGGAAAAAAGAAAATGTTTCTCTGTGTCCCTGTACTTCAGATAGATGTCCAGTAAACAAGGAAGCGGAAAAGGTTCCATCACATGAATGTGTCCATGATGTCCCCATGCCTCCTATACATTATGGTTTATCAAGTAATATGCATTTACTATGTGTCATGTAATATGCTAAATAGTGGGGAAACAAAGAGAGAAAGAAATGTTCTTGCCATCAGGGAGCTTAGATTCAGTCACAGAAAACATAATGTGACCATATAATAGATACATAATATATAAAAAGTAATTAGAAGACCATTGGAGGGGAGGGTACTAGCAGCTGGGGGAGGAAATTCAGGATAAGCACCATAGAGGAAGTGGTACTTGAGTTGAGGTTTAAAGTAACATGTGGATTCTGCTTCCCGTTTCTTTGTCACCTCTGTGCCCTCTCCTATGTTGTTAACCTCACTCATGGTCTTCTCTATTCATTTCCATCACCCTCTTTTTACTTAAGCTTGATATCTGAAGATATGTCATTCAGCTCCAACCTGGAGGAACAGGGAAGGTAAGCCATCATGGCTGTGTGGCTACCACAGAGAGAAGAGAGGAAGGGACTTAAAGAAACACAGGACTCTCCTAACTCTTTTCTTTGGGAAGAGTGACTGATGTTTGTCAGACTTGGTGGATAGGAACCTGGGGGGTGGCATGGGAAGAGATTAGGTCAGCTAGCCATAGTAAATACAACTCAGGAAAAGGAAGATGCAGAGGGGCTGAGATCTCTGACAGGTTTGTACTATTATACCAGCTGGACTGTTAAATAGCTTTCACATCAGGAGTTTTCCACATCAGGAATTTTCCATTTTTTCTAACTTGATTTCTGAATAGTAAAAGCTTGAGGTGACTACAACGAAAAAAAGCAGCAGGCACAAGATAACATTACCTGGGTCCCATACACTTCTAACCTTTTCCTTTAAGAGGAACAGAGTTTTTCTATAAATTTCCTCTTGAAAACTTTGAATGGGATCTCTTAAATCTTATTCTGAAGAGACTGAAATAGTACATGAAACCTAAAAAAGGGAGTGGCTTAAGGAAAAGAATTCTAAACACACACATACTGTTTGAAGCCAAAGGCATGAAGGTGTGAGGATTACCTGGAAGAAGCTCCTTCTCCAATGAGCCATCTGAAACCTCTAAAAGAAGTACAGGGAATAAGTTTAAAACTATGGCCAAAGAAACCATGGCTAAATAAAAGATCTTCTCTAAGTGAAACAGAACCTTGTCCGAAAACAATACATCTAGGGGAAGGAGTAGAAAGACAGACCTACTCTAGCTCTCTGTCCAAAGCCCATAAAATACCTTTAAAAGATGAATCTAAGCAAATTCTGGAGCAGATGTCACAAAACAGAGATTTCCAGTCCAAGACAGCCCAGAAGGCCAACAGGAAAGGTCTATCACACCAGGCTCTGAATGAAGCATAGTATAGCCTTGGCGGAGTGACACCGCCAGGGACAGGACAGGAGCAGGCTTTAGGGCGCGGAATCCCGAACAGCAGCTGTAGCTCCCAGATTTCTCAACCCACAAATGCCAAAGACAGCTTCAAAAGTCAGTGAGAAAGCTTTCACCTGGGTTAGAAGGGAACAAGGTTTGGCCCTGGGCCCAGGGTGGGAGCCATTGCTGAGGTAGCAGCATCCATTTTAGGAGCCCTTTGCCTAAAGCTCCTGGGGGAATCAAGTAGCAGATCTGGATCCCAGCCCCGAGTGGCAGTGCTAGGGTGAGGAAGAGCACTGGCTTGGTGGAGGTGGAAGCAGTTATAGAAAGGGAACCCTACTCACAGATCCTGGGCAGAAAAGCTTGTGGTTGCTCCCAGATGAGTGTGGAGGCCAGGAAAGGAGCAAACAAACTCCTCTCCCCTGATGGTGCCACCTTGGAGGAAATGAGAACTTACAGGTCCCTAGAGGAGATCATCCACTTGAGAAAGGACTCAAAAGACAAGTAACAGGCTGGGAAAATGCCCAAAAAAGGGGGAAAAATAAGATTATAGAAGGCTACTTTCTTGGTGAACAGGTATTTCCCTCTATCCTTTCGAGGAAGAACAAAGATACCATCAGAGGAAGACACCAAAGTCAAGGCATCTGCATCCAAAATCTCCAAAATAAATATGCAATGATCTCAGGCCATGAAAGAGTGCAAAAAAAGATTTTGAAAATCAAGTAAGAGAGGTGGAGGAAAACAACTGACCTGGAAAACAGATCCAGGAGACACAATTTAAAAATTATGGAGGGGGCGGAGCCAAGATGGCGGAGTAGAAAGACTCACATTTGCTAGCACTGAACCCACAGCCCATGGATTCCCTCTAAAAAGAACTCCTGACAAATTCTGGAACAGTGGAAGCTGCGCAGAAACACAGTGAAGGAGATTTCCATTGCAGAGAGCCCTGAAAAATTATGGAGCTACCTGAAAGTCATGAAGAAAAAAAGAGCCTAGACATCATCTTGCATGAAATTATCAAGGAAAATTGCCCTAATATTCTAGGACAAGGGGGTATTTTACACCCTTGAAAGACTCCACAGATCACCTCCTGAAAGAGATATGAAAAGAAAAATTCCTAGGAATATTGTAACCAAATTTCAGAGTTCTCAGGTCAAGGAGAAAATACTGCAAGCAGCTAGAAAGAAGCAATTCGAATATTGTGGAAATACAATCAGGATAACACAAGATCTTGCAGCTTCTACATTAAGGGATCAAAGGGCTTAGAATATTATATTCCAGAAGTCAAAGGAATTAGGATTAAAACCAAAAATCACCTACCCTGCTAAACTGAGTAATACTATAGGCAAAAATATGGTCATTCAATGAAATAGAGGGGCTTTCAAACATTCTTGATGAAAAGACCAGAGCTGAATACAAAATCTGACTTTCAAATACAAGAATCCACAGAAGCATGAAAAGGTAAAAATCATAAGGGACTTACTAAAGTTGAACTGCTTATATTCCTACATGGAAAGATAATATTTGTAACTCTTCAGATTTTCTCAGTGTTTGGGTAGTTGGAGGGATTATATACACATAAACACACACACACACACACACACACACACACACACACACACACACACACTCCCATATGGATAAACAAAGGGCACAGGGTGAGTTGAATGGGAAGGGATGATATCTAAAAGAAAAATTAAGAGGTGAGAAAGGAATATATTGGGAGGAGAAAGGGAAAAATGGAAGGGGGCAAATTATCTCTCATAAAAGAGGCAAGAAAAGCTTTTCCAATGGAGGGGAAAAGGGAAGCAGTAAGAGGGAAAACCTGAAGCTTACTCACATCACATCTGGCTTAAGGAGTAATTAACATGCACACTCAATGTGGTATGAAAATTTATTTTACACTACATTAAAGTAGTGGAGAAAGGGGATAAGTGGGGTAGCGGGGAGATGACAGAAGGGAGGGTAAATGGGAGGAAGGACTAATAAAAGTAAACACTTTTCAGGAGGGACAAGGTCAAAAGAGAGAATAGAATAAATGGGGGGCAGGATAGGACGGAGGGAAATATTGTTAGTTTTTCACATGACTATTATGGAAGTCTTTTGCATAACTACACATTTAGAGCCCATATTGAATTACTTGCCTTCTCAGTGGAGATGGGTGGGGAAAGAGGAATAGAGAGAAGTTGGAACTCAAAGTTTTAGGAACAAATGTTGCAAACTGTTTTTTGCAAGCAACTGGGAAATACGAAATACAAGATAATGGGGTATAGAAATCTATCTTGCCCTACAAGAAAAGAGATGAGGATAAGGGAAAAGATGTGTTATAGAAGGCAGGGCAGATTGGGGGAAGGGGTAATCAGAATGACTAGTGTCTTGGGGTGGGGAGAGGGGAGAGATAGGGTGAAAATTTGTAACTCAAAATCTTGTGGAAATGAATGTTGAAAAGTAAAAATAAATAAATAAATTTTTAAAAAAAAACAATACTTCCTTCCCCTATTGTAGCACACTAGGAGAGCAACTAAATTCAGCCCAATTTATCAAAGATTTCTAAGGACCTACTCAGGACTGAAAGTCTCAAATCCAAGTCCCAGAAAGTCTCTTTCAATGTTAACTTAGGTCCTCGTGCTCCAAAAGGTATCTTTTTCTTGCAGAGGGCCCATACCCTCCTGCCTTGAATTATGCATCTGTCCACTTTGAAGCAAATGCCCTGACCCATCACATACTACTTTGATACTGTGAATAGCTAGTTAGCAGCAGTTGATAAACAATGGCAGGCATTTAGCTCTTAAGTTATAACTAAGAATAATCTCATGACCTACTCAGGCTCATATCCTTGTTGGTTTGTACTATCCAAGCCACTGAGGACTCAGATTTAGAGAAGGTACTAGAATACTGAATGGTTCATAAACCTGTGTCTAGCATCAGTTTCTCCAAGGAAAAGATCACTGAAAGAGGCTTCCTAAACCAATGCATTCATTTCATTCCCCTAAATGTCAATCTTAATTCAGCAGCAGCAGCAGATTCTCTCATGCAGGAAGCAAGAAATGGTTTAAAGAGGTTATAACTTAGTCTCCAAGACACCAGTCTGCTAAGAAGGGAGAAATTTGGGAATGGTGAGAGTAGCAAAGAGACTAAAGAGCCCTCTATGAAACATGCCTCCTTCCTAAGTTTTCATCTGAAAATGTCTAAATTCTTTGCAATGGGCAGAGAGAGCTAATTCCTGTCTAGGTCTATGTTAATGAAGGGAGATGGTCAAACACATTTCACCAAACTCTGAGGAGCCATCTAATTATTTTATTACTTTCATTATGGCTTAAAATAAAAAGTCTGTTTTAAGTGATATTTGAATTTGACCCTGCTTCTAGGAAATGAGTATCTATAGGGAACCCTAAAAGTGAGGTCACTGTACACACAATGGAAGAGAATGCCTCCTCCTGAGTATCTTTAAGATCTGGCCTTGGTTTGGCAAACCCAGGGCTGAGGCAAGGTTTCTAAGACTGGCTAAAGCTCCACTTGCCCTTGAGACTCTCTCATGCCCTCAGGGTGTACACCAGAGGAACCCCAAACTTTTCTCCTCTTCCTTTCCTCTACTGCTCCTAAACCATATTCTGGCTTTTTCACAGTCCTCACTTCTTGAAGGACAACCCACTCTATTAATGTGCCAGCTTTCCCTCAGACATTCTGTGGAAATGACCAACAAAAAAGCTTACAAGAACCATTCCTTGCTTTTGCCGCTCATTTCCAAATCTTTATGAGAATCTCTAAGGCAGAAGATAAAGGCATCATTTAAAAATCAGAATAGGGCATGCTCTGGACCCTTCCTCCCAGGTGGCCAAAACAATTTTTGTGCATACTTCTCAGATCCAGGTAAAGTGCTCTAACCATGGAGAAGAGAGTAAAGACGTGTAAAGATAATGACCATGCCCCTCCTTACCAGTTCCATTTTAACTAGGTGGCTGGCTTCCATCTTCCTTGTGGCTGAACATAGATTTATATCCCCCAAGTTTGGCAAAGTGGTAGCACACACATCACCCAGAGTAGAGAATTCTGAACCACAATCCACTATTACTGAGCCTCAGGCCTCTGGCCTGAGAGAGAATATGAATGTCCTCTTCCCTTCCTCATTTCAGTGCTCTTAAGACTTGTTAGAAATGAAAAATTTAATACATGAATACAGAGATCATTAGATAGGACAACAACTTTGTTCAATCCTATCACAACAAATAACCTGGCAACAGACATCATTGTGTAATAGAAAAAAAATCCAAGTTTCACTTTTCTGACCTGTGAAACACTCAATTTATGTCATTTATCATCAAACAAAACTTCAAAGTTTCACGGGATTTCACCTATTTAAACAATAACACTCTAGGCAAAGGGCATCTGGGCCCAGAGTAGGGTGTCCATACAAGATTTTTGATGCAAAGTTGGAAATGTTTTCAAGTGCCCAACACAGCATAAATTAAGCTCAACAATTAGTCAAGTCCCTATGAGCTTCACTCATTCCCCCCATTACCAGGTAATACCTGCCCTCCCCACCAAGCTAAGATTCACCCTGGCCAGCATGCTGGGAATGAATAAGGCTACACTCCCAAGACAACAGGTCTGTTTCAAGCTCAGTTCAGGATTAAGTAGTAGGTAGCCAAAGTGACCTGATGGTGCCCTGGTAATGTGACAGGGTTCATCCTGGGAAGTCAGGGAGCCCCTCAGCCGGCAACAGCTTTGTTCTCCTTGAATGCTCAACAGATGACCCGCATGTCTCTGTAAAAAGGAAAGGACCACAGATACTCGGCAAAATTTCAAGCCTCAACAGTCTCCTGTGAAATTGGCTCCACAATTTATGCTAAGTCAAAGTCAAGTTACTTTTAAAATGAGGATTACAAAAAAAATCTTATAAAGAGTTCAATGCACTGTTCTTAAGGAACCAACAGTGCCATCTTGTGCACTTCAGGGTGAGAGACTTGGGGATAAAAAAATTCCTCTCTCTACCCAAGGAAGACAGAGTGAACTTAAATCTAGAGCAGCCTGACACAATGATCAGAGGACTGGACTTAAGGGTTAAAAAGACCTGGGTTCAAATCCTACCTTTGACATTTATTAGCTTTGTAACCATGGGCAAGTCACTTAAATGCTCTCAGACTTGGTTTTTGTCATCTGTACAATGAGGTAAATGTATGTAATACATATTTCATCAGGTTATAAGAGTCAGATGAGATTAGATATGTAAAATGCTCTATAAACTCTGAAGCACTACAGAAATGTCAATTATATACTGACTATATATATATATATATATATATATATATATATATATATATATCTCACCCACCCATCCACCCCCACACACATACATATATTATAATGGTAGTCCAGGGAAGGCTTTCCAACTGTAAGTATTGAGGAAGCTAGGCTCAACAACAAGAGCACCCTTTGAGAGCTTTCCCTTGAATGCCACAGGGAGCTGAGAGTGTGCCCCCACAATGCAGAACACGCCTTAGGAACTCTTCCATTGTCAGGACCTTCTTCTTCACTCAGAACTAAGGCAAATCAAAAGAGCATATTAGCACATGGTCTAAAGAGAAAGGGTATCTCTGGACAATCTTATGCCTAAAGCAAGAAACAAGATCTCCATATCCACTGCCCTTCACAGGGACCCTCACCTGTGTCCCTAAGTTTTGTCCTGAAGTGAAAAGAGTGAGGAATGGGAGCTGGGGAAGGGATCAGCAAGAATGAAGAGTGTGGTATAGGGGGGAAAATCATAGCTTTGGGAACTTGAGAAAAGACAAATCCCCTTAAAGAATTACATGATTAAAAGAGTTTGTTCTGTGAAGTTCGGATTCAGTCAAAGATCCATACTTGAGGATCTAGAGGGCCATATGTGTTCTTGAGGCCACAGATTATCCACCCCTGTTAAGGGTATGTAACTCTGTTCTCATACTGTTTGTGGTCCAATAAATCCTCAGGTCTTTTCCAAAAAAAAAGTCAATGTTCCCCCCAAAGCTTCTACTTGTCAAGTCAGTCACTGTAGAAGGATCCCAAGAGTAACCCTTATATCTGGCTTTTTGAGAGACCCTAGCCCCTCCCCCGCCACCCACTGGATTTCAGAAAATCAATAAACTTCTTAGAGGGGAAGGGAACAAAATCACTTTTGACTTTTCACTAACCTTCAACTGAATTTCAGCATTTTCTTCAATTGTTTAAAAATATTATTTTCAGGCAAGAGGTCCATTGACTTTCTTATCAAAGAGGTTCATGACACACACAAAAACTAGATTTCCTAATTTAGACAGGCAGTTCTAATTGATGCATAGTTTTCCCTTGCAATTTTCCCACTCACCCAGGCTTCCAAGTCATCCTTAGCTCCTCACTTCCACTCAGCCAACACATCCATCCTATCTGGAGCTAAGCCTGCTTGTTTCTACCTTAGAATCAACTCTCCTATATGTGCCCTTCTCTCCTGCAACAGTCACCACCTGGCTCATCAACTCATGCCTGGACTATTTCAACAACCTGCTGTCTGCTCTCCCCACTATTTCCCCCTAAATCTGCAGCCAAAGCTACCTTTCTAAAACCCTCCCCTACTTTGTAAAGTACTCTTCTTCTCACTGAAAGAAAAGACTATCCAACAAGTATATCAATTAAAAAAATTAATGCTCCCTATTACTTCCAGGATATATGTGTGTAATATATATTATGTGTGTACATACATGTATATATACATATATACAGACACATGTGTGCTCCTGTTTCGCTTTTAAACCCCTCTATTGGCCTGCCCCTCCCCACATTTCCAGTTTTCTTACACTTTACTCCCTTCCACCCACACTCTGATCATTCTTGCTGGTCCTTGAACAGGATACTCCCATCTTCTGACCAGCCTGTCCCTACTCCTTTCCACCTCCTTTAAGATTCAGGTCAAAACCTAACTTTTGCAAAAAGCCTTCAAACCTCCCCCCCCACCCGCCCCCTTCGTCCCACCTCTGACAAGACAACCCCTTCACTTTTCATATCTTGTCCCTACACAACCTGTGGGCACGTTCTCTTCCACTAAAATGGATGCTCCTAGAGACCAAGGCCTGCTTTGGGCTTCCAGGATGGCCCCTCCACGCTGGGCTGAAGCCTATCTCATCTGGCCCCGCTGCACTAGCGGCCAGGTTTTGCTCTAATCCATTTTCCACCCATGACAGCTCTTCAGACCCTAAAAGACAACTCCCACGGAAGCCTCGTCAGACCTCAAGGCTGAGCACACCGCGGGAGGGCAGCGCGCCCAAGTGTTCTGCTGCAACTGACCAGCCTAGAAACTGACCAACCTAGAGAAACTGACCAGCCTAGAAACCGAAAAGCTGCCGAAGCAGACGGACGGGGGAGGGGGCGAGGGGACCCTAACCCCCGACGCGCGCGCCCCACACCTAACAGTCGGACACGCTGAACACGCGCGGGTCCTCCGTGCAGCCCACCATAATACTGTGCAGGTGCTCTCTGCGTGCGCCCAGCCAACGGCACCGTCGGCGCGGCGGGACTTGAAGCCGTGGTGTTTCCCTGGCACGCGCTGGCTCGTGGTGTTGCCCGTGGTAGCTCGGGGGTCCCCAGCAGGGCGGGGATGGGTTTGTCCTCCTCCTCCGCCTCTCGTTCTTGGGCCTCCTTAGGGTACCACCCCCTCCTTTTCCGGGAAGATGGCGAGCAGGAGCCCGGGATCCCCTGCCTTACTCCCACTGCTCTTCGAGAAACCCCCGGGACAGCCGGCCCCAGGAAAGAAGCCGCCCCATTCGCCTGGGCAGCGGAGCGTCCCGAAGTAGAAGGGTTGGGGGTTCGCGTTTCCTCCTAAAATGGCGAGGAAGCCGCCAGGGTCCCTCACCAGCTCCTCACCCTCCAGGCGGGCGGGCTTCTTCGAGGTACGGGAGGCAGCTAGGTGGGCTTGGTCCTAGGGGTGGAGTCCGCGGAAGGGAGGGGCGACCTCCCCGCTCCCGAGCTTCACCATGGGAGTTTGGAGCCAGGTGAGGTCGTAGGGTCCAGCCCACCCCTTGGACTGAGGGAGAAGCTGAGGACCTGGGGGAGGGGGAAGTCGGTGGCAGTTATGTTATCTGTAACCCCCTTTTTTTTTTCTGATCTTGCTTAAATAATTCATGCTATATCTTATGAACTACTGCAACCTTTATTTCCTTAACTATTTCCCAATTACATTTTAAAAAATATTTTTAGCATTCATTTTTTTAAAAGAACTAAATTCCAAGATCTCTCCCCATTACTTTAAGAAAACAAGCAATATGGTACGATTTGCATTTTATATTTGCATATTAGCCGCGTTGCAAAAAATAACAATACCTACAGTGTATACGGGGGTCCTGCTATTACGGAGTGTAACCAGAAGAGGTTGAACATGAAGACTAGATGCCTGCCAGTTCAGCATCCGTTTAAGCATTGATGGCCTGCAAGGCATGCTGACTGCTGAGAATGTAGAGAGACAAGAATTTTTTAAAATTCTCTCTTCTGGAGAGGTTTCTATATTCTTAGGGCATACAATGTGTAAATAGGTAAAGATTTTTTTGGGGAAGGGAGAGCAGTGGAGGGAGAGAAGGCATGAGGAAATCCGTAAGGGCTTCATGGAAGAGGTGACCGCTAACTGAGCTGATCCTTGGATTTTAAGATGTGAAGGCAAGGAGGTAATGCTAGGGGGTGAGAATAGCCCCAGTAGCACATAATGGGAGATATATTTATGGAGGTTAGAGAAGAGCTAATGGGCCACAATGCAGCATTTAGGAAGAAGAGTCTTATGGAATAATAAAGCCAGACTAGGAAGTGCTTTATATGGGAATCTGAGGAGTTTGTGTTTTATCTCAGAGGCAACAGATTTAGGAGTCTGGATTTGGAGTTGGGAGGACATGGGTTATAATTCCAACTTGTCCACTTACTACCTAAATGACCCAGTGCATATCAATGAATCTTTCTGGGGCTCATTTTATTATTAGGTAAAAAATGGGGAGGGGGAGGTGCATGGTTACAAAAATATTCAGAACAGCATTTTTATTGAATACAAAGGGGGTGGCCATTAACTAGGGGATGGAAGAACAAAGATGGCATATGAATGCAATAGAATACTGAAAGAAATACTGAAAAGGGAGGTTCCCTTTAAGGCAGGTAGGTGGAGTTGCTGTGGATGGAGCTCTGGACCTAGAGTGAGGAAGACATGAGTTCAAATTCAGCCTCAGACACTCTATGACCTTGGGCAAACACTTAACATCTGTTGGTCTCAGTTCCCTCATCTGTAAAATGGAGGTAAAAATATGGTTGTTGTGAGAATCAAATGAGATAATACTAGGAAAGTACTCAGCATGACTTTAGAAATAACATTAGTGACTTCATTTTGCCTTTATCCATCATTTGGTGTAACTAAGTTTCAACTGATTTTGGAGAAGTTACAAGATTACTCCCCCTTCCAAAGGTTACCAACTTAAGGAATGTCACAAAACTACCCCTTGCCTTCTCACCTGATCCACTCCATCAATAGGAAACCAGGTGTCTTAATCCTTATAATTCTGTTTTTCCTGTTTTTGACTCCCTCTAAATTGTATTTTAACTCTGTATAAACCAAAGTTCTGCATCCTTGACTACTGAGAACTTTGATCCCAGTTTATTTCTGCAACTGAAAGCATTGCTAAATAAATTGTTGATTGGATGTAAAAAAAGATAACAAAAAACAGGAACCAAAGAAACCTAAAAAGTCTCCTTTTATCTGCACTCAGTTCATCGGTTGTCTCTCTAGAGAGAGAGAGTGTTTTTCACAATCAGTCCTTTGGAATTGTCTTAGATCATTGTATTGCCATTCTCAGCTAAGTCCTTCATGGCCTCTCCCCATACAATCTTCCTGTTGCTATACACAATATTCTCCTGGTTCTGCTCACTTTGCTTTTAGGGAGTATCTCATGAATTTTCTTGTATATTATAAATTCTGATCAGACCATGAAAGAGTTAACAATCTGTGCACAGACAGCTAACTGGGGAATACCTCCCACTTCAGTAATAAACTTTCTTGCCTAATGAAATGTAGAGTTTCCTTCTTTATTATATTTATGGGGCTCACCATGTCCTGTACCCAACAATTAGGAAGAAAAGTTTCATGATCCAGAAGCTTGTGGCTTCTATAAAATCTACAAGTCTTTGGACTTTCTCAGTTCTTTCTTCTGAACCACAATTGACCATATACATCTCTCTTTTCTCACCTTTTTTCCAGCTTTGCAATAATCAAGTGGCAGAATGGATGTTGATTTTAATTCAAAGTTAGGACAAGGTGAAATATATGGGGTCAAGTATGGTTTTAAAGAACTGAGGAAATCAGAGAATTGTGGTTTGTCCTTCATTCTCCAAAAGCACCATGACATCAGGTAGATGATGACATGACTTGCAATTGACTTAGAGTGAAAGAGGGCTGAGCAAAGTTATCAGCCTCACTTTCTTCTCCAGAGCCATCTGGGTGCAGGGGCCAGATCACAATCAGGACAACTAGAGATGGCCCAGCCCAAGGACTTGTAGACTTTACAGAAGCCACAAGCTTCTCTGTCATGAACTCTTGCCTCAAAATTGGTGGGTGCAGCATATGATGAGCACCAAATAGTTTAGTAAAAATGTAAGTGTCTACATTTCAAAAGGCAAGACAATTTACGAAAGGGTCTTATAACCTCTTCATGAAAAAATGACTTTGACATTGACATAATTTCATTCTGAAGTTAAAGCAATGTAAATTAATTCCCACACAGAGAATGAAGGAATTAAGAAAATGCCTTGGTCAGCAAATGCTCATTTGACATGCCAGAGAAATATCTGTCAAAGATAATACTAGAATATGAACTCTATAAAAATGTTACAAAGAAGAATTATAAATGACTTTGAGGAATACCTTCTCATAAAGCAGTGAAAAGCAAGAGAGGCTCAAAGGAATTAGAAGAAAACTTGGCAAGATAGCCAACTAAGCAGTCATCCCAACGGCATTCAAGGATGAAAAGGAAAAGATTACAAATAAAAGAAAAATGGAAACAATTTACCAAAAAATCATTTCAAAAGACCTCTAAACCTAGTGGAATCACCGTATTTCAACCCTAAAATCATAGTCTCTGAGGTAGAAATGGCACTAAATAAAACAAAACATAGTAAAAGCAGCAGGATTTGACCAAGTAAATATAGAAATCTGTTCTGGAGATTATACAATTCTAAAGACATTAAGGGATTGATGGACATAGTATCTGCAGGAGGAAAAGTTACCAAAAGTGCAGAAAGAAATGTTGATGCAGAGTACATCAGGGACCAATAATGCATGTAGTTTCTCTCCTATATATATATTAAATTTTATGAAGATCATTAACATGAATTGAGGGCATTCTTGATGGAGATACTAATACGGAATAGGGGAAGCTAGATGGTGCAGTGGATAAAGCACCAGTGCAGGACTCAAGAGGACCTGAGTTGAAATCTCACCTCAGACACTTAACACTCACTAGCTGTGTGACCTTGGGCAAATCACTTAACCCCAACTGCCTCATCCTGGGTCATCTCCAGTCATCCTGATGAATATTTGGTCCCTGGATTCAGATGGCTCTGGAGGAGAAGTGAGGCTGGTGACCTGCACAGCCCTCCTTCACTCAAAACAAAGTCAAGTGCAAGCCATGTCATTATTTCTCTGATGGCATGGTCTTCTTCGGCAATGAAGAACAAACATACAAACCATAGGGAATAAGCAGTCTTTGTATAGCAATATTCAACAATATGCAAAATTGACAACTATCAAAACTGAGTGATATCAAATTTGAGTGAAAGATGTAGAATATAAAACCCCAATGTGCTCGTTCTTTGAGATAAATAATTAGCACTGAACCTGGAGTCAGGAAAACTTGAATTCAAATTCAGCTTCAGATACAAACTATGTGACCCTGAGCAAGTCACCTAATATCTGTCTGCCTCAGCTTCCTCATCTGTAAAATGTAGATAATACCACCTACATCCCATTTGTAAAGCACTTTGCAAACCCTAAAACACATATAAGTGCAAACTATAATTATTATTGCTGATTATGAAAAGCATTTGGTTCAATAGAACAAGCTCTTTTTACAAGGAGTTTCCCATCCATACATCAAGATCTTTCAGGATCCCTTGGAAGAGGTCACAACAGAAATTATCATTTGGTGACCCTTTGAAAATATGCATTAGATGAGGCATCAGAGAAGCTTACTCTCCAAAAGTATGAGGGGGGTAAAATCCTCCAGAAATTCCTGTCCGCAGAAGATATTTTATTGATTTAATCAATCTCCAAAACATTGCAGAGCCTCCTGAAAAATTTTAAATCACTCAAAGGAATTTAACCTGTCTATCCACATAAGGAAGACAAAATGGATAAAAATGTCTATTGCCTAGAGTTTCAACATGCATCTGAATGAACATCCCATAGATTTTTTCAACAACAACGACAACACACACACACACTTCAAATGGTACAAATGGAACATTAACTTGGGCCCTGAGTTGAAAAGGAAGAGATCAGGCTGGATTACTTTCCAGAAACTCTAAAACTTTTACTGAGCCCCAACTTTTCATGAGAGTTTTCCCCTCCTTACCCCAACATGGGGGGCTAGCCAACAAAGCCCCAGTTCTTTGAGCATGTGCAATATACTCTTCTTGATGCCAATCCACATGGATATTTGGTGAACCTGTTTCTAGATGTCTATGAGGATAGTGTCCTTTCCCAGGTCATGTACAGGTTTGTTGTTTTGGGGTTTTGTTTTTGACACAGATGAACAAAGCTCTCTCTTCCTGGCAGCATTGTGAAAAGGAAAAATTGCTCTGAGCCTTTAAAGAAAAGTGGCACATGGAGAGGTGCCCTACCTCCACACCCAGTCACCACATGGTCCTCAATTCACTGCACAGTGGATTGAGGTTTTTGTTCTATTTTTGTGTCTATTTCCTTATCTTAGGTAAATAAGCATCAGAGATAGAATAGAACAGATTATGACCTAAGGAGTTTTAAGTGGTTGGAAGAACACCAGAAATATGACAGCTGATTTCCATATATAGTATAGGACAACACAACCCCTCAGGATTATTAATACAGTCCTGAAGGGAGAAGTAGTTATTGATATTGGAGTGGGAGTTAGGAGAGTAAATCCAGAGAGATGCTGCATAGATTTAAGCCACACTTGTTATTTTATTGGAGGAAACCCTTTCTATAACTACAACAAAGACTTTAAATCTGAAGAGAAAATGAACACCCATTAGTAAATTTTTCTCTGTATTACCTTGGATAAAGGACAATTGAAAGTCCTTAGTCAGGAGTTGTAAGTTACTTCAGGTCCAGGCATTCCTAGGGAGGAGATATACATCCCTGCTGTCTTTCTCTAAGTTTGTGTCTACTTCCCTCCCTCTATGGATACTTAGACATTGAGCTTAGAATGTGCTCTCGGTTTAGTAAAAGTTTCTGAGTTAATTGAGCTCATTTTGGCTGATATGTTAAGTGGGAAGTGTCAGTGTGGTCTTGGGAACCACAGTTATGAGCAGTATAAGACTAGCTCCTGCTCTGTAGGGTGTCCCCTACGACCCTCAGAGAGTGAGTTATAGCAGTGTGCGCATTCACTCTGGAACTCCTGACCTGCCAGGATGAGGGTAGCTTGTAGGATTGAGATAACCCAGAGAGAAAAACGAAGGGAACAGGAAAGGGGAATGGGGAGGGGTCAGACACCACATCCACTGTACTACAAAAGGATTGGAAAAATATCAGGAAGATATAATAATCCAGAACACAGCTATTAAAAAAGTCTGAGTTGCTGTGAAGAAAACACCTGTCATAGAACCCGTATCCAGGTGAAGTTAACATCAGGCTTTTGATGAAACAATATGCATAAAGTTAGGCTGTCAAACGGAAGCAAGAGACCCAGTTATAGCAAGAACGAGTTATAGACTGAAGGAAGAAACAAAATTACAAACACACACAACCCATGGCCACCTAGGGCACTGGTCTCCAGAGTAGAGTGTGCACACCCTTCTGGGTACAAAAGAGAATCCACCATTGTGCTGGAAGAAAACAGAACTGCCATTACTATTTTGTATTATCTAAAGAAAGAAATTAAGCTTTACTAATAAGAATGTGTAGAATGAAACCGATGCCCTCATTAATCCCATATGTTGGACAATTGTGGGCCATATGCCATGGGTCATCCAGAGGAAAGAAAGCACCTCAGAGCAGAGACATTAACACTGTAAGAACACTCACTCATTACTTGCTTTCAGAGGAATATTATGCATAGAAGTTTATGTGCCTGGTTAAGTGGATTTATGGAATACGTTATCCAGATTTAATTAAATTAATCTTCTCAACAATGTCCAATAACTTGAAAAGATTCCTACCAAGAAATACTAAATGAAAGAAAATACTAAGTGTGAATGGCGGAGCTCCTGCTCCTAACTTCAACCCATTAGATATATAGAAAGCAAAATAAAAACCAAAACAAAACTGCAACGATGATGATATAATTAGACTTTTCTATTTTCGGGGGTAGGGGGAGGCAGTCAAGGATAAGTGACTTGTCTAGGGTCACACAGCTAATAAGTGTCTGAGAATGGATTTGAGCTCAGGTTTTCCTTTGTTGCTTAAAATAAAACTGTATCATTCATTAAAACTCTCATGTGGACTTAGAAAACTAGGAAACAGAATTTTGTAATGTGTTTAAAAATCTTCCAACTAAAATATTTTAATGGATTTTAAACTGTTGTTTGCTATAAAAAAATAAAAATACAACACCTGATTAGTTTACAAGAATAACTGATTAGTATTGGAAGGAGGAAATTTTTGTAACAGGATTTGTACAAAAGCTTTTGCATCATTGGTAAATGGGATCAAGAAAGGCATATCACTAGTAAACACAGTCAATGATGCATCTCTTCTATTTGAATCTATTTCTTTTCATTGGATACCTTTCTTTCAGTGAGTATTGCAATAAACTAAATTTAGAAACAAATCTTTGAAGTATTATGTCACAAAGTGATTAAAAAAGTACAAAAATAATAAAACATCCATTCATATTGCTTTCACTATAACATGACATTTTATGGTAGAAGTAAAAAGAGGATTTTTATTGGTAATAGGTAAAATAAAAATTATTTTAAAGTAGTGTTTTTAACATCTTTATTTCATACTTTAAAAATTCTATTTGGATGTATGTTCTATAATTTGTACATAATACATTATTACAGTAGTGCAGGCATAGAATTTATTTTTTTCTTTAAGAGTATTATTTTTCCAATTACATGTAAAGATAGTTTTCAACATCCAGTTTTGTAAAATTATGAATTCCAATTTTGTCTCTCTCCCCCTCTCCAAGACAGCAAGCAAGATGATACAGATTATATAAGTAGAATCATATTTAAGTTTATTTCTCCATTTGTCAAGTTGTGAAGGAAGAACTAGTAGAAAATGGAAAATCCATGAGAAAGAAAAAGCAACAAAAAAAAGTGAAAATAGTATGTTTGATCTGCATTCAGATTCCGTAGGTCTTTCTCTGGATGTAGGTAGCATTTTCTATCACTGTTCTTTTGGAATTGTTTTGCAACTACTGTATTACTGAGAAGAGGGAAGTCTATCCTAGTTCATCTTTGCACAGTGTTGCTATTGCTGTGTACAGTGTTTTCTTAATTCAGCTCACTTCACTCAGCATTAATTCATATAAGTCTTTCCAGGGTTTTCTGAAATCTGACTGCTCATCATTTCTTATAGCATAGTAGTATTCCATTACATTCACATACAGTCATTCCCCAATTGATGGTCCTTCTCTCAATTTCCAATTCTTTGCTACCACAAAAAGAGCTGCTATAGATATTTTTGTACATGTGGGTCCTCTTTCCTTTTTATGATTTCTTTTGGATACAGTCCTGGCAGTGATATTGCTGGATCAAAGAATATGCACAGTTTTATAGCCCTTCGGACATGGTTCCAAATTGCTCTCCAGAATGGTTGAATCAGTTTACAACTCCACCAACAATGCATTAGGGTTCCTATTTTTCCACATCTTCTCCAACATTATCATTTCATCTTATCTCTCATATTAGCCAGTCTGAGAGGTGTGAAGTAATATCTCAGAGTTGTTTTAGTAGGCATGGAATTTAAAAATAAATATAGATATATTGTGATTGCATGCTAAATTTTGTTTTAGTTATGGGATGTGTGCTGTTCGACAAATTTGGAGTTGTCCTTGATATATTCAGATAAGGGCAACTAGTCCATAAACACCTGAAGAAGCCTAGAGGACATCATTGAATTGTAACAGCAAGCTAACTAATCATCCTGATGATGGCCCCAAGTCATTAAGAAAGGTGCAAATAATATTTAACAGTCAGGAAATGAGTTTGAATTTTAATAAAATATTTATTTAATACCTGTTGCATACAGATCCTGTTTTGGGAGCGGTAAAGAATTAAGAAAAGCCTTGGTTCCTGCCTTCACAGAGTTTACAATCTCTTAAGATTTTCTTTGGGAAGACTTAAAATAAATTATTTTAAAGATTGGTGCATTGCAAGATTACAGATTCCCAAGGTGAAAGTACAGTATCAGGCACATGGTAGATATTTTAAAAATTCTTGATGATTGGTGACAGGAAGAAAACTCAGAAATCATTTAATCCAAATCCCTCCACCCAGCCCCATTTTTCAGGTAAGGAACCTGAGTCCCTGAAGGGAAAATTTAATGACTTGCTTAAGCTAGTAAGTTTATAAAGCCCATGTGTGCAACAAGGACATGTACCTATCACCAACCAGTGTGTCAGAGGTTCTCCTCTGGACTCCATCTCTTAGCTCCTTAATTAAAAAACAATGATTCACAATATTATAGAAGGAAATTTTATTGATAAAAAAATAGGGGAAGATGAACAAGGCTGAAAACTATGAATTCATACCAATTAGTTCCAAAGATTTAAATCACTGTCTATCATTTTTAAAAGTTTTATAATTTTCCAGAGCCAGAGTTGAAAATAGGATAGATCCTCTCATGTTGTGGTACCCAGGGGATGGTCTGGTGTGGGCAGGGGCCCATAGCTCTCTATTGCCTTCCAACTCTTCTAACATAGCTTTAGTCAGGTGGTTTTTCTTCAGTTCCACAGGCTTCTCCAGGTAAGCACTCTTTCTCATTTGGTTGTTCGTTAACTCAAAACTTCTCTATGGAGTAGAGCTTTTTATATTCTTAGGCATGGTCTTAGCTACCAAGGGGGTAAAACAAAAAAAGAGTTTTTACAGGAAATACAGTGTATCCATTCCTCTAGTCAGCCTCTGATTATGTACCAGTATCCCCAGAAAACAGGCTTAACTTGTTCTCCAGCTTTAAGAGAGTCTTCATCAGTTATCAGTTCCACATTCTGATGTAATAACCACAAATCTTGATGTCTTTTCCACCCCTGACATCTGGGAGGAGCATCTTCCACCCAAGGGAACATTCCTGGATTATTTAGGAGTCAATAAAGGTAGCTCATTTTCTCTCTAGTCATCTCTGTTAAGGACCTGGGTGAGATTATTCTGATCATCCATAGCTATCAAGGCTATATGGCCATAGTCTTGGCCAGTTGCCAGTCCTGCCTAAGGTGAGGTCTGGGTTTCTGGCATTTCTCAGGGAGGCCTGCCATCTGGTTCTCACACTTGATTTTCCCAAGCAATTCAGTAGGAAAGGGGGAAGAGGAGGAGAGCCCAGCACCTGCAATACTTGGAAACTAGCTAACGAATTGATAATCTCTGCAAATTATACCAGACATACAGAGAGGCTGTGGTATCAAGTTCAAATAAAAATGGGGGACTTAGCCCTAAAGATCCCTGAGAACCGTATATAGACTTGGCTTTATTGGATTTGAATCAATTTTGTTAAATCTTTCCCAATTACATTTGAATCTAGTTCAGACTGTACTTGGATGTGCTGTGAGCCTACAGAGGTCTCTGTCTTCTGCTCTGAGCAACAAATCAGAAGGTGGCATTCTGTATTGGTAGAAGTTTTCTCATCTGGGGGTTTACCCGTCTTTTTATCTCCACACCAGTCTTTTTATCTCCACACCTTTTATGTGCCTGGCACATAAAAGGATTTAATAGATGCTTACTGACTGCTAAAACTATCTGTACTATATTCATACTAACAAGACCACGGGTCCACTCCCTATCCATGTCCTACTGTTCATTATAAAGATCATAACAATGAGAATTTCCATACCACTTGAAGCTTTACAACAAATTTTTACAAATGTTATCTCATTTTATCTTGTTCATACAAAACATGTTTATTTACATGTATGTATATTATAGTCTGTGATATATGTGTGCCAGAAGAAGACTATGCCATCAGAGAAAGAATGACATGGCTTGCACTTGACTTTGTTTTGAGCAAGGGAGGGCTGTGCAGGTCACCAGCCTCACTTCTCCTCCAGAGCCATCTGAATCCAGTAACCAGATATTCATCAGGATGACTGGAGATGACTCAGGATGAAGCAGTTGGGGTTAAGTGACTTGCCCAAGGTCACACAGCTAGTGAGTGTCAAGTGTCTGAGGTGAGATTTGAACTCAGGTCCTCCTGACTCCAGCACTGGTGCTCTATCCACTGCACCACCGAGCTGCCCCTGCTAGGATTATTATCCCTGCCCTCAAGGAGTTTATAGTCAGCTGGGTAGACATACACAAGTAAGTAAATACAAAATAATGCAGAGTTATACAAAGTCATTTCAAGAAGAAGAGAATGTTAATGACTGGAAGGATGGGGGACAGATAATATGGTCAAGGAAGGCCTCCCATTGGAGGTGGTCCCTGAGCTGTGCTTTGTAAGAAGCTAAAGATTGTCCTGGGGAAGATAAGGTGGGAGAATATTCCCTTCTTATTCCTTACCTCCCACCAAAAACCATCACTAGCTTCCTGCTTTGCACACAATAGGGACTTAATAAATGGTCACGCAACACAAATATGCAACTAAAAGATTACCAGTGTGTGGAATTTGAAGGAAGGGTGAGGCATAAAATGTACAGGCAAGTAGGGCAGGGATAGGATGGGTTAATTACAGAAAGTTTCACAGAAGAAACAGTTTTGCCGAAGGATATGAGTCAGTCTATAGAATGGGGTGTGTGGGGAGACCAAGGGGGCTGGAAGTACTACCAAATATATGCTGATAGGCTCGGATGCTTTTTATTGTCATTCTTTCAGTTGTTATATATCGAATAAAGAGTATATGAAATAGCAATATTGTTTTAAGAATGATTTTGAGTGGATAGGTCATTTGACTATTATAAATATCTGAATTAACTATAAAGGACATATGAAGAAAGATGCTATCTGCATCCAGATAAAGAACTGATTGAAAAACAGAATTATATATAGAAAAATTTTACATATACATACCCATTTGTGTCTAATGGTAACCATCTCTAGAGTAGGGGGCAGGAAGAAAGAAAAAAATTACAGTATATATTTAAAAGGAATAACAAGTTGTACATAACACATTTTTAGTTTTATGTAATATCATCTTTTTTTATTCTACCATGTTATGGAAATGCTTGTTTTATTCCATGAATTAAGAGCAAACATGTGGGGAAAAAAGATTGTATGATATTTTTACCTAATACAATCACGTCCAGTAAATTTTATACACGCTCTCCTTGTTACCTGCCATTCTCCACAGGAGAATTCTCCACATTCCCCACTTACTTGTCTGCTCCCAGGAGCAGGCATCCCCTACTTACTACGTCTGTGACATCTTCAATTCAATGGGCAGGGCATCATAGGCTACCCATAAAATCCAGACACTAACTTGCTGTCACTATGCCCTGTTTTTTAATCTGTGGAGAAGAGGTTTGACCACAGTCAATCAGTCAATAACTATTTATTAAGCCCTACTATGGCCTTACTATGTGCCAGGCACTGCACTAAACTGGAGATTCAAAGAAAGGAGTTCTTGAGGAGCTCATGTTCAAATGGGGAAACAACATGCTAACAGTTATATACAAGAAAGCTCTGTGCAGGTTAAATATAAAATAATTGCCTAGAATGAAGAGGGTATGGGAAAGGCTTCCAGTAGAAGGTAGGATTTTAGCTGGAATTTAAAGGCAGCTGGGGAATCCAGGAGGCAGAGATTAGGAAGCAGAGCATTCTGGGAATTGGCAACAGCCCATCAAAATTTCCAGAGTTAAGAGATGAATTGTCTTGTTTGGGAAGTCAGTGACCAGCAGACAAGTTGTGAATCCCCTGGATAGCTGAGGATTCTCAGGTCTGTCTTTTGTAGAGAATCACATATTCACCATATCTGTCAGGCAGGTGACATCCATCCTGTCACTTAGTAGTCACGGTGGTGATGAAGCAGTAGCCCCGGAGGGGGGGGAGAAGAGCAACATGCATTTATTAGGTACCTACTGTGTGCTTGGCATGGCACTAAATGCTTTACAATTATTTCATTTTATCCATACACATACAACAATTTTAATCCTGTAAGATAGGTACTGTCATTATTCCCATTTGGTAGTTGGGAAAATAGTTAAATGACTTGCCCTGATGTAGGTGTCTGAGGTTGAATTTGAACTCAGGTCTTCCCAGCCCTAGGCCCAGTGCTTTATCTATTGCCTTAGGAGAAATATGTGTGAGTGTACATGTGTGTATACAAACACATATACATATATACACATCTGTATATGTCTGTGTGCACATATATATTATATATCATTTGAGGCTTGAGAGAGGCTGATCTTAGTTTAATACCTTTCCTCAATTCAATTTAAAAAAACATTTATTAAATTCATACTGTGCAGAAATCTTGGGAATGTAGAGATGACAATGAGAGGGTACTGAGGGGATAAGATAAATACACATGGAAATAAAACATATACAAAGCAACACAAAGTTGCTGGATGAGGGCCCAGAGCCTCTCTCTGGGAGGATCAGGAAAGGTCACCTCTGGGAGGTGTCACCTGAAGGCTGAGCATTCTACAAGGTAGAGGTGAGGCACATATTCCAGATCAGGGTAGTTAGGGAAAGAGGGATTCACCTGTGTTAAGACTGGTCAGGGGAATGTCACATGCAGAGAACAGATAGTTGGTCAGCTTGTAACAGAGAGTGTTAAGGGGAAAGATGTGAAATTAAAGTGAAAAGGTAGGTGGGAGGGGGGCGGAGCTAAGATGGCCGGAGTAGAAAGACACACATATGGAGGCTGCCCCCACCCAGCCCATAAAACACCTGTAGAGAGGGACTCTCAACCAATTTTGGAGCAGCAGAAGTGGAGAACAACAGAGTGGAGAAGATTTCCAGCCCAGGGTGACCTGAAAGACCCACAGGAAACATCAGTTCGGAGCACGGAGCCAAGCCCAGCCTTGACTGCACACACACACACACACACACACACACACACGCACACATGGAGACACAGAGAGAGAGACACACAGAGAGAGACAGAGAGAGACAGACAGAGAGCACAGGGTGAATTGAATAGGATGGGACCATATCTTAAAAAAAATGAAAATAAGCGGTGAGAGAGAAATATATTAGGAGGAGAAAGGGAGAAATGAAATAGGGCAGCTTATCTCTCATAAAAGAGGCAAATAAAAGACTTTTCAGTGAAGGGAAAAAGAGGGGAGGTGAGAGAAAAAACAGGAAGCTTATTCTCATCGCATTCGACTGAAGGAAGGAATAAAATGTACATTCATTTTGGTATGAAAACCTATCTTACAATACAGGAAAGTGGGAGAGAAGGGCATCAGCAGGGTTGGGGGGATGATAGAAGGGAGGGCAGTGGGAGGAGGGAGCAATTTGAAGTCAACACTCTTGGGGAGGCTCAGGAATAAAAAAGAGAATAGAAGCAATGGGGGGCAGGATAGGATGGAGGGAATTATAGTTAGTCATACACAACACGACTATTATGGAAGTCATTTGCAAAACTAGACAGATACAGCCTATACTGAATTGCCCGCCTTCCCAAAGGGAATGAGTGGAGAGGGAGGAATGGGGAGAAGTTGGAACTTAAAGTTTTAGGGAAAACTATTGAGTATTGTTCTTGCAACTAGGAAATAGAAATACAAGTAATGGAGTATAGAAAGTTATCTTGCCCTATAGGACAAAAGAGAAGATGGGGATAAGGGAGGGGAGGAATGTTAGAAGAGAGGGCAGATTGGTGATAAGGGTAATTAGAATGCTCGGCATTTTGGGGTGGGAGGAGGGGAGAAATTGGGAGAAAATTTGGAACCCAAAATTTTGTGGAAACGAATGTTGAAAAGTTAAATAAATAAATAAATTTATTAAAAAAAAAAAAGGTAGGTGGGAATCAGACAGTGGACAGGTGCATGTGGGAGGGTAAGCATTTCATACCCTGTGCTTGAGAGAATAGGGAGGCACAGTTTTTGAATGTGGCCATATTGATCAGATTTAGATATTGTTAGATCTGTGTTTGAAGACTAATCATTTGGAAGCTTTGTGGAGAACACATCTGATAAGGAAGAGGCTAGGGGTGAGAGGAGGGAGGCTAACCATGGATTCTTACTAGAATCCAGATGAGAGATGATGAGAGCCTGAATCAGGGTGGAGGTTATGAAAGTGGAGAGAACAGAGAAAAGTTGGTTGGGTAGAAAGGAAGAGACTTAGCAACTACTGGGGCCTAGGAGCTGAGGAAGAGGGAAGAGTCAGGAATAAGGACAGAGGCAGTTTCCTGTTTTGTCTCTGCACTGCCAGCACTCAATATGGCACCTGGCACATAGTAGGAGAGCACATAGGGACTGGACCTGTGATTTCACTAGTACAGGAAATTCTTGTGCTTTCCTTCCTTTTAGTCCAACTAATTCCCCTATGGTGCAGCTAGGTGGTGCAGTAGATAGAGCACTGGATTTGGAGGCAGGAGGAACTGAGTTCAGATCCTGCCTCAAATAGTTACTAGCTGTGTGACCTTAGGCAACTCACTTGACCCTCTCTGCCTCAATTTTGTCATCTGTAAAATGACCTGGAAAAGGAAATGGCAAAACATTCTAGGATCTTTGCCAAAGAAACCCCAAAAGGAGTCATAAAGAATGGAACGTGACTGAACAAAGTTCCCTCCTAGGCAGTAAGTAAATGCAGTGCATTGTCTTTGGAGAATCTCTCCCTAGCTTTTGTCATTTTATAGAATGACAGACTTCCTGACAACAACAGCAGCATGTCTTTTAAAAACACCTATTATGTGCAGTACAGTGTGCTAAGCAATGGGAGTGGGAGTAGGGAATATAAAGTTTAAAGAATGAACATATAGTCCCCAACCTCTCAGGGACCTGACAGAGCACTGCTTCTTATCCATCCACTGGCTTATGTGTTCTAGTGACACTAAGATGATTGAGCAGGACTGCCACTTACCTGGAATTCCTGACAACCTGATCATAACAAGGCAGGTGAGTCCTCTCAGGTATTCTGTACTAAGGCTATGACTATCTTTCTGCGTGTCATAAATCCAAGGCTGAGATGATTGAGAAGTTTTGCAATGTTGATAAAATTTTTCTTCTGTCCTGTAGGGCCAGATAACTTTCTATTCCCGATTACCTGTATTTCTTATTTCCTAGTAGCAGGAACAGTACTCAACAGTTTTCCCTTAAACTTTGAGTTCCAACTTCTCCCCATTCCTCCCTCCCCACCCATTCCCTTGGGAAGGCAGGCAATTCAATATAGGCCATATCTGTGTAGTTTTGCAAATGACTTTCATAATAGTCGTGTTGTGTAAGACTAACTATATTTCCCTCCATTTTATCCTGCCCCCCATTGTTTCTATTCTCTCTTTTGATCCTGTCCCTCTCCAAGAGTGTTGATTTCAAATTGCACCCTCCTCACATTGCCCTCCCTTTCATCATCCCCCCCAACCTGCTTATCCCCATCTCCCCCACTTTCCAGAATTGTAAGATAGGTTTTCATACCAAAATGAGTGTGCATTTTATTCCTTCCTTGGTCAAATGTGATGAGAGTAAGCTTCATGTTTTTCTCTCACCTCCCCTCTTTTCCCCTCCACTAAAAAGTCTCCTGCCTGCCTCTTCTGTGAGAGATAATTTGCCCCATTCCATTTCTCCCTCTCTCCTCCCAATACATTTCTCTCTCACTGCTTAACTTCATTTTTTAAGTTATG
>CM053770.1:482798984-482835141 GCA_028658325.1 Potorous gilbertii
GGAGCTGGGGTGGAGCTCCAGCCCGCTCTGGGAGTCTCTGGCTGAGCTACCTCTGCCTTTGGCCGAGCTGCCTCAGCCTCTGCCGCAGCGGCCGCTTCCCAGGGGGTCCGAGTCCCGGAGATCCCCTGCTCCCCTCTCAGCTCGTCTCTCTCACTGACCTGTGCGTCTGTGGGTGGAGGGACCTTCGCGGTCGCCGGAGATTCAGGTCCCTGACGCCTGCTGGGCTCTGCTCGCTCCTCTCAGTGCCGCGTGGCCGGGCAGAGCTCTGCGGCCGGGGCCGGGGGAGGGGAGGACTCCGCCCCCGTCTGGGGTACCTTTGTGGTCGGTTTTTCAGGGCTTTCTGCAACGGAAATCTCCTTCACTGTGTTGCTGCGCGGCTTCCACTGTTCCAGGATTTGTCAGGAGTTCTTTTTACAGGAAATCTATGGGCTGTGGGTTCGGACCTAGCATAGGTGAGTCTTTCTACTCCGCCATCTTGGCTCCGCCCCTACAGTTCTAACTATGTCAGGCCACACCAGGAACTATTTTGGCCCCTGTCTTCTTGCCAAGGGCTAAGGTGTGCCTCTTGTCATCCAACTTCTGGAGAGTTTCAGTCCTATCACAAATTTTAGGTTCAAATAGGAATAGAAGTGTGCTGATCAATTTTAACAACTGGTTCTCCCCCATCTCCAATGTACCCAATTTATTTTTAAGTTCAATAACCATTTTAAACATTTCTTGCATCCCTTTCTTAAGTTTAGACAACCAAGGAAACAAAAATCAACTTGTGGTAACTTCATATTTCTTAAGTGCAAATGCTGTCATTGATGGTTTAGTAATTAACTTGCTAGAAATTTGTCTCCAGCATACCCTTAGATGGGTGACTAGGTGTCTTCATATTCTCTGCTATCCCAGGATCACAGGGTATTAGACATTATGAGGAAACTGAAGTCTACAGAAGGGGAAAGACTTTTCCAAGATTTTATATATAGTAAGTAGCAGAGCTTAGATTTGAACTCAGGTCCCACAAAAAACCAGAGCCAAATCTTGTAGCCTCTCACCATGCTACTCCTGGCATATGTGTATGGCTCTGATTTTGTCTGCTCCTCCCAGCAGAACTGGAGATGTGGGTATATAACTCCTGGAAAGGTTCAGGCATGGGCAGATTAGGGGACAAGGGGGAGAGGAATGACACATGTCCCCAACCCAGTGAACTCACTTCATTTTCTGCATTCTCACTGAGGGGCTGGTAAGGCCACTGACTTCCACTGACTCTCCTGGACCTGTGTCACCCTCCTGCTCTTCCTAGGAAAGACCCATATGTTCGGGCACCTTTTGAATATATTCCCCAGAAGACCTCCCAGCTCTGGCACCATGGCTCCAATCTTGAATGAACCTCCATTCTTAGACTCTCTATCTGTCAGTGAGAGCACCATCCTCCCTGGCTCCCTTCACTTCTCATCTGAGTCTCAGATAAGAATCTTGCCTTATATTTCACTGAAACACTGAAACCACTTGTTGAGTTCCCCCTTCATCTCACAAGATTCATATGCCTTCTACCACTCTGTCTTACATGAGAAAGTGGCCCTTCTTGCCAAGGTAAACCCTGCTAAGGCACACACTTGATCCTGTCTCATCCTATCCCAGCTTGTCTAGTAGATTGTTGCTGTTTCTGTCATCTTCACTCTCACTTATTTTCAATGTCTCCCTGTCCAATGGTGTGTTCCCAACTGTATATAAGCATACTTATGTCTTCTCAAAAAACCCTCATTGGATTTGTTGATACCCTCTTATTATTGTTCCAGATCTCTCCCTTTTCATGGCTAAACTTCTTGAGAAGACTGTCTACAATTGATGCCAACACCTCCTTTCTTCTCAGTCTTTTTATAACTCTCTAGTCATCATTCAACTGAAACCACTCTTTCCAGTTATCAAATTTAACGCTGCTGTTCAGTCATTTTCAGTTGTATCCACTACTTCATGATCCCTTTCTGGGGTTGGCAAAGAGATTGGAGTGGTTTTCCATTTTCTTCTCCAGCTCCTTTTACATATGAGGAAACTGAGGCAAACAGGGTGAAATGACTTGCTGAGGGTCACACAGCTAGTAAATGCCTGAGGTTTGATTTAAACTCATGAAGAGGAGTCTTCCTGACTCTAGGCCTCGTACTCTCTCTACCGTGCCATGTCATTATCCTCTCAGAAAGTTACTGGCTGTATTATGGACAAATCATTTTAGCTGAGTTCCACTAACAACCTGCCAGGTTGTCTCAGCCAAAGTGGGCATAGGGGCTCTGTCGCAGAGCTTTGAGTCAAACTCAGAATGGGGTAAACAAAAAGAAAGGAATCTGAACCAATACAAATGGGGGAAAGGGGAACAATAGGGTGAGAGGTTGTGGGAGCCATTGGAAGGATAAGCCCTGAGGGGAAGAGAAGAGAGGAGCTCCCCCAGTTCTTCTTTTGGCATTCTGAAGGCACTTTTGTATCCAGCTACCCCACTAAAGCTGCAGCAATGAGCTCCAGTGCTGAAAATATTCTAAGATAATGGAAAGGAAGACTACAGCCAGCATCCATTTGCCAAGTACCATCATCATTGAGGACTTGTGGCTATTTTTTCCCATTGCCCTTGTCTTCATTCGTTTCTTGGTACAATCAGTCACTGTAGGGATGGCCTTTCGGGCTCCATCCCACTTCCCCCATACTTGCAGATGATACTAGATCAGGCCTGAAGAAAAAATGAGATGCCCCTTCGGAATCAGTGAAGACCAGAGGCAGCAGTTTGAGCCTCACCCCCACCAACTCAGCAAAGTCCTCCATATGTTCCAAGTAATCCATCTGGATGGTATGATGGGGCCTCTCCATGTATCTATGGGAAGAAAGACAGAAGCAGTGACCCTTCATCAATCCAACCAGTTAATCAACAGGTACCTACTATGGGCTCAACCCTGCTCCTAGATTTGTGGGAGATACAGTAGTGATCCTACCCTCTGGGAGCTTACATCCTTGCTGGGGAGATAAAACTGAGACATTCAAAACAGACAACAGCACCCAGACACTGATAATGGAATATCGAATGCTGCTATAGTGATTTAGGGAAAGTGGGACGTCTAAGGGCTTGCTTAAGTTGGGAAAGGCTTCTGTTATGTCTCAGGATATCCTGCTATAGCTTAAGCCCAGAATATCTACCCTGCATGCTCACTTTTCTCTGCCTAATTCCTAGATATCTTTCAAGTCTCAGCTTAAATTCTCTCTCCTATTAAGCATTTCTTGATTTGTTCCTGCATGAAGACATTTCTCTGCTCTGCCTACCATTGAATTTGTCCGTATCTTACTGCTCATTTATTCATAGTCCACTTCATATTAGTTACTGGTGTTTGATCATTCATATCAGTCAGTAAGCACTGAGGCAGCTAGGAGTCATGGGGAGCCTAGAATCAGGAAGACCATAGTTCAGATTTGGCCTCAGACTCTTAGTAGCTGGGGGATGTTGGAGAAATGGTTTAATCTCCATTTGTCAGTTTCCTCATCTGTAAAATGGGAATAATAACATCATCTACCTCCCAGAGTTGTTGTGAGGATCAAATGAGATCATGTTTGTAAAGTGCTTAGCATAGTGCCTGGCAAATAGTAGGAACTCTATCACTGGTGGTGGTGTTTGTTAAATGCCTGCTATGTGCCAGGCTTTGTGCTACGTGCTCGGGGTACAGAGACAAAGGACAGTCCCTGTCCTCAAGGAGCTCACCATCTAATGAGGGAGACAACATTCAAACAATTGTGTACAAACCCTATCCAGGAACAATGGGAAATGATTGACAGAGGGAAGGCACTAGAATTAGGAGGGACAGGGAGAAGCTTCTTGTAGGAAGGGGAATTGTAGCTGGGACTGGAAGGAAGCAGAGGAAGCCAGGAGGTGGAGATAAGAAGGGAGAACATTCTAGATACGAGAGATGGCCAGTGAAGTTGCCTGAGGCTGAGAGAGGGAGTATTTTACTCAAACAATACCCAGAAGTCCGGCTTCACTGAAACAAAGAGTACATGGGAGCACATAAGGTATAAGAAGTCTAGAAAAGGAGAGAGAGGAGAGCACTAGTTTGTGAAAGGCTTTGAGTACCACAGGACTTACATTTTATCCTGCAGGCTATAGAGAGCCCCTGGAGGTTAGTGAAGAGGGATGTGATTTGTGCTTAAAAAAAAAATCACTGTAGTGCCTGAATGGAGCATGGCATAGAGTGGGAGAAACTTTAGGCAACTCCTCCTAGACTATTGTAATAGTCCAGGCATAGTTGATGGGGGCCTGCTCTGGCAGGATGGCTGTGTGAGAGGGGGGAAAGGATCATTTAAGAGAGATGATATAAAAAGTAAAATTGACAGGAAGTATTGGGGGCGGGGTGTGTGAGAGATATAATGAGGAATTATGAATGACTCCTGAGTTGTGAGCCCCCTGGGAACCAAGGAGTTTGGTGGTGTTAGTAGTAGAGAAGTTTAAAGTGGAGACAGTTTGCAGAGAAAGTAATGAGTTCAGTTTGGGACACGTTGAGTTTAAGCTATCTAGAGGACATCCAATATGAGATGTCCATGAGGCAGCCAGAGATGGACCTGCCACCAATTCTTGATGAATTGTGAAATAGCCAACTTGTGATGTGTTCATTTGGGAGTAATGATGAGACCTTGATTCACAGAAACTATGGTATCTGATTCTGAGATTAGGGAGCCCTGAATTGATAGACCAAGATGGAATGTGTGTTTTGTTATTAGACCTACTCATTTTTACCTCTAGACTAGTAAGTGTTGCTACCAACTACGTGGAGAGATATGATTAGCTTGGTCAACATGTACTTTCTAGAAGGATTTTATTGAATGATCTTTTTTTATTGTATTTTTCTTTCTAAGGTTTGGAGTACTTGAAGAAAACCTCATCTTTCCTATTCAACATGTAGGTTCTATGTGCTGAGCATGTAGGGAAGAAAAGGGCCTGACAGACATTGTGTAGGACTCACTGAAGGAATGAAGGAGTTTGAAGTCTGGAGAAGAGAAGACATGGAGATTTGCTAGCTGTCTAAGGATTTAGAGTGTTAACATGAAGAAGCAGTATTGGCCTTAGTTCTGCTTGGCCTGGAGGTCAGAACCAGGAGCAGTAGACATGAGTGATAAAGAGGAGAATTTTAGCTCAATATAAGAAGGCCCTTCCTGACACTGAGAACTGTCCAAAAGTGGGATTGGGCTTCTGTGGGAGCTAGGGAGCTCTGTGTCACTGGGTATTTTCCAGCAGATGCTGCTGCATAACCACTTGTCCCATTGAAGCAAAGACTTGGTCAGGCAGTGATAGGAGGTGACACAAGAGGTCCCTTCCAGTTATGAAATTTTTCCCCTCCCCAGAGAAGACAAAACTTCATTTCTGCCCTTGCTTCTGTCTCAGTTGCTGCAGGTGATGAAGGGGCTGGCAGAGGAGCAGGGCTGGCTCAACGAAGCCCTCCAAGCAGAGGGGGCTCTACAGCAGCCTGGTAGAGTCCCACATGCACCTGGGCAGGTAAGAGACCTCAAGGGCCTCATCTTGGTAATGTGCACTGAGGGGAAGTTCTATTTTTGTATTACCAGAGGTGGACAAAGAAAGAAGGAATGCAAAGGGTCTTTAATGAGCTCTCCTAGTCTGCTCCAAGGAGACCACATTTATTGGAGGGAGACCATGAAGGGCCAGATAGAACCATTCATTTCTGTCTGCAGAATTACTGACCTGCTATTGAGCTTGTTGTAAAATGAACTTGTTTCTGGGTCTCTGTAGTTTTCTTTCTTTATGTTTTGTCATTTTGCTTTAATTTTTCTCCCTTTTTTCTATTCATTACAACCCTTTCCCAATTTTTGTCTTCTCATTTTTCAGGAACTCCTAGTTAATTTCCTTTTAATTTTTTTTCTCTCTCTCTCTCTCTTTCTTTCTTTCTTTTTTTGAAGCAAAAGACATTTTATTTGCTGACAGGTAAAGACCATACACTTTCTAGAGGTGTAAAATGCACCAAAGACCCCTCCCCCAATACAAAAACTGGTGCTAGTACACATTTAAGCAATGTTACACTTTTCTTTTTTTTTTTGGCAAAGTGCTGTATATTACTTAATCTGTTTTGTAAAACCAAATCCTTCCTCTGTGAACCAATCAATATCAAATTTTCTGTGAAAACAGAAACTAAACAGTGAGTGGCCCAAGAAATAAACTACCATTTATGCATAGATTGATGTACAGTATTTCTCTTAAATGAATGTCCTTGAGTCTTTCAAGTTGTTCTGTGTCTAGAAATACTTTTTTATTTGTATAGAAATACAACTTTTTAAGTTTTTTGTGAATAGAAATACATTTATAAAGCACATAGACCAATGGACAATACTATTTAATCTAGTTATCAAATTTATTGTCTTGGGTGGAAAAAATCAATGTGTTCACAAAATTTCTAAAACAAAACCAAAACCACTTCTTTTACTTTAAGTAAAACTCATAAAGGTAACTAAATCCAGAGCCTCTGGGGAAAACAAACTAAAAGTATCAGTAGAAATCCCTAACATACAAGCCAGACCTGAAAGCCCAACCTTCCCTCTAGTGACTTGGTTTGTACACAGCCATCCAGTTAGAAAATAAAAATGCCTTCAAACTCAAGACAAAAATACAAAGTATTGTTATAGGGAATGTAACATTTAGATTTAAATACAAAACAAACAAAAAAACCCACAACACATGCATTAAAAGAATCCCCAGTGATATGCAACCATATACATCATCTTGAACGGAACTGCATTTTCTGAAAATAACTTCTCCTCCCAAAATAAAGACATTAAATAGAGATATCCTTCTAGCTGCATAAATTTTCCTAGTTTTCAAACTGCTTACACTTGGACAGTTTTAAGAATATTGTGGTGTATGACAAGGTTCATCACCACAAAAAAGTGAATATTTTTCTAAATATAAAATTGAAATAACATTTTAAACATACATATGGGAAAGGATGAAATCACTTTACTTAATTTGACTGCAAACAAAAGACCTTCAGATTCATATTACCCAGGTCTACAAGAATAGGCCTTAAAAAACTTCAATTAACGTTACCAAAACAAACAAAAAGCACCCCACAGATTAATATTATCTCTCCTGTGAAAGGAGCAGTCTTCAACAGTCTTCATAGCAAAAATAAAACCCTAATATTTGCAAGTTCTTTTCATTTCATTATTCAATCTATTTATTGTTTTTAATTACTTATTTATTCATTTTAAGTTTTCAACATTCATTTCCACAAAATTTTGAGCTCCAAATTTTCTCCCCACTCCAAAACATCAAGCATTTTGATTACCCCTACCACCAATCTGCCCTCCCTTCCAACATCCCTCCCTTCCCTTATCCCCGTCTTCTCTTTGGTCCTGTAGGGCAAAATAAATTTCTATACCCCATTACTGTATTTCTTATTTCCCAGTTGTATGCAAGAACAATTTTCTACTTTTGTTCCTAAGACTTTGAGTTCCAACTTCTCTTCCTTCCCCTGCCCCATCCCCACTGAGAAGGCAAGCAATTCAATGCAGGTTATACATGTGTAGTTTTCAAATGACTTCCATAATAGTCTGGTTGTGTAAGACTAACTATATTTCCCTCCATCTTATCCTGCCTCCCATTTCTTCTATTCTCTCTTTTAACCTTGTCCCTCCCCAAGAGTATTTACTTCTAATTGCTCCCACCTCCCATTTGCCCTCACTTCCTTCATCCCCCCATCCCTGCTTATCCCCTTCTCCCCTATTTTCCTGTACTGTAAGATATGTTTTCATACCAAATTCAGTGTGCATAGCATTCCTTCCTTGAGCCAAATGTGACGAGTAATCTTCACTTTTTCCCCTCTCACCTCCCCCCTTTTCCCCTCCATTGAAAAGTCTTTTTCTTGCCTCTTTTATGGGAGATAATTTGCCCCATTCCATTTCTCTCTTTCTCCTCCCAATATATTCCTCTCTCAACCCTTAATTTTATTGCTTTTGGTATGATCCCTTCCTATTCTGTGCTCTCTCTCTCTCTCCATATAGATACATACATGTGTGCCTGTGTATAATCTCCCCAACTACCCAAATATGAGAAAAGTCTCAAGAGTTACAAATATTATCTTTCCACGTAGGAATGTAAGCAGTTCAACTTTAGAAAGTCCTTTATGTTTTCTCTTTCCACTTTACCTTTTCATGCTTCTCTTGATTCTTGTGTTTGAAAGTCAAATTTTCTTTTCAGCTCTGATCTTTTCATCAAGAATGTTCAAAACTCCTCTATTTCATTGAAAGATCATTTTTCTCCTGAAGTATGCTCAGTTTTGCTTGCTAGCTGGTTCTTGGTTTTAATCCTTCTTTCTTTGAATTCTGAAATATCATATTCCAAGACCTTTAATCCTTAAAGTAGAAGCTGCTAGATCTTGTGTTATCCTGATTGTATTTCCACAATACTCAAATTGTCTCTTTCTAACTGTTTGCAATATTTTCTCCTTGACCTGGGAACTCTAGAATTCAGCTACAGTGTTCCTAGGAATTTGTCTTTTTGGATATCTTTCAGGAGGTGATCTGTAGATGCTTTCAATATTTATTTTGCCATCTGGTTCTAGAATATCAGGGCAGTTTTCCTTGATAATTTCATGAAAGATGATGTTTAGACTCTTTTCTGATCATGGCTTTTAAGTGGTCCCATAATTTTTTAAATTTTCTCTCTTGGATCTATTTTGCAGGTCAGTTGTTTTTCCAATGAGATATTTCACATTGTCTTTTATTTTTTCATTCTTTTGGTTTTGTTTTGTAATTTCTTGGCTTCTCATAAAGTCATTAGCCTCCATCTGTTCCATTCTAATTTTTAAAGAACTATTTTCTTCAGTGAGCTTCTGAACCTCCTTTTCCATTTGACTAATTCTGCTTTTTAAAGCATTTTTCTCCTCATTGCTTTTTTGAACCTCTTTTGCTAATTAAGTAACCCTATTTTTAAAGATGTTATTTTCTGTAGCATTATTTTGCATTTCCTTTATCAAGCTATTGACTTGTTTGTCATGATTTTCTTGCATTGCTCTCATTTCTCTTCCCAATTTTTCCTCCACCTCTCTTACTTGATTTTCAAAATCCTTTTTGGTCTCTTCTATGGCCTGAGACCATTGAATATTTATTTTGGATGTTTGACCTTTACTTTTATGTCTTTCCCTGATGGTAAACATTGTTCTTCCTCATCAGAAAGGATGGAAGAAAACACCTAATCACCAAGAAAGTAAACTTCTATAATCTTATTTTTATCCCTTTTTTGGGTATTTTCACAACCAGTTACTTGACTTTTGGGTCCTTTGTCAAGAGTATGGTATACTGTGGGGACTGGCAAGCTCTCAGTTCCTCCAAGGTAGCACAATCAAGGGAGAGGAGATCATTCCTTCACCAGGCTTATGGTTGAAATTCAGATCAGCTGTTCAGTTCCCCCAGAAGCTTTAGGCAGAAGCAGAGCCACCACTCAGTGTGAAATTAAGATCAGCTGCTCAATTCCTCCAGGGGCTTTAGGGGGAGGGGAGGGTTGCTACTCAGGACAGAGATTTAGATCAGCAGCTCAATTGCCCCAGGGGCTTTAAGCTAAGGCCTCCAACAATGGACTCTACCTGCTACCTGCCCTGGACACCACAGCCACCACCCCTGCTGCTGCCTCTGCTGCTGCCTTTGCCACCACTGCCTGGAGATGGGGCTAGAGGGAGGACCCTCCTCCCTTGTTACTCAGTTGAAAAAGTCCTCTCACTGACCTTTGAATCTGCCTTTGGCACCTGTGGGTTTAGGGTTTCTGAGAACTTCTGCTGCTGCTGGGGATTCTGCCCCTGAGGCCTACTCTGGTCCTGCTCCTTCTGATGCCACGTGGCCAAGACTAGGCTGTGCTCTGCTCCACACCCAGTGTGGCTGACCTTTCACCTTGGCCTTCCAGGTCACCATGAGGAGGAAATCTCCTTCACTCCATTGTTCTGTGGCTTTTGCTGCCCTAGAATTTGTTGAGTCATTCTTTACAGGTATTTTATGGGCTGTAGGGAAAGAGATAGAGTATGTGTGTCTTTCTACTTTGCCATCTTGGCTCCTCCACCCCAATCTCACTATTTAAAATGATGATTTACATGGTCTAATTTGAGGTGAACAGATTTAATCTGCCTTCATTTTTGTCTTTTCCAGCTCAAAGAAAATCAGGATTTAGGTTATATTCTCTTGCTCTTTTTCCTTTTAAGAAAATAAAAAGAGCCTTAGAAAGTTTGATTCCACTTTGAAAGTATAAAATAAGTAAATGATAAAAGGCTTTATCAGATGGCAAATTTATTGTTTTTCCACTAGAAGAGGTTATCTTAGAGCTGGGACAGAATCATATTGATGATAGAAAGTATGTAAACCAAAGTACTCAACACAAATCAGATGAAGGACAGTAACAAAGATTCCCCACAGTAGGAAATTTTGTATTTAAATCACTTTTAGAACCACAAAAACAAGACCAAACAAACCAAACTTAACAATTATAAATGCATCCATATGGAAGATAAATCATGGACAGTTAATTTTCAATTGATATTGCAGTAATAATGCTATATAAAGGACAGAATATAGCATCTTTATGTATCTAGGTATTACTAACAAAATCTCTTAAATGTAGACAGTGAAAAAAGTCTTGTTTAAGAAATTTTAAAAGGGGCATGTTTCTCCTTGTATGATTTCATAGAGTACAGGCTGAATAAGTGATTTCAGATCAGTAGCATTTATCAACAAACTTTAAAATCTAATCTCTTTGACCATATTTCCAAAAAATATACCAAATTCACATTTCCAAGTAGGCTACTGGCCTTGAAACTTGAATAACCAAGAATAAACTTCAACCAAGTTTTAGATGGGAAATTCTGATGCCAACATAAATACTGTAGCATGTTTGTAGTACAGACTACATCCTGGTAACTCTCATCCTATAAAACTGGAACAGTTTTATTTATTTATTTATTCATTCATTCATTCAAGTTTTCAACATTCATATCCACAAAATTTTGAGTTCCAAATTCTCTCTCCATCTTTCTCCTCTCCCCTCCCCAAAATGCTGAGCATTCTAATTACCCCTACCACCAATCTTCCCTTCCTTCTAATATCCCTCCCGTCCCTTATCCCCATCTTCTCTTTTGTCCTGTAGGGCAAGATAAATTTCTGTACCCCATTACCTGTATTTCTTCTTTCCCAGTTGTATGTAAGAATACTCAACAGTTATTCCTAAAACTTTGAGTTCCAATTTCTCTTCCTTCCTCCCTCTCCACCCATCCCCACTGAGAAGGGAAGCAATTCAGTATAGGCTGTATATGTGTAGTTTTGCAAATGACTTCCATAATAGCCATGTTGTATAAGTCTGAATATATTTCCTTCTGTCCTATCCTGCCCCTATTTCTTCTATTGTCTATTTTGACCTTGTCCCTCCCCAAGAGTATTTACTTCTAATTGCTCTCTCCTCCCATTTGCCCTCCCTTCTATCATCCCCCCACTCTGCTTATCCCCTTCTCCCCCACTTTCCCATATTGTAAGATAGGTTTTCATACCAAAATGAGTGTGCATTTTATTCCTTCCTTGAGCCAAATGTGATGAGAATAAGATTCACTTTTTCCCTCTCACCTCCCCCCTTTTCCCCTCCATTGAAAAGTCTTTTTCTTGCCTCTTTTATGAGAGATAATTTGTCCCATTCCCTTTCTCACTTTCTCCTCCCAATATATTCCTCTCTCACCCCTTAATTTTATTTTTTAGATATGATCCCTTCCTATTCAATTCATCTTGTGCTGTGTGTGTGTGTGTGTGTGTGTGTGTGTGTGTGTGTGTATAATCCCACCAACTACCCTGGTACTGGAAAAAGTTTCAAGAGCTGCAAATATTGTCTTTTCATGTAGGAATGTAAACAGTTCAACTTTAGTAAGTCCCTTATGGTTTCTCTTTCCTGTTTGCCTTTTCATGCTTCTCTTGATTCTTGTGTTTGAAAGTCAAATTTTCTTTTCAGTTCTGGTCTTTTCATTAAGAATGTTTGAAAGTCCTCTGTTTCATTGAAAGATCATTTTTTCCCCTGAAGTATTATACTCCTTTTTGCTCGGTAGGTGATTCTTGGTTTTAGTCCTAGTTCCTTTGACTTTTGGAATATCATGTTCTAAACCCTTCAATCTCTTAATGTCGAAGTTGCTAGATCCTGTGTTATCCTGATTGTATTTCCACAATACTCAAATTATTTCTTTCTGCCTGCTTGCAATATTTTCTTCCTAACCTGGCAACTCCGGAATTTGGGCAATATTCCTAGGAGTTTCTCTTTTTGGATCTCATTCAGGAGGTGATCAGTGGATTCTTTCAATATTTATTTTGCCCTCTGGTTCTAGAATGTCAGGGTAGTTTTCCTTGATAACTTCATGAAAGATGATTTCTAGGCTCTTTTTTTGATCATGGCTTTCAAGTAGTCCTATAATGTTTCAATTTTCTCTCCTGGATCTATTTTGCAGGTCAGTTGTTTTTCCAACGAAATATTTTGCATTAGTGATTTCTTGGTTTCTCATAAAATCATTAACCTTCATCTGTTCCATTCTAATTTTTAAAGAACTATTTTCTTCAGTGAGTTTCTGAACCTCCTTTTCCATTTGGTTAATTCTGTTTTTTAAAGCATTCTTCTCCGGATTAGCTTTTTGAACCTCTTTTGCCAATTGAATTAGCTTATTTTTAAAGGTGTTTTTTCTTCAGCATTTTTTTGGTTCTCCTTTTAGCAAGTTGTTGACTCACTTTTCATGATTTTCTTGCATCCCTCTTAGTCTCTTTCCAATTTTTCCTCCTTTCCAATTATTCCTCTTACTTGATTTTCAAAATCCTTTTGGACTCTTATATGGCCTGAGACCATTGAATATTTATTATGGATATTTGGTATACTGAAGCCTTAACTTTTATGTCTTTCCCTGATGGTAAGTATTATTCTTCCTCCTCTGAAAGAATGGGAGAAGATATCTGTTCACCAAGAAAGTAACCTTCTATATAGTCTTATATTTTTCCCCTTTTTGGTCATTTTCCCAAGCAGTTACTTGATTTTTGGGTCCTTTGTCAAGAGTAGGGTATACTCTGGGGATGCCTAAGATCTCATTTTCTCCAAGGTGGCACAGTGAAGCCAGTACATTGGTCTGGGAGAAGCCAGAAACTTTTGTGCCCGGGATCTGAGAGTACTAGAGTTTCCTCTTCACAACCACCTCTCTTCCAGTTCTGCCAATCCAGCCCTAGGGGCTGAGATTCAGATCAGAGGCCTAATTCCCCCAGGAATTTTAGATGGGGGCAGGGCTGTCATTCAGTGTGACACTAAAATCAGCTGTTCAATTCCCCCAGGAACTTTAGGTGGGGGCAGGGCCAACACACAGGGCTCAATTCCCCCAGGGGATTTATGATGAGGCCTTCAGCAATTGATGTGGGCTGCTGCCTGCCTTGGGAACCTGACCACTGCTGCTTCTGCTGCTGCCCACCTGAGGCTAGAATTATAGGGACACCCTTCTCCCTTCTCGATCAGCTCAAAAAACCCTCTCACTGACCTTTGGTGCCTGTGGGTTGAGGGATCTGTGTTGCCACTGGGATTCTGTCTCTGAAGCCTGCTTGGTCTTGCTCCTCCCAGTGCCACATGGCCAAGACTGGACTGGGCTCCACTCCACATTGGGTGCAACAGATCTTTCCTTTCGGCCTTTCAGGTCACCCTGGGCTAGAAATCTCCTCCATTCCATTGTTCTGTGACTTCTGCTGCTCTAGAATTTGTTGAGAATCTTTCTTTACAGGCATTTTATGGGCTTTGAGGGAACATCTAGTGTGTGTGTGTCTTTCTACACCACCATATTCCCAACAGTTTTGAAAAAAGAATTTTAAGCTTGAAAAACTAAGCTGATAGGCAAACAAAGGTTCAGTAGCTGAAATAGAAATAAATGAAGTCTTAATCATATCATTTTGTTGATATATTGCTCTTGGTTTTATGTATGAGAGTGTGGGTGTTTGTGATGTGCATACATGCACTCAAGTAACATAAAGTGTGTATTTGTAGTTTGATAATCAATCGTTTAAATGGAATTGTTTAGATAATTATTTTTTAAAAATATATTCTGTGTATCATACAATGCCTTGCTCTTAAGAATTAGCTTGTTCCTGAAGTTTTTCAGAATGTTTTAGAAACATCAGTACAATTGCAGTGTTTAGTCCTTTGGAAATGTCTTTGACTCAACTAAGTGATGTTAGTTGGCATTTTAAAGAAATTTCTTACTGACTGATGGAATAGTTAGGTTTCAACTGATTTTCATTCTTTCTTTTCTTTGTATTAATCAAAAGTTTGAGTAAACAAAATTTCTCAAGGTCAGTCATACACCTTAATGACCAATACTTAATAATCTTTTTTGTATATAATGAAAACTTTTTTTTTACACTCTAACATGCATTAAAAGGCAGTGGTTACCATGGACATAATGGAATCATGGCTGAACTTTATTGAAAGAGAACTTGATATTTTACTATTTCCTTATCATCCATACAGTTAATTTTGATACATCAGGTTCATAGATAGGAGTTAGCTATCTTTCTCATGATTATAATGATGTGGTACAAATATTATAGGTTATTGTGGGACAGAAATATCTGTTTCATTTAAAAGCAGATCTGTGGTTTATATTTCAAAGTGTTCATTTATGAAAAGATGCTCATTTGTTCCAGTGTTTTGATTACTTAAAGGTATTTTTTCCCTATTATTTAGTTGCAGGATTAGAAAATAGCCATTATTATGATGTAGAAATGAACTCAGCCTCTTTACACAAGGAGAAGTGCAAGTCTTTATTTCCAGCATAGGCGTAGATTTGTTAAATTCTGCTTTTCCACCTTTGAGTTTGTGTTGATATGTGGTATGCATGGATTGACCTCTGACAAACACTGTTTCCAGACTAACATTGTCTTGAATGAAGATTAATAGCAGCTGAGGTTTTCTTGATTTTTTTTTGGTTCTTGCTCTATGGGCTAATTTTTCTGTTTCAGGCAAAATTTTGAACTATTCTATCCTTTGTTTTCTTCATTCAATAGATGAGTAAAGACATCTACCTCATAGGGGTGTTGTGAGGATTATAAATAAGGTTGAAGTGGAGATAGATTTCTAGAACTGGACCTTCCATGTAATTCCAAGGGTCTCTCTCTAGTGAATCAATTGTTATTTCACTATATTTCTGCCCAGGCTGGGTAGGTAGTTGAAGAGAGCATGGTGCTAATGAAGCTAATCTCTGGTTTAATTTCTCTTCAGGATAATTAATTTAGCTTCACAAAATAAAAAACAACCATGACAGACCACCATTGATCTGTAGCTAGGTTTACTTTTTTTAGTATTTAGTGATGGTTTTTACTGAGTTATCCAGACTACAAAGTCTCACTTCCTTGTATGGGCAGGGACACATAATTAGAACTCAATGCCCATTTCTACTCACAGTAGAAGAGTATCATCGTGCTAATCATTTGTCATTCTTTTTTCAACTGCAGTCCAACCCTGACTAAATAATAAATGCAGGTTAAAATACTTTTGAAAGGAAAAACGTTATAATCAATACACAGTATTTTTTTAAATGGCTCTGTGTGGAATTCAGAAGTCAGGAACTATGGAAGCCTTTCCCCTTCTTTAAGTGTGAAAAACAGTGTCAAATAGCATGGAGTGATTGTGATTCAAGAAGTCAAATTGTTAGTGTGTTTAGATGCTTAAAACAGTTCTTCCAATAGCACTAAGAAAGTGTAATTTTTCAAAACAAGATTTAAGTAGACTTTTCATGGCCTTCCCTATTATTTATTTATTTATTTCTGATTAGGGGCCAAATCCACAAAGCTCTGTCAAACTGGGCTACTATTTTGTTAAACTACTTGTGTTTACGTGGGAAGAGAATGATTTAGAAACTATTTGCTAATATGGCTGTACAGTTGGATAACTTGAAAATAATATGGCTTCTTGTAAGGCTCTTCTCAGTATCAAGGAAGATTCTTTTACATAGGTTACTTGAAGTGCTGGTACCTTGAGGTATAGATCTGAAATTCAGCTGTGAAAATTTACTATGGCCACATGAACAGATTTGTGTGTAAAATTACTGTCTCTTCTCCCCTTTCTAGAGGGCTTTCAATTCATTCATCTCTATGCTAACTACTGACTCTTTGTTTTCCTTTTCTACTTTGTTTAGGTGGAAGTAAACATTCTGATAGGGATATTTAAGAGAGGAAAGACTACACAAAAAAGTGGACCAAAAATAATTTGAAAACATCTTTCTCTTAGAAGTACTTTAATTTTTGTTATCAGTGTTTGGAAAAAAAATCTTTGAATCTTCAGTTTCTTTGTGTCAGTAACCTTTTCAGGACTTGGCATAGTTACCCCAAAATTTCATAACTCATATAGCAAAAAAGTCTTTAGAGAAAGACTCTCTCTGGTCATGGTTTTCTTTTAGATTGAAACTTGTTTCAATAATCCACATAGGAAGATTCTTCCTTAGTATAACGGGTTGTTATGGAAGTAGAACATGTAATTGAAAATTGGAAAGAGATATGATCTGGCAGGGGAGCAGGGATTTCTAGGAAACTCCTGGGAATTTGGGCTAAAATTTGCAATCAGAAGAGTAGGTACTGAAATAGGCCTAACAAACACCCAGCAGTACACACTGATGCCTGTAGTAGCATGGGAGCTTTCCTTAAGTCCTAGAAAGCAGTTGATTTGGAAAACTTAGTGATGCCAGTTTTCATGAAGAGTCATTTGGTCTCATTCAATCTGCTTTCTAATTCCTCTTCCTTTCTGCATCCAAGCAGCTGAGTGAGAGCAAACCCTGCAGGTGGAGTTAGAAGGAGCCGAGGTGCTACACATGCCCCTAGAGGAAGCTCTAGGAAGAAACCTAGAGTGCCTAAGCAGGCTGGAGGCCCTGTCTGTCTTTGGAGGTGGGGAATGGGAGAGTATGAGAGCTCACCACAAGCATGCTTTCTGAGCCCTGGCAGGTCAGGCCACAACCCAGATGGAAAATGATATTTGCACTAAAAGAGAGGGAGGAGCCTTGTTTGACTTGGACAGAGATAACTGGTGATTTACCCACATTAGAATGAGCCCAGAAGCAAAACTCAGTTCAGTACATCTGTGTTCTTTTGTATGCACCTGTCTCTAATCTTGTGGTGGAGGTAACCAAATGTATTTGCACATTAATCCATTCCATTTTAGTTTATTCCCACCCATTTTCATTCCCTCTCTTTTAGTCTCTCCCCTTACTTTCCCATCCCCTCTGTGGGTCAAATATAGCTTTTTTTTTTTCACATTTTTCCCCAAACTATTTTAAGTGTTCTGTATCATGTCAAAAAGGCATACGTATACATTAGGATTCTTTTTCCATTCAGAGGATTCTTGCTTTTGAAATGAGGACTGTTTTATGACCAGAACGTAATTGCAAAAGAAACAGAAGACAACTTTCTTGAAACAGCAGTAGCATCTTTTACTTGGAGGAAATTTAAAATGCAGAGAGTAGCAGTACAGGATTTGCCTTTAGGGAATGGGACAGGCACCATTTGTGAAGTGAGCTAAGGGTTACTCCTCCTTCAGGGCCCCCAGGTAAATGTAGATTAAGATCAGTTCAAAATCAATCTTTGAATTCTTATTCACTGCTCCTTTGAGGCATCCTGGATCTAGGGCAAGCTATTCTTTTCTAGTGGGATCTATCTAAGCAAGCCCTGAGATCCTTCAAGCCCAAAATGATTAATATAGGAAGTTCATTTCAGAACCAAGATTTCTCCTCTTTTAAAATGTTCAAATGGTAGTGGTAATGATGGGAACAGGAGGTGGAGACTAGCAAGAAAGCATCTTTGCCACCTACTCAGATTTAGTCAGAAGAAACTTGTATAAACATTTGTGTCTGGAAGTAGAGAAAGAGGGTTTAGAACAGACATAGGATTCCTGGGTGCTTTCCAGATGAACACTAACACATGTCTCCCATGAACAGGAACAGATTTCAATCCTTGGAGAACTTTGAATAGTTATGATTCAAAAAATCAATCTATTACTTCCTTTGATGAGAACTGGTCTCCCACATGTATAGAAGTCATGATTGTCTCATAGTGACAGGATTTATGTAAGGAAATCTGCCCAACATCTTGTAACAAATAGGTTTGCAATGTCCTAAGTGCCAAGAATGGAAAAGTTCTAGAGAATACTTGGAGGCATGTGGATATATCATTATGGGCTTTATCTCCTTTGCCTTCAAAGTGTTGACCTGAAAGTTTGGTGAAGGAAAAAGCAACAGGCTAATGCATACATTTTATTATTCCCTTTGAAGTTAACAATATATGATCATGGAGCAGGAAATGAAAATTTCTGACTGCTCAGTACAAGAATGGTCAGGCTTAAATGCATTTTACTGTGAGAAAGGAACTCTCTTAGTTGAACTGTTGACTTGAAAGTTTGGTTAAAGAAAAGACAACAGACTAAATGCATACATTTTTATTTTTATACATTCTAATTACTCCCTTTAAAGTAACAGTTATGTAGATCTATGCAGCCAGGATTAGAACTTGACTATCCAGTACAGAAATAGTCAGACTTAAATACATTTTACCATGAGAAAGGAACTCTCTTAGTTGAACAAATTCTAAATTTAGTGAGATAAGACAATTAACAAAGCAGTATCAGTAGAATTTATGATTCCAGGCTGTGTGTATAGCATATGTCTTTGTAACACAAGATAAAGAGAAAACCTCACCACTCTGGTGTCAGACATCGTGTCATAAATAGGTCCCTGAAACTGCTGACACAGGAAAGGGTGTTTTTAACAGAGTTGACAAAGTTTCAATTGAAATTATGACCCAGGATATCTGTGTTTTCTTTACCATTAACATGTTATAAGGGTCTCATAAGAAATGTTAAGTCAGTCCCATTTGGCTTTGTTGACATAGCAAAAGGCATTCTCTGAATCTACTTCAGATAACAAAGAGACTATTAGATCTAGACTCTTCTTAACTCAAGCTCTGGCCCTTATTAAAGTTCAAAATTTATAGTAAATATTATCAGAACAAATCCTAAATTTAGTGAGACAAGACAATTAACTAAGCTGTGTCAGCTGGAATTTATGATTCCAGGATATGTAAATTTCTTTTCTGTAGCATGTGTCTCTATGACACACAATAAGGAGAAAATCCCACCACTCTGGTTGTAGGCATCCTGTCATAAACAGGTCTTTGAATTTGCTGATACAGGAAAGGGTATTTTTTTAACAAAGTTGACAAAGTTTCGATTGAAATTATGACCCAGAATATCTGTATTTTCTTTACCATTAACATGCCACAGGAAATAGAAAACATCCCATTATTCAAGATACTGTAAGGGTCTTATAAGGAATGCTAAATCAGCCCCATCTGACTTTGTTGACATAGGAAGAAGTATTCTCTGAGTTTACTTCAGAGAACCATGAGACTATTAGGTCCAGGCTCTTCTTAATTCAAGCTCTGGCTCTTATTGAAGTCCAAAATCTATATTAAATGATTATCAAAGGTTTCCAAAATTATAGACTTGGGAGTACATGAAGCCTCTGAGATTTAAGTTAGTTTAGAACTAGGAAATCCTGGGGGATTTTGCCCAGTTAAGATGACTGAACATCCTTTCTGAGCAAAGATCTCTGTTTCTGCCCATTTTATATGAATCTATATTTTTTCCACATTCGTGAGTCCAGTGGCTAGAACTTCATTCTGAATTCCATTCAAGTTTCTCTAACCTTAGCTGGGCATATAACTGGTCCAGCACCACTCAAGCTGGAGTGGGCAGAGAATAAAATGCTCCAATAGGAGAAATTTTCAAGTCACATTCAGACTGATAAAAAAAAGTCTGATTTGTATCACATTACTAATTCTCCACCCATGGGATACAAACGCTTACCACTCTGAGCTTCCTTTGGGGAGAGAATAACCTGCTTGAAGTAAGAAAGATGACAAGGTAATTGGAAGAAGCTCAGTAGACTACACCTGAGGTTCCTTCTCCCAGTAGTCAAGAAGAGTAGTATTCTTAAGAGCTATGGAAATGGCAGACTTCTTTCTGCCAGCCAATGTGGAGAGTGAAGGTAAGGAGAAATGCTCCTCTGGAGTCAAGGAAGCATAGCTTTGTGATAGGTCCAAAGTCATAACTCAAATGCCATAAGGTCTCATATTTTTGGCTATTTGTTCCATCCCAATCATTTTCAATTATCAAAATTAGAGATATTTGCACTTTTTAAAGTTACTATGAAATGCCTACCAATACCTTACTGAAGTGGATTAAGAAAAGAGAGTAGGTCAAGATATTGATACAAATACTGAAAAGCTAAGCCATTTCTTACTTTTTTCTTCCTTGCCACTGGGCATCCCAAGGCATTCTCATAATTGGGTGACTTGATGGTATTGTTGTTTATAAACTGATAAGGTAGATCCAGAGAGTGAAGGTATATTGAAAAGGTGAGTCCAGAGTGTGAACTTGGTAGCCCAGTTGTAACCACATGCTAATATTAAACCTTATTTAGCTGACTTGGGTTCTAAAGTTTAAATCTGAAGGAGGTCTGCTGGTTTGGAGATTTATAATAGTTTGGTATCCATTCAGAGAACAATCTGTTAAACTAGGTTCATTAGCCCCCAGAAAAGTGCTTTGATTGGACAGCACTTCTGTTACCCTCTTCTCAGTGTAATCTGAGGCCCATGAATTCAAGGGCACCTAACCTTTGGTTAGGTTTTTCAACAATTCTGTAATTCAGTATAAATTGTAGGTTTATAAAAAAACTTTTTTATTCAAGGAGAAAAATGTTATTTGCACTGGGACTGCTGGTATAAGATATTTTGTTGGGAACATGGAGCTTAGATTAGGAAAAATCCATATTACACATTATAAAATATGCTGTACAATATATGTTCCTCTCATTTAATCTCATTTGCTCTCATTTAATTTGGAGAGTGGGCATTCTGTTATGTTCTGAGTGTTATGACTTTGAGAATTTGACCTGCCTCAGTGGGCTTTGTGAAACATTGAATGTAGCACTTAAAGTGACCTTCAAGAAATTTACTTTGTGAACAAGGGCTTTTTTTTAAAAAAAATACATTTAAATTTTTTCTTTTTTATTCACTTTTGAGAAAAATATATTATTTTCTTTTGCAGTTTAAAATTCATGCTGTTTAAACATGTTTGTCAATGAAATTAAGCATTTCTCAAATTAGCTCCTCCTTTCATATAACCTCTCAGGCCTACCATCTATCTGCATTTTTTAAAAAATGATCACATTTGGAAGATGGTTGTGCCATGGGGCTCATAAAGCATCAGTTGCCAATCAAACTTCCAAGCTGATCCTTTATAAGGTATCATTCCATCTTTTACTTTCCCTGACCAAACTGCCTTTCAATTATCATATGTAATCCTGATAATACTTTGCAATTTCACAGAAAGAAGTGAACCTTTCATTCCATTCTTTCAGTAGTAGCATGCCTATAAAACTATGATGTAAATTATTTGTTCATTTAAGATCCACAAAGTATCAACTTTCAAAACAAAAGAAAAGGACATCTTTGCAAACTTAGTTTTAGGAATTAGAAAAAAATGTACAAGAACTATTAAGGATGCAAAATGTTTTTAGGCCAAATTTACCACTGATTTATTTCCCCGTTTATAATCTCCAGTGGCTGTTCATTGAAAAAAAATTGCAATGTTTCTGCCAGATTTCCCAACAAATTTCTTCCAGGAAAGCACAAAATTACCTTGTATTTTATGTTAGCATACCCTATTCCTACATTATGACATATATATACTCTGTAAGAGTTGAAATGAGAAGCAGATGATCTGAGAGCAGTTTACCTGAGGGAAGGTCTCTCCACTTTCAAGCTAAATCAGATTTTCTTTTTCTCCAATAGCATCACATTAAATAGGTCTCTTTGTAAAGAAGATTTAGCTCTACTTGTAAGTCAAAGTATTGACTTTCTTCTGTCACTACCCTTTGTTTTAAAGAGATGTAGTTAGAGATTTAGTTGTTGGGTTTCTGAGCTTATGTGAGAGAACCCTGGCCCCTGGTGGCAAGATGATGAACATTTTTTCCAGCCTTCTTAGTTTTTTTGCAGAGAAAATTCTGCATTTACCAAAAAAATTTTTAAAAAATCCTTAAATGCTTAAACAAAATCAATCCCCTGTTCTGTGGAAGTAATTCCAAAATGAATGAAAACAGCAGTTTTCTAGATCAATCCTCCATTAAGGAATTCTAATAGTGCCAGTGAATGACCTTTTTCCAGGGCTGAGTTAAGTGAAAGTACATGGATGGTTTCCTCATATCATTTAGAGATGTCAAATACACGGCCCACAATGCTCCTAAGTGAGACCTGAACCAGATTAAAATACAATTGGTCAATATTTAACAAAATAAGTTAAAATTCAATAAATGGTAGATGATGTATGTGGTTTTATAAGCCAATATGTGATTGTTATGCACTGCTTGATGGCTCCTGTTTTGAGTTTGAGTTTGGCACCAACTGACCTAGAAAGAGATCTCAAGGAAGCATTCCTTCCTTTGTTTGATCATATGTAATATGTAGTTGCTGGGTTACTGTCCATAGGACTGGGAGAAAGAATCCCTGAGGGTATGGAGCCAGTCAAGGTAACCCTGTAGTCTGAAAGATGCTGCATTGAGGCATCATCTTGGGATAATAGTCTGAGTTGTTAGCTCATGTCTGAAATGAGTTTTCATCCCATTCCCCAGACACCCACAGGGATGACTTTCTCAGAGCATTTTATCATGGGCAAGAAAACAAATGAGTCCCTCCATGGGAAATAGTCTGAATGTAACTGGAGGTAAGTCCTTAATTCCCTTTTATCACATCAGCATTAAGCTACCAGAGTGACTTTTCCATGTGACAAAGTGGCCTTTATTTCTATTTTTCCTGCAGGAAATAGTGAAGTGAAGGGGAAAAAAATTGATAGGGTGGAAGTAAAAATATCAAAGTCATGTCCCATTTCAGTTGATGGAAGACATTGCAGTGGGGAGTGGGGGGAGGGGGCTGTGAAAACCAAATGCATAGGGCTATAGAAAATTCCCAAAGGAAACAATTCGAAAGTAGGCTTTGTTCCATTCTTCCTTTGGAATCTGCAAAATGGGATTCCAGAAATGACAATCTGCATTCCACTGTTTTCCTTCTACTGTGTCTGAAATGTGAAAAGGGGGACGTCAAACATAAAGTGAATACCTGCAAATGTTTTATTTCAGTGAATAATGCCAAGAGCAGAGATTTCCCTGTACAGCCCTCCTGATTGCATGGGCAGATTCGGCTTCCCAATCCCTTTGACAGAAGGAAATTGTTCAGGCAAATGAATATGAACAGCCTCTGGTTGCCTTTTGTGGCCTTTTGAGGTATGTTTGTATAAATATGCAAAAGTGTGTTTGTATGAAATTTGACTTTTTCCATCTCAGTTTCCTCACTTGTGCCAGGAGCTTCTTATTTCACTAGCTTTTAACTTAAAACACTTTCCTGGGAACATAGGACTGTTTAGAGAACAGAAAAGGATTTCTTGCTTTTTTAAGGCAAGAAGGAAATGACATTTTATTAAATAACGAAGAAACTTGACCCTTGTGTCTTTCCACTATTTCCCCATCCCTGCCCCTTCTTCTAGTAAGTTGTACTTTTTTGGTGGCCATAGTGTTTTTTTTGTCTGTTACATCCTTCATTTCAGAACACATGTTATACTAGTTATTAGATCTGTTAGCAGCTTCAGGTAACGGATAAATGTTCTTTCTATTGGCTCAGTAAAAGTTGACAAGGATCAATAGTAAGGATTTGATTTCATTCTGTTTAGGGAAAGCTCAGTTGTTTTTCATATATGAGAATCAGCCTTTTGAGCATCTCAATAAAATTCCCAGCGAAAGGCTTTTTAAAGGAAGAAACAAGAGAAGTGGGGAGTATCTGATAGGCTCATCCTGGAAGCCTCTAGCTGGAAAGTAGCGATGAAGAAGAAATTATATGATGTCTCCTTCACACAATTTGGAATGGTCATCCTCAGAATTTTTGGTTCCTTCTCCTCCTTAATGAATTAGATAAAAATAAATAGGAAGGACTGAGAGAATCAGATGTTAGGGAGTAAGATCTACTTGAGAGAGATAGTTTGGTGTAGGGCAAAGAGAGCTGGACTCAAAGTCAGTCATTAAGTGTATATTAAGTATCAGACACTATGCTAAGTTCTGAGTATGTAAGGACAGGTAAAAGACAGCCCCTGCTCTCATGGAGTTCACCATCTAGTGGGGGAGTCCACATACCAAAGACCATAGAAACAAAATATATACAGAATAAATTAGAAATAATTTAATTTATTAAATAATTTAACTAACATTAAAGGGGATCAGGATATACTTCTTGTAAAATGTGGGAGTTTATTTAAGAATTGAATGAAGCCAGGGAGGCCAGGAGGTGGATCAGGAGGAAAAGAATGCCAGGTGTGGGGAAACAGGCAGCAAAAATACCTGGGGTTAAGAAATGGAGTATCTTGTGTGAGAAACAACAAAGAGGTCAATGTCACTGGATCATAGAGTATGTTGTGGATGAATAAAGTGTAAGAAGACTGGAAAGGTAGGAAGGGATCAGGTAAAATATAAAGGGATTCAAAAGCCAAACTGGATTCTATAGTTGACCCTGGAGGTCATGTGATAGGGAAGTAGTCCCATCTATGCTTTATGGACAGAGCCAAAAGTCCTAGATTTGTACCACTGTTCTTACTAGCTGTGAAATAATTTCTCCTCTGTGAGCTTTGGATTCCTCTGCAAAACAGATAATACTTGTTCTATTATGTTGTAGATAACATACTATATAAACATAAACTAATCAGCTCTCATACTTCTGGAGGAAACATGGAAAACACTGCTTGTGTCCTGCTTTATGAAGAAAGTAGACCAATGAACAGAACCAGAAATTTGGGAGAAAATGGAGTCTAGCTGATTACAATTTATTTAAAATTGAATTATTTTGATTATACTTTTGGGAAGGTGATCAGCTTTCTGGAATGTTTCCCAGGATTTCAAGGCTCCCAAAGACTACGAAGATTATGAATGATGATAAATGAATCAGTGCTACAGAAGAGCAGAAGAAGTCAGTCATGGAAAGATGTCCTTAAGTAATATACAAGTTTGTAAGAACTCCAGGTTACTAGGGGAAGCAATTAGAGAAACTCAGGAAACAACTGAGAACTCAAAGGGACTATTTGGAATTGCAATTTGCATCTGACACTTTCCCTTCTCAGGGAAATGCTGTACCAACAGCATCAGAGTAACTAGATAATGACGTCACCCTCCCAGTGGGGTCATTTATTAGGGCACCATAAAGAAGTCCATGGAAAGTTTCCTGAAGTTTTGGCAGGGAATGAGAGCAGGTGATGGTGCAGCTGTTTGGAGGAAGGCCACTCTAGCTTAGAGTAATGACTTATCAAGGATAGGAGAGTGTGGAAATGCCAGGTTCTACTCATCTTTTGGACAGTAGTCAAAGTGTTGCTTGAGAATGGAATTCACGTCCACCTTTTCTGAGATGTCTTAGAATAACTCAGGAAGAGATAAACCTAGGGTTCCATATTGAGTTCACTGACCAAGAAACTGTAATGATGAAGTGATTGTTTTATTAGGAAGTGAATACTTTCTTATTATTTAATTAGGAGCCTACGCCCTCCTAGGAAATAGAGTGGATAGAGTGCTGGGCTTGGAGTCAGGAAGACTTATCTTCTCGAGTTCAAATCTGGTCTTACCTACAAGCTGTGTGACTCTAGGCAAGTCACTTAACCCTGTTTGCCTCAATTTCCTCATCTTTCAAATATGCTGGGCAAGGAAATGGCAAACCACTCCAGCATCTTTGCAAAGAAAACCCTAAAATGACACAACATGAAAGTGCTCAGGCCTTCTAGTTTAATCTCATTTTATAGAGAAGGAAACTGACTTGCTCAAGATCATATAAGCCTTAAGCATTAGTGGTGGGATTTGAACTTAGATCTTCGGGCTCCAGAAGCCTTTCCCCCAATATCATGTCAGTTCATAACATGGAATCCCATCAACAGTCTTCAGTCATCATGTGGGAAATATCCATTACCTTCAGTTGGCATCTTTTATCGGTAGTCTAAAGTTTTTAAAATGACCCTGAGTGAAAGAGCCCTAAGGAAAGCATCATATGGGAACCTCAGTGTCAAGCAGAATTTGGTAAAAATAGTCTGAGACCTGATTCAAGAAGCATTTTGTTATAGAAGTATGACTTGGTGCTTTTTATAAAATGACTAAGCCAATAGTGCAGTCCCCACTAACTTGGAGTTGAGGTACATGTTAGAGGCTACAGTTCAGCAAGGCTCAGTCAGGTATTTGTAAAGTGCCTACTCTGTGCTAGCAACTAGCTCAATACTTTTTATACACTCTACTTAAAAGTATCTATTCAGGAGAAATCCATCTTATCTTATCGATATCCCAACAACCCTCCAGTCTCTTTGTAAAACAAGAAGGGGAAAGTGTAGCATCTCAGGTAAACAATGGTACTCACTGATAAGTGAAAGGACTTAAATAAAATTCATCAAGTATAGAAGGCTCCTCCTTCCTCTCTGGTCCCTATTGTTGTTCAGTTGTTTCAGACATGTCCTATTCTTTATGACCACATTGGGATTCTCTTGGCAGAGATACTGGAGTGGTTTGCCATTTCTTTCTCCAGCTCATTTGGCAGATGAGCAAACTGAGGTATACCAGGTTAATTGACTTGCCCAGGATCACACAGCCAGTAAGTGTCTGAGACTAGATTTGAACTCAGGAAGATGAGTCTTCCTGACTCCAGGTCTGACACTCTATGCACTATAGCACCACCTAGCTGCCCCTCTCTGGCACCTGGAGCAAAAAAAGACACTGTCTATACTTATTTGTGTACAATAGTAAGCATCTCTAGGGTGGAGAAGGGAAAGGGAAGGAAAAAAAATATTTATATGATAACTTTATTATGTATTTAAAAGGAATAGCAAATTGTACACAATAGATTTGCAGTTTCATATGCAATCATCTTTTTATTATACTACATTACAGGAATGCAAGCTTTCGTCCACAAATTTAAAATTCAATAACTTTAAAATAACTTTCAAAAAAGACACTGAGAAGTAAAAGGATTTAAACAGGATTAATCAAGGTCATCAAGTATAGGAGGTTTCTCCTTTCTCTCTGGAGGAAGTTTGAGCCCTAATTTAACAGTCACCTATGGAACTTTCTAGGAGGTTCATCACTAATTATGAAGCCCTATTGAGAAAGAAAAATAATTGTGGACTAAGTCATACTAATATGACACTTTCCTTTTGTATAATGCTTGAAACTTTTAAAAACATTTCCACATCTTTGTCTTTACATAACCAAATGTGTGTGTGTGCGCACATGCACTTGCACTTTGTATGTATGTTCAAGTTGGTGAGGGAAAAATATACTTCAAAAGACTCATAGTTCCCTAAGTTCTGATCTTCCCTCTGCCAATGCAAAAGCAACCCTTAATAAATGATCTTTATAACTTGCTTTGTCAAAATAAAATCCTTCACCTAGTGGTCAACCTTCTTGTGATGAGTGAGCTTCTCCAAAATAGACATGTCTTCCAATGTTGACAAGGCATTCCAGTCTGGGGTTGAAACAACTAGCCAGCACTTGGACTATTTTGACTTAGCCTTCAAGGTTACCTCCATCCCAGGACAAGAAAGTAGAAGAGAGCCAGACTTCAATAGGACAGAAAACTGCCCTAGAGTAACATTGGATAAATACTATGGCCTGGATTTGATGCAGCTGCAGACCAAGAGTTAATGCTTTCCATAGGTTATCTTAAGTGATCCTCACCAAAACCTGGTGAAGCAGTTGTTATTTATTAGCTTCATTTTTCAAATGAGGAGACTCAGGCTGAGAGAGGCCAAGTGACTTGCCTAGGGTCACAGTAGATGCCTGAAAAAGGATTTAAATTCAGGTCTTCCTGAATCCAACTCCAGTCGGATCACCAGTAATCCTTGGACCACACATTGAGAACCAGTTCCTGAGACCATAATCGTACTTCCGTAGGAAAACAAAATCATCAAAGTATGATGATTAAAATCTGTTTTTAGACCACTTCTTCTGGTTTTAGTCTCTTTTAGAACTACTTGGGTATTAATAGCTCTTTTTATTTCTAGGCATCTACTGGTAAAGTTTCTCTTTTTAACAAGTGTATTTAGTTGTACTCAGCGTAACCAATTTATCTTGGGTATTCCTAAGTCAGCACAATTTAATTTTGTAAGAAACAGTTGTTCTGCCCGAGAGAAGTTTAATGATGGAAATTCTCAGCAAAGAGAGTCATGCTCTTAAGGACATATGTGAGATGAAAGATGAAGGAAGATGTTATGTTCAGTCATTTCAGTTGTGTCTGACTCTTCATGACCGTGTTTGGGTGTTTCTTGGCAGAGGGACCTGAGTGGTTTGACATTTCCTTCTCCAGCTCCTTTTACAAGTGAGGAAACTGAGGCAAGCAAGGTTAAGTGACTTGCCCAGAGTCACACAGCATAGAGAGTCCACCTGTCATGCATGGGCTGAAGCTTCTAGCCTTGGAGCTAAGCCTATAACTTTCAGAAATTATAATAGACAACCTTGTTTCAGTCATCCCTCTGCAAATGGATTAGATCAATTCGCTTTATGGGAATTATAAAAAGTAAAGTTTCAATTTGTACTGTCTTATGTTGAAAGATAAAACAAAAAGTAAGCATTTCACAAGTACTCAGGCATTCACTAGCCAAACCCATTTAATTAGGTTTCAAAGTCCCTGAAGCAGATAAGTTGATTCTTCCCCAGAGACCATTCTAGTGAAATAACTCTAGGCCAGATTTTCCTGAAAGAGCATTGGTGATCTGTCTGACTGCTCCTTGTAATACAAATGCAATCCTATTTTTAATGATTTTTTTTCAATTAACACTCAATTTTCTTTTGTCCCTCACCATTGAGGGAAAAAAGAAAAAGAAAGCCCTTGTAACAAATCTATATAATCAAGCAAAAGAACTTCCTTCACTGGCCATGTCAAAGCAACGTGGTCTACTAAGAGCTGCAGTAGTGTAGCTCAGATGACAAAGCACCAGCCTGGGGTAACCTCCACTTAAGTTTCTGCTCACAATGGCTGTTAATCCACTGGGTCCGGGAAAAATTATGCTGGGAGGGGAGACTCAATGCGAGAGGAATTCCTAGAAAAAATGGAAAATTTACTTCTATTCTGTTTTTTAAAGTCACAGAAACCAGGACTTTGCAAATAGATATGGCATCAGGGGACAAGCAACCAGAGTAATGCCATATGTCCTTGTGAACCTCCTTAACTGATAGTCAACACTTCCCTCCTTAGTCATACTCAAGTTTTCTCCTGGAGTATCCAGCTTCAAGGTGCCATATTCTCATTTCTCAGATGGAAAAGACAAGAGGAGGATATTTATGAACTGAGATGACAGAGGAAGATGATTTCAGTGAACAGATAGGGGACACTATCACAGTACATTTGTACCAACATATAAAGGCTCCAAGTATTGAATTTGTTTATCAGAGGATCCAGTTGTCCTATCTTAGTCTTGAAAATTACTCTGTGAGTTTTCATTTCCCCATCAGTAAAATAAAGGGGATTGGACTGGATGTCAAAAGTCCTTCCGAGTCTATATTCCTTTGTCACTGGAATTTCCATCACCTTCTGCAGAGCCAGGAGGTGTTTGTGATCATCACTGCTCATGCTCTGATCTAGTCCAGAATGACTGTAAACCCTGATACACATTTGGGGAAACAATGTGACAGACTGGTGATAGGAGAGACTTCACAAAAGCAGAGCAGCCTGGGGGTTCCCCTGCTGATGAGTTAATAGACCAGGCTTGAGAAGGAAAAAGATTTTCCAGTTTGGATTGACTCTCACTTGGGGAAAGAAATACCATGAAGAAGTAGAGACTTACAAGATGAAAACCTTCAAATACAAGGGAACTCCAAGGAAGTTTCTATTCCCCCAATGCAGATGTGTGTGCTTGTCCTTCATTGCCAAAGAAGACCATGCCATCAGAGAAATAATGACATGACTTGCACTTGACTTTATTTTGAGTGAAGGAGGGCTGTGCAGGTCACCAGCCTCACTTCTCTTCCACAGCCATCTGAATCCAATGACCAGATATTCATCAGGATGAATGGACATGACCCAGAATGAGGCAACTGCGTTTAAGTGACTTGCCCAAGGTCACACAGCTAGTGAGTGTCAAATGCCTGAGGTGAGATATGGACTCAGGTCCTCCTGACTCCTGCACTGGTACTCTATTTATTGCACCACCTAGCTGCGCAAGGAACAGGATAAGGAACACAAGAAGGCATAATAGTATATTATGGAAGGTTTTGGTGGGGCTATACTCTATCTGTCTGTCTGTCTCTCTCCCTTGGTACAGTGGATAAAACATATGGCTAAGAATTAGGAAAATTCATCTTCATTAGTTCAAATCTGGTCTCAGATACTTCTGATCTGTATGACACTGGGAAAGTCAATTAACCCTGTTGGTCTTAGTTCCCCATCTGTCAAATGAGTTTGAGAAGGAAATGGCAAATGACTCCAGTATCTTTGTCAAGAGAGTCCCCAAAGAGGGTCACAAAAAGTCAGACATGAGTAAGGCAACTGAAAAATTTTCCCAGGAGAAATAAAGATGCTAGAAAATTTAAATCCAATAAAGGTTATAATTGAGGAGGGCCTGAGAAAGTGACAGAGATGGCATATATGAAGCATATGTACTTCTTTCTGTGTCCTCAAATGCAAATGCTTGAATGATCTTGACTTGTCCCAGTTCCATCTTTGGGTCTGGGTTCTACCTGGTATTTGGGGTAGCCTGAGATTCTTGGAGGTGGAATCTTGAAGAGCAGTTTTCACTAGCTGTCTTTGGACTGTCATTCCTTCAAATGTTATTATTCCCAAGCAAGTGGAAAAGATAGGAGGAGTTGGGTAGATAGGTCTATATTGGAGAAATTTACATTAGCAGGCATCAAAAAGGGTCTGGTAGATGTAAGTTGATAGGTAGGGTGTGGTCCCATTTTACTGATGGGGAAAATGAAGTTATAGAGGGAGACAATGACTGAGCTGGGAAGAAAACTCATACTTTCTGGCTTCTGGTTAGCATCTGTGTTCAATTGCCTGCTGTAATGGTGAGTAGTACTTCCATAGATCACATCATCAAATAGAATTGGGGGGTAAAACAAAAACAGTATCCTTGGATCAAGAATAATTAGCTAGGACAGTTGTCCATCCTAATGAGGAAGAAATGATATAGATATTGTATTCAAGATCTGAAGAGAAGGGAAAATCAAAAGTTAGTAAGAAAAAGAAAAGATAATTGAGGAAAGTTATTTTTTTAATGCTCATAGATCATGCGAGGAGAAGAGAGGATAGTGACTTTGCATAGCCCTCCCTCATTCAAAACAAAGTCAAGTGCAAGTCATGTCATCGTTTCATTGATGGCATGGTCTTCTTTGGCAATGAAGGACTAATGTAACAATCTCATTTCCCCAAGGGGTGGAGTCAAAATGGTGGGGTGAGACCAACTACTCAGGTAAACTCTAAGACAAACTCCTTCAGATACCTCTAAAAAGAGAGTCTTACAAAATTTTTTGAGTTGCTGAATCCAAAAGGAGACTGACTGTGGCAGATTTTCAACCTGGGACACACTAGAAGGTCAAAGGGAATGATCCGTTGCATGGGGCTGGAGGAGCACACAGGCTGTACTAGCACAGACCCTGCCATAGCAAAACCAAGCAGGAAGCCCTGGGCAATCTGAAGCAGCAGCCGCACAGGAATCTCAAGTATGTCAGCCCAGGACCAGAGTACAGTGGAACTGAGAGAAAAGCACAGAACCATAGGTAACTGCAGCACCCACTCCTGAGACTATCAGCCTACAGATTAAATGTCTGTAAGTCACCTCTCTGGACTTCCAGGAGCCAAGATGGTGGAGTAATGGGTAAATGCTCTACCATTCCCCTTTTTGACCTTGAAAAACCCATAGAATATTTCCCCAGAAAAAATCCTGGAACATTGGGATAAACCAAGGGGATAAACAATCTCTTAGCCCATGAGGCTAGAAAAATGACAAAGGGGAGTTCCTCTTGCTGTGGTTGAAGGGGATCAGTGTAGTACTGGAGCTGTCCCAGACAGCCCCACCTCAGCAAACCTGGAGGAGATTCTAAGCCCCAGGGGGGTTAAGCCTGCAATCGTTAACACCAGGACTCCAGGTATGCCTCAGCACAGGCAGGGGAATATGGAAGACACTAGTGCAAATGGGGTTCATCAACCAATGAGCCTACCTGTTCTCAGGAGAGGAGACCTCCTGTGATCAGACCACCCCTCCCCCATACCTCACTCAGCTAACTCCAGGGTAACTCCTGGGAAACTCAGAAAGACTTCAGCTGGGCTCTGCTTTTGCACATCAGTCAGCTCAGCGCCAGGTAAGCTCCAGCATTCTAACTTCCAGGTGAAAGAAGCAGAGGCCACAATACACAAAGCTCCAAGTTCTAAGCACAAGAATGTTGGGGCAGAGTCCCCTGTGCCTCAGAAGCAGATATCCATTTTAAAATTCAGGAAAAGGGTTATTGTCAAGAACAAGAAGCAAACCAGAAAAGATAAGACCATAGAATATTTCTATGGGGACAAGGACCAAAACACGAATACCAGAGAGGGCAGCATTGAGACTGAACTCCCATCTGAAACTTCAGAAGGTAATATGAACTGGTCTCAGACCCAAAGAGCATTATTGGAAGAGTTCAAGAGTGATTTTAAAAGCAAAATTGGAGAAATAGAAAAAAAAACTGACCAATGATTTTTAATATATATAAAAAAGAAATCATGGAGGAATTTAAAAGGAAAATTGGCCTAATGCAAAAGGAAACACAAAACCTAACTGAGAAAATTGGAGAAATGGAAAAGGAAGTACAACAACTAACTGGAGAAAGTAATTCCTTAAAAGGTATAATTGGACAGATGGAAATGGAGATGTAAAAGTTAACTGAAGAAAACAACTTCATAAAAATTAGAATTGGGCAAATAGAGGCTAATGGCTCTATGAGACATCAGGAATCAGTCATACAGAATCTAAAGAATAAAAAAATAGAAGAAAATGTAAACTATCAAATTGGAAAAATAAATAATAGACCTGTAAAATAGATCCACAAGAGAAAAATCTAAGAATTACTCATCTACCCAGAAAACCATGATGAAAGAAAAGAGCTTGAAAAAATATTTTCCACACAATTATCAAGGAAAACTTCCCAAAAGTCCTAGATCCAGAGGGCACAATAATAATCAAAAGAATCCACTGTTCACTTTCTGAAAGTGATCCCAAACTAAAAACAGCAAGGAATATCATTGCCAAATTCCAGAATTATCAAGTGAAGGAGAAAATACTGTAGGTAGCTAGTAAGAAACAATTCAAATATTGAAGAGCTACAGTCAGGATCACACAGGACCTTGAAGCTTCTACATTAAAAGATCAAAGGGATTGGAATATAATATTCTGTAAGGCAAAGAAGGTTGGACTACAACCAAGAATCTATTGCCCAACAAAACAGAGCATACTATTTCAGGCAAGAAGATGGACATTCAATGAAATAAAGAATTTCCTTTCTGAAGAAAAGACCAGAGCACAATAGAAATTTCTATCTTCAAACACAAGTCTCAAGACCAACCTAAAAAGGTAAATGGGGAAAGAAAACTTGATAATCAATATGGGCAAGCTGTTTACATCCCTATAAGGGAAGATGATATTTGCTAATCTTGAGAATTGTGTATTTATTATGATATTTAAAATATTATCTAAGATAGATAGAGGGAGTGGGTATAAATTAATTGATGTGATGATAAAAAATGTGATTTAAGGATGAGAAGGGATTGTAACAGGAGATGTGAAAAGAAGGAGGCAGAAAAAGGTAAATGACATCACAGGAAGAGGGAAAGAGGGGAGGGAAATGAGCATTGTATCAGATTTACTCTCATCTGATTTGGTTCAAGGAGGGAACAACAAACTCAGTTTAGTATAGAAATCTAACTAGCTCTATACACAATACGAGGGTAAAGGGGAAAGAAAAGGGAGAAGAGGATAAAAAGGAGGGAAGAAGTAGTAAGGGAAAGGGGAAATAAAATGGAGGGAGACTAAAAGAAGGGAGGGAAGACTGAGGGAGGTAGTGGTCAAAAATTAAAGCTCTCTCATGGAGGGGAAGGGAAAAGGGAGAAGTAAAAGAATAAATGGGGGGAAAGAGGATGGAGGGAAAGACACAGATAGTAATCATAACTGTGAATGTGAATGGGATGAACTCTCCCATAAAACAGAGACAGATAGCAGAATGAATTAAAAACCATAATCCAACAATATATTGTTGACAGGAAACACATTTGAAATGGGGGGGTGGCTGTGTGGGAATATACACAGGGTAAAGGTAAAAGATTGAAGGAGAACATACTGTGCTTCAGCTGGTTTAAGAAAAGCAAGGGGAACAATCTTAATCTCAGACAAAGCAAAAATAGAAATAGATCTAATCAAAAAAGATAAGGGGGGGCAGAGCAAAGATAGAGGAGTAGAAAGATGCACATATGCCAGCTCTTACCCCACAGCCCATAAAATACCTATAAAGAAGAACTCTCAACAAATTCTAGAGCAGCAGAAGCCACAGAGCAATAGAGTGGAGGAGATGTCTATCCCAGAGAGACCTGAAAGACTGATGGGAAAGGTCTATCATGCACCAGATGCACAGCAAAGCCCAGCCCTAACTTGGCCACATGGCACCAAAAGGACCAAATTCCAGCAGGCTTCAGGGAGAGAATCTCCAGCAGCAGCACAGATCCCTCAACCCACAGGGGCCAAATGTCAGTGAGAGGGTCTTTTCGGCTGGCTGAGAGGGAAGTGGGATGTCCCGATAACTCAGGTCTCCTCAGGAGGCATCAGTAGAGGCAGCAGTGGATGGGGCTTCCAAAGCAGGCAGTAGCCTGCATCCACTGTTGAAGGTCTCATTGTAAAGTCCCTGAGGGAACTTAGCCCTGTGTGGCAGCCCTACCCCCTCCTGAGTATCTAATCTTAATCTCACACTGAATAGCAGCCCTGCCCTCATGTAAAACCCCTGAGGCTTTGGAGCAGCTCATCTGAATCTCAGCCCCCAAATGCTGGCTTGGCAGAACTGGAGACGAGGTGGTTGTGGAGAGGAAAATCAGAAGTCAAGTAACTGGTTGGGGAAATGCCCAAAAAAGGGGAAAAAAAATAAGACAATAGAAGGTTACTTTCTTAGAGAACAGGTGTCTCCCCCCATCCTTTCAGATGAGGAAGAACAAGGCATATTGTCACAGGAAGTGAAGGCCTCTGCCTCCGAAGGGTACTTAAATTGGGCTCAGGCAATAGAAGACCTTAAAAAACAAATTAGCAGCTTACTAAAGGAGAACCAAAAAAAAAAAAAAACCACTGAGGAAAATAACAGCTTTAAAAAGAAGCTAACTCAATTGGAAAAAGAGGTCCAAAAAGCCAACAAGGAGAAGGAGGCTTTAAAAAGCAGAATCAGTCAAATGGAGAAGTTTCAAAAGCTCACTGAATAAAATAATTCATTGAAAGAGAGAATTGAGTTCAGGGAAATGAATGACTTTGAGTTAAACCAAGCAGTTAGTAAGCAAAACCAAAAATTTCAAAAAATAGAAGATAATGTGAAACATCTCTTTGGAAAAACAACTGACCTGGAAAATAGATCCAAGAGAAATAGTTTAAAAATTAGGGGACTACCTGAAAGCCATGATCAAAAAAAGAGCCTAGACATTATCTTCCATGGAATTATCAAGGAAAACTGCCCTGATGTTCTAGAATCAGAGGGCAAAATAAATATTGAAAGAATTAACTGATCACCTCCTGAAAGAGACCCAGAAAGAGAAACTCCTAGGAATATTGTGGCCAACTTTCAGAGTTCCCAGATCATGGAGAAAATACTGCAAGCAGCTAGAAAGAAACAATTTGAATACTGTGGAAATACAATCAATATAACACAAGATCTGGCAGCTTCAACATTAAGGGATCCAAGGGCTTGGAATGGGATATTTCAGAGGTCAAAGGAACTGGGATTGAAACCAAGAATAACCTACCCAGCAAATCTGAGTATAATACTTCAAGGGAATAAATGATCATTCA
>CM053770.1:482835641-482855734 GCA_028658325.1 Potorous gilbertii
AGAAGGGAGGGATGATAGAAGAGAGGGCAGATTGGTGATAGGGGAAATTAGAATGCTTGGTGTATTGGGGTGGAGGGAGGGGACAAATGGGGAGAAAATTTGGAACCCCAAATTTTGTGAAAATGAATGTAAAAAGTTAAATAAATAAACTTATATTTGGAAAAAAAAGAAGTAGCCTTAGACTATTATATGATTTTCCTAAGATGCCCAGGGCAGCTAGGTGATGCAGTGGAAAGAGCAACAGGACTGGAGACAGGAAGACACATCTTCCTGCATTCAAATTCAGCCTCAGATACTTACTAGCTGGGTGATCATGAGTAATTCATTTGCCCTGAAGTTTGCCTCAGTTTCTTATCTGTAAAATGAACTGGAGAAGGAAATGGAAAACCACTCTAGTACCTTTGCCAAGAAAACCACAAAAGGGGACATGAAGAATCAGACATAGCTTGAAAATAACTGAACATGCAAGATGGTGGAGTAGAAAGATGCATATACTCTATTGCTTCCCCTAGAGCCCACAAAATACTTGTAAAAATGACTCTCAATGAATTCTAGAGCAGCAGAATCCACAAAACAACAGAGTGAAAGAAGTTTTCAGCCAAAGGTAACCTTGAAGGCTGACAGGAAAAGTCTATCTCACAGGACATGGAGCAGAGCCCAGCCTTGGGCATGCAGCAGTGGGAGGAACAACATCTGAATAGACCTCTGGGGTGGAATTCCCAGCAGGGAACGTCCCAGATCCCTCAATCCATAAGTGGCAAAGAAAGCTCCAAAGATCAGCGTGGGAGGGCTTTCTCAGCTGGGAGAGAATGGATCAGGGTTCCCCCAGCACTGGCCGCAGGCAGTGGCAGCCACAAGGCAGCAGGCACTTAGCTGGGTCCATTGTGCAGGAAGCTCAGATAAAAGCCTCTGGGGCTTTTGAGCAGCTGATCTGAACCTCAGCCCTCAGTGGCAGCCCAATCCACACCCAAAGCCCCTGGGGAAGTTGAGCAGTTGATCTGAATCTCAGCCTTGAGCACAGTACTAGGGAGAGGAGGAACACTAGGACCCTCCCCTTGACAAAAGATTCAGAAGTCAAATAACTGCCTGAGAAAATACCCAAGATGGGGAAAAAATAAGACCATAGAAGGTTACTTTCTTGGTGAACAGGTGTCTCCTTCCATCCTTTCTGATGAGGAAGAACAAGGCATACTATTGGAGGAAGTCAATGCCTCTGCCTCCACTACTTCCAAAAAAAGAATATGAAATGGGCTCAGGCCATAGAAGAGCTTCAAAAGTGTGTCAGCAGACTGCTGAAGGAGAACCAAGAAAATGCTAAGGAAATAACACGTTTAAAATGAGGCTAACTCAATTGGAAAAAGAGGTCCAAAAAGCCAACAAGGAGAAGGAGGCTTTAAAAAGCAGAATTAGCCAAATGGAAAAGAAGGTTCAAAAGCTCACTGAACAAAACAGTTCTTTAAAAGAGAGAATTGAGTTCAGGGAAGCTAATGACTATGAGATAAACCAAAAAGTTAGAAAACAAAACCAAATGTTTGAAAAAAATAGAAGATAATGTGAAACATCTCATTGGAAAAACAACTGACCTGGAAAATAGATCCAGGAGAGATAATTTAAAAATTATGGGGCTACCTGAAAGCCATGATCAAAAAAGAGCTTATCATCCATGAAATTATCAAGGAAAACTTCCCTAATATTCTAGAACCAGAAGGTAATAAAAATACTGAAAGAATTCACTTATCACCTCCTGAAAGAGAGCCGAAAAGATAAACTTCTAGGAATATTGTGGCTAAATTTCAGAGTTTGCAGATCAAGGAGAAAATATTGCAAGCAGGTAAAAAGAAACAATTTGAATATTGTGGAAATACAATCAGGATAACACAGTATCTGGTAGCTTCTATATTAAGGGATTGAAGGGCTTAGAATAGGATATTCCAGAAGTCAAAGAAACTGGGATTAAAACCAAGAATCACCTACCCAGCAAAACTGAGTATAATACTTCAAGGGAATAGATGGTCATTCAATGATATAGGGGACTTTCAGGCATTCATGATGAAAAGACCAGAACTGAATAGAAAATCTGACTTTCAAACAAAAGAATCAAGAGAAGCATGAAAAGATAAACAAGAAAGAGAAATCATAAAGGACTTTCTAAAGCTGAACTGGTTACATTCCTACATGGACAGATAATATTTTTAACTCTTGAGATTTGCTCAATATTTGGGTAGGTGGAGGGACTATACGCACACACACACACACACACACACACACACACACACACACACACACATATACCAAAAGTATAGTTTGAGTTGAAAGATGATATCCATAAAAAAACTAAATAGAAATTAAGGGGTGAGGGAGAAAAATACTGAGAGGAGAAAGGGAGAAATGGAATGGAGCAGGCTATCACTCATAGAAGAGGTTAGAAAAATCTTGTTCAATGGAGGAGAAAAGGGAGAAGGGGAGAAGGGAAAAGTGAAGCTTACTCTTTTCACATATGCCTTGAAGAGGGAATAATATGCTCACTAAATTGGGTATGAAAATCTATCTTACACTACATGAAAGTAGGGGAGGAGAGGACAAGTGAGGTGAGGGGGATGATGGAAGGGAGGACAAATGGGAGAAGGAAGTCACTAGAAGTAAACACTTTTGGGAAGGGACAAGGTCAAATGAGAGAATAAGAAAAGAAGGGGGACAGGGTAGGATATAGGACAATATAGTTAGTATTATGCAAAATGATTATTATGGAAGTCTTTTGCAAAATGACACATATATAGCCTATATTGAATTGCTTGTCTTCTTAGTGGGGATGGGGAGGGAGAGAAGTTGGAATTCAAAGTATTAGAAATGAATGTTGAGAATTATTATTGCATATAACTGGGAAATACAGGTAATGGGGTATAAAAATTTATCTTTCCCTACAAAGAGACTTTAGAGAAAAGCATGGGTACCCAGGAAACCCAACATTCCAATCTAACTCCTTTTGACTCATCATATGGAGAAAAAAAACATGACCTTGAGGAGGAAACAATCTGCCCAAAGGCAGAGATGCATCAATTCCTGGAACAGGAGAGAAAAACTGAAGGGGAGCTGAAGGATCTGAAAACCCATCTCAAGGAAGCAGGATTCTCCTCTGTTTCCCATATCAGGTCAGAAATATGAACCTGGCAAAGAGGAATTCTTCCAGGTGAAAGCTATGATACCCAAGAGGCTTGCTCTGCCTCAGTTGGGTGCAGGAGGAGAATGTGGAAGTTCAGAGACCTAGATTCTAGGAGGGAGGGAACAAACATTTCATAAGCACCAACTATGTGCCAGGCACTATGTGAAGTGCTTAATGAATATTATCACATTTGATCCTCACAACAATACTGGGCCATTTTATAGTTGAGAAAGCAGTGGCAGAAAGATTAATATTATTATCTAGAGTTGGGATCAAATCCTAGTTATGGACTAGAGATTGGGATGTCATAGTGAATGGAGTACTGGACTTGGAGTCCTAGGCATAGAAACTTAGAAGTGGAAGGGATTTCGGAGTTCTTCCAGTCCACCCCTCCCATTCCACAGATGAGAAAACTGAAACAGAGAAAAGGTAAGTGACTTGCTCAGGATCACATAAAAAGTAAGTGCCTGAGAAGGGCTTTGACCCCTGATCTTCCTGATTTCAAGTGCAATGTTCTATCCATTAAGCTATAAGTCTACTTGTATAATATGATATTGATGCATATACCATGGTATGTAATAGAGAGCTGGCTAGACCTGGATTTGAGCTCCAACTCTTACATGTCCTGCTTGTATGACTGGGAGTCACTTGGCTTCTACTTGGTCTAGACCACTCTCTTAAGACTATAAGTTGTAAACAAGTTGGTGATTGCAATTTAGAGAGACTTTTCACACTGATGCAATAAAAGGGCTGAATGAAATGTATATTTGATAAAGAGTTCTTCTTAAGTCAAGATGACCTGGATTTTAGCAGCACCTCTGACATATACTGGCTGTGTGATCCTGGTCAACCTCAGGACTCAAGGAAACTCTTTAAGACTATGATATCTAGAAGAGATGACAACCTATATTGCTTGAGGAAATTTCTTCTCTGGGGAGTTCCCTATACCAATGAAATCAGAGGTCTATTCCCTGTCTTCTCTCCCTCTCTGACTATCTCTCTCTCTGTCTCTCTCTCTCCTCTTGTGTCTGTCTAGCTAATATGTCTACCTATCAGACAGAGAGAGAGAGAGAGAGAGAGAGAGAGAGAGAGAGAGAGAGAGAAGAAATAGTAGAGAATGCAAAATTCAAAATCATTTTCCTCTTCATCATTGTCTTGTTAAGGCTTAAGAGAAAGAACCATAATGTATTAGAAAAAAACTAAGTTTCTTTGGAATGCCCTGTGAATATTATTGTGACTTGTCTTCCCTCATCTCAGTCATCATTTACTGAGAAAACACTGCATGTATATGAATAAAACATCTCCCAAAACTCATGGGAATTAATGTGTCCCAAGAAAGAATATTCTCGCTTTTTGTCTCACACAAGAAATTACAGATTTATTCATGAGAATTCAGATGTTTCTGATGACTCATGAACTGAGATTCAATCTTGCCCATTTCGGGAAAAAGCCTGAACCAAGAGTCAGAACACTTGACAGACTAGTCCTGACTCCGTCATTCACTGTTAGTGGACCTCTCTGAGCCTTGTTTTTCTCATCCATGAAATGGGAAAGTCATTTTCCATCCCTTCCAAAACAAAATTTCCAATTATTTAATAGATTGTAATCACATAATTCAGTTTGCTAAGGAGAACATCAGAATTGTTGTTGAGGTTCTGAGCCTGGTGCCCCGAGTCTGTGTGTGCATCCTGTAGGAACACATTGCTGAGTCAGTACTTGGAGAATGTGGAGCTGAAGGAGCAGATGGGAGAAGCAAAGTCTGCAGGCTGGGACATGGAGGAAGACAAGGAGAAGGAGGAAGATTGGCTGATGGATGATGCCAGAGGGGTTTTGAAAGAAGACAGTCAGTGTGCTGAGGTCAGAAAGGTGCACAGGAAGCTACAGAATGTTAATATCATCATCAGCCTTCTGAGAGAGCAGCTGACCCTGAACAGCAAAGAAGGGGGCAAGAAGCAGAATGCACAGCTTATTATCAGCCTGACCAAGGAGATCGACTATCTGAAGATGAAAGTTGTTTGGACTCCTAGGGATCCCTCAGCTCTAGGAGAGCAACTTCAAGGCAGGGTGTCCAAAGGGCTATATTCTGAACCCCAGATCATTGACCTTGTGTCTGTCCTAAACTTAAAACACAAGGATGACCACCAGTTAAGTATAGGATTCCAGACGAGAAAACTGAATGTGGAGTCCTTCTATCTGTCCTTAACTTGGTGGGGAAGCCAGGGAAAGTGGGATGTAGGAGGTAGGAGGTAGGGTCTCCTTGAGTCTGAAGTATAGTAGTTAATCATCCTTACATTCTCTTCTGGGAACCACCCTACCACTCCCCATTAATTGTTCTGGGAAAGAATAGTGATGCTTCCCTTTATATAGTATCTTCTATGGGTCAGTTTATGGGTCAGATATAGTATCTTCTATGGTGCTAAGTTTATTGTCACTCAGTCATGTCTGACTCTTCACGTCCCTATAGACCATACCACACCAGATACTTCTATCCCCTATTATCTCCCAAAGTCTGTCCATTTTCATGTTCATTGTTTCCATGAACTATCCATCTCATCATCTGTCATTCACTGTTCCTTCTGCCTTCAATCTTTCCCAAACTCAGGGTTTTTTCCAATGAGTCCCATCTTATGTGGCCAAAGTATTTAAGCTTTAGTATCTGACCTTCAAGTGATAGCCTGAACTAATTTCTTTAATTATTGACTGATATGATCTCCTTGCTGTCTAATGGACTCTCAAAAGTCTTCTTCAGCACCACAGTTCAAAGCATCAATTATGCACATTTCAGCTTTTTTTAATAGTCCAACTCTCAAAGCCATAAATTACTACTGGAAAAACCACAGCTTTCACCACATGGACCTTTTTGAGCAAGGTGATATCATTGCCTATTAGTATGTTGTCCAGATTTTCTAAGTGTTTTGTAATTACTACCTCATTTACCCCCCAAAAAACTCTGGGAAGTAGGTGCCATCATTATTAATTCCCACTTTACAGGTAAGAAAACTGAGGCAAACAAGAACTGAAGTGACTTATCCTGAGTCACACAGATAATAAACGTCTTGGTCTGGATTTGACCTCAGGTCTTTTTGACTTCAAACCCAATGCTCTATCTACTGCACTACTCAGCTGCAATAATGAGTAGATACTCAGTCTGTATTTGAAAACCACTTTTGGGGAGCACATGACCATCCAAGGCAGCCAACTCCATTTTTGTACAGATCTAATTATTTAGAAGCTTTTACTTTACCTTAAACCTAAATCTGCCATGTGTTGTCACTCTTCCACATTACCACCTACTGTTCCCATCCTTGAAGACGGTGATTAAGCATCTGCTCTTTCTCTTCTCTTTTCCAGACCTAATACCCATTCCTCTACAGAGTCTCTTTTTTGACTAACTGTACCTTTCTGTCTCTCTCAGGTGGACAGCCAAGGTCTGCTCAGTAGCAATGTGTCACTTGAAGAATCTAGTCTTCAGGGGTCAACTCACCATCTGCACTCCCAACTGGAACAGTGTAAACAGTGCTACCAAGATCTCCAAGAGAAACTGCTTGTGTGCGATGCTACAGTCCAAATCCAGGTCAGCCTGCTAAAGCAATACCAAGCCTTACTTCATAAGTCCTGGGTTAAAAGTCATCAGACTGATGAAAGTTGCATTACCTTAGATATTAGTAAGATATCTTAGCTCTTCTGAAGAGCTCAAAATACATTATAGTTGTTTTTGTAATTGAATTATTTTATTTGTTTCCAGTGTTCAACAATCACTTCCATATATCTTAGATTTTTTTCCACTCCCTCCCGCTGCCTCTCTGAGATGGCATATAATCTTATATAGATTCTACACACACATTCCTATTAAATGCATGGTGCATATAAGAATTAAAATGAATGGGAGAAACCATAAAATAAAACAAAACAAAGCATAATACAAAAGAAAATGGTCTGTTTCTATCCGTAATCCAATTCCATAATTTTTTCTCTGGATGTGGAAGGTGTTTGACCTCAAGAGTCCACTGGAAATGTTTTTTCATTTTATTTATTTATTCATTGTATTAATTTATTTGTTTTCAATGTTCTACAATCACTTCCATATATCTTAAATTTTTCTCCTCCCTCTCCCCCTTCCCCCTACTTCCCCACTCTCCCCCAAGACAGCATACAGTTTTATATAGGTTCTACACATACATTCCTATTAAACACATTTTCACCTTAGTAATGTTGCATAGAAGAATTAGATTGAATGGGAGAAATTATAAAATAAACAAAAACATAATACAAAAAAAAAATGGTCTACTTCATTCTGTGATCAAATTCCATAGTTCTTTCCCTGGATGTGGAAGGCATTTGGCCTTAAGAGACCATTGGGAATTATTTAAGTCCTTGCATTGCAATGAAGTACTATGTCTACCATAAAAATTCCTCTCACACTGTGGTTGTCGCTGTTTACAAAGTTCTCCTGGTTCTGTTCTTTTCACTCAGCAGCAGTTCCTATAAGTCTTTCCAGGACTCTCTGAAGTCTTCCTGTTCATCGTTTCATAGCATAATAGTATTCCATTACATTCAAATAATACTACTTGTTCAGCCATTCCCCAGTTAATGGGCATCCCCTTGATTTCCAACTTTTGGGCACCAGAAAGGGAACTGATAAAAATATTTTTGTACACGTAGGAACTTTTCCCATTTCTGTGATCTCTTTGGCATAGAGTCCCAGAAGCAGTATTGCTGGGTCAAAGAGTATGCACATTTTTGTAGCCCTTTGGGCATAGTTCCAAATTGCTCTCCAGAAGGATTGGATCACCTCACAATTCCACCAACAATATATTAGTGTTCTAACTCTCCCACATTTTCTCCAATATTTATCATCTTCCTGTTTTGTCATGTTAATCAATCTGATAAGTGTGATGTGGTACCTCAGAATTGTTTTGATTTCATCTCTCTAATCAAAAGTGGTTTAGAGTATTTTTTATATGATTATAGATAGCTTTAATTTCTTCCTCTGAAAATTCCCTGTTCATATCATTTGACCATTTGTCAATTGAGGAATGACTCGTATCATAGACAGTAGCTGCAAAAATTTTTTCCCAGTTTTCTGCTTATCTCCTAATCTTGGTTGCATTGGATTTGTGCAAAAACTTTTCAATTTAACGTTATCAAAATTATCCATTTTGCACTTTATAATGTTCTCTATCTCTTATTGGGTCATAAATTTCTCCATTCTCCACAAATCTGACAAATAGACTATGTCTTGCTTGCTGAATTTATTTGCAGTATCAATCTTTATGCCTAGAGCATGTATCCATTTGGACTTTATTCTTGTGTGTGATTTCAGGCATCAGTCTATGCCCAGTTTCTGCCACACTGTTATCCAGTTTTCCCATCAATTTTTGTCAAACTGTGTTCTTATCCCAGAAGTTGGGGTACTTGGGTTTAATCAAACAGTAGATTGCTATATTCATTAACTATTGTGTCTTGAGTACCTATCATATTCCCTTGGTCTACCCCTCTGTTTCTTAGCTGGTAGCAAGTGGTTTTTATAATTGCTGTTGTATAATACAATTTGATATCTGGTAGGGCTAGACTACCTTCCCTAGCATTTCTTTTCATTAGTTCCCTTGATATTCTGGACCTTTTGTTCTTCCAGATGAATTTTGATATTATTTTTTCTAGCTCTCTTTGTGGTGGTCAAAAACTGACAATCAAGGAGATGGCCATCAATTGGGAAATGGCTGAATCCAGAGAAAGAACTTTGGAATTCAATCGTAGAATGAAGCAGATCATGTTCTTTTTTTTGTATTATGCTTTGTATTATGTTTTGAGTTTTTTTTTATGATTCCTCCCATTCATTTGAATTCTTCTATGCAACATAACTAAGGTGAAAATGTATTTAATAGGGATGTATGTGTAAAACCTATATAAAACTGTATCTCATTTCAGAGAGGGAGTGGGGAGGTAAAGGAAAAGGAGAGTAAGAGAGGGGGAAAAAGTCTAAGATAGATGAAAGTGACTGTGGAACACTGAAAACAAGTAAAATAAAAAATAAATAATAGAAAAGAAGACATACAACATATCTTACAATATATACAAATCAACAATAAAAAGAAAATAATTATTGAGTAGTTTGATTGCTAAGGCACTATATAAGTAAATTAATTGAGGTAGACTTGTCATTTTTATTATATGAGCGCAGACTACTCATGAGCAACTGATGTTTTTTCACGTACTTTGATATGACTTTATTTGTGTAAAAAGTGTTTTGTAATTGTCTTCATGTAGTCCCTGGATTTGTTTTGGCAGGTAGACTCCCAGATAGTTTTTGGTGTCTAGTAGTTTTAAGTGGGATTTCTCTTTCTATCTCTTGCTCTTGGGCTTTGTTAGTAATATATAGAAATGCAGGTGATTTATATGGGTTTATTTTGTAACCACCTGCAACTTTGCCAAAGTTGTTTATTATTTCAAGTAGTTTTTTTTACTTGATTCTCTGGGATTCTCTATCATCATGTCATCTGCAAAGAGTAATAATAGTTTCTTTTTTGCTTATTCTAATTCCTTGTGTTTCTTTTTTCTTCTCTTACTGCTACAGTTAGCTTTTCTAATATCATATTGAATAACAATGATGATAATAGACATATTCGTTTTGCCCCTGATCTTATTGGAAATATATCTAGCTTGTCCACATTGCATATAATGCTTGCTGAAGGCTTTAGGTAGATACTGCTTATATTTTATGGAAAGTTCTGTTTATTCTTATGCTTTCCAGTGTTTTCAATAGAAATGGGTGTTCTCTTTTGTCAAAAGCTTTTTCTGTATCTGTTGAGATAATTATGTGGTTTCTGTTTTGTTGTTGATATGATCAATAATGCTAATAGTTTTTCTAATATTGTGTGAGACCTGTATTCCTGGTATAAATCCTACCTGATCATAATGTATTATTCTCATGATACATTGCAGTATTCTTTTAGTTAATATCTTATTTAAAGTTTTTACATCTATATTCATTAGAAAAATTGGTCTATAATTTTCTTTTTCTGTTTTGTTTCTTCCTGGTTTAGGTATCAGAACCATATTTGTATCATAAAAAGAATTTGGTAGAAGTCCTTCAGCAATTTTCCCAAATAGTCTATGTAGTATTGGAATTAACTCTTCTTCAAATGTTTGATAGAATTCACTTGTAAATCCATCTGGCCCTAGAGACTTTTTCACTGATGACTTGTTCAATTTCCTTTTCTGCAGTGGAGTTATTTAACTTAACTTACTCTTCCATTAATCTGGGCAGTTTATATATTTTTTTAAAACAATCATCCATCTCATTTAGATTGATGAATTTTGGGCATATAGTTGGGTAAAGTATCTTCTAATTATTGTTTTAATTTTCTTCTCATTGAAGGTGAGTTCACCATTTTCATTTTTGATATTGGTAATTTATTTTTCTTTTTTTTAATCAAATTAAACAAAGGTTAATCAATTTTACTGATTTTTTTCATAAAACCAACTCTTAGTTTTACTTATTACTTCAATAGTTTTCTTACTTTCAATTTTTTTATCTCTCTTTTAGTTTTCATCATTTCTAATTTGGTATTTGGGGATTTTTAATTTGTTATTTTTCTAGATTTTTCAGCTGCAAGTCCAATTCATTGATCTTCTCTTTTTCTGTTTTATTCATGTAGACATTCAAAGATGAAAACTTTCCCTAAGAACTGTTTCCCATAATATTTGGTAGATTATCTTATTATTATCATTTTCTTGAATGAAGTTGTTGATTGTTTCTATAATTTGTTATTTAATACACTCATTCTTCAGGATTAGATTGTTTAGATTCCAATAGTTTTTGGTTTATATTTCCCTGGCCTTTGATTACATACAATTTTTATTGCATTACGATCTGGGAAGGATGTATTGACTGTCTCTTCCTTTATGCACTGGACTGTGAACTTTTTATGATCTCGTACAAATTTTGTATATGTGCCATGTATTGCTGAGAAAAAGGTATTTTGCTTTCTATCCCCATTCAGTTTTCTTCAGAGATCTATCATATCTACCTTATCCAGAGTTTCATTCACCTCCTTAACTTCTTTCTTGTTTATTCTGAGCTCAGATTTATCAAGTTCAGAGATGGTGAGGTTGAGGTCTTCCACTAGTATAGTTTTGCTGTATATTTCTTTGTGTAACTCCCTTAACTTCTCCTCTAAGAATTTGGATATTATACTACTTGGACCATATATGTGTAGTAATGAAATTGTTTTGTTGTCTATGGTGCCTTTCAGCAGGATATAGTTACTTTCCTTAACTCTTTTGATTAAATCTATTTCTGCTTTTGTTTCATCTGAGAATAGGATTGCTACCCCTGCTTTTCTACCTCAGCTGAAGCGCAAGATAGTCTGTACCAACCTTTTACTTTTACCCTGTGTGTATGCCCATTTGAAATGTTTTTATTGTAAATAACATCTTGTTGGATCATGGTTTTTAATCCATTCTGCTGTCCTTCTCCGTTTTATGAGAGAGTTCATCCCATTCACATTCACAGTTATGATTACTATTTGTGTCTTTCCTTCCATCCCCTTTCCTCTTCTTTATGCTTTTAATTCTCCCTTCTCCCTTCTCCTCTACAATGGAGTTTTAATTTTTGACCACCACCTCCCTCAGTCTTCTCTCCCTTCTTTCAGCCTCACTCTCCTTTAACCCCCTTTCCCTTACTACTTCTTCCCTCCTTTTTGCCTCATCTCTCTTTTCTTTCCACCTTCCCCTCCTACTGCCTCTAGAGCTAGCTGTATTTCTGTACTGAACTGAGTGTGTTGTACCCTCCTTGAATTCGATGAGATTACCTCTCAAGAAATGCTCATCTCCCTCCCCTCTTTCCATCTACTGTAATATATTTTTGTGCCTTATTCTGTGATGGAATTTATTTTTTTCTGCCTTCTCCTTTTCACATCTCCCACATCCTTAAATCATATTTGTTATCATCATATCATTTAATTTATATCCACCCCCTCTATCTATGTATATCCCTTTTATATTTCATAATAAATATACAATTCTCAAGATTAACAAGTATCATTTTCTTTTATAGGGATGTAAACAGTTTGCCCATATTGAGTAACAATTTTTTACTCCCTGTTTACCTTTTTATGCCTCCCTTGAGACTTGCATTTGAAGATCATATTTTCTATTGAGTTCTGGCCTTGTCAGCAGAAAGGTCTGGATATTCCTTATTTCCTTGAGTGTCCATCTCCTTGCCTGAAATATTATGTTCAAGTTTACTGGGTAATTAATCTTTGGTTGTAGTCTCAGTTCCTTTGCCTTCTGGAATATTGTATTCCAATTCCTTCAGTCTTTTTATGTAGGAGCTTCAAGGTCTTACGTGATGCTGATTGTAGCTCCTTGATATTTGAACTGTTTCTTTCTGGCTGCCTGAAGTATTTTCTCCTTCACTTGATAATTCTGGAATTTGACTACTACTAGCTGTTGGGAGGCTGGAGATCGGCAAAGAAAGGGAATAAGCATTTATATAGTACCAACTGTGTTCCATCCTATCATCCCCTTTCATCCTCAAAACAACTCTGTGAGAGAGATAATGTTATTGTCCCTATTTTATAATAGAGAAAACTGAGACAAACAAGTATTGTCCTGAGACAAACAGGATTTGCCTGGGGTTATATAGCTAGTGTCTAAGACTAAATTTGAACTCAGATCTTCCTGATTCCAGCCCCAGAGGTCTGGGCAGTATGGTACCATTGGCTGCTTCTTTTGAATTTTTCTTGAGAAGATTATTGGGTCATGGACTTAGAATTGGGTGTTTCCTTCAATATCTTGTCTTCTCATGCCCTACTCTACATTAACTACACAGGGATGAGCACCTCCTTGATCATGCCATCATTTACAAATGTTCTACTTCTCTGTTTGAGAACATTGAATTTCCCTTATATGATCGTAAACTTGTAGCTTAGCTTCTGTTCCTATGGCTTTCTAAAACTCTTTAATCTCTCAATGTTCTCCCAGGCCATGCCCCTCCAGCTGCATTCTCCTTTCTCAATCTATCATGCCTGCAAAATATCATTGTACAACTCTGCTCCCTTCTAAGCTAAAATCCTTGAAAAATCCATCTACACTTGCTGCTGCCTTGCCATCTCCTCTCCCTCTCTTTTAAAATCTCTGCAGTCTGACTTCTAAATGTATCCAACTGAAATGGCTCTCTTTAAATTTAGTAATAATCTTTTGTTACCATTGGGCAAATAAGTAGTACATTGGATAGAGTATGGGTGGGAAAAGGAGTCAGGAAGTTTCTTCTTCTTGAGTTCAAATCCAGTCTCAGTCATTTAGTAGCTGTGTGACTGTGGGCAAGTCATTTCAACACTGATTGCCTCAGTTTCCTCATCTGTAAAATGAGCTGGAGAAGGGAATGTCAAACCACTCCTGGAGGTATCTTAGCCAAGAAAACCCCTTTTATTCATCTTAATCCTTCTTAGCCTCTCTGTATCATTGGCCACCATTGACCAACTTTTCTTGCTGGGTTTTCATCAGGATTCTCATTTCTCTTCCTAACTCTCTCCCTGTCTTAGTCTCCTTGATTGGATCTTCATTTTTATCATGCCCATTAACTGTTGGGGGTATCTCTCTAGGCTCTGCACCTTTCCCTCTCTGACTCCTTTCTGTCCTCTCTGAATTAATCCTGTATGTACTGATTTATGTATATGTCTTTTCACCCACTCCTTGAAGGCAGAGACTGTTTTGGATTTGGATTAGTATTCTCAGAGTTTTAGCATAGGACCTATTAAGTGTTTATTGATCATTTCAAAGATTGATATTCTGACCCTCCCAGTATAGATAAGGAAACTGCAACTCTGGGAGGTCATGTGATTCAATTAAGGTGATGTAGGTAATTAAGTAACAGACTCAGTCTGAGCTCACTTCATCTGAAGCCAGCATACTCCACTGAAGCTCAGGTCAAAGCACTTCAGGATTTCCTTGTCATCACACCTGTCTCTTGGATCCTGGTGGCAATGGTAGCAGTTTTCAGCCTTGACTTATCCAAAGGTCTCTGCTTCCTCTCAACCAACTAAATTATTTTGCCCAAGAAACGGAATTTTCTGTTATAGTGTTAATTGTCACATAGGGCTGTTATGGGTAAATTTTATTTGTATTTATTTATGTACTTTGTTGGTTTTTACAGACCATGAAATGCTGCCTAAGTGTAAATTATCACCATTATCATTAGATGCTCATTGAGATGACTCTCTTTCCTCTTTCACAAAATGTGAAGAACATGACTTCTTCAGCAACAGCAAACTAACTGAGGGCTTACACTCTCAGCACAATTCTCTGGGGTCACCAGTGACCAGTTCCCCTCTAAAAAAGCCCCTGGGAAATAAGAAGGATTTAATAGACTATGGAAAATCCAAGGACATTGCTTTCCTCCAGCAGCATATCAGCGACCTAAAGGTCAGGTTGCAAAACTCAGACAAGGTCATCCAGTATCTCAAATTCAGAGTATACTCTTCCTCTATCACCAGTGACTTTGCCACTAGCCTGGAGAGTCCAAAAAAAAGGTGGTGATCCCACCTCCTCCCCATCCCACAGCTTTACTGATAAGGATGAAGGATAGCAATCTGATGGCAGGGGGGGTCTTCTCATCTCCTGAGACGCAGGTCAGAAAATATCTAGAGAAATTCATGCAGAGAGTGTCCTTGTTGGAGGCCCAAATTCCAAAATCCCAGGTGGAAGGAAGGATTGCAGTGGAGCTAAAATCAGCCACCTGGCCAAGGTGAGGAGGAAACCAATTTCAGGTGGGCAGAACCCAGGAGAGACTGAGTTTGAATGAGAAGCATAATTACAAATTTAGAGATGGAAAGGACCTTGGAGGTCTTCTCATCCACCACCCTCATTTCACAGGGCTACAATAGCTCCCAGGTCAAGCCCTTTTAGTTATTGTTTCACCCTGATAGGCTCATAATGAATATAAACAGTAATTGTCTCTGTTTTGGCCTCCCAGATCAATTTGTTTTAAAATTTTCATTCATCTATCTGTTTATTTACTTATTTTATTTATTTATTTATTTATTTATATTATTTACTCTGGGTGACCCCAGAGAATTGTGCTGAGAGTGTAATATTATATTATTTATATTTTTTTATATTATTTACTTATTTATTTATTTATATCTCTACCTCATTACTTATTAAGCCTTAATCATTGAATGGGTGTTGCCTCATTCAAACTGAGATCTGTAAGCTTGAAAAGGCCAAAGTTGTCCACTGCATCCTGGACCATCTCCAGTCATCCTGACCCATATGACTCTGAAGGATAAAGTGAGGCTGGTGACTTTGCACAGCTCTCTCACTTAAATACAACTCACTTGGATGTCTTGGCATCACCTCCCTGATGATCTTCTAGGATAAAAGACAAACAACAGCAACAGGGGCCTAGAGATGGGAAGGGACTTGCTCAGATCCCACAGGGAGTTAGTGACAGAACCAGGATTTGCTCCCAGGTGTCTGACTCCAAACATAGTGTTCTTTCCACTGCAGCATTCTCTAAGATTGGGTTGGGTGAGTTAGGATCCAAAAAGATTTTGAGTTATAGAGTTAGGATCAAGAAGAGGCTCGCTACTAATCATTTTCTGACTGGTCCATGGACTTAATTTTTAACTTTTAAAAAATATATTTATAATATATTTCATTTAAAATCATTAAGTTCTAAATTCTCTCCCTCCTATCCTTCCCCCATCCGTTGAGAATGCAAGCAATATTGTGAGAAATAACTCAGGATGGGTGAAGATAAAAGATAAATTTATTGCACACCACTGCAGTGGTATCTCATAAAATAAACATACCCTCCAGAAACAAAAGTAAGTCTTACAAAGAAGTCCCTCCCCTCCCTCCCCATTGGCTGGGTAATGCAGGGTGTACAACTTCCTTATACGCCTACTACACATGTCCCTGACATGTCCCCCTCCTCCTGCTACATGCATTATATGATCATTAAAATGAACCATTAGTCCTCCCAGAGGAGAAGTTAATATTCATATGCTTCATAGGCATGGTTATTCCAAACAAGACTTAACTTTTCCTCTCCTGAGCTGACTTCTAACCTCAAAACAAGATAAACCCAGTTGGATCCTTGCTTTGCCGTTATCTTCTATGTGAGACGTAACTCCTTCATTAAGTCTCCCATTCTACTGACTGTTATTCTGAACTTAGGGAAACAAATTTCTCCAATTTCTCAATTTCACTCTTTTCTGCCAGAAGATAATCTGGGACTAGCCTATGTTGATAGATCCTCTGTTTAAAAGTCTCATCCTTCATAGCCATAGGCAGAGAAATTCTCTTAGGTATGCTGATTAGCCTGAGGAGTGAAAATGTTTAATTACTATCCCCCCATTGCTTTCTTCACAATCAATTTATTTTTCTGCATTTGCTGCTAGTCAAAAGACTTTCTGGTATGTATGGATCCCTTAATTTCATAAGTAATGTATTATATAATTTCTGTGGAAATGAAAGTTTTAATTATTCCTCACCATATGTAGTCATGCAAAACACATTTCAATATCAGATATGAGTTTGTATTAATTTCTTTCTATGACAGTTCCATCTTCTCCTTTCAGTAAAATGCAAGCTCTAGAGCCTTGCAAATAGTGGAAACTGAATACTTTTTGCTAACTTTATCCTTTGCCTCATTCACCTTCTTACCAGTAACCCCTCAGCACCTTAAGATCCATTAATCTCTGGTGCCATGGCCATCATCCCTTTCCCACACTACAGTATTATTTTTCTTTATGTAGTTTTGCATTAACCCACTCTATAAACCCAGGGCATACATATGGGGCATGATGGAGTATATGTAGGCAGGAGAGAGAAAGCAGTTCAAATTCATTTGGACTACTTTTATAAAACAATAAAGAAGGAAATTACATTTTCCTTATGGGAACAAAGAGATGGTAAATGAGGAGGAATTTTTGCACATAGGATCATAGGTTAAGAATTGGAAGGAGCCTTAGAGTCATTTCAGTCCCATCTTCTCATTTTACATATATAAGAAAACTAAGGCACAAAGATTGAATGACTTGCCTAGGGTCACACAGCAAAGAAGGATTTGAACCCATATCTTCCCAAATACAGGTCCAGAATTCTATCTCACTCTATAACATGCTGCTTCTTGACATCCTGACAAAGGAAGGTTTTATGAGGCAATAGAATATAATATGTATATTATGCTGGTTTCATAAAGTATAATGGATAAAACATTGAACTTGGATTCAGGAAATCTGTGTTTCAATCCCACCCCAAACACTTCTCAGCTTACTACGACTAACAGCAAGTCACTTTCTCTCTTAAAGTCTCAATTTCCTTTATCTCTAAAAATCTCAATTTTCTTTCTGTAAAATGGAAACAGTGAAGGTTGCACTATTTATCACACAGGGTTGTTGTATTACATGCGTGTAAGTTAGTACTCAAGTATAAAGGGGGGAGAGTCGATGGGTCTCCTCTTCATGGCCTCCCCAAATACTGAGTCCAAGGTGTTTGGCGACAGCTGAGAAGCACCTTCTCATTGAGTTTGGGCCTTCTTAGTGGTTCAGTGAAAAGACACTACTCAGATGTCTACAAAGGCCCAAGCTCTAGAATCAGTTGGACTGGGTATGTTCCTTTCCTTATTAGATGCCTCCAATGGCCCAAGCTCTAGAATATGTTGGATGGGGTATATTCTTTTCATTGTCATCCTTTGGTTTCACCTCATGGCCCACTGGAACTGCTCATTCTCAGTGCCTGTGACAAAATTAAGACTAGGAAGGGAAGGGAATATCCATGGGGTCTGGTGAACTGTCTCCTAGAGTTCTTAGAAATAACATATAACCTCCCTTTTCACCTTTGTTTTTATTCTACCATCCCTTGCACATCAGAAAATAAGACTTCTTGATCCAGTCTCAGGCCTGAGAGCTGTCCCATCTGCGTCAGAAGATATGGGAAGGGAGAGGTGTGTGCCATATCCTCACCCATCACCTCAGAAACATTATCAAGTCTTTTGAGGACATCCTCAGAGGCAATGACATTGATTACTATCTGGGACAGAGCTTCCAGAAGCAGTTAGTTCAAGGGAGTTAGATAGCAGAAAGACTCACCAAAAGACTCAGTACCAGTAAATTGTCCCATGAGCATCTATAGAATATTTAGTCCACTTCATCCCTCATGATGGGAAGACAGGATACCAAAGGAAGGGTTACTAGGTCAACACTTTACCCATGTCCCAAAAGAGGGCAACACTTAACAGATACCTACAAAGTGATACAATACAAGGAGAAGGGATACAAGAGGGGATGTGACTAGAGCCTCAGACACAATGATCTTCAGACTATGGCAGGATGTGGGAGAAGGGAGGCCAAATAGATCCTTAGAGAGGCCATACCTTGAATTTGGTGTATTGTTACACTAAGCTCTCATAGCTACCAATCATAAATAAGTGAGAGTCCTGAGTCATCTTCAATCATCTGAGCATATCAGTTCAAAAGCTAGGCATTTATTGAGAAAGGCAAAGTCTTCTCCGATTAAGTAGGAAGCTGTAAGTTTTCTAGGTATTCCAGAAAATGGAGTAAGAAAGGAGGAATATAGAAAACAGTACCTCTCCAGGCCCTGAAAACCAGCAAGGATTTCTATACTCCCACAGTCCTTTAGAGTTAAAGAAGAAGGAAGAGTAACGTCTCACCCTGTTGAAACTCTTGAACCCTTGGCATGACCTTATGAAAATATACCTGGCCTGCTTCCCTGAAGACCATCAAACAGTGGAAGGAGAATGAATGTATTAGGAGATGACCTGAAAGATGGCAGAGTGAGAGCAACGACTCACCTAAGCTCTCGGACAAACTCCTTCAGGTACCTCCGAAAGGAGAATCTGACCAAATCTGGGAGGTGTGGAATCCAGTGGGAGATAGAAGGTGACAGATTCGGAGCTCAGGTTGGACTGGAGGATTCACGGGAAGGGTCTGTTCCGCTAGGGTGAGCCCACAGCACACAGCGCAGCGCGGCCAGCGCAGTGGAGCAGAGGGGACCCGAGAAACCTGAGTGGCGGGCGGAACCAGAGGAGCAGCACCAAGGGCAGGAGACAAGCCGAACCGGGTCAGTGAGAGTGCCGCAGCTCCAGAGACCTTCAGCCCGAAGATCAAACTTCAGTAAGTCACCTACTTGAACTTCCGGGAGCCAGGATGGCGGAGTGATCAGTAAATGCTTTCTCCTCCCCCCTTGATGACCGTGAAAGAATCATAAAATATTTCCTCAGAAAAATCCCAGATCAGCAAAAACAGCAGAAGGAGGCCAGTAGTCTCATAACACCTGAGACGAGGAAAATAGCTAAGAGGGATTCCTCCTACGGTGGCAGAGGCAAACCAGAAGGACAGAGGACCCAGGGCACGGAAAACTTGCTCTAGGACCCAGGCAAGCCTCAGTACCAGGAGAGGAGCCCCAGGAGGGGTGGAGACACACATTAGCATCTAGGCATGCCTCAGCTGTCCAGGGGAATCAGTAAGACAATAGGACAGCTGGGATTACTAGCTCCTAAGCTTGCCTTTGCCTCAGGTCAGCTGAGGAGATATCTCCTGTGACTAGACCCCAGGGCTGATTGGGGAAACACCAAACAAAAACCTGCTTTTAGCTTTTTCACACATCAGCTCAGCAGAAAGTTCTCTAACATTGGACTGAAAGAACCAGAAGCCACAACACTCAATCAACATCATGAAGAAAAAGCAGAGGGCCGAAAGAACCATAGAATCTTTCTATGGGGATAAGGACCAAAACACAAACACCAAAGAGGTCAGAGCTGAGACTGTACTGCCATCTGAATCTTCAGAAGGAACTATGAACTGCTTGCAAGCACAAGCAGCTCTGCTGGATCAGCTGAAGAAGGAAATAGAAGATAAGCTGGCCAATGATCTTAAAATTATTAAGAAAGAATTCACTGATG
>CM053770.1:482856234-482873738 GCA_028658325.1 Potorous gilbertii
CTAATCAATAGTGATTTAGAGCATTTTTTCATATGACTATAGATAGCTTTAATTTCTTCCTCTGAAAACTGCCTGTTCATATCCTTTGACCATTTATCAATTGGGGAATGACTTGTATTCTTGTGCATTTGACTCAGTTCTTTATATATTTTAGAATTAAGGCTTTTTGTCACAGACACTACTTGCAAAAATTCTTTCCCAGTTCTCTGCTTCCCTCTTAATCTTGGTTGCATTGGGTTTCATTGTGCAAAAACTTTTCAATTTAATGTACTCAAAATTATCCATTTTACACTTCCTAATGCTTTCTATCTCTTGTTTAGTCAAAAATTCTTGCCTTCCCCATAAATCTGATAAATGCACTATTTCTTGCTCCACTAATTGGTTTATATTATCAGTCTTTATACCTAGACCATGTACTCATTTGGTCTTTATTCTTGTGTATGGTGTCAGGCATTGTTTTAGGCCTAGTTACCACCATACTGTTATCCAGTTTTCCCAGCAACTTTTGTTGAATGGTGAGTTCTTATCCTAGAGGCTGTGGTCCTTGAGTTTATCAAACAGTAGCTTGCTATATTAATTGACTCCTGTGTCTTGAGTACCTAACCTATTCCACTGGTCTACCTTTTTGTTTCTTAAGCAGTACCAAGTGGTTTTAATAATTGCTGCTTCATAATACAATTTGAGATCTGGTAGATTTAGGCCACCTTCCCTAGCACCTCTTTTCATTAGTTCCCTTAATAATCTGGCCTTTTTCTTCTTCCAGATGAATTTTGATAACATTTTTTCTAGCTCTAGAAAATAATTATCTTATCATTTGATTGGTGTGGCACTGAATAAGCAAATTAATTTAGGTAGATTTGTCATTTGTATTATATTGGCATGGCCTACCCATGAGTAACTGATGTTTTTTCACTTACTTAGATCTGATCTTATTTTTGTGAAAATTGTTTTGTAATTGTGTTCATATAGTCCCTGGCTTTGTTTTGCCCGCTAGACTTGCCAATATTTTATAGTATCTACCATAGTTTTAAATGGGATTTCTCTTTCTATCTCTTGCTATTGGACTTTGTTAGTAATATATAGAAATGCAGATTTGTGTGGGTGTATTTTGTGACCTACAACTTTGCCAAAGTTGTTTATTTATTTCAAGTAGTTTTTTGCTTGAATCTCTTGGATTCTCTAAATATATCATCTTATCATCTGCAAAGAGTGATGACTTAGTTTCTTCTTTGCCTATTCTAATTCCTTCAATTTCTTTTTCTTCTCTTATTGCTACAGCTAGCATTTCTATTACCACGTTGAAAAATAGTGGTGATAATGGACATACTTGTTTCACCCCTGATCTTATTGGAAATGCATCTAGCTTATCTCTATTACATGTAATGCTTGCTGAAGGTTTTAGATCGATACTGCTTATTATATTAGGAAAGTTCCATTTATTCCTCTGCTTTCCAGTATTTTCAATAGGAATGAGTGTTATATTTTGTCAACAGCATTTTGTGCATCTATTGATATAATCATGTAATTTATGTTAGTTTTGTTTCTGATATGAACAATAATGCTAATAGTTTTCCTAATATTGAACCAGGGCTGCATTCCTAGTATACATTTTGCCTGATCAGAATATATTATTCTCTTGAAAAGTTGCTGTATTCTTTTTTTTAAATCTTATTTAAAATTTTTGTGTCTATATCCATTAGAGAAATTGGTCTATAATTTTCTTTCTCTGTTTTGGCTCTTCCTGGTTTATGTATCAAAACCATTAGGCAGGTAGGTGATGCAGTGGATAGCACACCAGTGCAGGAATCAGGAGGACCTGAGTTCAAATCTTACCTCAAACACTTGACACTCACTAGCTATGTGACCTTGGGCAAGTCACTTAATCCCAATTGCCTCATCCTGGGTCATCTCCAGTCATCCTAATGAATATCTTGTCACTGGATTCAGATGGTTCTGGAGGATAAGTGAGTTTGGTGACCTGCACAACCATCCCTCACTCAAAACAAGATCAAGTGCAAATCATGCCATTATTTCTCAGATGGCATGGTCTTCTTCAGCAATGGAGGACAAACACACACACATCAAAACCATATTTGTATCATAAAAAGAGTTTGAGAGGACTCCTTATTCCTCAATTTTCCCAAGTAGTCTACATAGTATTATAATTAACAGTTCTTTAAATGTTTGATAGAATTCACTTGTAAATCCATCTGTCCCTGGATATTTTTTCCCAGGGAGTTCATTGATGGTTTGTTCAATTTCTTTTTCTGAGATGGGGTTATTTAAGTTTCCAGCTTCCTCTTCTGTTATTCTGGGCAATTTATATTTTTTAAAATAATCATCAATGTCATTTAGATTGTCAAATTTATGGGCATACAGTTGGCAAAATAATTTCTAATTATTGTTTTAATTTCCTCCTCATTGGAGGTGAGTTCACCCTTTTCATTTTTGATATTGGTAATTTGGTTTTTTCTTTCCTTTTTTTAATCAAAATGACCAAAGGTTTATCAATTTAATTGTTTTTTTTTTCATAAAACCAACTCTTAGTTTTATTTATTAGAGCAATAGTTTTCTTAATTTCAATTTTATTAATCTCTCCTTTGGTTTTCAGTATTTCTAATTTGGTATTTCTTTGGGGATTTTCAAGGCGTCCTTTTTTGAACTTTTTTGAATGCATGCCTAATTCATTGAACTCCTTTTTCTCTATTTTATTCATGTAGGCATTCAAAGATATAAAACTTTCCCTAAGAACTGCTTTTGCAGTATCCCATAAGATTTGATAGGTTGCATCATTATTGCCATTTTCTTGAATGAAGTTATTGATTGTTCCTATGATTTGTGGTTTAACCCACTCATTCTTTGGGATGGGATTATTTAGTTTCCAATTAATTTTTGATATATCTTTCCATGGCCTTTTATTACATATAATTTTTGGATTGTGAGTTTTTTATGCCCTAGTTCATGGTCAAGTTTTGTATATGTGCCATGTATTGCTGAGAAAAAATTATATATTCCTTTCTATCCTCATTCAATTTTCTCCAGGGATCTATCATATCTACCTTATCCAGAGTTTTATTCACCTCCTTAACTTCTTTCTTTTTTATTTTGAAGTTAAATTTATCAAGTTCAGAGAGGGGGACATTGATGTCCTACACTACTATGGTTTTCCTGTCTAATTCTTCTAATAACTGCCTTAAGTTCTTCTCTAAGAATTTGGATGCTATACCCCTTGAAGTATATATGTTTAGCAATGATATTGCTTTGTTGTCTATGGTCCCTTTTAGCAGGATATAGTTTCCTTCCTTATCTCTTTGGATTAGATCTACTTCTGCTTTTGCTTTGTCTGAGATCTCCCCCTTTTCAAATGTGTTTCTTGTAAACTACATATTGTTGGATTATGGTTTTTAATTCATTTTGCTATCTATCTCCATTTTATGGGAGAATTCATTCCATTCACATTCACAGTTATGATTACTATCTATGTCTTTCCCTCCATCCTCTTTCCTACTGTTTGTGCTTTTAGTTCCCCCTTCTCCCTCTCCCTCAACAATAGAGTTTTATGTCCCATGTGTTCTCCTTACACAAGAGGTCTTCAGTGGTTGTGTCTGTAAGAGATCATTAGGAGAAAATTCAGCTCTTGGGCTTCTGCACCCATACCCAAGCAGGTTACTGGCCATCTGCGTGATGTTTCCAGAGTCAGACATTTTAAATCAAATATTCATTGAACCCCCCTCACTGTGTTCAAGGCACTGTTTGGTGTTATGAGACATACAAAGATAAACCAGAAGAAAAATTAGAACACCAAAGACTTCAATTTTAGCTTTTGAGTGTCTCCTTGGTCAGAATAACATTGGCATTTCGGATGACATGAAAACAAGAAATCCCAGGCCCAGCAGGTTATCAGCAGCAGTTTAGGGGACTCAGGACATTTAGGACCATAACATTTAAGGATGTCAAAGGCCTTAGGTCATCTATTTTGTTCAAATGGCCTCATTTTACAGCTGAGGAAACTGAGAACCAGATCCAAATGACTTGCTTAGGATGACATTAGTAGTAAACAACAGCTCTCAGGTGAATATAAACCCCTTTCTTCTGATTCCAAATCACCTCCTTTTGCCACTCATTGCCTCTACATCTTGGAATTTAGCAAATACCTTCCTATGATTAGACTCAGGAGAGTTATCCCATTGTCTCAAATAGATTGTAGGATGATGTCATCTTGCTTTTATCAAGCCAAATCCTTAATTTCATAGTAACACAGATTACAGTTCAAAAGGCTGTTCTTTAGGGGATAAGGAGAGGAATGCCAGGAAGGTGATAGACTCCCCAGGAACTAAGAAGTCAATTTTTGGCTTTTCAGTAAACCAGTAAATACCAAGCCCTACTCTACAGCTGTCTGGAATTTCTCTCTCTCTCTCTCTCTCTCTCTCTCTCTCTCTCTCTCTCTCTCTCTCCTTCCTCTCCTCCTCTCTGCTTCTGTGTCTATTCACTCTCACACTCTCCCTTTGCTGATTTTTCCCCCTTTCTTCCCATCATATTTTGTTTGTTTCTGGGCTTTTTTTAAAACTTCATCTCTAAGCCAGCTGCCATTTGCCAGCCTCCACTTTCCTTGACCACCTCTATATTTCTGCCTTTTGAACTCCTCCTCGTGCTGTTTCTCCCCTTCTTGACTGATATGGGACACCAGTGCTCTCCTTGGCAGAGGCTCAACAGGAGTTGCAGATGCTGCAGAAGCAGCTGAGAGAAAGTGAGAGACTCCCAGTGAATTTATTCCCTCTCTGGGGCATGTGGCTCTTCATGGCTTTCAGTAAACTGTGTGGCTTAAAATTTTTAAAAAAAGACATATTTGCAATGTTTGAAGCAATAGCAAATTGGCAGCAGCATAGACCTGCTTGCTTGGTACATATGGATATTCATTCAACTGCAATAGGCTGAGGTGTGTGTGTGTGTGTGTGTGTGTGTGTGTGTGTGTGTGTGCGTGTGTGCATATAGTGTGAAAAGCATTTATTCCTGTAGATTAGACTTTGGACACTTACCATAGTTATATATAAATATAAATTCAAGAATTTACTGTGAGGAAGGACTTCCCTTCCCTCTGATATAGTTTGCTCTGTGAAATCTTTGGATGAAATCCTGGAGAAAGGCAGGGGAGAAGTTGTCCCTTCAATATACTCTATTGTCCTCCCTAACTGCAAAGTGCCCCTTAGCAGTGTGGTATCATTCTGAGAATGACCTTGAAAAACAGGAGACACACAGACCAAGAAGGTAGAGGACAAACTCTTCCTCTTCCCCCATTTGTAGTATGTCTGGTCAGGTCAGATCTGTCAGTGACAAGGTAAGTGACAGATCTCCAGAGCTCAGAAGAACAGGATTTAGGATTTGTGGGAGGAGTACTCTGTACTGCATCTTCCAGGATGGGTCTTTACTTCAATGTCCCATACACACCATCTCCAGTTTTCTGGCTATTTAACTTTCAGGAGAAGTCCTTGGTTCCTGTGTTGGCTGTACTCCTCCTCCTTGAAAAGTCAATTTCGTAGAATCAGCTATAGCCAAAATTTTTTTTTAATTCAAATCTTTTTCATCCCATGGATTGCTCAACCTAGTTGAACCATGAATGTTTCTGGCTCTGAGAGCATTTTTTCTAGGAAGAAATAAAATGGACTTGAAAATACCTCCTGGAACAAGCTTGGAAGGGGGATGCTAGGCTACTCACTGAGTAGAGGGATCTGGTCAGTATCAGAGAAGCCTTTTTGCCTAGAATCTACAAATTATTGACCTTGAGAGGAAGAGTATGCCAAACTGGAAGTGTGTAGAGTGAGCCACACCTGGACTTACTCCCCTGATGTTTTTCAAATTTGTTCTCAGGGTGAGGCTACATAGTTAAGTCTCTACAATGATCAATTAGGGGCCATTGATGGAGCTCAGTTCAGTGGAATATGAAGGACTCAAGTAGTCCAAGGTAACCAGCACAGTGTGGTAGTTTGAAACTTAGCTGAACAGAGACCTATTTCCCAGAGGACACAGAGATTATGAAATCTCTTTCCATAAAGGACAAGCATTCATCTGTCTAGGCAGGCTTAGCCTTAAGTACAATTCTGCTCAGAACAGTAGGGTTGAATGAAGCATTTTCTGGAGGTCCCTTTCAGAGATACATTGTAATTTCTCCTCTTCCTAAAGGATTAGAGAAAGGTGCCAAATACCAGCTTAGAAGCAGAGGATCTAGTGGCAAGGCCACTAGAAAATCCATTCTTCCTGTACCCAAATGGCATTGACTTTGCCAATTTCTGCAGAATTATAGAATCAGAGAGCTGGGGAGGAAGGGGACAGAAGTCATCAGGTCATTTTCTCTCCTCTCATCTCTTCCTTCCCCATTTCCTTTTTGTTTCTGGTTAGCTTGTCCATGACCCAAAGGAAAAGATGGAAAAAAAGACAAGGGGGACTTCCTGACACAGCCCTTCAAGGAAGACGATCTGGCATTGGCTCTTTGAGTCACCCACTTTTTAACTTCTTTGGGCTGGAGAATTAACACTAGACTAATCCAGAGCCCTGCAGGCAGACACCTGAACTCCAATCTACCTTTGGCTGCATCATCCCATCAGAATGACTTTTGCTCAGTGTGGCTCTTTCTTTGCTCCAGAAATTGTATGTTTAAACTACACTGTGCGTTGCATGGCAGCTTCGCTGGTGACTGAAAAGTTGATATACAATGTGCAAAGAGGTTACCTGCGTGAATGTCTATGAGTCCTTAAAGCACATGGCTGTCTGTATGTGCTCTGAGCTTTCTGACAAGGGAAGTGTGGGATATCTGGGTATTGAAAGATCACTTACTAACATACACAGATGTTTCCATGATTGTGGTTGAGAAGCATATTCACACAAAATACTTTTCGCACAAATAAAATCAGACCTAAGCAAGTGGAAAAATATACTTGCTCATGGGTAGGCCGAGCTAATATAATAACAATGAAAATTCTACCTAAATTAATTTACTTATTCAGTGCCATACCAATCAAGTGATCAGATAATTATTTTCTAGAGCTAGGAAAAATACTATCAAAATTCATCTGGAAAAATATCCAGATATCAAGGGAATTAATGAAAAGAAATACTACCAAAGATGGCCTAGTCCTACCAGATCTCAAATTGTATTATAAAGCAGCAATTATCAAAAGCACTTGGTACTGGCTAAGAAACAGAAGGGTAGGTCAGCAGAATTTGTTAGGTACTCAAGACACAGTAGTCAATAAATACAGCAATCTACTGTTTGATAAACCCAAGGACCCCAGCTTCTGGGATAAGTATTCACTGTATAACAAAAATTTCTGGGAAAACTGGATAACACTGTGATGAAAACTAGGCATAGAGAAATGCCTGATACTGTATGCAAGAATAAAGTCCAAATGGGTACATGATCTGGGTATAAAGATTGATAATATAAATCAATTAGTGGAGCAAGGAATAGTGCATTTACCAGATGGAGAAGGGAAGAATTTTTGAATAAACAAGACATAGAAAACTTTATGAAGTGCCAAATGGATAATCAAAATTAAACTGAAAAGTTTTTGCACAACCAAGCCAAAGGCAACTAAGATTAAAAGGGAAGCAGAAAACTGGGAAAGAATTTCTGCAAGTAGTGTCTGTAATAAAGGTCTTATTTCTAAAATATACAGAGAAGTGAGTCAAATGTACAAGAATACAAGTCGTTTCCCAATTATGGTCCCCAATAAATAGTCAAAGGTCATGAACAGGCAGTTTTCAGAGGAAGAAATTAAAGCTATCTGTAGTTATATGAAAAAATGCTTTAAATCACTATTAATTAGAGAGATGCAAATCAAAGCAACTCTGAGGTACCATATCATACCTCTCAGATTGGCTAACATGACAAAACAGGAAGATGATAAATGTTGGAGAAGGTGTGGGAGAGTTGCAACACTAATTCATTGTTGGTGGAGCTGTGAGTTGATCCAACCATTCTGGAGAGCAATTTGGAACTATACTCAAAGGGCTACAAAAATGTGTATACCATTTGACCCAGCAATACCCCTTCTAGGACTCTTTCACCAAGATATCATAAAAATGGGAAAGGGTCACACATGTAAAAAAATATTTGTAGCAGCTCTCTTTGTGGTGGTCAAATACTGGAAATCAAGGGGATGCCCATCAATTGGAGAATGGCTGAATAAATTGTGTTATATGAATGTAATAAAATACTATTGTGCTATAAGAAATGATGAGCAGGAAGACTTCAGGGAGTCCTGGAAAGACTTTATATGAACTGATGCTGAGTGGAACTAAGTGAAAGTAGCAGAACCAGGAGAACTTTGTACACAGCAACAACTACAGTGTGAGAGGAATTTTTCTGGTAAACTTAGTACTTCATTGCAATGCAAGGACTTAAATAATTCCTCATGGTCTCTTAAGGCAAAATGCCTTCCACATCCAGAGAAAGCACTATGGAATTTAATTTCAGAATGAAACAGGTCATTTTCTTTTGTATTATGTTTTGGTTTGTTTTATGACCTCTCCCATTCATTATATTTCTTCTATGCAACATGACTAAGGTGAAAAATGTATTTAATAGGAATGCATGTGTAGAACCTGTATAAAACTATATGCTGTCTCAGAGAAGGAGTAGGGAGGTGGGGGGAAGTGGAGGAGGGAGGGGAAACCCTAAGATATATGGAAGTGATTGTAGAACACTGAAAACAAATAAAATAATAAAAAAAAGATAAAAAATATATTCACTACCTTTGGTTTGTACTTTTGCCTCAGACCCTCTCACCCCCTAATTCCAGTGACCCTAAAGAACACTGACAGGGCATTGTTCAAATCGGGGAAAAGAAGGGACTGTAAAAGTGGGATGGACTGGTCACTGAGAGCCAAGCACATTGATCCATCTAACTACCCTGAGTGAAGGGCAGAAACAAACACATCCCTTAGATTTCCAGGCAGTCACTAAACTTTGTCCATAGTTAGGTACCCAACACATTAATAAATGTATGTTGCCTGTCTTACTGCCTAGATGATTGCCTGGAAGGATGCAGAATCAGCTGAATTTTCCCTGAGGTCCAGCCTCCCCAGCCAGACTTTTCTCCCAAGGGACACAAGCATAATCAGAGATGATAGAGGGTCTGGTGGAAGGGTCTACATTGCACAGAAGCTTGGTGAGAGGGAAGCTCACATGTCATCTAGTCCAAGAAGTTCCTAGGGCTCATTTTTCCCCAGGAGCTGGATGATGTTTGCTTTAAATAGTGGCCCATTGTGCTCCCCTTGAAAACACCTAACTCAGGCTCACTGCTCACCATGGCCTCTGAGGGGAAAGGATACCATACTTAAAGGCTGAATTCCTCATCAAGACAAAATAAGTGAAGCACAGATCATCAATGTCATCATTGGCCAGGTGATACATCATATCTTCTGCCTTCTCCCACTGTTCCAAAGTAGGACTTTGGAAGATTAGCCAAATGGCTGTGGGGCCAGAATCTGCTCTCTGGTTCCATGGTTCATTAACGAATTATGAAGTCCCAGAGCTCTTGTCCCAAGCATGGATGGTGGGAACCCTCTCACCCCCTTCTCCCCACCTCTTGCTCTGCAAAGTTTTGTCCTTGAGGTGAAAATTACAATTGCCAGCAGCACCTTAGCCAAAATCATTTTCTAATTTTCTTTTATGGGAAGAGGTGGGATGTGAAGAAGGTGCAGTGAACCCCCACTTACCTGATATTTTATATGAATATCACCTGGTGCAAAGGTCACATAATCCTGTACATATACCACTTTAGTCTCCCTTTATCTCCAAAATAACATTCAGCCATATTGACCCCCTCCCCAATCTTCCTCCTTTTCTTTGTCTTATTTCTTTTTACAAATGTCTTTTTCTGTCCATGTATGAGTGCTACACCTCCCACCATGCCAGCCCTGTTGCCTAGCAACCCTGTTGAAGTTGGTTCTCCCCACTGCCTGCACACACTCCCCTGGCCCCCACTATACTTCCCAGCCCCATCCTCTGGGGATATCTGCAGAACTCTGCAGGTCAGTCAACTCAGGACCTCTTAGTAGCCTTTGGGAAATGATTAAACCTCAGAAGGGAACCACTTTGGGGGATTTGTCCTCAAACTCTGCAGTGTGCCAGCCTCGATCTAAACTCGCAGGTAAATGTCATGGTTTTGAAAATTCAGAATAGGGAGAAGGGACTGGGCAATAAGAAGGGCTCTATTAATTCTCATTCTCTGGGAGGTGGGTAGGGATTTAGAATGACCACTCTTTTCAATAATGTAAACACTGAGATGAAGAGGGGAAGGGACTGAGTTCCTGACTTCCTTCCAGTGCTGCGGACTCCTTTGCTATTCCTCTATCTCCAGTGTGTTCTGGGAAAGGATTAGCCATCTGGAGGGAAAGTTGATGTTATCTTCTCTTTAATGGCTTTAACATTTTAAGCCTTCTCTTAAATCATTGAATGATAAGTTTCTTCCTGGTTAGAGGCCTGAGTCAGTAGATGTGAGAAGTAAGATTTTTGTTTGGTTTGGTTTTTTTAACTTCTTTCTCTTTATTTTAAGTGGCTTTAAAATTTAAAGACAAAATAAGAAAAGAAAAAAGTTGCTATTTATACAGTAGTACATAAGAAAAGATTCAATATAAAGCAATAAATTTCCATTTCAAGAAAACATATGTAATAAATACTACACATTATTTCAGAGCTGTCCATATATTCTTTGCCTCCTGGTAGGTGTTCTTTTGTTTTCTAGTATGTACTTTTTACTTTATTTTTTTCCTCCTTCCTTCCCCCCTCCCCTCAAAGGCACAATTGAGTGTGGAGATATCAAATAGACATATATGTCTATATGTGTGTATATATGTATATATACATTAAATACACATTTATAAGCACACATATATACATACACATATACACACATGCATAGATATCTGTAATCATACACATGTATACATATATATTAATACACATATAGGTAAGCTACATACTGTGCTTATTTCCACTTGTGCTCTGTTTCTCTGAAAGTGGATAGCATCTTTTTCATAAATCCAAGTCTTTCCACACTTTTCTAAATTCACCAGCTCATCATTTCCCACACCACAACAATATTCCCACTTTACACTGCCTATTTATTTTCAATAGTTTAAAACAATATTGATTGATATGGTTAACCCATAGTGTAGTTTCCTCTTTTTGGTCTTTTGATTAATTCTATTTTAGCTTTAACTTTATCTGACATCATGATTACTACCTCTGCTTTCTGTTTTTACATAATAAAGTCTACTCCTGACTTTTATTTTATGTATGCGTGAATCTCTCATTTTTATAGACTTTCTTGAAAGTAACATTGTTGAATTCAAATTTTTAATCCGCTGTTTCCATTCTATGGGTGAATTCACCCCATTCACATTCTAGATTATAATTATTTATTAACTTTCTTCACTATCATTATTCTTATCCCTCCTCATTCCTCTGCTTTACTTCTACCTGCTACTTCTCCCTTCTTCTCCTTACCCTACCCTCCTTCACGATTCCTTCCCTTATCCTCTCCCCTGACCCTACCCCTTTCCCATCTTGTTTCTGTCTGTATTTGGAAGACTTTTATATCTTGCAAATATATCTGTTGTTCCTCTTTATCCCATTTCTGTTTTTCTATGCAACTTTCTATATATCCACATACTCTCTCCCCTTCTTACTTCTTTATAAATTTAGAACACTTTTATGCCCTTCCGAATGTATATATTGTTTTCTCTTTCACTCAAATCTGATGAGTAGGGTTCCCTCTAAGAATCCCTCCCTTGTGCTCTCCCTACTCTGTATACCTTTATCTTCTTATTCCTTTCTGAATATACCCTTGTAGACATTTATATATTGTTACCTCTTTAACTCATTCCCAAGGAGATCAGGGTGGTAGAACTACCAGCCCTGCTCCCGTTTCTCATTCCTCTATATCAATTCTTCTTCTTCTATCTCATTTGTATGGGACCATTACTCTTTTTGCCTTTTCTTATACCACTGTGCTTTTAAAAATCACATCATACTCAGCTTTACCATAATCTTTCTTTTGACCTACCCAATCACTAATAATTTCAGACATTTGGTTTACATTTCCATGTATAAGAAGTAAACAATCTGTCCTTATTGAGTCCCTTGTAATTTATTCTTTAATTCTTACCTTGGATCTTGTGTGTTAAACTTTTTATTAAGTTCTGTTCTTTGTGCAAGAAAATCCTGAAAGTCTGTCAACTCATTGAATATCCATTTTTTTAAAATTCAGAATTATATTAACCTTTGCTAGGTATTATATTTTCAGCCACAACCCCAGTTCTTTTTCCTTTGATATATAGTGTTCCAAGACATGTAGTGTTTTAGCATAGATGCTACTAGGATTTGTGTAATTCTAATTGTGGCTGGGCTGTCTTTTAGTTGGTTTTTTTTCCTTGTTGCTCATAATATTTCCTCCTTAACTTGTGGCTATGATATTTCTGTAGGTTTTCCTCCTTGAATCTCTTTCATGTGGTGGTCAGTGGATTTTTTCTATTTAAAATTTCCTTCTTGATCTAATGTGGAAGCATTAATAATTTTCTTAATTTTATTATTGTATCAAGATTCTTTTTATATCATAACTTTAAGATAATCTGATTATTCTTATGTTTTCTCTTCTTGATCTATCCTCCAGATCAGTTGTATTTTTTTGTGAGAGGTTTCACATTCTCTTCTTTTTTTTCATTCTTAATATTTTGTTTTATTATTTCTTGGTCTCTTTTAACTTTGCTGGCTTCCCCTTGCCCAGTTCTAATTTTTAAGTTGTTTTCTTCCTTAAGATTCTGGATCTCCTTTTCCAGTTGGTTGACCTTCTTTTCATAATCATGTTTTTATTGGATTGTTATAATTTTTTTTAGTTTTACTCCAACTTAGCTTTTTGAGTTTTGAAGTCTTTTTTTAATTCTTCTATGAATTATTTTTGGGCAATTAACCATTTGAAGTTATTCAGTATGCTACTCTGAAGATGAACACCGGTCTTCTCTGTTCCCATAGTAACTGTCTATGGTTGCATTGTTTCTCCTTTGCCTACTCATTTTTTGAGAAAGAATTAGCAACTTGTTATTATAATCACCTGTAATACTGGAGTTTAGTGAGTGTTGCCTGTGGCCTCAGAGCCTTCTGACTGTAATTTTTTGAGCTTTGCCTAGAGCCCAACTTCTGCACTCCTTTCTCCCTCCAAGCCACAAGTAGGACCCCCAGGCATGCTATGCTGGAAATGCTCTTGCTCCCTAATAACTTTGCAGTGGGTATAACTTTCAGTTCTCCCCTATGTCCTGGAATGAAGATCAAGAACTCAGCTCTCCTGTAAGTGTCCACAGGCACCAGCATCCCTGCTCCACTGCTTCTGTGCTCACCTCGTGTACACTGGTTCCTTCTTACAAAAGACTGCATCTTATCAGCATAGCTGGACTTGGCATACCTTGTCAGCAGGGGCCTCGTTAATCTCTCCTTTCCCCCTAACCCTAATTCAACTTTCCACTCTTGTCCAGGAGGTAAAAATTCCTGTGGCTGAGGCTGAGGCTACCTCCCAACCCAGCTGCTCCCAGGGCTTGTCATGTGTTCAGAGGAGATAGACTGGAGGTGTTTATACTTCACTCCTCAGAACCTCCAGGGATTTTTCTTTGGATCTTCTCCAATTGTCACAAGAGGAACACTGTTCTATCTATGTCTATTTTGGCTGCTCTGTGTTCACTCTGAGGCACTATTTGTCTTGTTTGTGGAACAAATATGGAGAACTTGGAATTTTCTAAACTATTCTGACATCTTCCCAAAATTCTCTTTTTTTTCTTAAGTGGGATTCATAGACTTTCCATAGTGCCTGAAATCTTCAATAGGTGTGTATAAATTCTACTCATATTTCCTCCCCCTGAAGCCCCCCAAGCACTCACACACAATTGGGGCAGCTAGGTGGTACTGACTTGCAGTCAAGAAGATTCAACTTCCTGAGTTCAAATCTGGTTTCAGACACTTGCTGAGTGGCCCTGGACAAGGCACTTCACCCTGTTTGCCTCAGTTCCTCTTCTTTTAAATGAACTGAAGAAGGAAATGTCAAGTCACTCCAATATCTCTGTCAAGAAAATCCAAAATGGGGTTCACAAAGAGTCAGACAAGACTAAAACGACTCACCATCAGCAAAAAATTCCATCCAAGAATCTTAGAACCTCATAGTTAAACTTCCCTTCAAAGTATAAATGATCTTTATAAAATTCCAGAAGGTGATCCTCTAGCCTCTAGCCAAAGACCACCAGTGAATGGAGAACTCACACCTTCCAAAATCAGCCAATTATACTTCTGGTAAACTACTAACAAGTCTAATCCCTATAAATGGAGACCAAATATGTCTCCTTGTAACTCCCATTTAATTCTGCCCTCAGGCTCTAACAGATTAAGTCTAATCTATTTTCTGTAGGAGAGTACTTTCAATATTTGAAGACAGTGACCATCCTTTAGTAATCCTCCCCAATTCCATCTTCTCTCCTCCAGGCTCTCTTCAACTGATACTCCTAAAGCACACTTTTAAATCCTCTCACCATTCTGATTGCCTTCCTCTGGAGGTAATTGCTGAACACAAAACTCTAGATTTGCTCTGATCAGGGCAACTCATAATCAAACCACCACCTTCCTCTTTCTCTGCTCGGGGCTATTCCCCGGCCTTTGCCTGGATACTAGGCCAGACGGTACTCTCTCACGGGGCTCCTTCCCCTGCCTTCGCCTGGATACAGGCGGTATCCCCACCCCCCGCCTTCACTTGGATGCTTACCCTTTCCTGGGTCTTCAGACGTCTCTGGCCCCTACCATGTTGTAGCACATGATAGGGCTATCCCCTCCCCCACGGAGGGGAAATGACTACACAGTACACCCAAGGTTGCCAGTGCACTTCACTTTATTGCTTACATCACTCTCTCCTGATCCCTCCTGACAGCCCCTTATATCCCCAGACAGAGCCTCTCCCATGTTCCTCCCTGAGGGCAGAGCCAGCTTCCAGAGGGCGGTCCAGAGCTTGGCCCCTAACATTTCTCAACACTAAACAGCCTAAATCACACATATTCCTCCTTGTGAGCTTGCAATACATTCTCCACCCCTCCCAACTCCTGACTTTTTCAATCACACTATTTTCTAGCCAGAATAACTCCCTCTTCCTTATGTGTGCTGTTAAGCTTTTGTAACACAAGAGCCACACTTTGCAAGTGTCTTTACTACATTGCCTTTTATTGGATTTAGTCCCTTGTCTCAATCTCTGGAGACTTTTGGATTCCAGTTCTTTTAGCTGGAGTTGTCAGTCCTTCCCATTCTTTAGCAGAAGCCATTTCTACCAGTTAATATATTTTCAGTGTGAGCATTTCACCCTTCACCCAATGCAAGCATCTACACATTGGAAAGTGGTAAAGGCCACAATTCATTTAGGAAATTTGCACCTATCTACATGTTTGGTAATCACGACATCTATACTCTCATTCAAACAACTAGAAAAATTCAATTCCTTCAGTGGGTATTTATCATATAAATGTTAGGGGGTATGTGGTCCCATTGTTGTTCTCAAACAGGAAATCTTTCCTCCAGATCCGGAAATGGACTAAAAGTTTTCTGCAGGTTTCTTGACAAGCACCCAGGACCTTTCTTTAATTTTTTTCCTCCATTCTTGCCTGTGTCTAATTGCTTCTTCTATTGATCTAAATCCCTAGAGATAATTCAACTTAGTTGTCTGATCCTCTGTGGGAGTGGGAAGAACATGACAGGAGGAGGGTGATGGGTATTGCAAATTACCTGAGCCTCAAGACTTAGCATGGATGGGTTCTTGGCATATAGTCAGTACTTAATAAATCCATTTTGACTGACAGGTACCCAGACTGTCCTTCATTTTCCTGTCAAGTTCCCTCCCAATTCCTATTTCTATATCCTGACAGGACAATCACAGGCACTGATTTGCTAGAGGAACTTCTCAGTGAGACTGGAAACTCCACCAAAATCTTGAGGAATCTATCTCCATTAATGACCTCCTTAGAGAACAGCTGGAGGACAGGCTCTCCTCTACCACAAGGGCTGGTGGAAAGAAAAATTCAAATCAGCTCAGGCCCATTCAAATTCTGGGTCTTTCTTATAGTTCAGGGAGTACAGAACTTGATCTCTGGGAAGTAATGCACAGGGCTTGTCTTTTTAGGACTCTTTTCCTGATGAAGATTTTCAATGATATCTGTATAAATCTTTACATTCCTCACAGCTCTTCCTTGACATAGAATCATAGAGGTGGAAAGGACCAGAAAATCATGTTTTTCATATCCCTTCTCATTTGATAGATGAAGAAGCTTGGAGCTCTTAAAGGTGGTGAACTTTACAAAGTCATATTCCCAAAAAGTGAAAGAACCAAGACTAAAACCCAAGGCTCCTGACTTGTTATTGATCATCTTATTTAGAGAGTCAGCAACCAAGTTCAGGTCTTTGGGCCTCCAAGGTGGGTTTTTGCTTCGTTTCCTTTGTGTTCTTATTATCATTCCCCTTCTTACTCTTCTTCATTCTATTCTCTCCACTTTGCTGAAGGTGTCTGGGTTGGGCAGTAGAGGTATGTTCTAAGATGACTTCCCTCCCACCACCACCCATCTCCCTGCCCCTCATCTATCTAATGACTCATCACCTGCTATTTCCCTGCTGTAATCTTTCTTTATATTACATCTCTGTATTGTTCCAATCACTTCTATCTAGAAGTGAGCTGGAGTCACCTTGTACAAGCTTGAGAGAGTCAAATGTTAAATCTACAGTAAGAGCCTTTACATCATGGAAGTCAGCAAATTAGAGCTTGAGTGCCTCCTGAGATCTACACCTGAGGATCGTGGCAAGCTCTGTACAGCTTCTCAAATGTGAACCAGGGCACAGTTAGATAGTGCAGTACATAGAGCACTGGTTCTGCAGTCAGAAGAACCTGAATTCAAATCTGGCCTCAGAAACTTTTTATCTGTGTGACTGGACATGTCACTTAACCCTGATTGTTTCCCCCCTGAAAAAAAGGGGAAATAAAAAATATGAACCAGTGTTGTCTTTTCCTCACATTCAGTCACAGGCCAGTTTATTGTTCATTTCCAGTGCCTGTCCAAAACATTTAGATGGGAAGAATTAACTCAGGGGGCTGCCCATTCGTGACAAATCATAGTATGAACAATTATCTTCTTCTCTACTTCAGTATGGGCAAGATCATGACATCCACTTCATCTACATTTTTCTCTATATGTATTATTAAACCCACCTTTTTTGAATGGTCATATAATCTCATTGAGGAGTTTTAAAAAATCACATTAACTTTATTTATTTATTTATTTTTGGGGGGGTGTTGACTTTTTTTTTATAAATTTATTTATTTAACTTTTTACATTCATTTTAACAAGATTTTGGGTTCCAAAATTTTCTCCCTATTTGTCCCCTCCCCCCTCCCCAATACACTGAGCATTCTAATTACCCATATCATCAATCTGCCCAC
>CM053770.1:482874238-482896313 GCA_028658325.1 Potorous gilbertii
TTTTTTTCCCTTTTCTGGGCATTTTCCCAGCCAGTTACCTGACTTCTGAGAGTCCTCTCCACCCCCTGGCCCAGATCCGCCCAGCTAGTTCTTGGGGTCTGAGATTCAAATGCTCCCAGCCAGTTACTTGACTTCTGAGAGTCCTCTCCACCTCAGCCTAGGTCCGCCCAGCTAGTGCTTGGGGTCTGGGATTCAAATGCTGCTCCCCAGCCTCAGGGCTTTTGGTGGCAGGCCTGACTGCTCTTCAATGGGAGCTTATCTGCTGGTTCTCAGTTGGGGGCAGGGCCGCCTCTCAGGCTCAGTTCCCTCAGGGGGTTTATGCAGAGATCTTTTGTAATGGAGCTGGGGTGGGGCTCCTGCCTGCTCTTCGGGCCTCTGGACGAGCGTCCTCAGCCTCTGCCACGCCTCCCGATGGGGTCCGAGTCCCAGAGATACTCCGCTCCCCTCTCAGCCCGTCCCTCTACTGACCTGTGCGTCTGTGGGTGGAGGGACCTTAGCGGCCGCCCGGAGATTCAGGTCCCTGACGCCTGCTGGGCTCTGCTCGCTCCTTTCAGTGCCACATGGCCAGGGCAGGGGGAGGGGAGGGCTCCGCAGGGCAGTGCTCCGCTCCCGTCTGGGGTACCTTTGCGGTCAGTTTTTCAGGGCTCTCTGCAACGGAAATCTCCTTCACTGTGTTGCTGCGTGGCTTCCACTGTTCCAGAATTTGTCAGGAGTTCTTTTTACAGGAAATCTATGGGCTGTGGATTCGGAGCTAGCAAATGTGAGTCTTTCTACTCCGCCATCTTGGCTCTGCCCCCCTACCAAGTCTTTAAAGACAGAGATGTTACATTTTCGCCAAGCAACATTGAAAAAGAATTTTTGAAGTTTTGCAATGATGTAAAAGGAAAATAAAACCGTTTGTGTTATTACATTGGAGCCACCGGTGATGCAGTCACTAAGATCATCAACGAAGTCTCCAAGTCTCTTAGTCATCACATTCCTATTGAGAAGCTCTGTGAGAAGTTAAAGAAGAAAGACAGTCAAGTCTGTGAGCTCAAATATGATAAACAGATTGATCTGAGCACAGCGAATCTGAAGAAACTCAGAGTTAAAGAATTGGAGAAGATCCTGGATGACTGGGGTGAAGTGTATAAAGGCTGTGCTGAAAAATCAGACTACATTCACAAAATTAATGGATTGATGACAAAATATGCCCCCAAGGCCGTTAGTTCAAGAGGGCTCCTGACGGTGTCAGATCTGAAACCTGGGGCTTGATTCACAATGCTGGTTCTACAGCTCCATTGTGTCTCTCTCTGTACTATTTCCTTTTTATTTTTGATGTTTCTTCATTTAGGACCTCAAAATATGTATGGGATTTTTTTTTTAATTAAACTTTTACAAAAAACTTTAAAAAAAGTGAATTCTATCAAATATTTCAAGAACAATTAATTCCAGTACCGTATAGACTATTTGGAAAAATTGGGGAAGGAGTCCTCCCAAATTCTTTATCGGAAGAAATCTTCTTAAAAATAAGAATTTGGCAAGGGGAAGCCAGTAAAGTTATGGGACCAAGAAATAATAAAACAAAATATAAAGAATGAAAAAACTAGATGAGAATGTGAAATATATCATTAAAAATACAACTCATCTGGAGAATAGAACAAGAAGAGAAAACATAAGAATAATCAGATTATCTTAAAACTATGATCAAAAAAAGAATCTGGATACAATAATAAAATAAAGAAAATTATTAATGCTTCAGCATTAGATCAAGAAGGAAAATATAAATAGAAGAAATTCACTTATCACCACATGAAAGAGATCCAAAGAGGAAAACCTACAGAAATATCATATCCAAATATAGAAATCCCCAAGTTAAGGAGAAAATATTATGAGCAACAAGAAAAAAAATCCAAATAAAGCAGAGCCACAATTAGAATTACATAAAACCTAGTAGCAACTACATTAAAACACTGCATGTCTTGAAACATGTATATCAAAGAGCAAAAGAACTGGGATTGTGGCTGACAATATCATACTCAGCAAAGATAAATATAATTCTGAATGAAAAAAATGGATATTCAACGAATTGACAGACTTTCAGAATTTTGTTGCAAGAAGACCAGAACTTAATAGATAATTTGACACATAAGATCCAAGAAGAATATAAGATAAACATTAAAGAATAAATTGCAAGGGACTCAATAAGGACAGATTGTTTACTTCTTATACATGGAAATGTAAACCATATGTCTGAAATTGTTATTAGTAATTGGGTATTCAAAAGAAAGATTATAGTAAAGCTGATTATGATGTGATTTTAAAAAGCAGAATGGTATAAGAAAAGGTAAAACAGTATCTCATACAATGATGGAAGAAGAATTCGTGCAGAGGATGGGACAGCAGGGCTGGTCGTTCTAAAACCCTGCTCTCTTTGGGAATAGGTTAAAGAAGGAACAATACATACATACATACATATATACATATGCATATATAATGTGTGTGTGTATATATATACACACACACACATATATATATATATATATATATATATATATATATAGAAGGGTATATTCAGGAATAAATAAGAAGATAATGGTATACAGAGTAGGGAGAGCACAAGGGAGGTATACTTAGAGGGAACCCTACTCATATCAGATCTGAGTTAAAGAGAGAGCAATATATACATTTGGAAGGGTATAAAGGTTTTCTATATTTGTACAGAAATAAGAGGGGGAGGGAATAAGTGGGTGTAGAAAGGTGGGTAGGTGAACAGGAATAGGATAAAGAGGGAACAACAGATATATTTGTAAGGATATAAAATCTTCCAAATTCAGACAGAAACAAGGATGCAAGGGGAGAGGATAAGAGAGGAATTCATGAAGGGGTAGGGTAGGTTAAGGAACAGAATGGCAAAGTAGCAGGTAGAAGTAAAGCAGAGGAGTGAGGATGCCTAAGAAAAGGACAGTGAGAAAAACAAATAAGTATAGTCTAGAATGTGAATAGGGTGAGTTCACCCATAAAATGGAAACAGCATATTAAAAATTTGAATTCACCAATATGTTGCTTTCAAGAAGGGCTATAAAAATGAGAGATTCACATACATAAAAGTCAGAAATAGACTTTATTATGTAAAAACAAAAAGCAGAGGTAGTAATCATGATCTCAGATAAAGTTAAAGCTAAAATAGATTTAATCAAAAGACAAAAACAGAGAAACTACTCTATGTGTCAGCCATATTAATCAATATTGTTTCAAACTATTGAAAATAACCAGGTAGTATAAAGTTGGAATATTGCTGTGGTGTAGGAAATGATGAACTGGTGGATTTAGAAAAGTGTGGAAAGACTTGGACTTATGAAAGAAGATCCTAGACACCTTCAGAGAAACAGAGCACAAGTGAAAATAAGCATAGTATGTGGCTTACTATGTGTATTTCATATTGTGTATGAATATATATGTATATATGTGTATGATGATAGATACCTACACATATATGTATATGGGCATATGTGTAGGTATGTATGTATATATGTGCTTCCTGTTGGTGGGGGAAAGAAGGAGGAAAAAATAAAGTAAAAAGTACACAGCAGAAAATGAAAGAAAAACAAGAAAGCAAAGAATATATGGACAGCTCTGAAAATAATATGTAATATTTATTACATGTTTTCTTGAAATGGAAATTTATTCCTTTATATCGAATCTTTTCATATGTTCCACTGTATAAATGGCAACAGCTTTTTTCTTTTCTTAATTTGTATTTAAATTTAAAATAAATTTTAAAACCATTTAAAAAATAAAAAGAAAGAAGTTAAAAAACAAAATCAAACAAAAAAATACATTTCTCACATTTGCTGACATGCCTCTAACAAGAAGAAATGCAAATGCCCTTGAAAGAGAAGATAACATTAACATTCTCTCCTGATGGCTGATCCTTTCTCACAGCATGCTGGAGAAGAGGAGAGTAACCAAGGGGTCAGCAACACTGGAAGGAAGTCGGGAACTCAGTCCCTTCACTCTTTCATCTCAGTGTTTCCATCACTCAAATGAGTGGTCATTCTAAATCCCTACCCAGTTCCCTGAAAATGAAAGTTAACGGAGCCTTTGACAAAGGAGAGAAAAGTAGTCCCTCTTATTACCCATCCCCATCTCCCAATTTTGAACTTTCAAAATCATGATATTTGCCTGCAAGCTTAGATCGAGGCTGGCACACCACAGAGTTTGAGGACAAGTCCCCCAAAATGGTTCCCTTCTGAGGTCTACTCATTTACCAAAGGCCACTGAGGGGTCTTGAGTTGACTGACCTACAGAGTTCTGCAGACTTCCCCAGAGGTTGACGCTGGGAAGTACAGCAGGGTGTGTACAAGCAGTTGGGAGAACCAACTTCAGCAGGCAATGGGGCTGGCATGGTGAGAGTGGTAGGACTGATAACTGGACAGAAAAAGAAATTTTTAAGGAGAAGGATTGGGGAGGGGGTCCATATGACTGGATGTTATTTTGGAAATAAATGGAGACTGAAATGGTATATGAGAAGGATTAGGTGACCTTTGCCTCAAGGGACAAAATATACAAAATATCAGGCAGGTGGGGATTCAATCCCACTTCCCCACATCCCACCTCTTCCTATAGCAGAGAATTAGAAAATGACTTTGGATAGGGTGCTGCTGGCAATTGTATCTTTCACCTCAGGGACAAAACTTTGCAGAGTAAGAGGTAGGAAGAAGGTGGAGAGAGGGCTCCCACAATCCATGCTTTGGACAAGAGCTCTGGGATTTCATGTTTCATTGATGAGCCATTGAATCAGAGAGCAGATCCTGAAACCACAGCCATCTGGCTAATCTTTCAACGTGCCACTTTGGGACAGTGAGAGAAGGCAGAAGACATGACGTGTCCCCTGGACAATGATGGTATCAATGATCTGTGCTTCACTTATTTTGTCTTGATGAGGAACTCAACCTCTAAATATGGGATCCTTTCCCCTCAGAGGCCATGGTGAGCAGTGAGCCTGAGTTAAGTGTTTCTCATGGGGAACACAATGGGCCACTATTTAAAGCAGACATCATCCAGCTCCTGGGAAAGAATAAGCCCTAGGAACTTCTTGGAGTAGATGGCCTGTAAGCTTCCCTCTTACCTAACTTCTGTGCAATGTGGGCCCCTCCATTGTCCCCTCTGTCATGTCTGATTATGTTTGTGTCCCATGGGAGAAAAGTCTGGCTGGGGAGGCTGGACCTCAGGGAAAATTCAGCTGATTCTGCTTCCTTCCAGGCAGTAAAAAAGGCAACAAACATTTGTTAAGCACTTACTGTGTGCTGGGCACACAGTATGGACAAAGTTTTGGTGACTGCATGGAAATTTGAGGGATATCTTTGTTTCTTCCCTTCATTCAGTCAGGATACTTAGATGGATCAATGCTACTTTTACATTCCCTTTCTTCCCTTGATTTGAACAGTGCCTACTCAGTATTGTTTAGGGTCATGGGGACTAGAGGGTGAGAGGATCTCAGGCAAAGGTACAAACCAAAGGCAATGAATATACTTTTCAACCACAGTCATGGAAACATCTGCGTATGTTAATAAGTGAACTTGCAATGCCCATTTATCCCACACTCCCCTTGACAGAAAGCTCAGAGCACATACAAATACACATGTGCTGTAAGGCCTCATAGACATTCACACAGGTAGTATCTTTGCACAATGTATGTCAACTTTTCAGTGACCATTGAAGCTGCCATGCAAACCACAGTATAGCTTAAACATATGATTTCTGGAGCACAGAAGGAGCCATACTAAGTAGTAGTCATTCTGCTGGGTCAATGCATCCAAAGGAAAAATGGAGTTTATGTGTCTACTACAAGGCTCTGGGATAGTCTGGTACTAATGCTCCAGTCCAAAGAAGCTAAAAAGAGCCAATGCCAGACCCTCTTCCTTGAATGATTGTGTCAGGGAGTCCCCCTTGTCTTTTTTCCATCTTTTGTTTTGGGTCAGGCTAAAGTTAACCAGAAACAAAAAGGAAATGGAGAAGGAAGAGAGAAAGAGAGAGAAAAGGATTTGATGAGTTCTACCCTCCCAGCTCTCAGATTCTATGATTCTGCAGAAATTGGCAAAGTCTATGCCATTTGGGTACAGGAAGAGTGGATTTTCTAGCAGCTATGACTCTAGATCCTCAGCTTCTAAGTTGATATTTGGCACCTTTTTCTAGTCCTTTAGGAAGAGGAGAAATTCCACTGTATCTCTAGGAGGGACATCCAGAAAATGCTTCATTCAGCCCTCCCATTCTGCACAGCATTTTACTTGAAGCTAAGCCAGGTTAGGCACATGAATGCTTCTCCTACTTGGAAAGAGATTTCATAATATCTGTGTCCTCTGGAAAATAGGGCTCTGCTCAGTTAAGGTTCAAACTACCAGGCTGTGCTGGCTAGCTTGGGCTCCTTGAATCCTTAATGTTGCACTGAACTGAGCTCCATCTACCAATGGTCCCAAACTGACTATTGTAGAAACTAAACTATGTAGCCTCATCCTGAGAACATATTTGAAAAACATCAGGGGAGTGAGTCCAGGTGTAGTTGACTCTACACACTTCTAGTTTGGCATATTGCTCCTGTCAAGGTCAATAATTTGTAGATTCTTAGTAAAAGGGCTTCTCTGACACTGATCGGATCCCTCCACTCAGTGACTAGTTTAGCAACCCCCATCCAGGTTTGTTGCAGGGGGTATTTTCTTTTTGTTTTTTTCTTTAAAGTTTATTTATTTATTTTTAGTTTTCAACATTCATTTCCACAAAATTTTGAGTTTCCAATTTTCTCCCCATCTCTCCCCTCCCCCACCCCATAGGGCCTTGCATTCTGATTACCCCTTCCAACAATATGCTCTCCCTTCTATCACACACCTCCCTTCCCTTACCCTCTTCTTCTCTCTTTCCTTGTAGGGTAAATTAGGTTTCTATATGCCATTACCTGTATTTCTTATTTCCCAATTATATGCAAAAACAATTCTCAACATTCATTCCTAATATTTTGAATTTGAAGTTCTCTCCTTTCCCTCCCCACACATCCCAACTGAGAAGGAAGGCAATTCAATACAAGCTATGTAAGTGTGGTTTTGCAAAAGACTTCTGTAATAGTCATGTTGTGCAAGACTATATTTCACTACATCCTATGCTGCCTCCCGTTTATTCTATTCTCTCTTTTGAACTTGTCCTTCTCCAAAAGTGTTTACTTCTGATTATGCCCTTCTCCCATTTGCCCTCCCTTTCATCATCCTCTTTAGCCCACTTGTTGCCTTCTTCCCTACCCTCCTGCAGTGCAGGATATACTTTCATACCGAACTCAGTATGTCATTCCCTCAAACCAAATGTGAAGAGAATAAGCTTCCCTTTTCCTCTCTCATGTCCTTCCTTTTCTCCTCCACTGAAGAATGTTTTTCTTGCCTCCTTGATGCTTGATAATTTGCCCCATTGTTTTTCTCCCTTTCTCCTCCCAATATATTCCTCTTTCACCCCTCAATTTTAAGTATCATCCCTTCTGATTCAATTCACCCTATGTTCTCTGTATATATGTGTGTGTGTGTGTATAATTCCTCCAACTACCCAAATACTGAGAAAAGTCACAAGAGTTACAAATATTATCTTTCCATGTATGAATGCAAACAGTTCAACTTTAGAAAAGTTTTCTCTTTTCTGTTTATTTTTTCATGCTTCTCTTGATTCTTGTGTTTTAAAGACAAATTTTCTATTCAGTTCTGTTCTTTTCATCAACAATGCTTGAAACTCCTCTATATCACTGAATGATCATTTTTTCCCCTGAAGTATTATACTCAGTTTTGATGGGTAGGTGATTCTTGGTTTTAATCCCAGTTCCTTTGACTTTTGGAATATCATATTCCAAGCCCTTGGATTCCTTAATGTAGAAGCTTCTAGATCCTGTGTTATCCTGATTGCATTTTCACAATACTCAAACTGTTTCTGTCTGCTTGCAATATTTTCTCCTTGACCTAGGAACTTTAGAATTTGGCTACAATATTCCTACGAGTTTCTCTTCTTGGATCTCTTTTAGGAATTGATCTCTGGATTCTTTCAGTATTTATGTTGCCCTCTGGTTCTAGAATATCAGGGCAGTTCTCCTTGATAATTTCATGAATGATGAGGTCTAGGCTCTTTTTTTGATCATGGCTTTCAGGTAGTCCTATAATTTTTAAATTGTCTCTCCTGGATTTGTTTTCCAGGTCAGTTGTTTTTCCAATGAGATATTTCGCATTACCTTCTATTTTTTTCATTCTTTTGGTTTTGTTTTGTAATTTCTTGGTTTCTCATAAAGTCATTAGCTTCCATGTGTTCCATTCTAATTTTTAAAGAACTATTTTCTTCAGCAAGCTTCTGAACCTCCTTTTTCATTTGGCTTATTCTGCTTTTTAAATCGTTCTTCTGTTCATTGGCTTTTTGGACCTCTTTCACCAATTGAGTTAGCCTATTTTCAAAGGTGTTATTTTCTTCAGCATTTTTGGGGGTCTCCTTTAGCAAACTGTTGACTTGCTTTTCATGATTTTCTGGCATGGCTCTCATTTCTTTTCCCAATTTTTCCTCCACCTCTCTTATTTGATTTTCAATATCCTTTTTGAGCTCTTCCATGGCATGAGATGATTGCATATTTATTTTGGAGGTTTTGGACACAGAAGCCTTGACTTCTGATGTTATGCTTTGTTCTTCTTCATCAGCAAGGAAGGGAGAAAATCCATGTTCACCAAGAAAGTAACCTTCTATTATCTTACTTTTTCTTCCTTTTCTGGGAATTTTCCCAGTCAGTTACTTGACTTTTGAGACCTTTGTTGAGAGGAGTGTATATTCTGGGGAGGTGTAAGTTTTCACTTCCTCCAAGGTGGGACAATCAAGGGAGAGGTGCACACTGATCTGGGAGCAACCAAAAACTTTTCTGAAATTGAATTTCCTCATCATGAACAGCCTCCAGCTACAGATACAGTCAGTGCTCCTCCTCACTCTTGGTTGGAGCTCAGGGCTAAGAATCAGATCAGTGGCTCAATTCCCCCAGGGCTTTAGGCAAATATCTCCCAGGGCTGTCACTCAAGACTGAGATTAGATCAGCCCTTTAATTCCCCCAGGGGCCCTAGATGGAGGGCTCCAAAAATGGCAGCTGTCAGAGCCTTCCCACTGACCTTTGAAGTTGTCTGTGGGGTTTATGGGCTGAGGAATCTGGGAATTGCTCCACTGGTCTGTTATTCTCATGCTTTTCTATGCTCATTGCGATGGTCTGTGCTCATCGCACTGGTCTGGTCTGTTCCCCCTCCCGCCTTTCAACTTTCTCCAGAGATCTGTCAAATCTACCTTGTAAAGAGTTTTATTCACATAGTTAAGTGCTTTCTTGTTTATTATAAGGTTAGATTTATCAAGTTCAGATAAGGGGAGATTGAGATCCCTCAATAGTATAGTTTGCTGTCTATTTCTTCCTCCAATTCCCTTAACTTCTTCTCTAAGAATTTGGATGCTATACCACTTGGAGCATATATGTTTAGTAATGATATTGCTTCATTGTCTATGGTGCCTTTTAGTAGGATATAGTTTCCTTCCTTATCTCTTTTGGTTAGATCTATTTCTGCTTTTGCATTATCTGAGATTAGGACTGCTACACCTGCTTTTTTTACATCAGATGAAGCACAGTATATTGTGGTCCAATCTTTTATCTTTACCCTGTATCCCCCCATTTCAAATGTGTTTCTTGTAAACAACATAATGTTGGATTATGGTTTTTAATCCATTCTTCTATCTATTTCTGTTTTATAGGAGAGTTCATCCCATTCACATTCACAGCTATGAATACTATCTATGACTTTCTCTCCCTCCATCCTCTTTCCCACTGTTTGTGCTTTTAGTTCTCCCTTCTACCTTCCCCTCCACAATAGTTTTAATTTTTGACTGCCATCTCCCACAGTCTTCCCTTCCTTCTTTCAGCCCCTCTCCCTTTTACTCCCCTTTACTCTTACTTCTTTTTCCCCCACTTTTAGCTTCCCCTACACTTTCTTCCCCACTTCCCTTCCTACTGCCAATAAAACTAGTTACATTATATTATATACTTAAGTTTGTCATTCCCTCCTTGAACCAAATCAGGTGAAAGTACCTCTTAAATGATATTCATCTACCTCCCCTCTTTCCCTCTACTGTAATATTTTGTACCTCTTCCTGTGATGTAATTTACCATTTTCTGCGTCCTCTTTGTCACATCTCCTGTTACAATCCCTTTGCACCCTTAAATCACATTTTCATCATCACATCATTTACTTTATACTCACTCCCTCTATGTATATCCCTTTTATATCTCACAATAAAAATACAATTATCAGTATCATCTTCTCTTATATGGATGTAAACAGTTTGCCCATATTGAGTAACAAGTTTTTTTTCTATTTACCTTTTTTATGCTTCTCTTGAGACCTGCATTTGAAGATAGAATTTTCTATTGAGTTCTGGACTTTTTATCAGGAAGGTCTGGAAATCCCTTATTTAACTGAATGTCCATTTCCTTGCATGAAACATTATGCTCAACTTTGCTGGATAATTGATCCTTGGTTATAGTCCCAGCTCTTTTGCCTTATGGAATATCTTAATCCAATTCCTTTGACCTATTAATGTAGAAGTTGCAAGGTCCGGTGTGATCCTGATGATGGCTCTGCGATATTTGAATGGTTTCTTTCTGGCTACCTGTAGTATTTTCTCCTTCACTTCATATTTCTGGAATTTAGCAACAATATTCCTTGGTGCTTTTAGTTTGGTTTAGTTTAGTTTAGTTTAGTTTCCCTTTCAGGAAGTGAATGGTGGATTCTTTTGATGACTATTTTGCCCTCTGAATCTAGGACTTTTGGGCAGTTTTCCTTGATGATTTCTTCAAAGATATTGACCAGGCTCTTTTTTTCATCATGGTTTTCTGGTAGGGCAATATTCTTATATTTTTCTCTCTTGGATCTATTTTCCACGTCAGTTGTTTTTCCAGTTAGATATTTTACATTTTATTCTATCTTTTCATGCTTTAGATTTTGTTTGACTGATTCTTGATGTCTCATAGAGGCATTATCTTCTATTTGCCCAATACTAATTTTTATCAAATTATTTTCTTCAGGTAACATTTGCATTTCATTTTTCCATCTGTCCAATTATTCCTTTTAAGGAATTATTTTCTCCAGTTAGTTTTTGTACTTCCTTTTCCATTTGTCCAGTTTTCCCAGTTAGGTTTTGAGCTTCCTAGTCCATTTGTCCAGTATTCCTTTGTAAGGAGCTGTTCTCTTCAGTGAATTATTTTTTCATTCTTTTAAAATCACTGGTCAGTTTTTCTTCTATTTCTCTAATTTGGCTTTTACAATCCTTCTTTAACTCTTCCAAAAGTGCTTTTTGTGCTTGTGACTACTTCATAGTCCCTTCTGGTTTCATATGGGAGTACAATCTCAATGCTGACTTCTATTTTCTTTGTCACTATGCCCTAGCAATCCAATTCTCCAGGCTACTAGTCACCCCCATCAAAATTATCCCTGGAACTGCCAGATCACCTGGGGCCACACTTCCTCAGTCAGGGACTCCTACCTTGGTCCCTCTGTAGATAATAAACTTGGACTTTCTTTAGCTGAAAGAAGCAATGGGTTGAATTCATTTGAGGAGGACCCCGTGTGTTACTATTTTGGCAGGAGGTAGGGGGGTGGTTCCAAGTAGCCCTAACCTCAACAATTCCATACAATTACAGTTAACTTTAAGTATCAATCTTGTTCTACAGAACAATGATACAACATCACATTAATATTTTTGTTTCCTTTTCTTTGTCTAATCTTTTCCATTACATTCAGAAAGAATGTTCCCAGGGATTTCATTTTTCACAAGACCATCCCAGAGTACCCATTTACCCAATTAATTGAAAACAGCAAGATTCCACTACTTGCATTGTGCTTACATTTTAAACTATATGCTTTGATTATAGAAACATGCCATGAAGATAAAAAGCAAGAACCTAATTAGATAGAATCTCCATTTTATAACCAGACTCAAAAATAGTCAAGTGGGAAAATATTCCTTTTCAAAGGACCACAATGGGGAAACTGGGTCAGAAGAATTTCATCCCAGGCTGAGGATAAGATCGTGTGCTGAGGCAAACTTCTACCTGTAACAGTCACATTCCTCTCTGAGTATGATTCCAAAGGCTTATACATTAGACAGCAGGCTTCACTAATCAAAAATTTTACCAAGACTTACATCTTAAGTTTGTCCTAAAAACCAATCACTAGGGATTATTTATTACCAAAACAAATTCCATATTTAGGAACTCCATCTGAGTTCAGATCAGATCTTAAAATGTCCTTCTACTGTAATGACTGGACCTCAAAAGAAAAGGGAGATGGGGTCAGGAGACTGTCTTAAAATTTACCACAGACTTTCTGAAGCCATAAAATTCCTGGTCTTCCTTATCTTGTTCCTTATCTTCCATCTCCCCCAAATAAAATCTGAAGTTATTATAACAAATTAGCTTACAAATATAAATTTGGTAGGTAGGCCTTTCAAAAATAATACAAAAGATTTTACAAAACATTTTTTCATACAACAAATACTTTCCTCTCTTAAGAACAGTTTACAATTTATCACAAAACCCTCATTAACCTAACTGGCAAAAATTACAAGATCTAAAACCAAGGCCTTTGCACATTTGCCCATAATCTTCCTTTTACAAATAATCTTTGGTAAATGCTTGATTAACAGCAAAAACAATTTTAGTTAAAACTTCCTTCTTAACAGTGAAATAAACCTTTTAACATGCTTAATACATCCTTAGATGGAGTAGACTTGAAAATCACACACATATATAAAAAAACATTTTTTTTTGAGGATTCTCATTTTTATCAATAGGAATTCTACAACACAGAAACTCTTACGCAGAATTCATAACAGCTTTTTAAACCAATTCATCATTAATTTAACAATGTAATTCTTCATATAACAACATGTATATTTACTTAAAAATCTAAACTATTTCAGTGTACTTAAAACATAAAATAAGCCATTACTCATTAAGGTGAATGGATTTCCACATCACCTTGCACAGTAATTCATCTCCTTGCCAACATGTGGGCATACCCTATTACCTGATATCCTTTCAGATAGTCTTTTCAAATTTGATTGAGCTATTATTTATCAAATGTAGTTACATTATTTTTCTGTCATCTTAAATTTCCTCACACCCTCACTACTTACTGAAATCACCTGAAACTGACCCATCTAAAACTATTCAAACAATCTTATCTACCTTCCATATTTTCAATCAAAACCTATATCTTTCCAAGTCTCTCAATCTCATTATTCAGACTATCCCATTCCTCCACATCTTAACTATAATTGTCTGCACTGGAATCCCCCTCTTGCTTAAAGGAAAGAAGTTAACTCTACCATTATATAGCGAACATCAGCATTTTCACTGCTTATTTATAACCAAATACAAATTTCAAATTATCAAATTTCTACACATCCTTTTAAAATCTCTACCTACCTACCTATCTACCAATCTATCTATCTCTATATCTATAGATATAGATACAGAGATAGATAGATAGATTTTAAAACTGTGTAACAATGCCATTAATGTTGCATTGAATATATTCCCATCCTTGTGTTAAGCACTTTAAAATCATAAATACTGAAGAACAATATATTTTTCTGCTTTATTTTGATAGGAAGAGCATTTTCAGATGCTGCTCTGTATTCCTTCAGGACAGATTTTTAACTTCATTTTTATCAAATCTGGATTTATAATCACTAATGATAAATATTTTAGCCCTCCTTTTTTTTTCAAATACTCTTACTACTTAAAAGAAAAATTTATTTATAACTTCCCATAATCTCTTTTTTACTCTACTTCCTTAAAGAGCTGAAAACCATCTTCCAGCTCCCCTCCTCCCTCCCAGGCCTACCAGACAAGTTCTCCCATTCTCATTCCAGCTTTTAAATCATATGGGGGGGTGGGGGCAACCTTCCCCTTGTCCATGTGGTCTGAGCACATGGACAGAGTTAATGCTTCTAAAAGAAATCACTGAAATTCTAAAATGAATTCACAATTTTAAACGCATTGTCTGGTATCAGATATATTTACTCAATTTAAATATAAAGTACAGATTTTAGCTTTGAGATCTCATTAAATCAAAACTCAACTTTTCACTCCAGACAGCTAGTATTTTACTCTGATAATTCCCATTACAAAAGAGATCTTCCTTTAGGTGAGGTAGGGAAAGGTCTGCCACTCCCATATCTGAGGCAGAAAGACATTCCCAGATTAAAAAAAAAAAAAGTTTTGAATCAGATTTATTAAAGATGCTCCTTGCCCAGGCAAAAGGTCCTAAATAATTTAATACTGACAAGGTATGACTTCCCAGCATGAAGCTTAGGAGCTTAATAATTAATAGTAATAATTACAAATTGCAATAAACAATTTTTAAAATTTTAAATCCAATAACCTTCCAGAATTTTGTCTATTGGTTTCCCAATCAGGCTAAGCATTTTCTTAAGTGGGATGGGGGGAAGGTAGCACATGGGATACTCCACCATTCTACCCATATTCCCTCCCTTTTATATTTCAAATGAACCAAATACTCACCATTTTTTCCAGCTTCTTTGTTCCATAAAATGCAACCTTAGAGGTTAAGAGCCTAACAATTTAACTTATCAAAGGAGCCACATTTTTTTTAAGTTGAATACTCTGTAAGGAGCAAAACTCTTTCTTTTCACCTTCAAAAACCTGGCCAGGGTTTAGAATGCAGAAAGATATATATTTTTTGAAAATTTTCAAATAGTTTTCAAACTTTCTATTAACACCATTCATTGAACAGATCAAGCCAAACAGTAATCTCTCTCTCTCTCTCCCTGTCTCTCTCTCCCTCCCTCCCTCCCTCTCTCTCTCTCTCTCTCCAGCCCACTCACTGCTCTGAAATTGGTGTAATTGGAGAGGGAAGGAGAGGGGGAGATTAAGAGATAGAATTTCAAGGAAAATTCCAGCTACAGCCCTTGATACTTTAGATGGCTGCATTTATAATTTAACAAAACACTTCACAAACACACAGACATACACAGAGCAAAACAGTTCCTTTCTTTTCAGAAAATAGACTGATTTTATATTAGACTAGTCAAAATTCAACTATTCATTTCATTTACTCTAACTCCAAGTCAGTTTCAAAAGGATCCTTCCCAGAATCTAGATTCTCCATCCCCCCTCTTTCAATATGCTCTCTCTCCACAGAGACAGGGGAAGGAATATGGCCAGCATTCCTTCAAATGGGCTTCTGAAGGAATACCCAGAGAATTATTCATCCCCTCTCTAGTACCATTATCTTAAGAGCGCTCACTTCCCATCTTAGGACTTATGCTCCAAAGGACCTTGAAGGACTGGTCATGCCTAAGATCCTGAAGCAGATAAAGCAGTACTTAGCCATTGACTTTCCTGCCCTTGTTCAGGTCCCTTACTTACGCTGCTTCTGCCTATTCAATCCATTATTTTAGCTGTGTTTATGTGTTCAAAACAATTCCAAAGAGTTGTGGAGAAGTTAGCAGTCAGAAGAGGGAACTGGTCCTGTGGGTGTTTGGGCCACTGAAAATTCAATGGGAGCACTCCCTTCTGCCACAAGCAAGATTCCATCCTTAACTTTCTGATGCTAAAGATCCCAGATGAGCCCCCAAGAACTGCCCGAAGTGAGCCAGTCTAACAAGCCCCCAACAGTGAGAAATATGTTCACCTTAAGAAAAGAACAACACCTACTGTAAAATCAGGAAAGTCTTTATTAATCTTTATATCCATTTCACCTGAATGGACAAGTAGCCTCCCCAGTAAGGTTACAGGATGACTACAACACTTTCAGAAAGATGGAGTTTCTAATACTGTTTTCTGAACTTTGGATCTTCCAAGATGCTGTCCCCTGACCATGTGATTCCCTGTTCTCCTCTCTGATAGGCCCTTCCTCACACAGCTCTCTTAGCCTGCACATTAGTTTCTGAACTCTAACCTGTCCATGCTAGGTCACAATCCTTATCACCTAGGACTGTGGAATACAGAACTTTCTTGTTTCCCACAAATCTGACCTCAGACACTTACTTGCTGGGTGACCCTTGTCAAGTCACCTCACTCTGTTTGCCTCAGTTCTTCTTCTATTACATGAACTGAAGAAGGAAATGGAAAACCACTCCAATATCTCATCCAAGAAAACCCCAAATGGGGGGTCATAAGGAGTCAGAGAAGACTGAAATGACTTAGCAATAGCAAAAACTTCCATCCATAGAATCTTAGAACCTCATCGTTAAACTTCTTTTCAAAGTATAAATTATCTTTACAAAATCCCAGAGGGTGATCATCTAGTCTCTGGCCAAAGGCCTCCCTCCAGTGAGGGGAGAACTGACTACTAACAAAATCAGCCAATTCTACTTCATGTAAAGTATAAAGAAGTCTAATCCCTATACATCAAGGCCAAATATGCCTCCTTGTAACTTCTACTTAATTCTGCCAGCCAGACACTAACACATTAAGTCTAATCCATTTTCTAGAGGAGAATACTTTCAATATTTGAAGAAGGTGACCATCCTTTAGTCCTTTTCCCCACTTTCTTCTCTCCTCCAGGCTAATCAGCCTCAGTCTCTTCAACTGATGTTCCTAAGGAATAGTTTTAAATTCTCTCACTATTCTGATTGCCTTCCTCTGGAAGTAATTGCTGAACACAAAACTCTAGATTTGTTCTGATCAGGGCAACTCATAATCATACCACCACCTTCCTCTTTCTCAACACTAAACAGCCTAAGTCACACATATTCCCTCCTTGTGAGCTTGCATGCAATACATTAACAGTCTCCACCCCTCCCAACTCCTGACTTTTTCAATCACACTATTTTCCAGCCAGAATAACTCCCTCTTCCTTATGTGTGCTGTTAAGCTTTTATAACACAAGAGCCACACTTTACATGTGTCTTTACTTAGTTGAATTACTATTGAATTTTGTCCCTTGTCTCAACCTCTGGAGACTTTTGGATTCCAATTCCATTGGCTAGAGTTGTCAGCTCCTCTCATCCTTTAGCAGAAGTCATCTCTACGGATTATTATATATATTCATCTTTCACTCAACACAAGCATTTCCACCTTGGAAATTGGTAAAGGCCACAATTCATCTGGGAAATTTTGTACCTATCTGCAAATTTAGTAATCATGACATCTACACTCATTCAAATAACTAGAAAAATCGAACTCATTCAGTGGATATTTATCATATAAATGTTAGGGGGTATATGGTCCCACTGTTGTTCTCAAAAAGGAAACATTGCCTTGAGACCAGGAAATGGACTAAAAGGTTTTTACACGTTTCTTGACAAGCCACCAGGGCCCTTTATCAATTGTTTCTTCCATTCTAGCCTGTATCTAATTGCTTCCTTCCTTAGATTTAAAGCCCTACAGATAATTCAACTTGGTTGTCTGATGCCCTTTGGGAGTGGGAGCAACATGACAGGAGAATGGTGATGGAAACTATAAACTGCCTGAGTCCCAGGATTTGACATGGACAGGTTCTGGGCATACAGTCAGTACTTAGTAAATGCATCTTGACTGACTGACAGGCCCCCAGACTCTCCTTCACTTTCCTTAACTTTTCAAGTTCTCTCCCAGTTCCTATTTCTGTATCCTAGTGGGACAAACACAGGGGCTAATTTGCTAGAAGAACATCTCAGTGAGACCCGGAAGCTGCACGAAAATCTTGAGGAATCTGTCTGCATCAATGACCTCCTTAGCGAACAGTTGGAGGACAGGCGCTCCTCTACCACAAGGGCTGGGGGAAAGAAAAATTCAAATCAGATCTGGCCCTTTCAAATTCTGCGTCTTTCTTATAGTTCAAGAGGTGCAGAGCTTGATCTCTGGGGAGTAAGGCACAGGGCTTGCTTTTTTAGGATTTTTTTTCCTGATGAAGGTGTTCATTGACATCTGCATAAATCTTTACATTCCTTACAGCTCTTCTTGACAGAGAATCATAGAGGTGGAAGGGACCACAGAAATGATCTTTTTCAGACCGCTCCTTATTTGATAGGTGAAGAAGCTTGAGGCTCTAAAAGGCTAGGTGAACTTTATAAGGTCATATTCCCAATGAGTGAAACGCAAGGCTCCTGACTTGTAATTGATTATCTCACATCCACCATCTTCACAAGAACCTCATGAAATTGGCAGTATATTGGATCTTGTTATTCTGATGTTGCAAGTAAGGGAACTGAGGTTTAGCGAGTCAACATCAAAGTTCAGGTCTTTGGACCTCCAAGGTGGGTTTCTGGCTTATTTCCTTTGTATTGTTGTGATTATCATTCATTCTATTCTCTCCCCTTTACTAAAGGCCTCTTGGTTGGGCAGTAGAGGTGTGTTCTAAGATGACCTCTCTCCCACCACCACTCATTTCCCTGTCCCTCATCTATTTAATGACTCATCACCTGTTATTTCCTTGCTGTAATCTTTCTTTAGATTACATCTCAGTATTGTCCCAATCATTTCTATCTAGGAGTGGGTCAGAGAAAATCTGTACAAACTTGAGAGTCCACTGTTACCTCTACAATGTGAGCTTTTACACCACAGAAATCAACAAATCAGAGCTGAAATACACAGTTGAGGATTATCAAAAGCTCTACAGCTTCCCAAATGTGAACCAAAGTGCAGCTAGATAGTGCAGTAAATAGAGCACCCGCCCTCGAGTCAGGAGGACATGAATTCAAATCTGGCCTGAGAAACTTATTAGCTGTGTGACTCTGGGCAAGACACTTAACCCTGATTTCATTCCCCCCCGCATTGAAAAAAGGGAAAAAAAATTGAACCAGTGTAGTCTTTTCCTCACATTCAATCACAGGTCAGTTTATTGTCCATTTGCAGTGCCTGTCCAAAACAATTGAATGAGAAGAATCAACTCAGCAGGCAGTCCATTCATGTCAAATTATAGTATAAGCAATTATCTACTTATCTACTTCAATATGGGCAGGATCATGACATCCACTCCATCTATTTTTTTCTCTGTATGTGTTATTAGACCCACCTTTTTTGAATGGTCATATAATCTCACTGAGGAGTTAAAAAATCACATTAGCTTTTTTTAGGAGTCCTATCATACCACTGATTCACCCTAAACTTGTAGCTCTCTGAAATTCACCCATCTCTTTTCTATATTAACTTGTCTAGTCATAGCTCCTCCATCCTACTTATTTCTTACAACTAAAAGTAAGACTTTACATTCATCTCTATTAAATTTCATTGGATTAGATTTTGAATTACTATTCTAGTCTTTCATAGTGGTAAAGATTAAAGGAGACAATATATGTAAAACTCTTAGTCTGTGCCCCGCACATAGTAGGTGCTCAAGAAATGCTTTTTACTTCCCTTCCCTTGAATCCTCACCTGACTCTGTCATCCAACATGTTCCCTACATATTAAACTTGAAAGTCTGTGGTGTACAATTTTTTCAAGCAATTATACTTTTACCAGTAGACCCCTGCCCTAAGTGCATGAGAATCCCTCTCAAGAAACCTTTTTTCCTATTCATATATGACTAGTGATAGGCAACTAGTGGTACAGTGGATAGAGCACTTGTCCTAGAGTCAGGAGGACCTGAGTTCAAATCTGACCTCAGACATTTACCAGATTTGTGATAACCAGGGGAACTCCTTTAAACCTCAGTTTCCTCATCTGTAAAATGAGCTGGAGAAGAAATAGACAAACCACTCCAGTATCTTTACCAACAACACCCCAAATGGGGTCACAAAGACATGACAGAACAACAAATTTTGAGTAGGGTGGCACAGTAGTTACGTGTCTTTCAGTGACCTAGAATCAGATAGATTTGAGTTCAAATCTTACCTCAGATGTTTATTAGCCATGTGACCCTGGGCAAGTCATTTAACTTCACTAAATCTCAATTTCATTTGTGTCTATTTCCCAGGGTGGTTGTGAAGATTAAAGTATATGAAAATGATGATGATGATTATAGCTAACATTTATAAATTACTGCCTGCCAGGTACTGTGCCAAGGACTTCACAATCATTGTCTCATTTGATTCTCATAACTCTATTATGATCCCCATTTACAAGTGAGGAAACTGAGGCAAACAGAAGTTATGTGACTTGTCCAGGGTCACACAGTTAGGAAGTATCCGAGGCAGGATTTGAACTCAGGTCTTTCAGATTCCAGGTCCAGTACCCTATCCATCGCCCCTGTGCCAATAAAGCCTACTAATCTCAGTGATATCTTTTTATAATTCTTTCTTGCTCTAACACAGAAAGCCTTCATGGTAGCTCTTCTCCTTGTGTCCAACTCCAATCTAAGGCACCTGACTCTAGAGAGTAACACAACGTCACAGTGACGCTGTCCTGATGGATCTGCTTTCCAGTGGAATCCCAGGTGTTCTTAAGCATTGCTCTTTTTCCTGGTAGGCTGCAGCACAAAATGATCCTTTTACAGCAGCAGGGTGAGAAGAACCAGTCCCTGCAGTCTGAGCAGCAGTTCTACGTAACCCTCTACAGTAGCTTGAAGCAGATGCTGAAGGGTAAATGATTTCATCCCCATCTGCCGCCTGCCCCAGCTTTCTTCCTGGGAACTCCATCTTCCACAGAGATACAGCATTCTTTCCTGGAAAGATACCATGAATGGGCTGGGGTTGGAGGGAAGAGAGGAGAGACCTTTTCAGACACAAATTGCATGGATAAGCTGCCTGTGTTGTGATTGGGGTCATGTCTAGGTAGCTTTGACAGTAAAACAATAGTACAATTCAACCTTATCCAACCAGGTTACTTAAGACAAAGGGCAGTGTGAATTATTGAAATGCCCAAGTTATAGACTGAATTTTTAAAGAAAACCAGTTGTACTGCCTTCAGGTAGAATACTTTTGAATTCCTGGTTTCACAATGCGCAGTTTTCATATACTCATGATACACAGATCCAAACAGCCCAAAGTCCACAGCTCATCTTTCTTGTTAACATCTACTTGGTAGTCTGATCCAGAGCCCATAAAAGCTGGGGGAATCTTCTCTATCCATCACACAGAGAATATATTTCCAAATGACAATAGAATGTGTTTTCTGTGGAGAGGGTGGGCTTTCTAAACATAGACTGACTGACACTAGGTAAATAAAATATCTATTACTTTGAAGAAGACAAAATTGAAAAAGGAATCTGATTGCTTACTGTCTCAGTGAGGGGGTGGGTGAAAGGATAGAATATGGAACTCAAAATTGTTTCTTTAAATAGTTTTATCATGTAATTGGGAGGAAAATAAAATATTAAAAAAGAAGACTTGAATGGTCTCTAACAAGATGGTCAAAAGGAACAGTATGCTTTGGCAAATAGGGGGTTGGATTAAAAAAATTTAATGGGGATAAATTAAAACTTCAGATTTAATTTTAAAAAATTTAATTGTTTAAATACAAGGTAAAGGAAGACCTGCGTTGAAAGCATTTCACATAAAAAAGTTATAGGGGGTTTAGTTACAACAATGTTAATATGAGACAGAATTGTCTGTGGCCTTGTTATTTTTCCTCACACATCATGCTCCAGCTCCCATCTCTGCCTTTGCAATGGTTGTCCTCTATGCCTGATGTGCATTCCCTGCCCACCTTTACCTATTGAAATCTTAAGTTTCCTTCAAGGCTCAGTTTATACACATGAACTCTTCTAGATCCTCCCTGAGTGGCTGGTGCTTTCTTCCCCAAATAATCTTATCTGTTTTGTGATGTGGTGAAGTCAGGGAGGGTTAAGTTTCAAACCTCTTAACATTTACAAACTGTGTGACCTTGAGCGCTTGTCTAAAATGCTAAGTTACAGATTGGCATTAGTGGTGGTATGGTCATATTGAGAGTTCCCTGTGTGAATGAAATCACGAATCTGGGTTGTTTTTTTTAATATAAATTTATTTATTTAACTTTTTACATTCATTGTCACAAAATTTTAGGTTCCAAATTTTCTCCCCATTTGTCCCCTCCCCTCACCCCAATACACCCAGCATTCTAATTTCCCCTGTCACCAATCTACCCTCTCTTCTTTCATCCCTCCCTTCCCTTACCCCATCTTCTCTTTTGTCC
>CM053770.1:482896813-482920197 GCA_028658325.1 Potorous gilbertii
GTGAAAATGAATGTAAAAAGTTAAATAAATTTATTAAAAAAAAAAAAAAAAAGAAAATTTTAAAACAAATGGATCTGGGAGGGAAAGACCCTCAGAGTTTCTGGCCAAAATAGAGACAATTGCTTTTATATTCATTCTGAGCCAATCAGGGTTGAAACAAGTACCAAAAGGGCTTGTCCTGAGACCTATTGTGGCCCTGTGAAATGAGGGTTGTGGATAAGAAGACCTCCAAGGTCCTTTTCACCTCTAAATTTGTAATTATGCTCCTCATTCAAACTCAGCCTCTCCTGAGTTCTGCCCACCTGAAATTGGTTTCCTCCTTACCCTGGCCAGGTGGCTCATTTTAGTTCCTCTGCAACCTTCCCTTCCACCTGGGATTTTGGAAGTTAAGCCTCCAACAAGGACACTCTCTGGATGAGTTTCTCTAGATCTTTTTTGGCCTGCATGTAAGGGCGGCAGAAGACCCCCATGCCATCAGATAGTCACCCCTCATCCTCATAGGTGAGGCTGTGGGATGGGGAGGATGTGGGTTTATCACCCTTCAGCTTTCCTTTTTTTGGACTCTCCAGGTTAGAGGCATAGTCTGTGGTCATAGGGGAAGAGTGTAGTCTGCATTTGAGATTCTGGATGATCTTGCCCGAGTTTTGCAGCCTGGCCTTTGGGTTGCTCATGTGCTACTGGAGGACAGCAACGTCCTCAGATTTTCCACAGTCTATGAAATCCTTCTGATTCTCCAGGAGCTTTTTTAGAGAGGAACTGGTCACCCCAGAGAATTGTGCTAAGAGTGTAAGCCCTCAGTTAGTTTGGTGTCACTGAAGACATCATGTTCTTCACGTTCTGTGAAAGAGGAAAGAGAGTCATCTCAATGAGCATCGAAAACAATAATAACTTACACTTAGGCAGCATTTCATGGCCTATAAAAACCAACAAAGTACATAAATAAATACAAATAAGATTTACTCACAACAACCCTATATGACAATCGACACTATAACAGAGAATTCCATTTCTTGGGCAAAATAATTTGGTTGGTTGAGAGGAACAAGAGACCTTGGGACAAGTCAAGGCTGATACCTGGTACCATTGCCACTGGGATCCAAGGGACAGGTGTGATGATAAGAAAAATCCTAAAGTGATTTGACCTGGGTCTCAGTGGAGTGAACTGATGAACTGAGCTCAAACTGGGTCTTTCTGAACTACCTACATCACATCACCTTAATCAAATCACATGATCTCCTAGAGTTGCAGTTTCTTTATCTATTCAGGGAGGATCAGATTATCAATCTATCATATGACCAATGAGCACTTAATAAGTACTTAAAATATGTTTAGGTACTATGCTAATCCTCTGGGAGTACTAATCCAAATCCAAAACACTCTCTGCCCTCAAGGAGTGGATGAGAAGACATGTACATGAATCAGTATATACAAGATGGATTCAAGAAGGCAGAGTCAGAGAGAGAAAGGTACAGAGACTAAAGAGAAACCCCCAACAGTTAGTTGGCATGATAAAAATGAAGATCCAATCAAAGAGACTGAGACAGGGCAAGAGATAGGAAGAGAAATAAGAGAATCTTAATGAAAACCCAACAAGAAAAGCTCATCAATGGTGGCTTACAGACAGGGTAAGAAGGATTAGGACAAATAAAAGGGGTTTTCTTGGCTAAGATACCTCCTGCAGTGGTTTACCATTCCCTTCTCCAGCTCATTTTACAGATGAGGAGACTGAGGCAATCAATGTTGAAGTGGCTTGCCTAGGGTCACACAGCTAAGAGTCTGAGACTAGATTTGAACTCAAGAAGAAACTTCCTGACTCCTCTTCCTAGCCTTTCTCTACTCACTGTACTAGCTAGCTGCCCAATGGGAACAAGAGATTGTTCCTAACTATAAAGAGAACCATTTCAGTTGGGTACGTTTAGAAGTCAGACTGCAGAGAGTTTAGAAGTGAGGAGAGGTAGAAGCAACAGCAGTGTAGATGGATTTTTCAAGGATTTTAGCTTAGAAAGGAGCAGAGCAAATGATATTTTGCAGGCATGGTAGATTGAGAAAGGAGAATGCAGTCAGAGCAAGAAGGATGGCCTGGAAGAACACAAAAGACTGAACAGTTTTAGTAGGAGAGCATGGGGAGAGATGCCAAGATAAAAGATTATGATCTTATAAGGGAAATTCAATGTTCTCAAACAGGGAAGTAGAACATTTGTGAATGATGGCACGATCAAGAAGATGCTCATCCCTGTGTAGCTAATGTGGAGTAGGGCATGAGAAGACAAGATTTTGAAGGAAACACCTAGCTCCAAGTCCATGACCCAATAATCTCCTCAGGAAAAATTCAAAGGAGGCTGCTGATGGTACCATACTGCCCCTAGCTCTGGGCCTGGAGTCAGGAAGACCTGTGTTCAAATCCCATCTTAGACACTAGCTAGATAACTCCAGGCATATCCCTTAATCCCTGTTTGTCTCAGTTTCCTCAATGAGAAAATAGGGACAATAACACCACTTGTCTCTCAGAGGAGCTGTGAGGCTGAAAGGCAATGATACTTGTGTAAGTGCTTAGTGCAGTGGCTGGCACATAGTTAGTGCTATATAAATGCTTATTTCCTTTTCTTGCCCCTCTGCCCCTCCTCAGGCTTCCAACAGCTGAAAGGTTTCCCTTCCTGGCAGCTATCCTCACTCTTCTTCTTGTCCCATGATGCCTGGTAAAAACCACTCTGGGGAAGAAGCATTCTCTCCAGCTCTGAGCATGCTGGTCCTCTGGGGCCAATGCCCAGTGGTCCTTTCCTAGTGATGGCTTTGGAAGGATGCAGTTAAAAGTATTTTTATCCCTGTTTTACATCTCAGCAAACTCAGATTCAGAGGGAAAGAGCCTTGCCCATGATCCCTGAACTACTAAATGTCTGTTGGGCTCTAAGGACATTCTAATATATGTTCTCATTAAGGTGACACAGAAATAGCTGATAAGACACTAGAGAAGCCTCATATTTTTATTTTGAAGACATCCCAAGAACAGCAGGATAAATGCTTAGCTAGGGATCAAAGCCTTTACAATTCTACAATATTTCAAAGACTCAACGATTCTACAATTTCAGTCACTGACAAACATGTTTGTTTTATTTTTTATCTGCTTTTTTTTATGATTCTTGGAAAATCAATTGGGCATTTTATGTTTTTATTGCCAGCATTAGAAAGCATCATGATAGGACTATACCAAACTGGTATATATTCTTTTTTTTGAGATAAATGATATGGTGATCTTCTGTTTTTATACATATATATATATATATATATATATATATGTTTATATTTATCCTTTCCCCATTCTTTGTCATCACTTATGACAAAAAATTAAGAGGGGAAGAAACCATTTTGGCAAAACTAACCAACATATTAAATAAAGATTCTGTGTGTGTATGTATGTATGTGTGCAGTATTTCACATCCATTGTCCTCCACAAACTGCAAAGAGTATGGAGAGCACACCCTCTTTCTGTCCTTACAATAGCCTCCATAAACACCCTTTGTCCACAATCATTTGACATTATTGAGTTGATTGGTGAAGGAAGAAGACAGCTTTGGTAAGGGTTCAAGTGGCAAAGTTGGTTTTCATGGAAGAAGGGAAGGAGGTTTCCACACCCATAATCATCTCTCCCTCTTTCTCCCTCTCTCCCTCTCTCTCTCTCTCTCTCTCTCTCTCTCTCTCTCTCTCTCTCTCTCTCTCTCTCTCTCTCTCTCGTCTCTGTAAAAAAATAAAAAAATATTTTTTTTTACTAGGGCTGATGGTTTCTTCTTGTTTGGCCTCATTTTCGTTTTGGCCACATGTCTTGTATCCTAAGTACTGGAGATCCACCTGGACCTGCTTGCTGTCCTGTTTCACCCCTGGTTCACCTGGCCAAGAAGAGAGAATGATTGTGTCTGTCACAGCCTCTATTCCTTGTGAGTCTTGCAGCATCATCGCATACTGAGTGGGCATTTCACTTCTAGAGCATGACATGGTTTATTTGGATTGTTACACAAAAGAAGTTGGTTCCTGCTCTATTACTGATGAAGAAGAGGCCTCCCTCACAGGACAAGTGGAAGGAATACTAGGCTTGAAGTTGTCAGACACCAGGGACATCTGTGCCATTTACTAGCTGTATATAACAGCAGGGAAGTCACTTTGCTGCTCTGAGTCTATGTTTTCTTCATTTGAAAAACGTGTGTTCCCCGCATCTCTTACACTATCTACCACATAGAGATGCCATCAAGCTTAAAAAAGCTGGCAAATACATAAAAAACATAGTAATCATGTAAGTTGTGATATTAATAAGCCCTGGGTTAATGCTTACATCTGCTCAGATCCATATATTATTCAGGCACTTGTTTTAAGTTTAAGCTCTGAGGATGGATGAGGAGAATTTAATTGAGGAACTAACTGATAATCTTAAACAATCTGGACCAGCAGGCATGACATTAGTTCCCAATGGACAATACAATGGTATGTCTGGATGAAGAGGTGCTGGTTAGCCTGCTCTTAGGCAGAATGGCCTAGGGATTTTATCAGAAACCCCAAAGTCTATATTTACCTTGAGTTCTGCTTAAGACTGCAAGCTAGATTGAGCTGCTTCACATCACTGAACCTCAGTTTTCCAATCTGTAAAATGGGGTCAAAAATACCCCTTTCTCCTTGCCAGGAATATGGGAAGAACAGGATTAATATGAAAAGGTTTTTAAAATGCCTATAAAATACTTTGAACTCTTCAGAGAAAATCTAAGATAACTTAGTAACATCTAAGGTAATGCAGAATTCATCAGTCTGATGACTTTTAACCTAGGACTTACAAAAGAAGGCTTGGTATTGCTCTAGCTGGCTGGCCTGGATTTGGACTGTAGCTTCAAACATGAACAGTATCTCCTGGAGATCTTGGGAACGTTTTTTAAACTGTTCCAGTTGGGACCAGAGATGGTGAGTTGGCCCCTGCAGATTAGATTCTTCTAGTGACCTGTTGCTACTGAACAGACCTTGACTGTTCAACTGAGAGAGCCAGAAAGGGAGAGTTAGTCAATGAAGAGACTTGGTAGAGTAATGGGTATTAGGCCTGGAAAAATAGAAGAGACTCAACAGGTGCCTAATCACCATCTTCAAGGACTGTAATGGTAGTTGGTAATGTGAAGCAGTGATAACACGTGGCAGATTTAGGCTTAAGGTAAAGTAAAAACTTCTAAATAATTAGATCTGGGCAAAAGTGGAGTAGGCTGCCTTGAGTGGTAGTGTGCTCCTCAAAACTAGTTTTTAAATACAAACTGGATTCATTATTGTAGCTAAGTAGTACAGTAGATAGAGCACTGGGTTTGTAGTCAAAAAGACCTGAGTTAAAATCCAGACCGAGACCTTTATTATCTGTGTGACTCAGAACAAGTCACTTCACCTCTGTTTGCCTCAGGTTCCTTATCTGTAAAGTGGGGATAATAGCCCCTACCTCCCAGAGTTGTTATAAAGGTCAAATGAGGTAGTAATTATAAACAACTTAGCAAATCTGGACAACATACTAAGGAGCAGTGATATCACCTTGCTGACAAAGGTCCATATGGTGAAAGCTATGGTTTGGCCAGTAGTAACATACGGCTGTGAAAGTTGGACTATTAAGGAAATCTGAATTGATGCTTTTGAACTGTGGTGCTGGAGAAGACTTTTGAGAGTCCCTTAGACAGCAAGAAGATTAAATCAGTCAATAATTAAAGAAAATAATTCAGGCTATCATTGGAAGATCAAATACTAAAGCTTAAATACTTTGGCCACTTAATGAGAAGATGGGACTCATTGGAAAAGACCCTGATGTTGGGAAAGATTGAAGGCAGAAGGAAAAGTGCATGGCAGATGATGAGATGGCTAGTGCTGTGCAAACAAAGAATATGAAATTGGACAGACTTTGGGAGATAGAAGGGGACAGAAGGATCTGGTGTGGTATGGTCTATGGGGACATGAAAAGTCAGATATGAGTGGGTGACTAAATAAACTTAGCACAGTGCCTGACCCATAGATGGTACTATATAGATATTGGCTGTCATTAATATTATCCTAAAATGAGCCTAGAAACTACTAATCCATCATTCCTACTCATTCCCACCCCAACCCATCCCACAGAGTTAAATCCTAGAGTAGGGAGAGATTATATAAATACTTATGCAAGAAAAAGTAGCCAACATTTATCTTTTCCACAAAATTTGAAAAACATCAGTGAAAACACTAAATTCTAAGAGTTCCATGGTTGGAGCAAGGAACAGTCAGAAGACCTGCAAATGAGGGTAGTGGGCAGAGTGCTCTTATATAACCAGAAGAATTACCTAGATTCATGCCAATGGGGTATTATACCTGATATAGTTGGATTGCATAGAGGTGCTCCTCACCAGCTTCTTAATACTAAAAGGAGATTGTATGTATGTCTTAGAAGGTAACAGAATTCCCCATAACTAAAAATATGTAAGTAGACAAGTGTCAGAGTTGTTAATAAAGGAGAGTAGAATCACAGACTTTGAGAGTTGGAAGGGTGATCAACATCCATTTTGCCCAACTCATACACAAGAATGTTCCCCACTCTATCATATTCAACAAAGTAGTCCTCACCACTTCTTGAAGACACCCCCCACCCCCACTGCAAAGATCTTGGAACCCAGAAAACCTGTTCCACTTTTGGACAGCTCTAATTAGAAAGTTTTTCTTTATTACTGAGACTAAATTTACTTTTTTGCTACTTCTAAGTGGCTCCTGGGCCTTCCCTCTGAGTTCAAGCAGAACAAACTTAATCTCAATATCATGTAAGAAAGTCTTTAAAACTTAAAGACAGCTCTCATGTCTTCCTTGGGTGGTCCTTTTCTCTCAACTAAATAGGGTTTTGCTGTTTGGTCATCTTCCAGTTGTGTCTGACTCTTTGTTATCCCATTTGGCATTTTTTTAGCAAAGATATTGAAGTGATTTCTACATTTCCTTCTCTAGCTCTTTTGACAAATGATGAAACTAAGGCAAACATGGTTAAGTGGCTTGCTTGATCAGAGTCACACAACTACTAAATGTCTGAGGCTGGGTTTGACCTCAGGAAGGTGACTCCAGGGCCAGTGCTCTATCCTTTGCTACTATATGTCACATGTAAGAAAAAAAACCATTAAGACTAAGTATATGTGTGTGTGTGTGTGTGTGTTCATCCTTCATTGCCAAAGAAGACCATGCCATCAGAGGAATAATGACATGACTTGCAGATACAGGAGGAAAGAGAGAGACAGAGACAGAGAGACAGACAGAGAAGGAGAGAAGACAGGGAGTGGACCTCTGATTTCATTGGTATATCACACTTCCCAGAGATGAAATTTTCCTCCAGCAATATAGGTTATCACCTCTTCTAGATCTTATAGTCTTAGAGAGTTTCCTAGAGTCCTGATGTTGACTAGGGTCACATAGCCAGTATATGTCAGACCTGTTGCTTAAACCCAGGTCATCTTGGCTTCAAGAAGAGCTCTCCATCAAATATACATTTCTTTCAGTCCTATGATTGCCACAGTGTGAAAACAACATCTCATAATTCTGATCACCAACTTGTTTGCAACATACAGTCTTAAGAGAGTAGGGTGAATCACTAAGAAGTCAAATGACTTTCCCACAGTCATACAATCAGGACTTGGGATTCAAATCCAAGTCTAGCCAGCTCTTTCTCCATTAAACACCATGGTATATGTATCAGTATCATGTTATACAAGTAGACTTATGGCTTAATGGATAGGGAATTGGACTTAAAATCAGAAAGACCAGGGCTCAAAGCCCTTCACAGGCACTTACTTCTTATATGACCCTGGGCAAGTCACTTAGCTTTTATCTGCTTCCGTTTTCTCATCTGTAAAATGAGAGGGGTGGACTGGAAGACCTCTGAGATCCCATCCAACTTGAAGTTTCGAGCCTAGGACTCCAAGTCCACTACTCCATTCACTATGACATCCCAATCTCTAGTCCATAACTAGGTTTCTATTCCAACTGTAGATAATATTATCTTTGATATTATTGGCAGAACATTTGTCTGCCACTCTTTTCTCAACTATAAAAATGGCACAGTGTTGTTGTGAGGAAGAAATGAGATAATATATTGGTTAAGCACTTTGTATGCTGCCTGGCACATAGTAGGTGTTTATTAAAAGTTTCTTCCCTCCCTCCTAGAATCTAGGTCTCCAAGCTGCCAAGACCAGGGCTCCTCCTGCATGTAGCCCAATGCCTCTCCCAGCTGGGGCAGAGCAAGCCTCTTGGGTGTATAGGTCTCGCCTGGAAGAATTCCTCTTTTCCAGGTGCCTGTATCTGACCTGATATGGGAATCAGAGGAGAATCCTGATTCCTCCAGCTAGGCTTTCAGATCCTCCAGCTATGTTTTCTGTTCCAGGATCTGATGGATCTCTACTTTTGGGAAGAGTATTTCCTTCTCAAGGAAACAGTTTTTTCTCCTCATGTTGGGGAATGAGAAGTTAGGGTAGAATGTTGAGTTTCCTGGGTCCCCACACTTTTCTCTAAAATCTCTTTGACATACTGAAAAGAAACCAAGGTTTAAACTGGTTAGGTCACCCAGGATGAGCGTATCCACAAACCAAGGGGTTAACAATGAAGACCACCAAGGAGAAAGAAGCAGTCAGACCCCATGCCCTTTTCTTTCTCTCCATAGTGCTTTGCTGTCCCATAGAAATGGCAGCCCATAAGCGCAGTGAATGGAACTTGTGGGGTAGGGGATGCACATATCAGAGAAGAAAAAAGAGACCCAGCCATCGAACAGGTCACTCCGACAGCTTCGGAAAAGACTAAGGCAATTTTTTTGTTTGTTTGTTTTAAAGGAGAGACACTGGGTCTCTCTCCTTTATACCTCAACTAGGTTAAGGTATAAGGACACTATGATTCTCTTGTTCCTACTGCTTGAAAGTTAACCTAGAGCAGCTTCCAGACAAGACAGTGAAGAACTACAGTACTGCTAGTACTTTATCGGTACACAAGTTAACCCATGGGCTGTCCAAGCAGAAATGACAACAAGCTCCTTGGCGATAAAATACGAGGCAGAGGAATGAACTGAAGTCACAGAGTCATAGAATCAGAATGTTTAACTGAATGGAACCATTGAAACTCCCTTAGCTTTAGGCAGGTGACTGGTGTCAAGCTATAAACTGCCTAGGGCAGGCAGTTAGGTGTCCTCTTCCTAAAATATCTGGGACAGGCATATGACTATGCCCCAGGCCTAGAATGCACTCTCTCCTCATTTCCACACCTTAGTCTCCAATTTTATTCCAGTTTATTCAAAGTTCAGCTCAAAGGCTGTTTACTACAGAAAGTCTTCCCTTATTTCCCCAGATGCTAGTGCTTCCCTCACTCCAAACATCTTGGATTTATTTTGTATGTCTCTCTCTCTCTCTATCTATCTATCTATCTTTCTGTTTGTCCATATGTGTGTATACATATACATACATATATGTGCATATATATGTGGACATCTATTTATATTATAGATACTTATATGTGGATATCTCTGTATGTGGACATCTATAGCACACTCATATACATACACACATGTATACACATACATACATACATATCTATATGTCTATATCTATGTCTCTCTCTCTCTTTCTCTCTCTATCTATCCATCTGTCTACACACATATGTAGCTTGGATGGCAAAACACCAGCCTGGGGGAACCTCCACTTAAGGTTCTGCTCACAATAGCTGTTAATCCACTTGGTGAAGGAAAAGCTACGGTTACACTGAATGGAGAGAAATCCCTAGAAAAAATGCAAATTTATCACTGTTCTCTTTTTTGAAGTCACAGGTACCAGGACTTTGGAAATAGCTATGGCATCAGGTGACAAGCAATCAGAGTAATGCCATATGGCCTTGTGAAAGCCCTTAGCTGATAGTCAACATTTCCCTTGTTAGTCATACTGAGGTTTTTCTCCAAGGGTGTCCAGATTCAAGGTGCCATGTTCTCATGTCCCAGGTGGGGAAGACAAGAGGAGGGTATTTATGAGATGAGATGCCAGAGGAAATGATGATTTCAGTGAAGTAGGTATAGATAGGGGACATGGCCTCAGCACATTTTTAGCCTATATATAAAGGTGCTAAGAACTGAATTTGTTCATCAGATACATACACACAGAGTTAGAATTTTTATTTAATATGTTGGTTAGTTCTGCCAAAATGTTTTTCCCCTCTTAATTTTTTTGTCATAAGTGATGATAAAGAGTGGGGAAAGGGGGAAAAGAATACACATTGGGAAACATATAAATATAGAAAAACTGAAGATCACCATATCATTTATCTCACAATAAAGAATGTACACCAGTTTTGTATAGTCCTATCATCATGTTTTTTAATGCTGCCAACAAAGACATAAAATATCGAATCAATTGATTTTCTGAGAATCAGAATACAATAGCAGATAAAAAAACAAAACAAACATGATTGTCAGTGGCAGAAATCGAAGAACCTTTTAGTCTTTGAAATATTATTGAACTAAGCATAGCGTTTAGAATCAGGAAGATTCATTTTCATGAGTTCAAATCTGGCCTCAGACACTTCTGATCTGTGTGACACTGGGAAAGTCAATTGACCCTGTTTGTCTTAGTTCTCCATCTGTCAAATGAGCAGGAGAAGGAAATGGCAAAAGACTGTAGTATCTTTGTCAAGAATACTCCCAAAAAGGTTACAGCTGAAACAACTGAACCATTTTTCCAGGAGAGATAAGGATGTTAGAAAATTTAAATCCAATGAAGGTGATAGTCGGGGAGGATCTAAGACAGATGGCATAGATGAAGCTTATATACTTCTTTCTGTGTCCTCAAATGCAAATGCTTGAATGATCTTGACTTGTCCCAGTTCTCTCTTTGGGTCTGGGCTGTACCTGAGATTTTGGGTAACCTGAGATCCTTGGAAGTGGAATCTTTTTTTTTTTTAATTCATTTTGTTTATTTTTGGTGTTCTACACTCACTACCATATAACTTATATTTTTTCCTCTCCCTCCCCCATACTTTTCCCCTCCCTACCTGAGATGGTATACAATTTTATATAGTTCTATGCATACATTCCTATTAAATACATTTTCACCATAGTCATGCTGTATAGAAGAATTGAAATGAATGGGAGAAATCATATAACAAACCAAAACATAATGCAAAAGAAAATGATCTGCTACATTCTTCAACTGAATTCCATAGGTCTTTCTCTGGATGTGGAAGGCATTTTGCCTTAAAAGACCATTGGGAATTTTTTTTTGAAGGGCTTGCATTGCAATGAAGTTCCAGGTCTACCAGAAAAAACTCTCACACACTGTGGTCATTGCTGTGCACAAAGTTCTCCTGGTTCTACTCCTTTCACTCAGCATCAGATTATATAAATCTTTCCAGGACTCTCTAAAGTCTTCCTGCTCATCATTTCTTATAGTGCACTAGTATTCTACTACATTCATTTACCATAACTTATTCAGCCATTCCCCAATTGGTGGGTATCCCTTTGATTTTCAGTTTTTGGCCACCACAAAGAGTGCTGCTATAAATACTTTCGTACATGTGGGACCCTTTCCCATTTTTATGATCTCTTGGGGATACAGTCCTAGAAGAAATATTGCTGGATCAAAGGGTATGCATATTTTCGTAGCCCTTTGGCCATAGTTCCAAACTGCTTGGAGGTGGAATCTTGAAGAGTAGCTTTCACTATATCTTTGGACTGTCATTCCTTCAAATGTCAGCATTCCCAAGCAAGTGGAAAAGATAGGAGGAGTTGGGTAGGTAGGTATATATTGGAGAAATTTACATTAGCAGGCATCAAAAAGCAATGAGTCTTCTTAGGGTCTAGTAGGTAGAAGCAGATAGATAGGGTGTGGTCCCATTTTATTGATGGGGAAAATGAAGTTCAGGGAGACAATGACTGGGCTGGGAAAAAACCCCATACTTTCTGGCTCCTGGTCAGCATCTGTGTTCACTTGCCTGCTATAATGGTATCTAATCCTTTGAGTCTATCCAGACAAGTTCAGATTCAAGGACAAGTCTGGTCTTTTCATGTCTTGGTAGCTCCTCACCTGATATCTTACAAGACTACCAATGACAAAACAAATAAATCCCAAAATTCTAGTAGAAAGGTATGGCTTTTCATTTCTTCTTCCCTCAAGGATGTTTCTGCTGGGTAGGAGTTAGTGCTGGTGGTGGATGGGGGAGGCAGGAGAGCAAAGATTGGCAACAAAAGGAACTTAGTGAGCTTAGCTTCTGTTTAGAGAATCACCATGTGGGGAGTTACTTTTCTTGGGTCCTTTCTTCCAGGCACAGCTGTGGGTGAGAACACCGAAGATACTAGCACTGAGTTCACTGATAGTGTTGAGGAAGAAGCCTCACACAGCAATACCTAGCAGCAAGTAAGTCAGCGCCAGGTCCCAGGGTACCCATGGGGGGAGCTACACTACCCTTTGGGGGTCTGATGGTCTCCTGGGGCCTGTGGCAACTGGAAAAGCAACATTGAACCTATGGACTGGAACTACCTACCCATATTTTCCCTCTACTTTTGTCTTTTCTAAAAAACTTATTCTCCCCCACTTACCTCTTCCTTCTCCATCCCTCCTCTCTGCACCAGAGGCTTCAAAGAATTCTCTTGCTTCTCACAGGGCAGAGGCCTCTTTGGCCTTCTCTAGCCAGAAGGGCATCTTCAAGGGACTTTGGGGACTCAAGCAGAATGTGGGACTGCTTCCTGAAGAGATGATCCCTATGGATCTCTGGGAGGCTTCCATTTCACTGGAATCTGACAGATTGATTACTGACCAACCAGCATCTCCTGGCTAGCAGATAGTGAGGCAAGAGTATGCCTGGAGGGCTAGAACTTACTTATAATCTTGTGGCAAAGGCAGACTCATCTCTGTCCACAGCACAGCCCTATTTGCAAACATGTCCCTTGTGTCTGTACTTGATATGTTTGGAAATAAATGTCACATGCCAAACAAGGACCTATGCCAAAGACAGTCTCACCACCAGACCAAGGGCACTTTCTTTCTTCCCCCATCCCGCACGCATTTGGCATTATCCAAGTTAATTGCTCTAGGTTTTTAGAGTCAGAGAATATGTTTTGAAGTCGCTTCCTTCCCCTAGACAATGACTGAATTCCTTATACCCTGGAAATGCAGGGGAAAAGATAGCTGTAATGGAGAGAAGATGCTGGAGTAGCTTCATTTCATAGATGTAAGCTTCCTTCTTAATAAGTCTGACCCCTTAAGAGGCTAATTTCATTTCTGTTGGCTTTGGAGATGGCCTCCTAATAGATGACATAGAGAGTGGGTGTGCCCCATTTCCCAGTAAATCTTCTTCACCTACCCCACAGTCCTCTTTCTGTTGCTTGGTTACATCAATCTTGACCCTTCTTGAACTCATGCATGAAATTCCCTCCTTCTTGAATATGAAATGCCTCTGTTGGACCCTCCATATACTAACCCAGGTTTCTGTCTTCAACTATGCCTATTGAGGCTAGTCCTCCTACTTATTTTTAAGTCCTAGACTAGAGGGCCCTACAAGATAAGTGAGAATGATGCTGAAGAGCATCATGGCAAGGACTGTGGCTAGGATCAGTCCTAGAATTTATAGGAAATAAGGTTGGAAGGGGAGACAGACTGATGATCTAAATCAACCACCCATAGGGAAGCTGGCCGAAGGTTTAGCAGACCTTAGAATCCTTCACTTATAACTTCATTCTAAGGGAGCCAATATGCAGGTCAATTCCCCTGGAATTTCTCCTTATAATATAGAGAGTGCTCTGACCCACTTTAAGAAAGTTACTCTCACTCCACAGAAAAAGGTTGTTCCCTTACACTTAAGAATTTGTATCTCCTTCCCCTCCACTACATCCCCACCCACCCAGGAACCTACCACACTGCTGGGTAGATTAGGAAGTATTTATTAAAGGATTGATTAGATCAGAGTCAGATTAATTAGATTGGAAACTGATCTAAGGAAGCATTTTTTGAAGGACCAGGTGGGTTTATTAATGAAGATCCTCTTAAACTACTGTTATTCCATCATGCTGTTGACTTCACATGAAACTCAGTGTGGACAACAGGAACCCAGGGATTATGAATCTTTGTAAACCCTCTTTGAGACACTGTGGTGTGCAGGATGTGATTTCACCTACTGGCAATGCAATAAAGTTTATTTTGACTTAACCTCAAGGTGTCACAATGCTCTAAGATGTGTTCGTTTGCCTCCAGGGAAATAACCATTTGAGACTGGGCCTACAACACCTTTTTTTTTTTTTTTGCTTGATGATGGGCTGGATATGTGCTTCCAAAACCTCTTAAGTCTCCCCTAACATTCCATTAACATACTTGACATTTTGCTGCCCTATCAAGCTACCCACTTCCACAGCTTCCACGATGCCACATCTGCTGAGGGTCATTTCTTCCTGTTTTGTCAGAGTGCTTCCTCTTCACTAATGGATTCAAGACCTATTAGGTAACTTAATAGCTTTACACAGGTATCTGTTCAACGAGTAGTACCTCCATAGGTCACATCACCAAATAGAATTAGGGGGTACAACAAAGACAATTTCCTTAGACTGTTAGAAAAATTAGCTAGGACAATTGTTCATCCTAATGGTGAAGAAATGATCTAGGATATTTTATTCAAGATCCAAAGACACGAGAAAGTCAAAAGTTAGTAAGAAAAAGAAAAGATAATTGAGGAAAGCAGATTTTTTTAATACACATAGATCATTCATTAGGAAAGATCCAATTAAAAGACCTGAGTTACAAGGGTTCCAAAAACAGAGTCTAAAGGTTCATATGAAAATACTAAATACTTTATCTGCAGTGTGACGAGAAACCAGAACTCTACAGAAACCAAAAAACCATTGGGAAAGTGACAAAAAATGAGGAAAAGGAGACGAAACAATTAAATATAAAGAAATTGCCTGATCTTAGGACAACAAGATTAAAATGACTAAAAACAGGAAGGAGGTATAATTAGCAAGACACAAAAAGAGAGCTTCCTAAATACATACATACATTTTTAAAAGAGGGGAATAGGATATTCCTCCCTCTCAACTCCCCCAGACTAGAGTCACAATTTTTAGCATATTCTCTTTGGTTATTTAAAAAAAATCCTGCTGAATACTGACTAATAAAATCATAGAATCTGAGACCTAAAGGAAAGTTAGAGATCATCTGGTCCACTATTTAGCTGGAACATGAATTCTTTCTAAAATATCCTACCAAAGTGGTCACTTAGCCTTCTTGGGAGGATCCCCTAGGGATAGGAAAATCAATACCTCCTAAGGCTATTCCTGCTAATTTGCTCCAATTCTTATGGATTTGCTCCTTATTCTGAGCCCAAAGTACCTTCCTGTAACTTCTACTCATTGATTCTAGCTCTCTCATAAGGGGGTCCAAGAAGGTCTAATCTTTCTGTCAAACAATCTATATCTCTTCAATTATTTGAAGACAGTATGTTTTTTCCTCTCCTGCTCCATCATGCACTACTTTAGTTTCTCTTTTCCAAACTAAACAGATCCAACTCTCTTATCTATTCTTCAACATATGGTTGCAAAGACAGATACCCTCACTATCCTAGTCTTCATCCTCTGGACTTAACTCTATCTTGTCAATTTTCTTTCTCAAATGTAAACCCTAGAACTGAGCCCAGTATTCCAAATGTCTTCATTTGACTAGAACAAGCAACCAAAAGGCTATTGCCTCACCCATTTTGGACAACAGAAATATAAGCATGCTTTGAGGACAGGCTGAATGATAATAGGTTCCATTTTAGGATAGGCTGAATATCAGATGCCTTTGGAACATACTGGCAGCCATGATGCCAGGAGACAGACATGTAATAGTATAACTCAGGAAAGAGGTGAATACAGGATATATAGAAGTAGGAATCATTTAAACAGAGGTGAAAATAGAACTCAGGAGAGCTGATCACTGACAGAAGGTATACAGAAAGGAAGAGAAAGCCCAGTTCAGAGCACTAGTGCCTAAACCCAAACTTAGTGCACAGAAGATGGATGATGATTACAAAAAAGAACTGAGGAGGAGTCATCAGGCAGGAGTAAGAGGAGAGAAGGGTCCTGGTTGAACTGGAAAAGTATGAGGGAAGAAATACTAGTTTTCAGTGTCAGACCCTGTCCAAAGGATAAATGCTTTTTTAAAACAAACCAAAACAACCTCACAGATACCTGGTAACATGGAAGAGACCATTTTCATTCAAATGGAAGAGTTGGGAGCCAACCAGTGAGGGGTTTCAAAATGAGTGAAGTAGAGACAATGAATACAGAATATTTTTTTGAAGGAATTTAGCTATGAATAGAAGAAGAGATATAGAATGAGATCTTGAGAGATTGGCAGATCAAGCCCATTTTACTTGGCAGACCTTAAAACACTCTGTAACCTATACTTGAATACAATTGATTCAAAAAGCACATACAGTATAGTATGCACGTTAAGGGAAGGCAGAGGGCCTGGGTTCAAATTTTGCCTCTGCAGCTTACTGTCTTTGATAAGTCACATAAACACACTGGGCCTCTGTTTCCTCATTTATAGAATGAGATGGTTTCTGGAGGGAATGGTTTCTAATGTGCTTTCCATATATATAAAGAAGCAGACTCAGACTTTAAATGATTTGCCTAAGATACCCAGGGCAGCTAGGTGGTACAGTGGAAAAAGCACCAGGACTGTAGTCAGGAAAATGTATCTTCCTCAGTTCAGTTCAGTCTCAGATACTTACTAGCTGGGTGACTGTTGTGGACCTGAAAGTTTGGCTAAAAAAGGCCGACAGGTTAAATGAATGTTGTTTATTCCCTTAAAGTTAGCAGTTACTTGATCATGGAGCCAGAAAAACTTTTAACTAATACAAGAATGACCAGGTTTAAATCTGTTTTAGGACAATCCAAAGTTGTCTGCGTCCTTCAGATATATGGTCTCCATGACTTATTAACTATTCCATGAGAAGGGAATTTCTTAATTGGATAGGTTGTAAATACAATAAGAGTGTTGACAAAGTGTTGATTGAAATTACAACTCAGAACATCTGTGTTTTCTCTGTCATTAATATGTCATAACATAGTATATGTCCACAAAATATTAAGATATGGAAAAAGTCCTATTACTCAAGATAGTGTCTCAGGTTAAGGGTCTCACAATGTATGCTAAGTCAGCCCCATTTGACTTTGTGGACATAAGAGGTATTCTCTGAGTGTACTTCGGAGAACAAAAAGACTATTAGGTCCAGGCTGTTCTTATAATTGATTAATTTAAGCTTTGGCCCTTATTAAAGTCCAAAAATGATATTAAATGTTATCACCATAGGCAAGTCACTTGCCCCTAAGTTTGCCTCAGTTCCTCATCTATAAATTGAACTGGAGAAGGAAATGGAAAACCACTCTAGTACCTTTGCCAAGAAAACTTCAAATGGGGTCATGAAGACTCGGACAGAACTGAAAAATGACTGATCACCACCATGGTCAAGAAAGCATAGGCAGCTGGGATTTAGTCTATTGCTCCTGATTTCATGTCCAACATTCTCTATGACATCACAGGCCGCATCTCCTGGATGAGTAGAAATGTTGGCAGTCTTCCAGGGGTGTACTAGAGTCAACTTGGACTGATGTGTGAGCATTTACGCCTTGGAAATTAGCAAACACTACACCCCAGGGCTTGATTTGTTGTTTGATTGCCTCAGTGATTAAGAATAATTCAAGGTCCTTGGAAGAAAAGACAAGGGATTGGGGCTTTCAGATAGGAAAGCCTGAAGGAATATGTTCACTATCTAGAGTTACAAGGGATTTTAAAGTTCAACACATCATTTTATGGACAAAGAAATGAAGAGCAGCTCATAGAGGTGAATGATGCTAGGTGTTGCCATAGTGCATACAGTGCTGGGCAGGCCCCCAGTCAAGAGGGCTATTTTTCCTGAGTTCAAATCTGGTCTCAGACACTTAGTAGAGGTGTGAACCTGGGCAAGTAGTTTAGCCTGGGTTTACCTCAGTTCCTCATCTGTAAAAGGAGCTTACTAGCTATGTGACCTTGGGAAAGTCACTTAATCCTGTTTGCCTCAGTTTCCCCATATGAAAAATGAGCTCGAGAAGGAAATGGAAAAACAATCCCATTTCATTACCCCCCAAAAAAACCCTAAATGGGATCATGATGAGGTGGACACGACTGAAAACAATTGAACAACAAAAACATAAAGGTGAAATCAATCAATGAATCAGTAAGGCTCTAGTCCATGTCCCTTATATGGTAATAAGCACAGAAAATACTGAGAGGAGAGTTTCCTCAAAGAACTTACTTTATCTCAAGGATATCTGTGTGTGTGTACACACACACACACGTAAGTATAAACACACATGTATGTTTGTGTGTGATATAGATATCCATATATAAAGATGTCCATATATAGATATCTATAATATATATAGATGTCCACATATATACACATATATATGTGTATATCTATATGTACACACACACACACACACACACAAACGTCCAAAATAAATACAAGATGTTTGGAGGAGGGGAGGTCCTATCAGCTGAAGAAATAAGGGAAGACTTCCTGTGGTAAACAGCTCCTGAGCTGAACTTTGAATAAATTGGAATAAATTTGGAGACTCTAAGGAGAAGAGGAGAGAGTGAATTCTAGGCCTGGGGCACAGTCATGTGTCTCTCCCAGATATTTTAGGAAGAGGACACCTAACCATCTGCCCTAGGCAGTTTTTAACTTGACACCAGTCACTGGCCTGAAGTTAAGGTGGTGTATATGGTTCAGTTGAGTTAAATACTCTGATTCTATGACTCTGTGACTTCAGTTCATTCCTCTGCCTTTTATTCTATTGCCAAGGAGCTTGTTGTCATTTCTACTTGGACAGCCCATGGGTTACCTTGTGTACCTATGATGTACTAGCAGTACTGTAGTCCTTCACTGTCTTTTCTGGGAGCTACTGTAGGTTAAATTTCAAGTAGTAGAAACAATCGTGGAATCCTTATACTTCAACCTAGTTAAGGTATAAAAGAGAGAGACCCAGTTTCTCTTCTTTAAAACAAAAAACAAATTGTTTTAGTCTTTATCGACTCCATCAGCTGTCATCCTAAAGTGACCTGTCTGATGGCGATGTCGCTTCTTTCTTCTTTGGAATGTATATCTCCTGCCCTGCAAGGTCCGTTTACTGCCCTCATCTGCTGTCATTTCTGTGGGCCAGAAAGCACTTAGGAAAGAAAGAAAAAGTCATGGGTTCCGACTACTTCTTTCTGGGCTACATGCAGGAAGAACACTGGTCTTGGCAGTTGGGAGATCTAGATTCTAGGAGGGAGGGAACAAACATTTCATAAGCACCTACTCTGTGGCAGGCATTATGTGAAGTGCTTAATGAATATTATCTCATTTGATCCTCACAACAATGGTGGGCCATTTCATAGTTGACAAAACAGTGGCAGACAAAGGTTAATATTATCATCTACACTTGGGATCGAACCCTAGTTATGGAGTAGACATTGGGATGTCATAGTCAATGGAGTACTAGATTTGGAGTCCTAGACTCAGAAACTTAGAGGTGGAAGAGGTCTCAGAGGTCCTCCAGTACAGCCCTCGGATTTTACAGAGGAGAAAACTGAGGCATAGAACTGCTAAATGACTTGCTCAGGGTCAAATAAGTAGTAAGTGCCTGAGAAGGGCTTTGAGCTGTGGTCTTCTAATTTTAAGTCCAATTCCCTATCCATTAAGCCATAAATCTACTTGTATAACATGATACTGATACATGTACCATAGTGTTTAATGGAGAAAGAGCTGGCTAGACATGGATTTGAGTCCCAACTCTTACAAATCCTGATTGTATGATTGTGAGAAAGTCACTTGACTTCTTAGTGGTTCACCCCACTCTCTTAAGACTGTATGTTGCAAACAAGTTGGTGATCAGAATTATGAGAGGTTGTTTTCACACTGATGCAATCATAGGAATGAATGAAATGTATATTTGATAGAGAGCTCTCCTTGAAGTCAAGATGACCTGGGTTTAAGCAACAGGTCTGACATATATACTGGCTGTGTGACCCTAGTCAACCTCAGGACTCTAGGAAACTCTCTAAGACTATAAGATTTAGAAGAGGTGACAACCTATATTGCTGGAGAAAATTTCCTCACTGGGGAGTTCCCTACACCAGTGAAATTAGAGGTCTACTCCCTGTCTTCTCTCCCTTTCTGTCTGTCTCTGGTTCCATCTCTGTCTCTGTCTCTCCTCCTGTATCTAACTAATCAGTCTACCTATCAGAGAAAGAGAGAGACAGAGACAAAGAGAGAGTAGAAGTAGTAGAGAATGTAAAGTTCAAATCACTGCCTTGGTAAAGAGTTGGAAAGAAGAGAAACAACAATGTATTAGAAAAAAAACTTAGTTTCTTTGGAATGCCCTGTGAATGTTATTTTGACTTGTCTTCCCTCATCTCAGTCATCATCTACTGAGAAAACACTGCATGTGTATGAATAATAAATCCCCTAAAACTCATAGGAATTAATTTCTCCCAAGCAAGAATATACTTGCTTTTTGTCCCACAAAAGAAATTACAGATTTCTTCATGAGAGTTCAGATGTTCTTGGTTCTTCAGGAACTGAGATCCAATCTTGCCCGTTGTGGGAAAAAGCCTGAACCAAGAGTCAGAAGACTTGATAGACCAGTCCTGGCTCTGTCATTCCTTGTTAGTAGACCTCTCTAAGCCTTGTTTTTCTTATTCATGAAATGGGAAAGTCATTTTCCACTCCTTTCAGAACAAAATTTCTAATTCTTTAATAGATTGTAATCACATAATTCAATTTGTTCAGGAGAACATCAGAATTGTTGTTGAGGTCCTGAGCCTGGTGCCCTGTGTCTGTGTGTGCATCCTGTAGGAACACCTTGCTGAGTGAGTACTTGGAGAATGTGGAGCTAAAGGAGCAGATGGGAGAAGCAATGTCTACAGGCTGGGACATGGAGGAAGATAAGGAGAAGGAGGAAGATTGGCTGGTGGAGGATGCCAGAGGGGTTTTTAAAGAAGATAGTCAGTGTGCTGAGGTCAGACAGGTGCACAGGAAGCTACAGAATGTCAGTACCATGATCAGCCTCCTGAGAGAGCAGCTGACCCTGAACAGCAAAGAAGGGGGCTAGAAGCAGAATGCACAGCTTATTATCAACCTGACCAAGGAGATTGACTGTCTGAAGACGAAAGTCTTTGGACTCCTAGGGATCCATCGACTTTAGGAGAGCAGCTTTAAGACAGGGTGTCCAAAGGGCTGTATTCTGGATCCCAGATTATTGACCTTATATCTATCCTTGACTTAAAACACAAGGATGACCACCAGGTAAGTATAGGCTTCCAGGAGAGAAACCTGAAGTGGAGTCATTCTATCTGTCTTTAACTTGGTGGGGAAGCCAGTGAAAGGGGAATATAGGTAGTGGGAGGTATGGTTCTTAGAGCCTCAAAAGCTTGAAGTGTAGTAGTTAATTATCATTTCTTTTCTGGGAATCTTTTCTGGGAACTAACCTCCCACTCCCCACTAATTGTCCTGGGAAGCAATAGTGATGCAACCCTCTGACTTGCCCTAAGTCTGACTTTCAAATCAAGATAGGGGTGTTTCACGGGTGTTAATCAGAGAATCTCAGAGTTAGAAGGGACCTAAGAGTTCATTTAGCTTAAGTCCTTATCTAATCTATGATACATACTTAGTCTTAATGATTTTTTCTTACATGTGACATATAGTAGCAAAAGATAGAGCACCAGCCCTGGAGTCATCTTCCTGAGTCCAAATCCAACCTCATATACTTACTAGCCATGTGACCCTGATGAAGCAAGTCACTTAGCCATGTGTGCCTCAGTTTCCTTATCTGTCCAGTGAGCTAGAGAAGGAAATGTGCAATACTCTCCAATATATTTGCTAAGAAAATCCCAAATGAGGTCACAAAAAATCAGACATGATTGAAAGATGACTGAATAAAGAAACCTATTTAGTTTGGAGAAGAGGAAAAGACAAGAAAGACATGAGAGTTTTTTTTATGTGTTGAGGGCTTTGTTGTGTGTAACTGAGATTAGGATTTTTTTCTGCTTGTACTCAGAGGAAAGACTTAGGAGCCAGAAGTAGCAAAGTGGCAAATTTAGGCTCAAGAATAAAGAAAATTTTTCTAATTAGAACTGTCCAAAAGTAGAACAGTGTTGGTGGGTTCCCAGATCTTTGTAGTAGATGTGGGGGTGCCTTCCAGAAGTGACCAGATGACGGCTTTGTTGGGTATGTTAGAGTAGGGAACCCTTTTCTGTATGGGTTTTGATCTCCCTTCCAACTCTAAAAGTATATGATTTTATTCCCCCTTATTAGCAATTCTGACACTTGTCTACTTAAATATTTTTAGTGATGGGGAATTCAGTTACCTGCTGAGACATACATACCATCGCCTTTTAACATTAAGAAGTGGTTGAGTGGCACCTCCAGGCAGGCCACCTGTAATGGGTATAATACCCAACTGGCATCAGTCTAGGTAATATCTCAGATTATATATTAGCACTCTGCCCACTACCCTCATTTGCAGGTCTCCTGACTGTTCCTTGCTCCAACTATGGAGCTCTTAGGGTTTAGTGTTTTCATTGATGTTTTCCTAATTTTGTGGAAAAAAATAAATGTTGGTAATTTTTTTGCATAAGTATTTATACAATCTCTCCCTACTCTAGGATTTAACTCTGAGAGTGGGGTGAGGTGGGAATGGCGAGGAATGATGGATCAGTAGTTCGTAGGTTCACATTAGGATGATGATGATGATGATAGTCAACATTTATATAGTATTTCTATGGGTCAGGCACTGCGCTAAGTTTATTCAGTCACTCAGTCATGTCTGACTTTTCCTGTCCCCATGGAACACACCATACCAGACGCTTCTATCCCCTACTATCTGCCAAAGTCTGTCCAATTTCATGTTCATTGTTTCCATGGCACTATCCATCTCATCATCTGCCATTCACTTTTCCTTCTGCCTTCAATCTTTCCCAACATCAGAGTCTTTTCCAATGAGTCCCATCTTCTCATTAGGTGGCCAAAGTATTTAAGTTTCAGTATTTGGCATTCTAGTGATAGCCAGAATTAATTTCTTTACTTATTGACTGATTTGAACTCCTTCCCATCTAAGGGACTCTCAAAAGTCTTCTCCAGTACCATGGTTCAAAAGCATCAATTCTGCAGATTTCAGCTTTCCTTAATAGTCCAAGGCTCACAGCCATATATTACTACAGGAAAAACCATAGCTTTCACCACATGGACCTTTGTCAGCAAGGTGATAGCCCTGCTTATTAGCTTGTTGTCCAGATTTGCTAAGTTGTTTATAATTACTACCTCATTTGACCCTCATAACAACTCTGGGAGGTAGG
>CM053770.1:482920697-482988413 GCA_028658325.1 Potorous gilbertii
TCATTTGACCCTCATAACAACTCTGGGAGGTAGGGGCTATTATCCACACTTTACAGATAAGGAACCTGAGGCAAACAGAGGTGAAGCGACTTGTCCTGAGTCACACAGGTAATAAATGTCTAAGTGTGGATTTTGGCTTCAGACCCAGTGCTCTGTCTACTGCACTACTTAGCTATAATAATGAGTAACTATCCAGTATATATTGGAAAATTCGTTTTGGGGAGCATACTAACACCCAAGACAGACTTCTCTATTTTTGTACAGATCTCATTATTTAGAAATTTTTACTTTATCTTGAGCCTAAATCTGCCATGTGTTATCATTCTTCTTCATTACCAACTAGCGTTTCAGTCCTTGAAGATGGTAATTAGGCATCTGCTCAGTCTCTTCTATTTTCCAGGCCTAATACCCATTCCTCTACTGAGTCTATTAATTGATTAACTCTCCCTTTCTGGCTCTTTCAGGTGAACGGCCAAGGTCTGCTCAGCAGCAACATGTCATTAGAACAATCTAGACTGCAGGAGTTAACTCACCATCTCTGCTCCCAACTGCAACAGTATAAACAAGGCTGCCAAGATCTCCAGGAGAAACTGCTTGTGTCTGAAGCTACAGTCAAAATCCAGGCCAGTCAGCTAGGGCAATACCAAGCCTTATTTCGTAAGTCCTAAGTTAAAAGTCATCAGACTGATAAATTGTGCATTACCTTAGATGTTAATAACCTATCTTAGCTTTTCTGAAGAGTTGAAAATACTTTATAGATGTTATAAAAACCCTTTTATATTCCGTCCTTCCCATATTTCTGGCAATTAGGTAGGGAAATTTTTGACCCTATTTTACAAGATGGCTCAAAATGTTTATTTATTTTTAGTTTTCAACATTCATTTTCACAAAATTTTCAGTTCCAAATTTTCTCCCCATCTCTCCCCTTCCCCCACCTCTTAGGGCCTTGCAATCGGATTACCCCTTCTCTCAATATGCCTCCTTTCTATCATATCCCTCCCTTCCCTTGTTCCCATCTTCTCTCTTTTCTTGTAGGGCAAGATAGATTTCTACACCCCATTACCTGTATTTCTCATTTCCCAGTTGTACGTAAAAACAATTCTCAACATTTGTTCCTTTCTTTCTCCCTCTCCACCCATCCCCAGTGGGAAGGCAAGCAATTCAATATAGGCTATATATGGGTAGTTTTGCAAAAGACTTCCATAATAGTCATGTTGTATAAGACTAACTATATTTTCCTCCATCCTATCCTGCCCCTCATTTATTCTATTCTCTTTTGACCTTGTCCCTCCTTAAAAGTGTTTACTTCTAATTACTCCCTCCTCCAATTTCCCCTCTTTTCTATCATTTCCCCACCCCACTTGTCTCCTTCTCCTCTACTTTCCTGTAATGTAAGATAGATTTTCATACCAAATTGAATGAGCATGATACTCCCTCTTTAAGCCTAATGTGAAGAAAGTAAGCTTCACTCTTTCCCTCTTGTCTCCTTCCTTTTCTCCTCCCTTGAAAAAGCTTTTACTTGCCTCTTTTATGAAAAACAATTTGCCCCATTCCATTTCTCCCTTTCTCTTCCCAAAATATTCCTCTTTCCTTAATTTAATTTTTTTAGGTATCATCCCTTCTTATTCAATGCACTCTGTGCTCACTGTAGATATATATATATATATATATATATATATATACACATACATATACATATATATGACTGAGAAAAGGCTAAAGAATTACAAATATTATTTTTCCATGTTGTAATGTAAACAGTTCAACTTTAGAAAGTCCTTTATGATTTATTTCTCTTTCCTGTTTACCTTTTCATGCTTCTCTTGATTCTTTTGTTTGAAAGTCACATTTTCTATTCGGTTTTGGTCTTTTCATCAAGAATGCTTGAAAGTCCTTTTTTTCATTGAATGACCATTTTTTCCCCTGAGGTATTATACTCAGTTTTGCTGGGTAGGTGATTTTTGGTTTTAATCTCAGTTCGTTTGATTTCTGGAATATCATATTCCAAGCCCTTCGATCCCTTAATGTAAAAGCTGCTAGATACTGTGTTATCCTGATTGTATATCCACAATACTTGAATTGTTTCTTACTAGCTGCTTGCAATATTTTCTCCTTGACCTAGGAAGTCTAGAATTTGGCTACAATATTCCTAGGAGTTTCCCTTTTCCATTTTCTTTCAGGAGGTGATAGGTGGATTCTTTCAATATTTATTTTGCCCTCTGGTTCTAGAAATTCTTGGCAGTTTTCCTTGATAATTTCATGAACAATGTTGTCTGGGCTCTTTTTTTGATCATGGTTTTCAGGTAGTCCTATAATTTTAAAATTGTCTCTCCTGGATGTATTTCCTAGGTCAGTTGTTTTTCCAATGAGATATTTCACATTATCTCCTATTTATCATTCTTTTGGTTTTGTTTTGTAATTTCTTGGTTTCTCATAAGCAGCTCCATCTGCTCCATTCTAATTTTTAAGGAACTATTTTCTTCATTGAACATTTGAACCTGCTTTTCCATTTAGCTAATTCTGCCTTTTTAAGCATTCTTTTTCTCACTGGCTTTTTGGATCTCATTTGCCAATTGAATTAGCCTATTTTTAAAGGTGTTATTTCCTTCACCCTTTTTTTAGGTCTCCTTTAGCAAGTTGTTGACTCACTTTTCATGATTTTCTGGCATCACTCTCATTTCATGTCCCAATTTTTCCTCCACATCTCTTACTTGATTTTCAAAATCCTTTTTGAGCTCTTCCATGGCCTGAGATCACTGCATATTTATTTTGGAGGTTTTGGATACAGAAGCCTTGACTTACTCTGACATTATGCATTGTTTTTACTCATTCAAAATGTTGGAAGAAAATACCTGTTCACTAAGAAAGTAACCTTTAATAATAGTCTTATTTTTTTCCCTTTTTTGGGAATTTTCTGACCCAGTTACTTCACTTCTACCTCCTTTGTCAAGAGGAGGGCATTCTCTTGGGACCTGTAAGTTCCCAGTTCCTCCAAGGTGGCACAATAAAGGGAGAGGAGTTTACCTCTCTCCTGGCCTGTGCACTATGCTGGAACCAACCAAAATCTTTTCTGTCCAGACTCTGGAAGTAGAATTCCCTCTCCACAAGTGCCTCCAGTGCTCCTTCTCACCCCAGGGCCATTCTCAGGCTGAGATTCAGATCAACTGTTCAATTCCCCCAGCAGATTTTGCCAGCGGGCTCCAAACACTGGACCTACTGCTGCAGTGGCTGCTGTGCTGGAGGTCTACACTGCATTCCCTTCTCCTGGGAGAAGGTCTCACTGACCTTTGAAGCTGTCTGTGGTGTTTGTGGGTTGAGCAATCTGGAAACTGCTGCTGTCACATTATGGAACAACAGAAAGAGTGAGGATGGCTGCAGGGAAAGGAAACCCTTCAGCTGTTGGCAGCCCAAGAAGGGGTAAGGAAAGGGAGTGAGCATGTAGGTAGTATCGACTGTATGACAGCCACTGCACTAAGCACTTTTACAAATATCATCTCCTTTCACCCTCACAATAACTCTGTGAGATAGGTGGTATTATTGTGTCTATTTCATAATTGAGGAAACTGAGACAAACAGGGATTGAGGGATTTGCCTGGGGTTATTTCCAAATACAGATTCTCTTTCCAAGGAAATGTGGATATGAATAAGGCGATCTATAGAGTTGCTTTTCTCTGTTCACTATGGGTGATACTCTGACCCTGATATTTCCTGGGAAAAACAGTCAGAATTGCACCGCTTTGTATAACACAAAACCTTCTCTTTCATTCATTGGCTTGTAGACTCCAACCATTATGCAAGTAAAAATGCAACTTCATCTAAACCATCCTCTGCCTCTACATGCCATGGGACTAAGAAGAAATCAACAGCATCCCCACAACCAGGCCATCTTCTCAGAAACCCCCCAAGGATGCCAGCCAGGCCCATGCCCATGGTCATGTATGGAACAGCAACTTTCTGAAGGGGGCAAGTAGGACATCAAAAACCCACCCTTGTCCCAAAATTCCATCAAGGTCTGCCTGTTCACATCTGCTTTCTTACATCTGGCTTCAATAAACAGCTCCATATTTAAGGGTTTATTTGGGTTAAATTTTTTTATGGAAAACTTCAAAGGATGGCCACAATTCTGTCACTGTATTAGAATATTGTATTAATTTTACGGAATATATGTGACATCCATTGCTTTAGATTTGAAGATCTTAATATTATACAGAGACATGTCTGTTAACAGTTAATTTTTATAACAGGTCCTGACTTATATTTACCCATTTTTCTCTGAGGTTGTAGTAGTGATGTATGTACCTCATTGTTAAACTGTTTTCTTTAAATGAGTATTCTTATTTCCTTTTTTCATGGGGACCCTGAGGACAGAGGGTTGAAAATAGTTATTTTACTAAGAAATCACTGAAACTTGGATTTGAATCACTGGACAAGGGGTGGGGAACCTGCATCCTGGAGGCCACACCACCCCAGGTTACTTCCCACTCTTCCTGGAGAACACCCAATTTTCAACCAAAGACCTCCAGATTATCAGTAAAAAGGAAACTTTGGTGTTACTTCTCAGTATTTGTCATTAGCATCATAGCTTTTCTTCACCATAGAAAGCAGTTGTGGTATCTAAAAAGAGGCATGTCCTTGGAGTCAGATCTGAGTTCCAGTCCTTGCTCTGACACTGGTTGTGTGATCTTGGTTAGATTACCTAACCTTTCAGGTATCTTAATTTCCCCACATGTAAAATGATGATAAATGTTGGGCAGAAAGTACTTTGGAAATGTTAAGGACTATGCAAATTTGAGTTATTTTTCTTATTTTTATTTCCACAATGGGATTTAATTCCTGCAATTCCCCTAGGATTTGGACAGAGTTTATGAAGAAATAAGCCTAATCTTTCTCAGGAATTGTCTGGCTTTCATTTGAAGGACAAGGAAGTCCCATATGTTCTCCTTAAACAAGAGGTCTTCAGTGGCTGTGTCTGTAGGAGATCATTAGGAGAAAACCCAGCTCTGGGGCTTCAGTACCCTTAATCAGGCTACTGGCCATCTGGGTGACTTTTCTAAGGTCAGGTAATTTAAATGAAATATTTATTGAACCTCCCTACTGTGTTCAAGGCACTGTTTGGTACTATGTGGCATACAAAGATAAAGCAGTAGAAAAACTAGAACACCCAAGATTTCCATAAAGCCTTTGGATGTCTCCTTGGTCAGAATAATATTGGCATTTTAGATGACATGATACTTAGATGGATCAATGAGCTTGGCCCTCAGTGTCCAGTCCATCCCACTTTTACAATCCCTTCTTTTCCCCAATTCAAACAATACCCAGTCAATGTTCTTTAGGGTCACTGGGATTAGGGGGTGAGAGGGCCTAAGGCAAAGGTACAAACCAAAGGCAATGAACATACTTTTCAACCACAGTCATGGAAACATCTGCATATGTTAGTAAGCGAACTTGTGATGCCTAAATATATTACTTATGAATATATGCCCATTATTCCACACTCCTCTTGCCAGAAAGCTCAAAGCACCTACAAATACATATGTGCTGTAAGGACTCATATGTAGGCCTTTCACACAGGTACCCTCTCTGTACATTGTATATCAACTTTTCAGTAACCATTGAAGCTGCCATGCAAACCACAGCATAGCTTAAGCAAGTCATTTGGATCTGGTTCTCAGTTTCCTCAGCTGTAAAAGGAGGTCATTTGAACAAGCTAGATGATCTAAGTCCTTTTCCATCTTTAAATGCTGTGATCCTAAATGTCCTGAGTCCCCTAAACTGCTTCTGATAACCTGCTAGGCTTAGGAGTTTTTCTTTTTGGATCTCTTTCATGAGGTGATCAGTGGATTCTTTTATTATTTATTTTGCCCTCTGGTTCCAGAATATCAAGGCAGTTTTTCTTGACAATTTCATGAAAGATGATGTCTAGGCTCTTTTTTTGATCATGACTTTCAGTTAGTCCCATAATTTTTAAATTGTCTCTCCTGGATCTATTTTCCAGGTCAGTTGTTTTTCCAATGAGATATTTCACATTGTCTCCTATTTATCATTCTTTTGGTTTTGTTTTGTAATTTCTTGGTTTCTCATAAAATCATTAGCTTCCATCTGCTCCATTCTAATTTTTAAAGAACTATTTTCTTCAGTGAACTTCTGAACCTCTTTTTCTATTCTCCTTATAAAATATAAGCTAGTACTACCATTATTATCTAGCTTCATTTTGGAGCTGTATTGAATGTTATATCTAGAGCCTATTACATTAGGAAGACCTCAGTTCAAATCTGGCCTCAGACATTTATTAGTTGTGTGACTTTGAGCAAGGCACATATCCCTGTATGCCTCAGTTTCCTCATCTGTAAAATGAGCTGGAGAAGAAAATGGCAAACCACTCCATATATCTTTGTTAAGAAACTAATCTTTGCTAAGAAAACCCAAATGGAATTGCCAAGAGTCAGACATAACTGAGACAACTGAAGAAAGCACCATATTCCCTACTGGTCTTTTCAGCGTTGTCTTCTCAAGCATATTATATAGAAAAGCACATGATTATACCAACAGATACAGAAAAAGCCTTTGAAAACAATAAAGTACCTGCTTGTGCTAAAAATCTTAAAAACGTAATAAAGGTCCTTCCCAAATATGATCAAACTGTATATCTAATATCAAAAACTAACATTGTTACAGTGGAGAAACATTAGCTTCCCTAATAAATGTAGGAATAAAACACGGGCTTCTTATTTGACACAGTTTTATAAATTCTAATGATTCGCAATAAGACATCAGAAATAAAGACATAAATATTTATCAAGAAGAGATGGAAGTATTCTTATTTCTAGAGTATTTGATAGCTAATGTAAAGACTTGGGTAAATTAGCAAATTAACTGAGGTGACCAGTAGCTTCAGTAAGGTAGAAGAATACAAAATCCACTCCTCTCCAACATTTCTATGTAGAACAATAATAAATATCAGAAAGAATTGATAGAGAAATCTTACTCAAAATAATTACAACATGAATAAAATATTTTGGAGTCAGTCTATCAAGACATACACATTCATATTTGTATACCTATCTATTTATATCTGTACACACAATTACAAACCACTCTTCATAAAAATAAAGAAAAAGGATTTAGAGGTCCAAGATAGTCTCTTCTCTCAGTCAGAACTCTGCCATGGAGAACATGATCAGACCTTAGAAGTATGTTTACCTTCTCTCCTTTACTAGGTTCTGACCTCTGGAAGTGTCCACCAACTCCGGGGTAACACCAAAACCTTGCACCAGATCTTGGAGGTGTCTGACTGTCTTCTCATCATGTTCTGGAGAGCAACCCTGATCAGTACTAACAGGCCTACATGGCAAAAGAAAGTGGTAAGAGTTGGGAGGGATGTGTAGCACATGTTTCAGGACAGATTGAAGTGTGCCCACAAGAGAAACTGGGATTGAGTAACAGATAAAGGGAACTTCCAGGAGATAGCCTTTGGAGAGAGGGAGTATGAATGTGAAGGATTAATGCAAGATAGGACTTTCACATATGCAACTCAATATGGATTTCCTCTTCCCCTGGGAGGAGCTACTGAACCAGAAAAACAGAAAGGGTTTGAGAAGTATTGAAATGACATACCCCCTTGAAGATATTCGAAATGTGCTAATACTGTTTTCCACTGGAGATTTCTAGAGTAAAAGAGCCAAATACTCATCATTCATCTTTCTCCTTTAATGGTAACAGTAGCCAACACTTATCTATAGCACTTCAAAGTTTAGAAAGCATTTTACAAATATTATTTCATCTGATCCTTACAGTAGCCCTAGGAGATAAGTGCAGATGAGGAAACTGAGGCAGACAGTTTAAATGACTTGACTAAGCACAGCTAGTAGGTATCTGAACTCAGGTCTGCCTGACTACAGATCTAACATCATCTCTGCTACACCACCTGGTTTCCATTAAACTCTTCTATTACAGCCATCAGACTACACAAGTAGTCAGTAATAATCACAGACTGGTCCTATTAAGTTATAGGGCTTCTCGGGCACAGAAATCGATAGCCTGGCATGGCTTTAGAATCTTAGGATTCTGGGGAAGGAGTCTTCTCTGACCTCAAGCCTGACTTTCTGGTGAGAACAGAGTTGGTGGACATATTTCAAGCAGTCCATGAGCTTGGATGGAAAAAAAATTACACCTTTATTTCCAATAACTTCTTTCTGAAATCTAACATACCTTTCAATTATGAATGTAGGTGACATGTAATCTGAGAGAGGGGTTCATCAGCTTCACTAGATTGCTGGAGGGGTTCAGGCCCCTAAAAGTTTAAGGGTCCCTGAGCTAGAAAATATCTCGATTGAGTCCAGTACCTCTTTCAACTCCTAATAGGTGTTAGATATTGGATTAAATGTCCTAGATCCAACTACAAATAACTGCATCACGCTTAATGACTGCTCGTTATTTTTAAGGGATTTGACAAATTTTTATCTAAGTATCCAAATTTTCCCCAGTCCAGTCATTTTCCCCAGTAGCTGAATAAATCAATAGATATTTAAGGAATGCCCACCCTTCATGCAATGGCACAGTAACCATGCAAATGATGTCAAAGATCCCTGGTAATTGCAAAGAAGAAAAAGATTACAGGTGGTTGTTTTTAAATTAAAATTCTGACATGTTTCATTTCATTTAAGCTCCCAGTTTATCTGTGTGCCAGCTTTAGATGTTTTAAATCTCCATTCCTGTGAAGTCCTCTCTGTAGAACCAGACTTTCTTTGGGAAGCAGAAGGGTATTGGCTGTAATAGAGGGAAGTCATCCCAGAATTACAGTTGAGAAGGGTGTGGAATTCTGCTTTAGGCTTTATTAAGCATTCTAATCAAGAACCTCATCTTTTATTTAGGAGTCAATGAAAGGAGAAATTTGAGCTCTTAATGAACACCTAAAGACAACCAAGAGGGAGAAGGAGAACTTGGCGCAATTCATTGCCAAGTGATATAGGTGTTTCCAGCCAGCACTTTTAGAGATTACAGGGGATGGAGAAGTAAGGTGGACAAAAGAAGCTGTTTATACATGTCCCTGTCCTTCTGATAGATATCTAGTAACCATGGAGATCAAAGAGGTCCATCACATAAATGTGCCCATGAATGAAGCTTTCCTGATATCCCCATGCCTTCTATACATTATGTCTAATCAATCAGCAATAAACTACACATTAAGCAAAATGCTAAATACTGGTGATACAAAGAGAGAAATAAATGTTCCTGCCTTCAGGGATCTTAGATTCTATCATAGAAAAAAATAATGTACCCATAGAATAGATACATAATATATAAAAAGTAAATAGAAGATAATTGGGTGGGGAGGGTACCAGCAGCTAGGGGAGGAGGATCAGGATAAGTCCCATACAGGAAGTGGTACTTGAGCTGAGAATTGAAGTAAGATGTGGATTCTAAGAGATGTAGGGGAAGAGAAAGAGTCCAAGTGTAAGGAAAATTATACAAGGGCACACACACACACACACACACACACACACACACACACATACAAAGACGAAATGGATAACACCAGCAGGAATGTCTGGTTGAATCATAACAGTATGTGAAGAGGAAAAATGTGTAATAGGACTGGAAAGTATAGGGTAGGGTCAGGTTGAGAAGAGCTTCAGGTGCTAGGAGAATTTGTATTCTATCCTATAAGCAATACAGAGTGATGGAAGCTTCTTGAGCAGGGGAGGGACATAGTTGGACCTATGCGTTAGAAATATTACTTTGGGAGCAGTGTTAAGATAGATTGGAAAAGAAAGAGACCAGATGTAGGAAGAGCCAAATAGGAGGCTATTATAATTGTCTGGGAAAGAGGTAATGTGATTTGAAACTAACAGGGTGTTCATGTAAATGGAGAGAAGAGGTAGACTTGACATTGATGATGGGGAATGAGAGTGATAGAAGAGTTAAGGATGGCATTGAGATTGTGAACCTGGATGACTGGAAAGATGGTCTGGTATCCTTGACAGAAAAAGGGAAGTGAGGCAGAAAGAGGTAGGTTTTTATGGAAACATAATGAGTTCTGTTTGAACAAGTTGAATTTCAGATGCCTATAGTTTATCCAGTTTAAAATGTCTAGAAGGTAGTTGGTGATGGAACTCAGGAACTCTATATATTAGGGTTGTATAGAGAGAGATGGAAATTGAGCCTATGGGAGTTAGCGAATTCATATATAAAGAAAGGAAAGATGAGAGGATCCAGGACTGATCTTTTCAGTTTATCCATGATTAGGGGATGGAACATAGCTGAAGATCCATCCAAAGAGACTAGGAAAAAGTCAGATAAAGAGAAATGAGAGAACAATACCTCCAATAACAAAAATAATTCAAAAAAACCCAAAGAGGATAGAGTAGCCAGGAAAAGACAAATATCAAATGCTACTGAAAGGTGAAGACAGATGAGGATTGAGAAAAGATCATTGGATATAGTAGTTTACAGACCATTGTGAACTTTGGAGAGTGCATTCTCAGTTGAACGGGAAGGTCAGAATCTAGGTTTCAACAGATGAGAAGTGAGAGAAAAGAGGTGGAATCAAAGTATAAAGATAGTGGGGGTTTCCCCCTAGAAGTTGGCTGTGAAAAAGAGGAGGGAATATAGACTGATACCTTGAAAGGGATGTTAAGTCAGTTTTTGTAAATAAGATCAAGTGCGGACTGGGGTGGGGATTGTGTTGTGTGTTTTCTTTTTTTAGAAGATAGGACAGGCTTGGTTGAGTTTGTAGGCAATAGAGAAGAATAGGGATTGATTGCAGATTAGAAAGATGGGATGATTGCTAGGAGATAGTAATGGATGGGATGAAGGTATGGGTTCTTTAGGAGAAGGGTCATGTCTCATCAAAGACTTGAATAAAGAGGGAAATGAGAGAAATACGTCCAGGGATATTTTCATGTGGAGAGTAGCGTTGAATTTTCTCTTTTATTAGTAAGGTGAGGTGAGGGGGAAGGGTTCTGTGAGAGGCTGAGGAAGAGAAGTATCAGAGTCTCATCGAGAGTCTCTCTTGTAATGGAGATCTGATTGGGGAAGAATGAGGTTTCTTTGCAGTAGCAAGGGTCCATTGAGATTAGACAGAATCAATGTGGCTCAGAGTCAGCAAGATTTCATGGCTTCCTAAAGCACTATTCACCAGTGGAATTGGATGAAATGGCCAATGTGAATACTCTGAAGTTGGGGAGAGTCAGGCAAGAATAGTGATAGGATAAGGGGGCAAGGGATTTGGATGGAGAAAAATCATGAATGAGAGAAATGGGGTTGACCAAGCAAGATAAGCCAAAGGAGCAAGCTTACAAAGCATCTCTGCTCTGTATGCTAAGCCAAGTGAGTCATTGGCAGATTTGTGATTTTTGCCTTCTTATTGTTCCAGTAACCAGAACACATGAGGTTTTGAAGAAGGCAGGAAGAAATCTTGAGGTAAGAGAGTTGGCAGTGACCAGGGACCCACTACCACCTCATCCCCCAATCTTTACACCTGTAACCAAGTGACCACCAAAGCTGCCGTGTAGTTTTGAAGGAAACCATGATCTTTTCATCATTTGCAATCATTAGAGTGGGGCCACTGTTCTATTTCCCATTTCTTTGTCACCTCTCTACCCTCTCCTATGTTGTTAACCTCACTCATGCTCTTCTCTATTCATTTCCATTCCTTTTTGCTGTAAGCTTGATGTTTGAAGAAATACCATTCATATCCAACCTGGAGGAACAGGGAAAGTAAGCCATCATGACTGTGTGGCTACCACAGGGAAAAAGAGAGGGAGGGACGTAAAGAAACACCAGGACCCTCCTGTCTCTTTTCTTTGGGAAAAGTGACTGATGTTTGTCAAGCCTGATAGGCAGGAACTGGGGGATATCATGGGTATAGATTAGGTCAGCTAGCCATAGTGAATACAACTCAAGAAAAGGGAAATGCAGAGGGGCTGAGATCTCTGACAGATCTGTACTATACTAGCTGGATTGGCAAATAGCTTTCACATTAAGAATTTTCCATTTCTTCTAACTTGATTTCTGCTTTGATAAGGGATTCTGTGGGTTCTGACTCTGCAGCAGCTCTATGCAAGGAAGGCATCAGTAACTACAGGTGGGGACCCATAGGCTTGTCCACCCAGAAGTTTTCCAACTAGACTGTTGGCACTGACCTCCCCTTCCTATACTTGAGACTGTCCCACTTTACTAATTCTTTTCATATGAATAAAATATGAATACAACCAATGGCTATCTTGGCTTCTGCTAACCTGATAGTGCCATTGTTCCCCCAAACATAGCATTCCTAGTAATACCAGTCAAATTACTTCTTTTTTTTGTATTCCACCCATAGGCTAATTTCCAAAGAGTTCTGCCAGTCACCCAGGTCATTGGACCCATCTTCCAGGAGCCAAGGAGAAAGCAAAGCCATGAGGGGGTCCCTGAAGCAGCAGGAAGTGCTGTCCACAATTTCTCTTGAGGAGCAGCCAGGTCCCACCTTTGCAGGCTGCCTAGTAGAGCTCAGAGGACCCAGAAGCAGGAGACAGAATGTTATCTTCCTGGAGGTTGCATGCAAATGGAAACTACTCAGAAAATTCAGTATTATCACCATCTGGGCAGGTCCCAAATAGCACTTGGCAAAAATGTAGAAACTTAGTTATGGGTGTAGAACCTAAAATACTACTTCTTCCTTAGCCTTGGGTCATTTGGATCTGGTCCCAAGGGAGCAGAAACCTTAGATGTCTGCAGCACAAGCTTCTCTCCTCAGTAGCTGTAAATGCATAAACTCAAGGGAACACAGTCATCTCCCACCCCCTACCCCCCATGAATGGGCAGTGGACGGACCCACAGACACTGGACATTATAATTCCAAAGTGTATATAGATCAGGATGACTCTAAATGCACATTTTCCAGTTACGCATGAGCACTTGCAAAGGGCAGTCCAAGGACTGACCTAGTCCCCTGGTGCTCACTATTCACAACTCTTCTTTTCCTGGAGCAGCCTTATTTGAAGAGTTCACAAGGGATGGATATGTGGATAATAACATGCAGAAAATAACATCCAGAACTGAAATTTCACCCCTGGAAGGATCCCCACAGTGACTTGCCTACTTTTGTCCTGGCCTACAGAGAAATGACACTTAGAGGTCTTAAGCCAGATTGTCCCCCTCACTTCGGAGCGGCGGCCTGATAACTGGCTAGATTCCTGGGCTTTCCCACCTTCTATATCTAATCATTTAATTATTTTTTCTCTATTTTGTGATGTGCAATTTTCATTTGGTTTAGCTCTGGTATGATTTTTACTTGTTGTACCTTTTCTTTATCCTAATTTCTCCCTCTTAGGGAACCAGGAATAACTGATCAGACATTGACAAGCACTGAGCCTCCATTTTGGGTCCTCAGTGTGATGCCCATTCTTAGCTGAAATGCAAGAAGACCCCCGCTGTGGTGAAATCTTCTTTGCGGCGTTTCTGCACTTGTAGGATATGTGTGCATGGGCATATGCTACCACAGTGGTGTGAACCACAAATTAGACAGAGTCAGGGACAGGAGGGAAGCAGCAGATGAGAGATGTTCCAATCTCCTTACTAGGTTATTTTGTGAATTATGGGAGGATAGATTGTATGCAAGAAATGTTTTTTTCTTCACTTGAACTTGTTTTTTGCTGAATTAGACACCAGTTAAATATGGAACCTGTGTCTCCTTTCTTGAATTTGCTCATTTCATGGTGTTAGAGAGCATTGGCCCTCAACTTTAGGGTACCCTCACTATAGGTCTGTAATGGTGGCCTAGGTTTAGGTTTAAGGAATACTCCGAGACCTCCATATCCTCATTAAATATGCCTTACGTACATACTTCACCTCCTTTGGCAAATGCAAAACAAAATGGTCACCATTTCCCTTCCTCTTCCCCAGAGCCATATGGACACCTCAGGTGCAGCAGCACACACTTCTAATGATAAAGTTGTTACTCTTTCCAATACAGCCCACCCCAGAAATTCAGGCAGCATGCTGACACATGAACTAGCCTTTACTACTGCCTCACATGATGTGGGGGAGGAGGGAGGGTCTGAATGGGGGGGAGGGGAGTTCCTGGTGGGGCATTCCTTCTGGAAATAGAGATCCTGGTGCCATCAATTCTGACCTGGGACATGGGGAGTTTAAGTGACTTGGGAGGGTCCCACAGTGCAAATGTGAAGGTCACATCTGAACTCAGCTCTCCCCACCTAGCCATATTGTATTGGTCTGTTCCAGTGGGTTAATTATGGAAGTGTAGTTTCTGTTTCACTGTGGAAAGATGCTGAGCACACGCTATTGCCTTCAGTTGCACACTTATGCCTGGAGTCTTTACAGGAAGTACTGGAATGAGCAAGTTACATAAAAATGTTTATTAGGCAGGAATAAATGACCAGATCAAGGCACATACCTATTCCATGACAACTTGTCACCCACTGTTCCTGAATAATCTCAGCTTCTGGCTGCCAGCATTGCTGTGTATTGACAACATACAATAATGGAAGGAGACCCACAAGACTTAGGTTGTATGTTAATATTTATTTTAAAAGTTACATTCATGGGAAAGGAAATGTGTACATGTGACATCACAGAGGCTCTGCTACTATGAATATCATGGCTCATTCAGGGATCAGTCACAGGTCATTAGCAGGAAAACAAACTCTACACTTCCCCACATCTTGAGGACAATGACAGGTCAACTCTATTCCTTGACAGTATTAAGGACAAAAAGCACCAGTTAGTCAGGAGGGCATCTCAGTTACTTCATCCCTCCCCCAATTACAAATTCACCCCTTTCTTTTTTCAAAGCGTGTAGACTGAACAACTGCCTTGATTCAAATCATTTCAACACGTAAATGTACTGGAAGAGGTAGTAGGCATCTTCCTGTTCTCTGAAAATTCAATCAGCCTTTTTCAAAGGCCTATATAAAGATTTAAGACCATTCAACAAATGGGCTTTTCTGCTTTGGGTACCACAAAACAACACCCTGGTCAGGGGAAGTTTCCATAGAGAAGAAGAGGGAATGCCAAGACTTAAAAATATTTAATGTAGGTACCCTTCACTAGTTAATCCTTAAGATAAACAAAATTTACTGAGTTTGGCACTTCTCACAAATTTTCACTTCTAGGAATACCTGTTAGCCAGGGCTCTCTTGGGCACAGTGATACCAATACCACCTCATATCAGAGAAATTAAATTGGAATTTATGCTTGGCCTTTGGACTAAAGAAAAGTTCTTCTCTAAATGAAACAGAACCTTGTCAGTAAACAGTACTTCCTCCCCCTCAAGTGTCACACTAGGACAGTGATTCTATTCAGTCCAATTTATTTGGACTTGTAAGGACCTACTCCGGACTGAAAGTCCCAAATTCTAGTCCCAGAAGGTCTCTTTCCATGTTAACTTAGGTCCTCGTGCTTCAAAATATCTCTTTTATTTACAGAGGGACCATTCCCTTCTGCTTTGAATTGTGTAGGCTGTCCACTCTGAAGCAAATGCCCTGACCCATCACATACTACTTTGAGACTGTGAATAGCTAGTTAGCAGCAGCTGATAAACAATGGCAGGCATTTAGCTCTTAAGTTATAACTAAGAATAATCTCATGACCTACTCAGGCTCATATCCTTGTTGGTTTGTACTCTCCAAGTCACTGAGGACTCAGATTTAGAGAAGGTGCTAGAATACTGAATTGTTCAAAAACACTTGTGTCTGGCATCAATTTCCTCAAGGAAAAGATGGCTGAAAGAGGCTTCCTAAACCAATGCATTCATTTCATTCCCCTAAATGTCAATCTTAATTCAGCAGGAGCAGATTCTCTCATGCAGGAAGCAAGAAATGGTTTAAAGAGGTTATAACTTAGTCTCCAAGACACCAGTCTGCTAAGAAGGGAGAAATCTGGGAATGCTAAGAGTAGGAAAGAGACTAAAGAACCCCCTAAGAAACATGCCTCCTTCCTAAGTTTCCATCTGGAAATGTCTAATTCTTTGCAATGGGGAGAGAGAGCTAATTCCTGTCTAGGTCTATGTTAATGAAGGGAGATGGTCAAACACATTTCACCAAACTCTGAGGAGCCATCTAATTATTTTATTACTTTCATTATGGCTTAAAATAAAAAGTCTGTTTTAAGTGATATTTGAATTTGACCCTGCTTCTAGGAAATGAGAATCTATAGGGAACCCTAAAAGTGAGGTCACTGTACACACAATGGAAGAGAATGCCTTCTTCTGGGTATCCCTAAGATCTGGCTTTGGTTTGGCAAACCCTGGGCTGAGGCAAGGTTTCTAAGACTGGCCGAAGACCCACCTGCTCTCGAGCCTTTCATGCCCTTAGGTTGTACACCAGAGGAACCCCAAACTCTTCTGCTCTCCCTTTCCCCCACTGTTCCCATCCCATGTTCTGGCTCTTTCACAGTCCTCACTCCTTGAAGGACAACCCACTCTATTAATGTGCCAGCTTTCCCTCAGACATTCTGTGGAAATGACCAACAAAAAAGCTTACAAGAACCATTCCTTGCCTTTGCTGCTCATTTCCAGATCTTTATCAGAATCTCTAAGGCAGAAGATAAAGGCATCATTTAAAAATCAGAATAAGTCATGCTCTGGACACTTTACTCCCAGATGGCCAAAACAATTTTTGTGCATACTTCTCAGATTCAGGTAAAGTGCTCTAACCATGGAGAAGAGAGTAAAGATGTGTAAAGATAATGACCATGCTCCTCCTTACCAGTTCCATTCTAACTAGGTGGCTGGCTTCCATCTTCCTTGTGGCTGAACATAGATTTATCTCCCCCAAGTTTGGCAAAGTGGTAGCACACACATCACCCAGAGTAGAGAATTCTGAACAGAGGACACCAGCACCACAATCTATTGAGCCTCAGGCCTCTGGCCTGAGAGAGAACATGAATATCCTCTTCCCTGCCTCACTTCAGTGCTCTAACAAGTCTGTTAGGAATGAAAAAATTAATACACGAATACAGAGGTCATTAGATAGGACAACAACTTTGTTCAATCCTATCACAACAAATAATCTGGCAACAGACATCACTGTGTAACAGGAAAAAAAAAATCCTAGTTTTGCTTTTCTGACCTGTGAAACCCTCAATTTATATAATATTTCATTAAACAAAATTTCAAAGTGTCATGTGATTTGACCTATTTAAACAATAACACTCCAGGCAAAGGGCATCTGGGCCCAAAGTAGGGTGTCCATAAGATTTTTGGTGCAAAGGTGGAAAAGTTTTCAAGTGTCCAACGCTGCATAAATTAAGCTCAATAATTAGCTGAGTCCCTAGTGAGCTTCACTCACTCCCCCCATTACCTGGCCACACTTGCCCTCCCCACCAAGCTAAGATTCACCCTGGCCAGCATGCTGGGAATGAATAAGGCTACACTCCCAAGACAACAGGTCTTTTCCAAGCTCAGTTCAGGATAAGTGGGAGGTAGCCAAAGTGACCTGATGGTACCCTGTCAGTGTGACAGGGTCCATCCTGGGCAGTCTGGGAGCCCCTCAGCCAGCAACAGCTTTGGTCTCCTTCAATGCTAGACAGATGACCTGCATGTCTCTGTAAAAAGGAAAGGACCACTGATACTTGGCAAAATTTCAAACCTTAACAATCTCCTGTGAAATTGGCTCCAGGATACATGCTAAGCCAAAGTCAAGTTTAGAATGAGGAGCAAAAAAGAAAAAAAATCTTGTAGAGAGTTCAGTGCACTGTTCTTAAGGAACCAATAGTGCCATCTTCTGTCTTAGCTTCAGGGCGAGAGACTTGGGGATAAAGAGATTCCCTTCTCTACCCAAGGAAGACAGAGTGAACTTACATCTAGAGCAGCCTGGCACAATGGTCAGAAGACTGGACTTAGGGTTAGGAAGACCTGGGTTCAAATCCTGCCTTTGACAACTATTAGCTTTGTAACCATGGGCAAGTAACTAAAGTACTCTCTGATTTGGTTTGCCTCATCTGTACAATGAGGTAAATATATGCAACGCCTACTTCATCAGGTTACAAGAGTCAAATGAGATTAGGTATGTAAAATGCTCTATAAACTCTGAAGCACTACAGAAATGTCAATTATATAATGACATTATATATATTACACCTACCCATCCACCCCCACACACATACATATATTATAATGGTAGGCCAGGGAAGGCTTTCCAAATGTTAAGTACTGAGGAAGCTAGGCTCAACAATAAGATTTCCCTTTGAGTGCTTTCTCTTGTCTGCCACAGGGAGCGGAGAGCGAGCCTCTATGAGGCAGAACACACTTTAGGAACACTGCCATTTTCAGGACCTTCTGAATGTGTTTCTTCACTCAGAACTAAGGCAAGCCAAGAGAGCATCTTGGCACATGGTCTAAAGAGAAACAGTATTTCTGGACAATCTTAAGCCTAAAGCAAGAAACAAGATCTCCACACCCACTGCCCTTCGCAGGGACCCTCACCTGTGATCCTAAGTTTTGTCCTGAAGTGAAAAGAGTGAGGAATGGGAGCTGGGGAAGGGATCAGCAAGAATGAAGAGTGTGGTATGGGAGGGAAAATCATAGCTTTGGGAACTTGAAAAAAGACAATCCTTCCACTTAATCAAGGACAGCTTCCACAGGGAGATGCAAGACATTATATGGGAGTACCAGGCCAGCAGCGGAACCTCTTGGATCACCAGGTTCTATGCTGGACAAGGTTCCTGCACATTTATTAATTCACTGAGGTCAGGGAAAGCAGATTTAAGAGGTGTTCTTGCTTCTGCTTCTGTAGGCCCCTGGAAAGCACTCAACAGGCATCCCACAGCAAGAGATGTGACAGTGGCCCGGTTTCCAATAACATTAAGATATTGTATGTACAATATATATGCATGAGCCCACCTTTTTCTCTTTATAAAGTAACCACACACACACACACACACACACACACACACCCACCCACCCACAGGCTCTCCTGTGGTCCAATGTTTAGTTGCAGAACAGCCTATTCAGAGGCTCAGAAACACATAAACTGGCCTCAAAGCTCAAGTCAGTTCTGAATTCTAAGCTAAGACTGAGATTCAGTCCAGAAATATAAAGAGGACATTTCTCCCACATCCAGGGGAGCAAAGAGGGATCTGCTCAGATGGGCTTGTACAGCAGGGTAGTGACATACTTCTTTTTGTAGCGATGAGTAGCACTGAGAACCATCACACTGTCCTGAAAGAGAGAGAAAAAGGTGCAACTAATTCCTCACTCCAAGGCTCAGCTCACTCTTAAGCTATAAGTACCACTTATCAGCCACTAACTGTGAACACGAATCAGTATCAAGAACTGGGATTAACTAGAGGAAAAATAGAGGACATCCTGGAGGAAATCTCTCTACAGTAGGGTCTAAAGGGAAAGCCTAAGGCAAGAAAAACACAAAGACATTTTAGTGAATTTGTATCTTCTGTCTAAAGCAGACCCAGCTCTTATCTGGATGGAAGAGTCTACTCTCATTTGAGGAGAAACAGACTGTCTAGGGAAGTTCTAAATGGGCCCAACCCCCAAAGCTTCCCCAGAAATAATGATGTGGTAGTTTAGCTCCAAAGATTCTAATTGGTTTGCCAAGAATCCTCAGGTCTGGGGATGACTCCAGGCCAGGATTAAACCCCTCGTATGCCCTGGGACTAAGGACTCAGGAGTAAGGGCCATTTTCTAGTACCTTTGCTCCACATTCTCAACTATTGTTTAAGCCACTGGGGAGATGGTAGGCCTACAATTACCATGAAAGCCAAAAAGCAGACAGATGTAAATGACAACAAGGCATCTTTGAAATATGAACAAATGACAAAAAGATTAAAAAATGTCAAATCCAGAAACCAAAGCTCTGTAAGAACCTCCCACATACAACACTACCCTGAAAACATTCTATGTTTAATCACCACTTATACAAGATAAAGGGAAAAGGCCAATGAGCTGAAGAGAAAAAGATCTGGGGAGCAAGGTGGTAGAGGTAAGGGAGGCAGCTTCTTAGGAAGGTCCGGGGAACAGGAGAGAAGGTGACACCTTAGGGACATTTTTATCTTTCGTTGAACCCTCAGGGACTGACAAAACTCCTGGCACACAATGCGCTTACCAAGTTTCTGTAACAAAAGGGGAATCAGTAGGGACGTGCATGTTTGGAGGTGAGGGAGCATCTCTGGTTCCTTTTTAATTAACCCTAATTCCTAAAAACTGAGGGAAGGGGGAGCAGAAAAAATGCACATGACTTTACTGTGTAGCCTGAGAGCATGCCATAGGAAAAGAGGGCCAGCTGAACCGACACCAACTAAGAAAACTGAGACCTCCGTACATGCTATTATTTCAACATAAAGCTGTTTGGTTTTTTTCCAAGTCAGTGGCTATCACAAAACCTCACAGCTGGAAGGGTCCTCAAGGGCCGTGCCTCTAGTCTGACCCAGACACGAACAAACAGAATAAACCAGACAAGTGCTCATCAAGCTCTTCCTTGAAGACTTGTATTGAGAGGGATCCTAGAACCTCTGAGCCAAAGCCTGCTCTGCTTCTGGAAGGTTCTAGTTGTCAGCTCCTAATATGGGAATTTCTACTCTTAGGCTACCTTCTGGCACTGAGCAAAATAGTTTTGTTCCAGACTCAAGTTTCTCCTTCTCTAGGAATGGGGCCCTCTAACTATGAATTCCATAAACTTACCAAAAAAAAAAAATGGTGACATTTAGTAACTTATAGCTGCTAACAGACAGGTTCATTCAAAAGCAGAGCAGTTCAGTTATGGAGCACCGATGGAGAGTCTGATGACAAAAAGCTTCCCCCTAAGCAACTGTCTTCTTAAAAACTGGTCATCACTACTGGGTGTAGGAAGGAGAGGTCACCAAGGTCAGCCTAATGGACCATTTTCCTTGGCATTAAGTGTTTACCTTTTTTACCTTATGCCCATTCCAGGAATCCTGGAGTCTCTGGACCATCACTCACCTTAATGGACAATGCATACAAGTGGTTGAGCATGACATGGTTTGGTTCGGGGAGAAGTGCTGGATCACACTGAAGGAGGGAAAAAAAACACCAGAGCTCAATACAAGGTAATCACACAACTGGAGCTCCCCTTCCTCAAAGGACTTTTACACTAGTTAGAAATTCATACCTAGAATGCTATAATGCAAAAACCTAAAGACATGAAATCTACCTAATCTTGCTTAACAGAGGTGAAATTTGAATCACAGGCCCAAGATTGTAATGAAAATGCAGTTTTGGATTAATAGTTCTTTGAGGGTGTGGAACAAGTCTTATGCTTCTTCTATATTCCCAGAAGCACAAAGACAATATTAAACGCTCAATAAATACTTGCTGAATTGGGACCCTAGAAGATGCTGTCAGCAAGCCAATATTCTAGACCTAACAATATTAAAATCAACAGATGACTCCATGCTAGTATTGGTATTCCATGAAGTAACAAGTCTACTGTGGGGGAGAGAAACTTGGGTGCCATAAAAATGATACTCTGTGTCTACCCCTGAATCTGCATCTTTTGGAACTACTCACCTTTGCTTCATGATATTAACACATAGGTGCAAATAATTTTGATGAAGGTCTTTCCATCTCCACTAGTTCTGAAAAGTCCTAAACCTTAAAAAACAGAATGACAAGATACTTACAGAAATATTAGTGTCCTTGTTAAGAATAACCTGGAGAAGGTGAGGAGGAAGGATGGGTGGGGATTTGAAGCGCTCCTCAGATCGAAAGACATACATTTCTTGACCATAAAGCCCTGGTGGAGAACTGGAGAGATCTAAAAGAAATTTCCTAAGTATTAGAGGAAAATGTGAACAGAAATCACAGACTTTATAACTACTGAAAGATGACCTATTTGAAAACTAATGCTATCACAGCAGTAGTCATTTACTCTTACATTTGGAAAGGACTGCTAATGCCAAAGGAAGTAGTCCAACTTACACCTGACCAAGAATTCCTCCTTCCAAACACCCTACAGGGGGCTACTGAGTCTTTGCTTGAAAATCTCCACTGAGAGGGAACCTGTTTCTCGGACTTCACAAATGCTATTTGGCAACTTCATTTTTGAAATGAAAATTAAATAAAGTAATTTTCCTTTGAAAAATCTGTCATGGACTTCTCAACATCCTGTGAAAAAATTGGGACATTTTCTGCTGAAATTCAAGCAGGGTTAGGAATCAATGACTTAGTCTAAGCTCAGAAAATAAAATATCTCTTCATGTAACAAGACAGATTAGAGGAATAAAACCCCTGGCCTTAACAAGAGTCCATATAAGCTGGACCAATAGGCTGACTTAGTCACTCTAGATCTCTTGGCTATCAACTAATTCCTTCTTCAGGCACCACAATGTCTGTATTATCTCAGCAGTGTGGAAGTGGGGAAAAAGGGACCAAAATATTTATGTATGACATCTTGCATCTTTATTTGAATACTGCACTTGTAAATTCTCTTACCTCCCTTGATCTTACAAAACAAATAAAAAGAGAACAGAGATCATACAGCTGGTCAGTGTCTGAGCTGGGAATGAAGCCCAGTTGTATCATTCCCAAGAGGATGTTCTTTCCACTATGCTACCATTAACTAATAAAAAATAGGAGGCAGGGGAAGAAGTTAATAGAATAAGAAACTAAATAAGGGAAAAAAGATGCAAAATCAAAGATGCGGCACACAGTGAGTAGGTATATTGGAAGGCAGCATAACTGGGTTCTCTGGGCAGCCAGAATAGTTTAATTACCAAGATATATCAGGATCCTGGAATAAGATAAGGAAAGTATTACTTAAGAATATGAGGTAAGTAGATTTGTAGGCAGCCACAGCTCTCACTATCACTTTTGGTTTTTAAATTATGAACAAGTAACTTTACAAAAGAGAGTTTACTGAACATTAAACTATACTTATATCTCTCCAAAGTCTCCACTTCCACATCCAGGAACTCTGCAATGTCGTTCCTCTGAGTGCACTCGGCTCTCATTCTATCTCTCTCTGCTAGCCAACCTCCAATCCTGTTTGTGGTACTCATTCCAACCTCCAAACCTCCTACCTCTCAGGTCTTTCCTGAATCCACAAGTGAGGTCACCCTATTCTCCAGCAGACTGCTCCTCTATCACCTATGGGCTGGCCTTCCAGTCTCCTCCATCCTTAACAAAAGCCTGACTTTATCTGCCCACCTTCAATGCCCCTGTATCTCTCCTTCCCCTCATGGCTAACCTCCCTGAGAAGGCTGTCCACAAAAAGTACCCTTACTCTTTTCTTAACCCTCTGCCCTCCCCAAGATTACCAAGCATCTCTTAACTGCCAAATCTAACAGCCTTCTCTCAATCACCACCTTTCTGATTTCTAAACACTATTAATCATCCTCTTTTCCTTGATATGCTTTCCTTTCAAAGTTTTCCTGATCCTGCTCCCCTGGTCCTCCATGAGTAGCCCCCAAGTCTCTGTCCTAGTACTGGCTCTGTCCTCCTCTCCCTCTATATGCTTCTACTTGATAACTTCATCAGTTCCCATGAAGCCAATTATAACCTCTTTGGTCTTGATTCTCAGATCTATTTTTCAAGTTCTAGCCCCTATTCTGACCTCATCTCATACTTCCAACCGCCTCTTAGGTATGATCCCACCTCTCCCCTAGATCACTGCAATAGCCTGTTGGTTTGCCTGCTTCACATCTCTCTCTATACCAGTCCATCCTCTACTCAACTGTCAAAGTGATCTTTGTGTCATCCCCCACTTCAATAAACTTCAGTGACGCCCCCATCACTTCCAAGATAAATGTAAACCTCTGCTCCGGGGACACCAGCTTCCTGCCTGCTCCATATCCCAACTCTCAGAAGTTCTCTGGCTGTCCTCTATGCCTGGAATGTTCTCCCCCTCCCTTTTCCCTCCTGTATTCCCTCAAGTCCCAGCTAAAAATCCTATTTTCTAAAGGAAGTCTTTCCTGATCCCTTAATTCTAGTGCCTTCCCTCTAAGATGATCTCCAGTTAATACTGCTAGCATCTTGTCTGGACATAGTCATCCGCATGCTGTCTTTCCCATTAAGACAGTCAGCTCCTTGAGAGCAGGACCTGTCCTTTGCTTTTCCTTGTGTGTATCCTTAGTGCTTAGCACAGGGCCTAGCTTATCAAAAAACCTCAAGAAATTCTTTCCTTTTTTGTTAATGTTCAGATAAATTTGTTACTTACAGTCAATGTGTATGTATGATCTTGTGTTTTCAATTATGTGCTTCCAGTATAGAGTCTGTTTGTTTGCCTATGTTACTGCTATTCAAAGGTAACAGATTTAGGGCGGAGGTATTGTTGGTGTTTATCCTTCACTTTCAAAGAGGACCAATGATGTCATGGGGTGATGTCTTGATTTTTATTTTTGTGCACAACCAATAATGTTTTCACTATGCATATCTGTCACAATTCCATCACATTGGTCCTCCATTCCTCTACTTTTGGGACTGATTATATTCAATTCTCTATTGTATTCCACCTCATCTCCTCCCAAACCAATTGGATAAATTAAGACGAAAAAAATTAGCTCTTTTTCCCTAGAAATTTTCAGGAAATAAAAAACATACAAATTTTATTTCCTCTAATTTTTCTTTTTTACCTACCAGTCCTCATCCATCATAGTAAACTGAACCAATTCCCAAGTGATCAGGACAACCTCCCAGATCTGGAACCTGAGGAGCAGGTCCAACTAAACCTTCCTTACTGGGCTCTGAGTATGGCTACCAGTAAAAAGGCACGATGGCATTAGCTGTCTGAGTGAGTTATACTTGGATAGAAACTTCTAAAGGCAAAGACAGGAAATGATCCAAAAGCTGATGGCTAGATGATCAAGATGTCAAAATAAGAAACTTCTATTTCACAAAGAAAGTAGGCAAGGGTGTTCTTAGGAAGGCAGATGTACTTTAAGATGGGTTTTGTAAGCAAGATCAAAATATAAGATACCTCGACATGAAGTCTCTGAACTCTCCATGGAATCTAACTTCAGAGCATCAAACACCTCAAAATCAGACTTTTTGACATGTATCAGGTTGTTAATAGTGCCAAGCTGGCTGGTAACAACAGGCTGAAAAAGAAAAATTAAAAGTACAATGAATTTCCTTTCCCAGAATCACCTCCTTTTTGCTGGAAATACTCACACATAATCTTTCTCTTTCACCAAGAAATAATATTCAACAAGAGTTGTGTCAGATCAAAAATCCACAACCCGATATACCAACAAGAATCTCATACAACAAACTCCTGGACGTCTCATCTCAATTTTCCCTTATATTTAAGATAAGAAAGGCCTGAATTTAACACTTTGTATCCCCAAAGACCATCACAGTTCTTTGGATGCACAAAGGCACTTAATATGTGTAGGTGTTTCCCCCTTTTTTAATGGAAGACAATGGAGCAGAGGAGAAATGTGATTATTCTTTCTAGAATACAACAGATCTAACCTGGCAACGGTGTGTGGGGTGGATGATGAAATGGTTAGTAAACTATTCTAATCGTCTTTGAGTGAAAGGCTAAACGGGTTGGGCTGGGAGCAACGGCAATGAAAACCGAAAGATGAAAGTGACAGCAGAATTATTTCAATGGCTCACTTACCTCTGATGGATCATGGACCCACTGGCCATCCACGAAAAACTTGTACTGGTGCTCACCCTCAGGGAGGTCCAAAATGGCGACAAAATCATTGTGGCTACAAGGAAATGGAGGATAAGAAGGGACTAAGCCCTTCTACCCATGGGCTCCCAAGGCTCAGTGGCCATTGTTATATGTGACCTTCCTTAAGTGTTCCTTAAATGCTGTCCTTTTGCTCTTGCATTCTGCTTCAATAATTTAAGAATCTATGATTTCTTTTAGCAGATACTTCCTTCACTGACCCAGAATGAAGCCCTGCTATGACTCAAAAGAGGTTCTTCAAGAGTCCAGCAGGGGCTGAATAATCCATAACTATACAGATAAGGAAACTGAAGCTTAGAAAGGACAAATGTCTTAGCCCAAGTTCTACCCCCTAATGAGAAGTGCTGCCAGAACTCACCCTAATTTTCCATCTAGTACTCTTTCCACTATAACGTATTGTCTCTCACCTCCTCCCCTCCAAAAACCCTACTACTACACTGAAACCTTATAAGACTTGGGGCAGCATGCCATTCTGAATGACATGAATCCACCATCACAGAAGCACAGAATTTTAGAGCTGGAGGGGACCTCAGGATCCCCAAAAGAATCACCACTCCAACATACTGGACAAGAGGGCATCCAACCACTGTCTGAAGCCCTTCTGTAGAGGAGGATCCATCACTTCCCCATGAAGGCCATGTCACTTTGGGCAACTCCTGACATCAAGTATTAATTGATTGTTTTCCCACTCATTATCCTTGTTTTCTATCTTTTGGGGATACCCAGAACAGGTCTAATCTCTCTTCCTCGTGACAGTCTGCCAAGTACTTTAGGACAACTCTCATGTTCTCTTGAGGTCTTGTCCCTTCTAGGACTATCAAAAGGGATTCAGTTACCAAGAGAATACAATAGGACTTCATCTGTGGTGTCAAAAGTCTAAGATTCTTTGGTGTTTCAATGCTATAAATAATAGCCCAGGTAGAGTAACATGAACCAAATATTACTAAATGTGAAAACACTGTCACTTCAAGGATGATCCTTCGGAGTTCTAGATCTAATACCATTATTTCTTTTGGAAAGAGGGGATATTCCCAGTTTGAGACCCAAGGGACCCACTACAAATACCAATCTTCACCTCTTAATGAGTGGGATTTTGGCACTCCAGTTGTTGAAGGATCCAGAGATGAAGACTTCCTTGCCTCCCTCAGACCAGCGGATGACTGTGGGACGGGCCTGCTGCACAGCTTTGACAGAGTCCTCCAAATCTTGCTGCCAAGAAACAAACTCTTTGTCCCCAGGGAGCTGCCAGAAAAAAACACCCAGGTCATCCCTGGAATCAAGTACAGGAGGTCCCCATGCTGAGGGGCCAGGTATGCCTTAAAGAGGACCATCTTTATTACGTGCTTTGAATATTCAACTACTATTGAATGTTTGGATGCATCAAAAAAGATACACCAAAAAAAGGAGACTGGAGTAACTAAAGTTTAAAGGTTACCTAAACTAGAGCCTAATAAACAAATCATCACTAGTATAAATTTCCTTGGGTTTTCCTTCTAATACTATGAATGGTGGCAGGCAAATCATTCTACCTTTCAGAATGGCAGGTTCTCTCTATAAAATGATTTCCATGAATCAGGATGAAGGATGCTGTAAGTACTGTGAGTTCCTCTGCTGAAGTTATGAGGTTCTGTTGCTATCTTTAACATTTACTAAGGGACCCTATGCAACAAGAAAATGGGAGATTTTTTCCAAACCACTATTAAGTTAGTCACACAATTGATATGGAAATACAGATAACTTTCAGTTTTTAACTGTAACAGGTCAACAAATAATTCATAAATTAAATTTAATTAGTAATTTTCAATAACAGAAAGGGAATCAGGAATGAGTTATCAAAGTCGATGATCAATTTTTCACAAATTTGGAGGAAGGAGTATAAAACCTTATTTACTCTGCTCAGTCTGCTCTAAGTTAATTAATTTAGAAATGTATGAGTGGAAGGCTCTGGAGACTTAGGGAACAGAATCCATGATGACACCTGAACAAGCTCCCTTTAATAAGGCAGTACCAAACTCCCCTGATGTTTATAGAATACCAGAAGAGTTACTCACTTGGCTGCTTCTACTACTGTCCTCTCTCCAGCCTTAGATAACCAGAGTGAGAAGACAAATAGAATCTTCAAAGCTTTGTTAAGTTAAAAAGAAAACAAAAATCTGGTTAACAACTACAACCAAAAAAAACCACCCCATAATTTCTTTTCATCTAGCATTTTCTTTCCAAACATCTGAATCTATGAATTACTCAAAGCTTCACCAGCAGACAATTTATGTAAAGAGATAAAGCACAAAGAAAGAAGTCAGAATACTGTACATCCTGAAAATGACCACATCTTAAAAATAACACCAATGCCTCACAGACACACAGAATGAAAAAGAGAAAATAACATGTTATCAGAGTTTCAAGTTAAAACAGTGTTTTCTATCATCAAAATGTAAGTAGTTTAGCATTTATCCTATTATTTAGGATTCAATTTCTCATTCTATTTGCTCGTTTTTGTCAAGACTAAAACTAAATTTGTAATAAAATACCGTATAAGGCACAGGAATAGCGAACACTGGAAAAGAGTAATATTATTTTCCCAATTTTACATTGAGTCAGCTGGAAATAACAAAAATCCAGAACGCCTTGATGTCGGCAAGGCTGGAGTTTTGCCTCCAGAGACCTGGACAAGCTGACAATAAGGTCAGGGCTCCTCTTAACAGAGTGTGTGAGAGAAAGAGAGAGAAAGAGAGAGAGAGAGAGAGAGAGCGAGAGAGAGAGAGAGAGAGAGAGTGAGTGAGTGTGTGTGTGTGTGTGTGTGTGTGTGTGTGTGTGTGATCCCTTTGGCAGTCTGGTGGAACCTAGGGATCCTTTATCAGAATATTATGTAAATAAAATAAAATACAATACACAGAATTTTAAAGGAACTCAATTATATTGAAATATGTTGTTCCGTCGTTTTAGTCTTGTCTATGACCACATTTGAAATTTTCTCGGCAAAGATACTGGAATGGTTCCACTTCCTTCTCCAGCTCATTTGATAGATGAGTAAAATGAGGTAAACAGGGTTAAGTGACTTGCCTACGATCACAACTACTGAGTGTCTGAGGTGAGACTTGAATTCTGGGCTTTCTGATTCTGGGAGCGGTACTCCATCCAGAGTTTTCAAACATTTTTTAAAAACCAAGTTCACAGAATCTAGGTTAAGAATCCATGCTGTGAAACTCTAAACTGCAAACCCCATGGTGACCTGCATGGGTGGGGGAAGCTCACTATGTCAGTGAGATCCCAGGTCCAGGCTCTATCCCTATCCCTACAAGGACCAGAAAGAGGTAATGGGGAAAAGAGACATGATCCAAGAGGCCCAAATTCAGGGACAGTAACCTTGGTCTTTGTTTAGGCTACTTTTTTCCCATACCTTGAAATCAGTATCTGTTTTTGTCTAATAACCTAAATGGCATCCAACTGTTACAAACTGAGGGAGGGCCTTATGCTGGACAATGACCATCTCTGGAGAATCTTTTCTTCCCAGTAAGGTAAATAGGAGGAAAGAGGCTTAACCCCTGAGTCAATATTCTAGGAAATGGGAATTAAGGGAAAGTATCGCAAAGCAAATCACAGTGAAATAATTCTCCATGATTTAATGGAGAAAGCAGTTTGACTGATAGCAATGGTTATCAGGGAAAGTAGAGAAAAAAAATAAAATACCAGGATGTTTCTACTATTAGTTATCTTCACCTCCCAAACTGAAATCCTTTCTCAATCATGTACTGATAAAAGTAAACAAACTGCAGAAATAAGACATGCTGTGTCATCAGGATTAAATTACAAACTTGGTTGGGCAGGAAGAGAAGTATTGGACATAACTCCGTCTCTTTAAAAAAGACATAAATATCATCTCTCATTTTATTTTTAATTCACCAAGTTAAGATACACGAGTAAATCCAGAACAGATTAAAGCTGAAGGTTCTAAAAGAATTAAAAAATTCAGGGCTCATCATTGGCTTGATCTAGTTCCAAAATAAAATCACATAATTTCTCAATATTATCAAGGTTCCAGTTCTCTTCTAAATCTAAAGCATCAAAGTCATTCTAAATTTCCCTAGGAGGCTTCCTTTACAAATTCTGGAAACACTCCGAAATGCCTGGGAGTCCTTGGGTTTGAGACATTTTGAGACCCCAGTGAGATGGAGAAAAAAAATCTTATTTAGTCAAAGAATTTGCTGCATAAGATTGACACTACCTCTAAAACTGAGTAGGAAGCTCCAAACCACACATTGTCTCCTCTCCTGTTCCTATACCCAAAATGACAAGTTTGGAAGCAACTCACCTCTTCAATCACTATGCTTCTACAACATAGACAAGACTGAGAAAATCAGCCATCTGTCATTCTCATAAACTGCCCTGTAGCCAAGTCTAGACAATTAAATGAGTGGTAACATCAGTGAAAAGAATTAGAGCAAAATGGAGATAAATTTGCAAAACCAAAAGAGGCAGTGGATGTCCAAAGACCAGGTGCTGTCAGAGAAGCAACTGAAGGAAAGTGCTAAGTAGTGGCAGTAGCTGACAAAAATAGAATTTTCTAAATAGAATTAGAAATTTAGGGCCAGAAGGGGCCTCAGAGGGCATGGAGTTGACATGTCCCAGGCACAGGGATTTGCCCAAGGTCACCCAGCTTGTGTCTGGGGCAGAATTTGAGCTTGGCACTGACACCAAGCCCAGGCTGCCTCTGGGTGCTGTCAGCTCAGCTTACTTCCCCCTTTTATCCTCAGGGTACAGAACTACAAGAACCAAGGATTCTGAGTCAAGGGCCCAATTCAAGCCATTTTAACAATGTGTCCCACATTCTAAAAACCTGGAAATGACCAGGAGCCAACAGCAAAAACCTCTCTTTTGTGTGCTTTAGCCTCCAAATCAGGAGACTCACCTAGAAAAACAAAACCAAACCCACCCATCACACTGACTTTAATTATTCAAAAAGCTCTACTAGGAGGGAGGGAGAAGATAGTCCAAGCCCAGGAAAAGAAGGCCCTAAGCAACAAACATCTGAGATAGTTCCTTCATTCCTCTCCAGGACATCCTCCTGATCCTCTTTGCGTTAGCACAGTGCCTGGCCCATAGTAAGCAATCAGTGCTTGTTGACTTGAGCAGACAAGTGGTTATCTACACTCTGCTGGAGGTTCTAGTAAAGGAAAATCCATTCCCTCACACAGCCAAGGAATCCATTTATGGACAGCTCTCCTGGTTGTATAGCTTTTCTTTACAATGACTTGTCATCTCCTTCCCTTTACATACCCAGTTTATCGTCCTGGGGCCAAGAAGAAGTAATCTAATCCACTTTTTCACATGACTGCCCATGAGAATACCTGAAAGCAGTTATCACATCTCCATTAAAGTTTTCTCTTCTTCAGGCTGAAACATCCTCCTGGTCCTCAACCAATCATCATCTTCAGGGCCTGCCTACAGTCCTTCTGGACATTATTTCTCCGGCTTCCTAAGATCAAAGATTTAGGGCTAGGAGGGACCTTAAAGTTATCAAGTCCAACTCCCAGATTTTATAGACAAGGAAACTAAGGCACAGAGAAACCAAGTGATTTATTTGTCGAGGGTCATATTTAAGTAGATGGGATTTGAATCAAGTCTAATGTAACTACATAAGCCCTTTAAACTACAACACGGTGTCTCACCAATGGCCTTCCTAAACTGTGAATTTGGAACTGAATGCAACATGTACAATCCCCCACGCCAGCCCCAAACTATGAGTGAATTATTTTCCTAGGCCAGAGGTGGGGAACCTGTGGCCTCAAGGCCACATGTGGCCCTGTAGATCCTCAAGTGCAGACCTTTGAATCCAAGCTTCACAAAACAAATCTCCTTAAAGGATTAAATGATTAAAAGAATTTGTTCTGTGAAGTTTGGATTCTGTCAAAATTCTACACTTGAGGATCTAGAGGGCAACATGTTCCCCATTCCTCTTTGGGCTATGTAACACTTCTCATATTGAATTTGTGGTTCAATAAAACCCTCAGGTGTTTTTCAAATAAAAAAGTCAACATTCCTCCCAAAGCTACTTGTTAAGTCAGTCATTGTAGAAGGATCCCAAGAGTAACCTTTATATCTGGCCTTGTAGGAGACCCTAGCCCCTTTCCCTCCACCCTCTGGTTTTCAGAAGATCAACAAACTTGTATGAGGGGAGAGGAACAGAATCACATTTTACTTTTCACTAACCTCTAACTGAAATTCAGCATTTCCTTCAGTTATTTAAAAATATTAATTCAGGCAAGAGATCCACAGACTTGCTTAGCAAAGAGGTGCATGACACACAAAAACAAGAATCCCTGATTTAGACAGGCAGTTCCAATTGATGCCTGGTTTTCCCTTGCAATCTTGTCAGTGGCCCAGGCTTCCAAATCATCCTTATCTCTTCACTTCCACTCAGCCCACACATCCATTCAATCGGGAGCTAAGCCTGCTTGTTTCAATCTTAGAATCAACTCTCCTATACTTGACCTTCTCTCCTTCAACAATCACCACCTGGCTCATCAACTTGTGCCTGGACTATTTCAACAACGTGCTGGCTGCTCTCCCCACTATTTCCCCCTAAATTTGCAGCCAAAGCTACCTTTCTAAAGCCCTCCCTTACTCAGTAAAGCACTTTTCTTCTCACTGAAAGAAAAGACTATCCAACAAGCAGATCAATTAAAAAAAATTAATCCTCCCTATTACTTCCAGGATATGTATGTATATGTGTATAATATATGTGTGTATACACATGTATACACATACACACAAATACATGTGTGTTCCTATTTGGCTTTTAAACCCCTCCACAGCCTAGCCCTCCCTACCTTTCCAGTATTCTTACACTTCCCTCCCTTCCACCCATTCTCTGATCTACTGACACTGACCTCCTTGCTGTTCCTCTAACATGATACTCCCATCTTCTGGTGGTCCCTACTCCTTTCGACCACCTGGCTTCCTTTAAGATTCTGGTCAAAACCCATCTTTTGCAAAAAAGCCTTTTCCCTGCCCTCCCCCCCTTCCCTGGCAAGACATCCCTTTCACTTATTACATCTTGTCCATACATAGCTGAGGGCACGTTCTCTTCCACCAGAATGGATGCTCCTTGAGGCCAAGGCCTGCTTTGGGATTCCAGGATGGCCCCTCCGCGCTTGGCTTAAGAGAGCCGGCTGAGCCTACCTCATCTGCCCCGCTGCACCAGCCGGTCAGCTCTTGCTCTAATCCATTTTCCACCTGATAACTCTTCAGACCCTAGAAAACGGCTCCCACAGAAGTCTCGGCAAGCACCAAGGCCGAGTACACCGCGAGAGAGCAGCAAGCCCAGGGGTTCTGCGGCAACTGACCAGCCTAGAAACTTACCAGTCTAGAGAAACTGACCAGACTAGAGAAACTGACCAGCCTAGAAACTGAGAAGCCTCCTAGGCAGACCGCCTAGGGAGGGGAGCGGAGCGGAGGGGGGGGTCGGAACCCTGCCTCCAGCCGCGAGCGCCGCGCACCTTGGAGTCGGGTACGCTGAAGACGCTCGGGTCGTCGGTGCTGCCCACCATAATCTTGTGCGGGTGCTCTTTGCCGTGCGCCTGGCCACCGGCGCCATCGGCGCGGTGGGACTTGGAGCCGTGGCGTTCCCCTGGCACCCGCTCGCTCGTGGTATTGCCCATGGCGGCTCGGGGGTCCCCAGCAGGGGGGGATGGGCTTGTCCTCCTCCGCCGCTTGTTCTTGGGCCTCCTTAGGGTACCACCCCCTCCTTCTTCGGGGAAGACGGCCAGCAGGAGCCCGGGATCCCCTGCCTTCCTCCCACCGCTCTCCGAGAATTCCCCGGGACAGCCACCCCCCACCAAAGATGCAGCCCCATTCGTCTGGGCAGCGGAGCGCCCTCCTCCCGGGAGGGAGTGGGGCGGGAAGGCGGCCGCGCGCGTGCGCAGAGGTGGTTGCTCTTGGGCTATGGGCTCAATAAAGTTGTTGAAACCGAAGAGCCGACGGTTCGAGTTTCCTCCTAAAATGGCGAGGAAGCCGCCGGGGTCCTCCTCGCCCCTCCCCCACGCAAGACTCTCTAGGCTGGCGGGCTTGTTCTCAATGGTACTGGAGGTGCCTCAGTAGGCGTGGTCCTAGGGGTGGAGCCCTCGGAAGGGAGGGGCGACCTCTCCGCTCCCGGGCCTTACAGTCTAAGAGTGGAGCCGAGTGAGGTCGTAGGGTCCAACCCGCCCCTTGGACCCAGGGAGAAGCTGAGGACCTGGGGGAGGGGAAAGTCGGTGGCAGTTATGTTATCTGTGACCCAGTTTTTAAAATAATTCAAACTATATCTTATGAACTACTGCTACTTTTATTTCGTTAACTACTTCCCAATTACATTTAAAAATATATATTCAGCATTCATTTTTTAAAAAATACTGAATTCCAAATTCTCTCCCTCCCATCACTTTAAGAAGGCAAACAATATGGTACTGATTCTAAGTATGAAATCAAGCAAAACATTTGCATATTAGCCATATTGCAAAAAAAACAACAACAAAAACCAAGAAACAGAATTTAACAAGCACTCCATTCATCAGTTCTCTCTGGAGATGAAGAGTATTTTTCACAATTTGGAATTGTCTTAGATCATTGTATTGTCATTCTCAGCTAAGTCCTTCATGGCTGCTCCTCATGCAGTCTTCCTGATACTGTATACAATGTTGTCCTGGTTCTGCTGACTTCGCTTTTAGGCAGTATCTCTCGTTAATTTTTTGTTTGTTTGTTTATTAAAAATTCTGATCAGACCGTGAAGAGTTAGCAGTGTGTGCACAGACAGCTAACTGAGGAGTAGTTCCCACTTCAATAATAAGCTTTCTTGCCTACTGAAATGGACAGTTTCATTCTGTACTATGTTTATTGGTCTCACCATATCCTGCACCCAACAATTCTGAAGAAAGAGTTCATGATACAGAAGCTTGTGACTTCTATAAAATCTACAAGTATTTGGATTTTCTCAGTTCTTTCTTCTGATCCACAATTGACCATATATATCTCTCATTTCTCACCTTTTTTCCAGCTTTGCATGAATCAAGTATCAGAGTGAATGTTGATTTTAATCCGAAGATGGGACAAGGTGAGAAAGGGGAGATATATGGGGTCAAGTATGGTTTTAAAGAAAGAACAGAGGAAATCCAGAGAACTGTGGTTTGCCCTTCATTTTCCAAAAGCACCATGACATCAGGTAGATGATGACATGACTTGAAGTTTACTTTGATTTGAGCGACAGAAAGCTGAGCAAAGTCACCAGCCTCACTTTCTTCTCCAGAGCCATCTGGGTGCAGGGGCCAGGAAACAATCAGGACAACTTAGAGATGGCCCAGCCCAAGGACTTGTAGACTTTACAGAAGCCACAAGCTTCTCTGTCATGAACTCTTTCCACAGAATTGGTGGGTGCAGGATATGATGAGCACCAAACAGTAAAAAATGAAAGTGTCTACATTCAAAAGGCAAGACAACTTAGAAAGGGGTCTTATAAGCTCTTCATGGAAAAAAAATGACTTCAACATTGCCATAATTTCATTCAGAAGTTAAACCAATGTAAATTAATTCCCACACAGAGAATGAAGGACTCCAGAAAAATTTCTTAGTCAACAAATGCTCATTTGATTTGCCAGAGAAATATCTGTCAAAGATAATACCAGGCTAGAATATGAACTCTATAAAAATGTTACAAAGAAGAATCATAAATGGCTATGAGGAATACCTTCTCATAAAGCAGTGAAAAGCAAGAGAGACTCAAAGGAATTAGAAGAAAACTTGGCAGGATAGTCAACTAACCAGTCATCCCAAGGGCATTCAAGGATGAAAAGGAAAAGATTACAAATTAAAAAAAAAATGGAAACAATTTACCAAAAAATTATTTCAAAAGACCTCTAAACCTAGTGGAATCACCGTATTTCAACCCTGAGGTAGAAATGGCTCTAAAGAAAACAAAACATAGTAAAAGCAGCAGGATTTGACCAAGTAAATATAGAAATCTGTTCTGGAGATTATACAATTCTGAAGACATTAAGGGATTGATGGACATAGTGTCTGCAGGAGGAAAAGTTACCAAAAGTGCAGAAAGAAATGTTGATGCAGAGTACATCAGGGACCAATAACCCATGTAGCTTCTCTCCTATCTTTATATTAAATTTTATGAAGATCATTAGCATGAATTGAGGCTATCACTGATGGTGATACTAATATGGAATAAGCAGACTTTCTATAGCAATATTCAACATTGTGCACAATTGACAACAATATCAAAATTAACTGAAAGATGTGGAATATAAGATCCCAATGTGCTCGTTGTTTGAGATAATTAGGTGACTCAGCAGATAGAGCACTTGACCTAGAGTCTGTGTCTGACCTAGTGTCTGACCCCTCCTCATTCCCCTTTCCCGTTCCCTTCTTTTTTCTCTTTAGGCTGGCTCAGTCATACAACCTGTCATCATACTGGCAGCTCAGGGGTTCCAGAGTGAGTGTGCATGCTGCTATAACTGAAATCAGATGTGAACCATGTGACTCTGGGCAAGCCACCTAACATCTGTCTGCCTCAGCTTCCTCGTCTGTAAAATGGGGTAATAATAGTACCTACATTCCATTTGTAAAGCACTTGGCAAACCTTAAAACACTATAAATTCTAACTATAATTATTATGGCTGATTATGAAAAGTACTTGGTTCAATAGGACAGGCTCTTTTTACAAGATATCTCCCATCCATCCATCAAGATCTTTCAGGATCTCTTAGAATTACTGTTTGGTGACCCTTTGGAAATAAGCATCTGATGAGGCATCAGAGATACTTGCTGTCCAAAAATATTTGCCGTTGCAATAGAGATCTAGCACAGAGTCCAAGCTGAGGAGGGTAAAATCCTCTACAAGTTCCTGTTTGCAGATGCTGTTTTATTGATTTAATCAATCCCTAAAACATTACAGAGACTCCTGAAAGATTTTTAATCACTCAAAGGAATTTAATCTGTCTATCCACATAGGGAAGACCAAATGGATGAAAATATCTATTGCCTAGAGTTTCAACATGCATCTGAATGAACATCCTATAGATTTTTCCAACCACACACACACACACACACACACACAAACACACATACTTCAAATGGTCCAAATGAGTTACTAGCTTGGGCCCAGAGTTGAAAAGGAAGAGAGCAGGCTGGATAACTTTCCAGAAGCTGTAAAACTTTTACTGAGCCCAAACTTCCCACGAGAGTTTTCTCTCCTTACCCCAACATGGGGTGGGGGGAGGAATAGCCAACAAATCCCCAGTTCTTTGAGCATGTACAATATGCTCTTCCTGATGCCAGTCCACTTGGATACTTGGTGAGCCTGTTTCTAGAAATGTATGAGGATAGTACTTTTTCCCAAGGCATATGCAGGGTTTTTTTTTTTAAAGACTCAAATGAACAAAACTGTCTCTTCCTGTCAGCATTCAGTGAAAAGGAGGAAATGCTGTGAGCCTTTAAGGAAAAGTAGCACAGAAACAGGTACACTACCTCTCCACCCAGCCACCACAAGACCATGAATTTATTGCACAGTGGATTGGGGTTTTGGGGGGCGGGGTTTGTCTTTTTTTGTCTATTTCCTTATCTTAGATGAGTAAATGTCAGCGGCAGAACAGAACAGATTATGACCTAGGGAGCTTTAACTGCTTGGAAGAACACCAGAAATCTGATGGCTGCTTTCCATATGTGGTCTAAGAAGACACAACCCCTTAGGGTTACTGATACAATCCTGAAGGCAGAAGTAGTCATTGCTTGCTAGGGACCCAACCTGCCTGTTTGAGTGGGAGTTAGGAGAGTAAATCCATATATTTAAGTCACACTTGTTTTTTTATTGGAGGAAATCCTTTCTATAACTACATCAAAAACTTTAAATCTTAAGAGAAAATGGCCTATCCATTAGTAAACTTTTGTGCAGATTACCTTTGATAAAGGGCTTTATTAAAAGCCCTAAATTCAGTTATAAATTGCTGCAGGCTCAGGCATTCCTAGGGAGGAGATGTACCTCCCTGCTGTCTTTCTGTAAGTTTTTGTCTACTCTCCTCCCTCTATGGATACATGTTTATTGAACTTAGAATGTGCCCTCACTTTGCCTTGTGTTTAGTAAAAGTTTCTGAGTAAATTGAGTTCATTTTCTCTGATTTGTTAAGTGGGAAGTATATCAACATGGGATTGAGAGCCTCTTTTATAAGTAGTATAAGTCTAGCTCCTGCATCATAGAGTGTCCATGAAGACCCTCAGAGAGTAGGTGGTAGCAGTGTGCACACTCACTCTGGAACCCCTGACCTACAAGGGCAGCCAGCTCAAAGAGAAAAAAGAAGGGAACAGGAGAGGGGAATGGGGAGGGGTCAGGCACCAAATCCACTGCACTATAAAAGGATTGGAAAAATATCAGGAAGATAGATAGAATAATCCAGAACACAGCTATTAAAAAAGTCTGAGTTGCTGTGAAGAGAACACTTGTCATAGAACCCATATCCAAGTGAAGCTGACATCAGGCTTTTGCTGAAACAATATACATGAAGTTAGGCTACCAAAGGGAAGCAAGAGACCCAGGTACAGCAGGAAGAAGTTATAGCCTGAGGGAAGAAACAAAACTATAAACACAGAGAACTAGAAACCCATGGTCACCTAGGGCACTGGTCTCTAAAGTGGAGTGTGCACACCCTTCTGGGTACAAAAGAGTACTGGATACCAACGTGCTGGAAGAAAACAACTGTCATTTCTATTTTGCTTTATCTAAACAAAGAAATTAAGCTTTTCTAATAGGAATGTGTAGATTGAAACCAATGCCCTCATTAATCCCATATGTTGGACAATTGTGGGCCATATGCCATGGGTCATCCAGAGGAAAGAGAGCACCTCAATGCAGACAGTAACACTGTAACAACCCTCACTCATTATTTGCTTTCAGAGGAATATTATGCATAGAAGTTTATGTGCCTGGTTAAGTGGGTTTATGAAATATGTTATCTAGGTTTAAGTAAATTAATCTTCCCAGCATTGTCCTATGACTTGGAAAGATTTCCACCAAGAAATACTAAATGAAAGACATAAGTGAATGGCAGAGCTTCTGCTCCTAACTTTAGCCCTTTAGTTATATAGAAAACAAAAGGAAAACTAAATAAAACAACTGGAACAATGATGATATAATTAGACTTTTCTTTTTTGGGGAGATGGGTGGAGGCAATCAGGGATAAGCGACTTGCCTAGGGTCACACAGCTAATAAGTGTCTGAGGAAGGATTTGAACTCAGGTCTTCCTTTGTTGCTTAAAACAAAACTATATCATTCATTAAAACACTCATATGGGCATACTTACAAAACTAGGAAACAGAATTTTCTAATATGTTTAAAAATCTGTCAACTAAAATATTGTAATGGATTTTAAACTGTTGTTTGGTGTAAAAAAATAATAATACAACACTTTCTGATGAGTTTATAAGAATATCTGATTGGTATCAGAAGGAGGAAATTTTTTTAGTGGGATTTGAACAAAAGCTTTTGCATCATTGGTGAATGGGATCGAGAAACACACATCATTAATAAATACAGTCAATGATGCACTTCTTCCACTTGAATCTATTTCTTTTCATTGGACACCATTTTTTCCCCCAGCAAGTTAGAAACTTAGAATTTAGAAACTTAGAACTTAGAAACAAACCTTTGAATTACTGTGTCACAAAGTGTTTTTAAAAAGTTCAAAAATAATAAAACATATCCAATTATACTGCTTTCACTATAACATGACATTTTATGGTAAAACTAAAAAGAGGTTTTGTATTCGTAATAGGTAAAATAAAAATTATTTTAAAATAGTATTAACATCTTTATCTTATACTTTAAAAATTCTTTTTGGATGTATGTTCTATAATTTGTGCATAATACATTATTACAACAGTGCAGGTGTAGAATTTATTTTTTCCTTAGTAGTATTATTTTTCCAATTACATGTAAGTATAGTTTTCAGTATTCACTTTTGTAAAATTATGAATTCCAAATTTTTCTCCCTCCCCCTCTCCAAGACCACAAGCAATATGTTATAGATTATACATGTACAATGATATTTAAATATGTTTCCACTTTAGTCAAGGTGTGAAGGAAGAACCAAAACAAAATGGGAAAACCATGAGAAAGAAAAAACAACCAAAAAGTGAAAATAGTATGCTTTCATTGGCATTCAGACTCCTTAGTTCTTTCTCTGGATGTAGGTAGCATTTTTGTCACTACTCTTGTGGAATTGTCTTGCACTATTGTATTGCTGAGAAGAGGGAAGTTTATCCTAGTTCATCATTGCACTGTGTTGCTATTGCTGTGTACAATATTCTCTTCATTCTGCTCACTTCATTCAGCATTAGTTCATATAACTCTTTCCAGATTTTTCTGAAATCTGGCTGCTCATCATTTCTTATAGCACAGTAGGATTCCATTATATTCATGTACCACAACTTGTTCAGTCATTCCCCAATTGATGGTCCTCCTCTCAATTTCCAATTCTTTGCTACCACAAAAAGAGCTGCTATAGATATTTTTGTACATGTGGGTCCTCTTTCCTTTTTATGATTTCTTTTGGATACAGTCCTGGCAGTGATATTGCTGGATCAAAGAATATGCACAGTTTTATAGCCCTTTGGACACGGTACCAAATTGCTCTCCAGAATGGTTGGATCAGTTCACAACTCCACCAACAATACATTAGGATTCCCATTTTCCCATATCTTCTTCAACATTTATCATTTCGTCTTATCAGTCATATTAGCCAGTCTGAGAGGTATGATGTAATACCTCAGAGTTGTTTTTAGCAGGCATAGAATTTAAAAATAAATGTAGATATATTGTGATTGCATGCTAAATTTTGTTTTAGTGATGGGATGCATGCTATTTGAAAAATTTGAAGAAAATCTCTTTGATACATTCAGATGAGGGGAACTAGTCCCTAAACACCTGAAGAAGCCCAGAGGATATCACTGAATTGTAACAGCAAGCTAACTAAAGATCCTGATGAAGGCCCCAAGTTTTTAAGAAAAGTGTAAAGAATATTTAAAAGTTAGGAAATGAGTTTGCGTTTTAATAAAAATATTTAATACCTGTTGTATACAGATCCTGTGTTGGGACTGGTAAAGAATTAAGAAAAGCCTTGGTTCCTACCTTCATAGAGTTTACAATCTGTAAAGATTTTTTTTAGGAAGACTTAAAACAAATTTTTTTTCAAGACTGGGGCATGGAAAGATTATAGATCCATAGCTGAAAGTATAAGTATCCAGCACATAGCAGATATTTTAAAAATTCTTGATGATTGATGACTGGAGGAGACCTCAGAAGTCATTTAGTCCAAACCCCTACACAACCCACCATTTTTCAGGTAAGGAAACTGAGGCCCAGAAAGGAAAATTTAAAGACTTGCTTAACCTAATAAAGTTTATAAAGTCCATGTATATAACAAGGACAAGTACCTATCATCAACCAGTGTGTCAGAGGTTCTCCTCTGGACTCACTCTCTTAGCTCCTCAATTAAAAACCAATAATCCACAACATTCACAACATTATAGAAGGAAATTTTATTGACAAAAAAAATGGGGGAAGATGAACAGGGCTGAAAACTATGAATGCATATAGATTAGTCCCAAAGATTTAAATCACTCTATCATTTTGAAAAGTCTTATAAATACCCAGAGCCAGAGTTGAAAATAGGATGGGTCCTCTCATGTTGTGGTACCTAGGGGATGGTCTGGTGTGGGCAGGGGCCCATAGCTCTCTACTGCCTTCCAACTGTTCTAACACAGCTCTAGTCAGGTGAACTTCCTCAGTTCCACAGGCTCCTCCAGGTAAGCCCTCTTTCTCATTTGGTTGTTCATTAGCTCAAAAAGTTTAAAAAAACAACTTCTCTCTGGAGTAGAGCTTTGTTTATTCTTAGACATGGTCTTAGCTACCAACAGGGTAAAACAAAACAAAAAAAAAGAGTTTTTACAGGAAATACAGTGTATCCATTGCTCTAGTCAATCTCTGGTTATATACCTGCACCCCCAGAAAACACGATTTAACTTGTTCTCCAGCTTTGAGAGAGTCCTCATCAGTTATCAGTTTCTGCATTCTGATGTGATAACCACAAATCTTGATGTCTTTTTCACCCCTGACATCTGAGAGGAGCATCTTCTACCCAAGGGAACATTCCTGGATTATTTAGGAGCCAATAAGAGTAGCTCATTTTCTCTCTAGTCATCTCTCTTAAGGACCTGATCATCCATAATTATCAATAGTCTTGGCCAGATGCCAGTCCTGCCAAAGGTGAGGTCTGGGTTTCTGGCAGTCCTCAGGTAGGCCTGCCATCTGGTTCTCACCTTTGATTTTCCCATGCAATTCAGTAGGAAAGGAGGAAGGGGAGGAGAGCTCAGCACCTGCAATACTTGTTAAACTAGGTCATAAATTGATAATCTCTGCAAATTATACCAGATATGGTTTCTACAGAGAGGCAGCTGTGGTATCAATCTCAAATAAAAATGGGGGGACCACTTGGCCCTAAAGATCCCTGAGAGCCACATATGGACTTGGTTTTAAAATGCAACATTATCTATGTTTTCTTGGATTTAATCTATTTTGTTAAATCTTTCCCAATTACATTTGAGTCTAGTTCAGACTGCACTTGGATGTGTTGTGAGACTACTAAGGTCTCTGCCTTCAGCTCTAAGCAACCTTCTAAGATCAGAAGGTGCCATTCTATATTGGTAGAAATTCTCTCATCTGGGAGTTTACCTTTCCTTTTATCCCTAACGTAGTACAGTGCCTGGCACATGAGAGGATTTAAAAGATGCTAACTGACTGTCAAAACTATCCATATTACATTCATACTAACAAGACTATAGGTCCACTCCCTATCTGGGTCCTACTGTTCATCATAAAAACCATAATAGCTAGAATTTGCATAGCACTTTAAGGTTTATAAAGAATTTTTACAAATGTTATCTTATTTTATCATGTTCGTACAAAACATGTTTATCTACATGTATACATTATAGTCTGTAATATGTGATATAAAAAGTATATTAAACAGTAATATTGTTTTAAGAATGATTTTAAGTGAATAAGCCATTTTGACTATTTTAAATATCTGAATTAGCAATGAAAGACATATGAAGAAAGATGCTATCTGCATCCAGGTAGAGAACTGATGAAAAAAAGTATATATTGAAAAATTTTACATATATGTACCCATTTGTGTCTAATGGTAACCATCTCTACAGTGGGGGGGGGCCAGAAAAAGAAGAAGGATAAAAGAAAAAATTTACACAATAACTTTATTATATATTTAAAAGGAATAGCAAGTTGTACATAATGAATTTTTAGTTTCATATGAAATCATCTTTTTTTATTCTACTATGTTATGGAAATGCTTGTTTTATTCCACAAAGTAAAAATAAATAAATGTGGGGAAAAAAAGAATATATGGTGTTCATGCCTAGTACAGCCACATCTAGTAAACTTTATACACACTCTCTTCATTGCCTGCCACCCTCCACAGGATGCAGTCTGCTCCCAGGAGCAGGCATCCCCTAACTTGCTACGTCTGTGACATCTTCGTTCATCGGGCAGAGCATCATAGGCTACCCATAGGATCCAGGCACTAACTTGCTGCGGCTATGCCATAATTTTTAGTCTGTGGGAAAGAAGAAGTTTGACCACAGTCAATCAGTCAATAAGTATTTATTAAGTTCTAATATGTGCCAGGCCTGTTCTAAACTAGGGATACAAAGAAAGGAGTTCTTGAGGAGCCCTGTGCAGGCTAAATAGAAAATAATTGACTAGGATGAAGAGGGTTTTGGAAAGGCTTCCAGTAGCTGGGGAAGGAGGGGAAATAAGCTGGGGAAGCCTGGAGGCAGAGCATTCTGGGAATGGGTAACAGTCCATAAAAATTCCCAGAGCTAAGAGATGAATTATCTTGTTTGGGGAAGGCAGTGACCAGTAGATAAGCTGTGGATCCCCTGGATACTTGAGGTCTGTCTTGAGATTTCAGGTCTGTCTTTTGTAGAGAATCACATATTCATCATATCTGTGTCACCAGACAAGTGACATCCATCTATCTGCCTGTCACTAAGTAGTTGTGGTGGTGATGAGGGAGTAACCTCGGGGGGAGAGCAACAAGCATTTATTAGGTGCCTACTGTGTGCCTAGCATGGCACTCAATGCTTTACAATTATTTCATTTTATCCTTACAACAATTTTAACCCTGCAAAGTAGGTGCTGTCATTGTTCCCATTTGGTAGTTGAGGAAATAGTTAAATGACTAGCCCTGATGTAGGTGTCTGAGGTTGGATTTGAACTCAGGTCTTCCTGGCTCTAGGTCCAGTGCTCTATCTATTATTACCTTAGGGGAAACATGTATTTGTGTACATGTGTGAATATAAGCATACATATACACACATACATGTATACATACTGTATGTATGTGTGTATATATTATATATTGCACATATAATAAATATCATTTGAGGTTTGAGAGAGGCTGCTCTTGGTTTAATATTTTTCCTCAATTCTATTTAAAGAACATTTATTAAATTCATACAATGTAGAAATCTTGGGAATGCAGAGATGACAATGAGATACAATACACATACAAGGAAGTACAACACATACAAAACAACACAAGGTTGCTGGATGAGGGCCCAAGAGCCACTCCCTGGGAGGATCAGGAAAGGCCACTTCTGGGAGGTGTCACTTGAAGGCTAAGCATTCTACAGGGTTGAAGTGAGGAGCAAATTCCAGATCAGCGTAACTAGGGAGGGAGCGATTCACCTGTGCTAAGACTGGGCAGGGGAGTGTTACGTGCAGAGAACAGGTAGTTGGTCAGCTTGTAAGAGAGAGTGTGAAGGGGAAAGATATGAAATCAAAGTGAAAAGGTAGGTGGGAATCAGACAGTGCACAGGTGCATGTGTGATGCTAAGTATCCCATACTCTGTCCTTGAGAGAATAGGGAGTCGCAATTTTTGGATATGGCCAGATGCATCAGATCAAGTCATTGTTAGATGTGTGTTTGAAGACTGACAATTTGGAAGCTTTGTGGAGCATATGTTCAGTAAGGATGAGGCTGGGGCCAAGGGGCAGGGAGGCTAACTACAAGCTCTTCTTAGAATCCAGATAAGAGATGGATGAGAGCCTGAACCAGGGTGGAGGTTATGAAAGTGGAGAGGAGAAGACAGAAATGTTGGTTGGGTAGAAATGAAGAGACTTAGCAACTACTGGGGTCTGGGAGCTGAGGATGAGGGAAGAAGTCAGGAATAAGGACAGGGGCAGTTTTCTTTTTGTTTCTGTATTTAGCCAGCACCCAACATGGCTCCTGGCACATAGTAGGAGAGCACATGTGGAATGGACCTGTGATTTCACTAATCTGGGAACTTCTTGTGCTCTCCTTCCTTTTAGTCCAATTAATTCCCCTATTGCAGCTAGGTGGTGCAGTACATAGAATAATGGGCCTGGATTCAGGAAGACCTGAGTTCAAATCCTGCCTCAGATACTTACTGACTGTGTGACCTTAGGCAAGTTACTTGACCCTGTCTGCCTCAGTTTTCTCATCTGTAAAGTGATCTGGAGAAAGAAATGGCAAACCAGTCTAGTGCCTTTGCCAAGGAAACCCCAAAAGGAGTCACAAAGAGTGAGATATGACTGAACAAAGTTCCCTCCTAGGCAGTAAGTAAATGCAGTTTATTGTCTTTGGAGAACCTGTCCCTTCCATTTGTTGTTTGATAGAATGACAGACTTCCTGACAACAGCAACAGCATGTCTTTTATGTGCAGGGCAGTATGCTAAGCAATGGGAATGGGGGTGGGGAATATCAAGTTTAAAGAATATATAGTCACCACCCTCTCAGGGACCTGACAGCACTGCTTCTCAGCAATCCCCTGGCTTGTGTTTTCTAGTGATACTAAGATGATTGAGCAGGACCGCCACTTACTTGGAATTCCTGACCACCTGATCATAACAAGGAGGTGAGTCCTCTCAGGTATTCTGTGCTAAGGCTATGGCTGCCTTTCTGAGTGTCATTTAGCCCAGTTACAAATCCAAGGCTGAGGTCATTGAGAAGTTTTGCAATGTTGATATAATTTTTCCAAAAACTTCTGATAGTAACCACTTAAAACCTAGACATTCTTTCACCTCATGATAGTTCTCTGAGGGTGGCCAGTACTTTTTTCCCCTCCAAGGTCAGTACTTACTCAATGAGATACTATGCAATACCACTCATTCCAAGATGCTGGGGAAAACTGAAGCTTCTCAGTGGATTCTCCAGTCTGCCTTATGCGTTCAGAAGTCTCTCCTCTGGCTCTGACAACTTCTTTTCATCCAGGGAGAGCAGCCCTTCTAAGAAGCTCATATTGCCAATCACTTTTTCCCATGAATTGTTGAGAAGTAGTCCCTGTCAGAGAAATCTTTTACTTGAAGCCTTTGCTTAAATCAGAGGTTCTCAACCTGAGGCCTAAGAACCCCTATGAGGCCTGTGGATGGATTTCAGGAGAGCCATAAATTTAGATGGGAAAATAATTACATTCTTATTTTTACTAACCTCTAAATGAAAATTTGCATTTCCTTCTATTGTGAATATAAGCAACAAAATATTCTGAGAAAAGGTTCATAGACTTTTAAAAAAAGGCTAATAACCTTTGACTTAAATAGGTAGAATTGTGCTAGATCAACACAGCCTTCATGTCATGAGATTGTGAAGGCTTTCTCTCTGGAAGTCTAATGTAGAGAATCACTGAATACCCAACAAGCAAGCCAAGGCAAACAGGACTCCTTGGCATAGTGACTGGTTCATCTCAGTACAAAGTATTGTTCTTAACCCTGTCATGGCTCATTCATACTAAGGTCATGAACCTTTTCATCAACAGTATAACTTACTTTCCAATCTTTCCATGTAACTGGAAGATTTTTTACTCACTTCTTGGCCTATAGTTTAGAATTAAACACTAAGGTCTTTAGCACAGCCCATGTCCCCCAAGAAACAATTCAGGATCCTCATGCAATCATGTGCCATACCAGAATAAATAACTTTCCATTTTGAGTTTGAAACACATCAAATTCAGGTCCTCTAAGATTCTCTAGCAGTTGGCTTAGTTTCTGCTTTTGACACCTATGATTTCCATAACTATTGGCAATTCATATTTCTCCACTCCTAGGACAATAGTATCTCCTAAATAGAATGACTATTTCCTAGGGTGATCCGTTCAGTGTATAATTATCTGCCTCTATGTCTGGCCGAGGACCTAAATATGCCACATGGAGAAGCATAGTAAGTATGCCATGCCTCACACCTCTCCGTTTCAATAATATTATAAAAACATTTTCGTGGGATCCTAGATCTGGATCAATCATCATGAGAAACCTTCTCAGTCTTTAACCATCAATTCTTAAAAAAAAAAAAAATCCCGTTTCCCTATAGTCAAAGTCCTAATCCCTTCCTTTGAAAATACTGAATAAAAAGATCAGGAATTCTGTTCTCCAGGATGACAAAAATCAGTCCCTTTATACCCTTTCCAATCTTCTGAGGCCATTCCCCCTCTCCATGTACTGTGCAATCCAAGGACACTGTGGCCATACCCCATTCCTGGGCTTCCTTCCCTCCTTATATCTGCTTCCTAGCTTCAATCATTTCCTCTCATCATTAGGAAGCTGTTCTTGACATTAAACTTAAATGTGATTCTTTATGATTTCCCTCCTCATTATTTCTGGTTCTACTTTCCATGGCTTAATGGTCTCAGCTCTCTTCTGCACAAAATTCCTTCCAATACTTGAAGACAGTTACCATATTCTTTGGGTCTTCTCTTCCCCAGGCTAACCATTCTTAATTCCTTTAAGTGAGACTAACATGACATAGATTCAAGGTCCTTCCTTACCCTGGTTATCATCCCTCACATAGTCCAGCTCGTCAAAGTCCTGTTTCAACTTTGGTGATCAGACCGAACACAGTACTCTAGGTGTCACTGTCTTGTTCTGGGAAACGTTTTTGCCTTCTATATCATACTGCTGACTCATACTGAGCCTGCAATCTACTGAGTCTCCAAGGTCATTTTCTGACAAATTCTTGTTCAACCTTGACTCCTGTACTTACATTTCAGTTTTTGAGCTCAGGGAGAAGACTTTACATTTATCCCTGTTGAGTTTTATCATGTTGTTGCTGCCTGACCCTTTGTGATCCTGTGGGCAGGCCAATGCTGTCCACGAGGTTTTCTGGCAAAAATACTGGAGTGGTTTGCCATTTCCTTTTCCAGTGGATTAAGGCAAACAGAGGTTAAATGACACACAGTTAGTAAATGAGACAGGGTTTGATTTCAGATCTTTTTGACCCACCTAACTGCACCTTTGTCTTATAAGACGTAACTTAGTAAGATTTCTATAGATCCTGACTTTGCCATCCAGTGTGTTAAGTATACCCTGCCATTTTATATCATCTGTAGATCTAATGAACATTCATTTCATGTATACCTTTATCCAAGTCATTGATAAAAATATTCCACAGGACAAATTCCATGGGCTCTCTACTGGAGACCTCCTGCTAAAACAACAATAAAATATTTATGACAACTCTTGGAATCTGGCAAATCAATCAACTTTAAATCCTTTGAATTGTATTACTGTCTAGTTCACGTTGATATTTTTGACTCATATCCCTACTTAGGAAACCTAGGGAAATCTTCATGCCTGATTCTCCAGTAAACTGAAACCAGTTCCTACTTGCAGGTATTCAGTTTATAACTTTGCGGCAGAGTGTTGTGTTTAGAGTCAGTAAAACTCATCTTTCTGAATTCAGATCTGGTCTCAAACACTTCCTAGCTCTGTGACCCTGGGCAAATCACTCACCCCTGTTTGCTTCTGTTTCTTCATCTATAAACGAGAAGGAAATAGCCAATTATTGCAGTGTCTTCCAAGAAAACCCTAAATGGGGTCATGTAGAGTTGGACACAATTGAAAAACAACTGAACAATTAAGTTCATAACAAAAGGGGATGAGAAGGAAACCTGTGAATGAATAACTATTGATTCCAAGTTGTTATGTAAATCCTCACTCCCTTATTATCCTATAGATGAAGGTTCTTCTGCTAGATGGTTTTGCTTGTGATTCTCTGCTGCCCCCTCCTGTCTACCTAGTGTTCCTTCTAATTTTTCTAGTTGATAAGGTTCCTTTGGTAGTTAGGCTTTGCCCTCAGTCAGGTATGACTCTTGCTCAGTGGCCAACTTGTCTGTTGACCCACAAAGCTCAAAAAGTGTTTTCTGAGGAGGCCAAAATTCTCCTTTTCATTGGGTTTAAAAATTCCCAAGTTCTTTTTGTCCATCAGGAAATATTCCTTGCAGCTCTATCTATGCAGGGCCAGATCAGGAACTGTTTTGGCCCCTGCCCTCTTGCCTTTCTCATCTGAGTCTCAGCTGGGAATCTTGCCTTATATTTCACTTAAAAACTGAAACCACCTCTGAGTTCCCCCTTCATCTCACACGATTCAGATGCCTTCTACCACTCTGTCTTACATGAGAAGGTGGCCCTTCTTGCCAAGGAAAACCCTGCAAAGGCACATATGTGATCCTGTCTCATCCCATCCCATGTTGTCTAGTAAATTGTTGCTCTTTCTGTCATCCTTACTCCTACTTACTTTCAATATCTCCTGGACCAGTGGCTGCTTCCCAATTGCATATAAGCATGCTTATGTCTTCTCCATCCTCAAAAACCCTCATTAGATTTGTTCATACCCTCTCACTATTGTTCCAAATCGCTCACTTTTCATGGCTAAACTTCTTGAGAAGACTGTCTGCAATTGATGATGACCCTCCCTTTCATCTCAGTCTTTTCATAACTCTCTGTAGTCATCATTCAACTGAAACCACTCTTTTCACTTATCAAATCTAATGTTGTGCAGTAATTTTCAGTTGTTTCCACCTCTTCGTGATCCCTTTCTAGGGTTGGCAAAGATACTGGAGTGGTTTTCCATTTCCTCCTCCAGCTCCTTTTTCCTGACCAGCTCCAATTCTCTTACCTCAAGATTTGTACTTGTCTTCTTCAAAACCTCATGGGTTCTAGTTACTGGAACAATAAGAAGGCAAAAATCACAAGTCTGCTATGACTCACTTGGCTTAGCATACAGAGCAGAGGTGCTTTGTAAGCTTGCTCCTTTGGCTTTCCTTGCTTGGTCAACCCCATTTCTCTCATTCATGATTTCTGTCCATCCAAATCCCTTGCCTCTTTTTCTCATCACTGTTCTTGCCTGACTATCTCCAGTCTCACAATATTCACACTGGCCATTTCATCCAATTCTACTGCTGTATGGTGCTTTAGGAAACCAGGAAACCATGCTGACTCCGGGTCACATTGATTCTATCTAATCTCAATGGACCCTTGCTACTGCAAAGAAATCTTTTCATTCTTCCCCAATCAGATCTCCATTACAAGAGAGACTCTCCATAGATACTCCTTCATACTTCTCTTCCTCAACCTTTCACAGGAAACTTCCCCCTCACCTCACCTTACTAATAAAAGAGACCATTCACCACTACTCTCCACATCAAAATTCCCCTGAACGTATTTCTCTCATTTCCTTCTTTATTCAAGTCTTTGATGAGATATGACCTTCTCCTAAAGAAGACATACCTTCATCCCATCTGCTCCTATCTCCTAGCAATAACCTCCCCTCACTTGACCCTATTAAAAAAAACTCACCTAATATCACTTTCAATCTATCACCCTGTGTTCTCTCCTCCTTTTCACAGCCAACTTAGAGGGGGAAAGCCCCCAATATCTTTACATTTTGCTTTCACCTTTCTTCTCTCACTCCTCATCCTTTGAAAGCTAGATTCTGACCTTACATTCAACTGAGAACACACTCTCCAAAGTTCACTATGGTCTCTTTACTGCTATATCCAATGATCTTTTCTCAATCCTCACTTATCTTGACCTATCTGCATCATTTGATATTTTTCTTTTCCTGGCTACTCTGTCCTCTTTGGGTTTTGGGGGTTTTTTTGGAGATAATGTTCTCCCGTTTATCCTTATCTGACTTTTTTTAGTCTCTTTTGATGGATCTTCAGCTATGTTCCATCCCCTAATTATGGATAAACTGAAAAGATCAGTCCTAGATCCTCTCCTCTTTCCTCTCTTTTCTTCCTAGGAAAGGAAACTAACTCCTATAGGTTCAATTTCCATCTCTTTCTATACAACCCTAATATATACTGTTCCTGAGTTCCATCATCAACTACCTACCAGACATTTGAAATTGGATAAACTATAGGAGTCTCAAACTCAACATGTCCAAAACAGAACTCATTATGTTTCCATAAGAACCCGCCCCTTTCTGGCTCACTTCCCTTTTTCTTTTGAGGATACTAGACCATCTTTCCAGTCATCCAGGGTGATAATCTCAATGCCATCCTTGACTCTTCCATCATCCTCATTCCCCATCACCAATGTTAAGTTTACCTCTTCTCTCCATTTTCATGATCACCCTGTTAGTTTCAAACCACATTATCTCTTTCAGGGACAAATATTATGGCCTCTTATTTGCTTCTTCCTACCTCCAATCTCTTCCTTTTCCAATCTATCTTAACACACAGCTCCCAAAGTGATAATCCTAAAGCACAGGTCTGACTATGTCCCTCCTCTGCTCAAGAAACTTCAATCACTCTGTATTGCTTATAGGGTAGAACACAAATTCTCCTAGCACTTGAAGCTTTTGTCAGCCTGGCTCAAACCTATACTTTTCAGTCCTAGTACACATTTTTCCGCTTTGTACACTGTTATGATTCAACCAGACATTGCTGCCACTGTAGTACATTTTGTTCTTGTGTGTGTGTATGTATGTGTGTGTGTGTGTGTGTGTGTGTGTGTGTGTGTGCCCTTGTATAGTTTTCCTTATACTTGGACTCCACCTACATGTCCACATCTTACTTCCAAACCCAGCTCAAGTACCACTTCCTCTATGGGGCTTATCCTGATCTTCCTCCTCTAGCTGCTAAGACCCTCCCCCCAATTGTCTTTTATTTACTTTTTATATATTACATATCTATGATATGGGCGTATCTAAGCTCCCTAAGGGCAAGAACATTTATTTCTCTCTTTGTATCCCCAGTATTTAGCATATTGCCTGACACATAGTAAATGCATGTTGATTGATTAGACATAATGTATAGGAGGCATGGGGACATCAGGAAAGCTCCATTCATGGACACATTCATGTGATGGAACCTTTTTGTTCTCCATGGTTCCTGGACATCTATCAGAAGAGCAGGGACATGTATAAACAGCTTTTTTATCCACCTTATTTCCCCAACGCCCCTGATCCCAAGCAGTGCTTGCTGGAAATACCACTTTGCTTGACAATGAATTGCTCCAAGTTCTCCTTCTTTAGCTTGGTTGTCTTTAGGCATTCATTTGTATTTTTTAGGAAATTCTCTTGCTCAGATAATTTGGTTTTCAGCATTAGAATTTCTCCTATTCCACACGCTTCTCAGCTGTAATTCTGAGATGACCTCCCTCCATTACAGCTAATACCCTTCTGCTAACCAAAGAAAGTCTGGATCTGCAGACAGGACTTCACAGGAATGGGGTTTTAAAACATCTAAAGCAGGCATACAGATAAACTAGGAGCCTGAATGAAATAGGACATGTCAGAATTTTAATTAGAAAAAACCAAAACCTATAATCTTTTTCTTCTTTCCAATTACCTAGGTCCTTTGACATCATTTTCACATTTACTGTGCCATTATATGAAGGTTGAGCTTTCATTAAATGTGTGTTAATTTATTTAGCAACTGGGGAAATGAATGGACTGGGGAAAATTTGCATGTTTAGGCTGATAAAAATTTGTCTAATCCCTTAAAAACAGCAAATGGTTGTTGAGTCTGATGCAACAGTCTGTAACTGTATCTAGGACATTGATCCACTATCTAACCCCTACTAGAAGGAGAAAGAGGTACTAGACTCAATCGAGAGATTTTCTAGCTCAGGGACCCTTAAACTTTTGGGGGCCTGAACCCCTCCAGCAATCTAGTGAAGCTGATGAAGCCCTTTCTCAGATTACATGTCTCCTACATTCATAATTGAAAGGCATGATAAATTTCAGAAAGAAGTTAGTGGAAATAAAGGTGTAAATTTTTTTTTCCAATCCAAGTTCATGGACCCCTTGAAATATGTCCACCAATTCTATTTTCACCTGAAAGTCAGGCTTGAGCTCAGAGAATAGTCCTTGGAATGACTGTCAATTTCCCAGACTTCCCTACCTCCTCCCCCAGAATGCTAAGATTCTAATTCCATGCCAGGGTTTCAAGGTCTGTGCCTGGGAAACCTTATGACTTAATAGGACCAGTTAGTGATTATGTCAGACTACTTGTGTAGTACTGATAGCTGTAATAGAAGGGTTTAATAGAAACCAGGTGGTGTAGCAGAGATAATGTTAGATCTGTAGTCAGGAACACTTGAGTTCAGATATTTACTAGCTATGCTTAGTCAAGTCACTTAAACTGTCCACCTCAGTTTCCTCATCTGCAAAATGGGGGTGATAATAGCACTTACCTCTCAGGTCTTATGAGGATCAAATGAAATAATATTTGTAAATTCCTTTCTAAACTTTAAAGTTCTATAGATAAGTGCTGGCTATTGTTATCATTAAAGGAGAAAGATGAATGGTGAATATTTGGCTCTTTGCTTTAGAAATCTTCAATGGAAAAACATAGTAGCACATTGTTAATATCTCTAGGAGGTGTGTCCTTTCAATATTTCTCAAACTGTTTCTGTTTCTCTGGTTGAGTAGCTCATCCCAGGGGAAGAGGAAATCCATATGGAGTTGCATACGGGAAACACAAACCAGAAAGCCCTGTCTTGCATTAATCCTTCATATTCACATTCCCTCTCCAAAGGCTACCTCCTGGCAGTTCCCTTTGTCTGTTACTAAGTCCCAGCTTCTCTTGTGGGTTTATTTCAATCTGTCCTGAAACATGCATCCCCCCAACTCTTTTTTTTGTCAATAAAGGGAGGTTTCTGATTAACTTTTATTATTATTATTTTTAATTTATTTATTTTTAGATTTTGACATTCATTTCCACAAAATTTTGAGTTTCAATTTTTCTCACCATCTCTCCCCTCCTCCCACCCCAAAATACCATGCATTCTGATTACCCCTTACCTTAATGTACCTTCCCTTCTGTCACACCCTACCCTTCCCTTATCCCCATCTTCTCTCTTTTCTTGTAGGGTAAGATAAATTTCTATACCCCATTACCTGTATTTCTTCTTTCCTAGTTATAAGCAATAATAATTCTCAACATTCATTTCTAATACTTGGAATTCCAACTTCTCTCCCTCCCTCCCTACCCATGCCCACTGAGAAGGCAAGCAATTTAATGCAGGCTATACATATGTCATTTTGCAAAAGACTTCCGTAATAGTCATGCCCTCCATCCTACTCAGTCCCCCACCCTTTTTTTCTATTCTCTCATTTGACCTTGTCCCTTTCCAAAAGTGTTTATTTCTAGTTACTCCCTTCTCCCATTTGCCCTCCCTTCTATCATCCCCCTCACCCCATTTGTCACCTTCTCCCCTACTATCCTGTAATGTAAGATAGATTTTCATACCAAATTTAGTGAGCATGTTATTCCCTCCTTAGGTCATATGTAAAGAGAAAAAGCTTTACTTTCCTCCCTCTCACCTCCTTCCTTTTCTCCTCCATTGAACAAGATTTTTCTTCTCTTTTATGAGTGATAGCCTGCCCTATTCCATTTCTCCCTTTCTCCTCCCACTATTTTCCTCTCTCACCCCTTAATTTAATTTTATTTTTTTATGAATATTATCTCTTTTGATTCAACTCAACCTGTATTCTCTGTCTATGTGTGTATATATATATGTATATATATATATATATATATATATATATATATATATATATATATACACATACACACACATATATGTGTGTGTGTGTGTGTGTGTGTGTGTGTGTATATAAAATCCCTCCACCTACCCAAATACTGAGAAAAGTTTCAAAAGTTACAAATATTATCTTTCTATGTAAGAATGTAAACAGTTCAATGTTACTAAGTTCTCTTTCTTGTTTACCTTTTCATGCTTTTCTGGATTCTTGTGTTTGAAAGTCAAATTTTCTTTTCAGATCTGGTCTTTTCATCAAGAATGCTTGAAAGTTCTCTATATCATTGAATGACCATTTTTTCCCCTAAAGTATTATACTCAGTTTTGTTGGGTAAGTGATTCTTCATTTTAATCCTATTTCCTTTGACTTCTGGATTATCATATTCTAAGCTCTTTGATCCCTTCATGTAGAAACTGCCAGATCCTGTGTTATCCTGGTTGTATTTCCACAATACTTGAATTGTTTCTTTCTAGCTGCTTGCAATATTTTCTCCTTGACCTGGGAACTCTTGAATTTGTCTACAATATTCCTAGGAGTTTCTCTTTTTTGGATCTCCTTCAACAGGTGATTGTTGGATTCTTTCAACATTTATCTTACCCTCTGGTTCTAGAGGGCAGTTTTCCTTGATAATTTCATGCAAGATGATGTCTTGGCTCTTTTTTTGTTCATGGCTTTCAGGTAGTCCCATAATTTTTAAATTGTCTCACCTGGATCTATTTTCCAGGTCAATTGTTTTTCCCATGAGATATTTCACATTATCCTCTATGTTTTCATTCTTTTGGTTTTGTTTTGTAATTTCTTGGTTTCTCATAAAGTCATTAGCTTCCATCTGCTCCATTCTAATTTTTAAAGAACTATTGTGTTCAGTGAGCTTTTTAACCTCCCTTTCCATTTGGCTAATTCTGCTCTTTAAAACATTCTTCTCCTCATTGGATTTTTGGACCTCTTTTGTCATTTGAGTTAGTCTTTTTTAAGGTGTTAATTTCTTCAGCGTTTTTTTGGATCTCCTTTAGCAAGCTGTTGGCTTGCTTTTCATGGTTTTCTTGCATTGCTCTCATTTTTCTTCCCAATTTTCCTGCACCCCTCCTACTTGATTTTCAAAATCCTTTTTCAGTTCTTTCATGGTCTGGGACCACTGCATATTTATTCTGGAGGTTTTGCATGCAAGAAACCTTGACTTTTAGGTCTTCGCCTGAAGAACTAAATTGTTCCTCCCCATCCAAAAGGATGGAAGAAAACACCTGCTCATCAAGAAAGTAACCTTTTTTTGGTCTTATTGTTTTCCCCTTTTTTGGTTATTTTCCCAGCCAGTTACTTGACTTTTGAGTTCTTTATCCAGGCTGAGCTCATGTCTGAGATTCAGATCAGTGGCTCAATTCCCCCAGGTGCTTTAGGTGGAGGTCTCCCAGGGCTGCCACTTAGGGCTGAGATTCAGGTCAGTCACTGAATTCCCCCAGGGGCTCTAGGCTGAGGCCTTCAAAAATGGAAGCTGCCACTGCAGTGGCTGCTGGAGGTCCAGACTACACTCCCCTCTGCTGGATGAAGGAGCTCTCACACTGACCTTTGAAGCTGTTTGTGGGTTGAGCAGTCTGGGAACTGGTGCTGTTGGTGGCTCCCTGAAGACTGTCCCTGGGTCCTGTCCCTTCCACATAGGGTTCCACTCCGTGCTTCCTGGGCTGTGCTACATGTGATCCATGCTCCCTGGGCTGTGCTGTGTGCACACTCTCTATCAGTTCTTTCTGGTTGTTATTATTGTTCTACATAGAAATGTTGGAGAGGAGTGGATTTTGTATTCTGCTACCTTACTGAAGCTACTGATCACCTCATTTAATTTGCTGATTTACCCAAGTCTTTACATTAGATATCATATACTCTATAAATAAGAATACTTTTATCTCTTCTTGATAAATATTTATGCCTTTATTTCTAATGTCTTATTGCTAATCATTAGAATTTATAAAACTCTGTCAAATAATAAAGTTTGTACTTTTATCCCTGCATTTTTCAGGGAAGCTAATGTTTCTCCTCTGTAACAATGTTAGCTTTTGGTATTAGAGACATATTTTGAATATATTTTGAAAGGATCTATACTATGTTTTTGAGATTTGTAGCACAAGCAGCTGCTTTATTGTTTTCAAAGGCTTTTGCTATATCTGTTGATATAATCATGTGCTTTCTGTTTTTAATATGATTATGTTCATTGCTTTCCTAATGTTAAATCACCCTTGCATTTCTAGTGGAAGCACAACTTGTTCATAGCAAATGACTTTTTTGAATATTTTACTAGTCTTTTTGCTAGATTTTTATTTAAATTTTTTGCACCAATATTCACTAGTTATATTGATCCATCTTCTCTCTTGTTGCTTTACCCTACTTTAACTTCAGTAACAGCAACATCTTTGTCTGAGCAAAAGATTTCTTCTTTTATACAGTGCCATTGATTTTTATCTTGCTTGTCAGTTTTTATTGTGTCAAGTATAATACTTGATCATTGTTAAGGCCTTTTAACAAATTCTTAATTATTACTCCTACTGCCTTGATGAGTTCCATTATTAGATCTTTTTTATGCTTGGAAGCTCAGTTTATACCCAGACTTTTTGGGTAGACTTCTGCCTTTTGTTTTTTCCTATTATTCATCATTGCTTATTTCAGGCTTCCTTCTTTGATACTTGACCCCTCCCCTTCTACCAGGGCAGTGACACCCATTTTCTCCAACACAAAACCCTAAGGCTGTATTGGTCTTTATGAGGGACAGGTAAATTGATGCAAATTCTATAGCAAAAGGATAGGTGGTCTTCTAGTCTTCCTTCCCACAGTCACGGAACATCTTCCCCTCTAAGTGGCTCCATGGTACATTGTCTCCTTCAACTCCTCTTCATAGTTGTAATCTGCTTTCCATCATATATCTTACCTCTTATGGGCCTGAGCAGGTTCCACTGTGGTCAGTACTATGAAGGAAGAGGGTTGTCATCATAGGTAGGGCTAGAAATTCAAGATCAAAGGCTATGAGGTGGCTTGTGTTGACTGGGCTCAGCACCTAGGGTGCTGGAGATTTGTAGGCTATATAGGAGCTTCAAATATCTCAGCTCTCCTATGTTAGTTCAGAAGGGTTTTTAGCTCATGCAGTTGGTTTTTCTGTCTTCCCAGCTTCTGGAAGAAGATTAAATTACTATTGATAATGCATTTTTCCCCTTGATTTCAAGTGGTTGGATCTAGGGAATTGTGATAAAAACAACTCTTCTGCCATCTTGTGAATCCTATTCTGCCATATTGTGAATCATGCAACCAAAGATTGGGCTTTATATCATACATTCTTGCTTTTAATTTTTTAAAAATATGACAACTAGTACAAATTGCTACATTTTTACAAAGATCCCCAAACTTACACATGCTTTGATGGATTTTATCATCATCACTATTAGATATTCATCAAGTTTTCCCAAGAACCAAACAAATACAGACAAAGTAAAATATGGATTACACATATTTTCAGTTAATTATGGTATATGAAGTGATTATGTTAATTAGTTTCCTAATGTTAAACCACCATTGCATTTCTAATGGAAACACGGCTTGTACACAGTGAATAACCCTTTGCAATATTTTGCTAAAGCCTTTATGTTAAACTTTTGTTTAAATTATTTTTTTTTGCATCAATATTCCCTAGTTATATTAGGGCAGCTAGGTTGCATAACGGATAGAGTGCAGGGCATGGAGTCAGAAAGACTCATCTTCCTAAGTTCAAATCCAGCTTCAGACACTTACTAGCTGTGTGACCTTGGGGAAAGTGACTTAATTCTGTTTTCCTCAGTTTTCTCATTTGTAAAATGAGCTGGAGAAGGAAGCCATTCTAGTATCTTTGCCAAGAAAACCCCAGATGGAGTCACAAAGAGTTACAGACAACTGAAAATGATTCAAGAGTGATGAAATCCTAATAAAGCTGCCCCCATCCCCAATATTTTAATTTCTTCATAGGCCTCATTAACAATGGACTAACTTCTTCATATATGTCTCACTGATCACTAGGACAACAGGTGTGACCATGAACTCCTATTTCCCCAGGAATCAGCAGGTATGTCCATGCATTCAACCACAATCACAATCATGTCTCCAACAGGACCCCAAGACTCAGCCAATCAGAAAGCAGCACCACCAGGAGGCCACAGCAGGATGTGGATCCCAAAACAATGGAAGGGACTTTCCCTAGGTAAGCACCTGCACAGTAATCGCAAAAGCTGTCCTTTAGGTTACTTTATGACATAGAGAGCCTTCTTATAATACCATTATCATACATACATACTCCCACAATAGCTTTTTACATAAGCAATGTGGGTAATGTGCAATTCCACTGTGGCTAGGACTCCTTCCCTATTACCTAATCCATTAACAAATCTCTCCTGCCTTTTTAATACTCATAATTTCCATTATGCAGCTGTATCTTTACCCTATAAAAATCTATCTTTTCTGAAATTGTTCTTTCCTCTTGGAACTTAGCACCACTCTCAATAAATGCCTATTCTTGGATTAGAAGTGGTCTGGTTCTGAGTTCTTTGAGATTGTTCTACCACAATACATCATGAAACAGCACAATAGGGCCTGAAAATAAGAAGATAATGCAAAAATCTACTCATTCATTCCCATACAATTCTCTACATTTAGTACTATAAAGTGCAAGATATCTTGGACTGGATAACCCTGTTGTCAAAAGAGAACTAACTGCCCACCTCTCTGTGATTCTTCTCTGTACCCAATTTTCCCATCATATTTGGTTATCAGATGTTACAAGCCAAGAATCTCAGTATAAGATCCGTTCAAAGCAACATGATCACTCCAATCAGCCCATCAAAAATCTCTCTCATCACTCAAGTGATTTTTTTAAACATCTCTCTTATCAGTGAACTTTCCACTGCTCCATGTAAACATGAATATCTCATGATTAATCTCTCTGATTCTCTGCTCTGCATGCTTTGAATGAACTTACCCATAACCTGCAAGGATGCCAATGAATCCATATCACCTTAATATTTGTACTCTGATATTTGTGACTTTTACATAGCCCTGAGTACCTAAGCCCTGCTCTCTAGAATGATTGCTTATTTGTGAACATAAGGCAATGAAAGAAGCAAGGTGAAAAAGATTAGACTTCGACAGTTGAAACAATACAGATTGTATGCTCCAAACAGGAGCTAGAAAAGAAACAGTCTGATGCTGAGGCAGCTGAACCAAGGAATGACTAAGGGAAGACAGAGGGACCAGCAGATATCAGGAAAGGAATTCCTACATTAACAGATTTAGTGGTCTAGACTGGAAAAAAATTACAAAACATGCAGGGTTGGGCAGAGGACTTCTGTTACTATTGAATAAGAGGCATAGAAAGGAAACAAAACTGTAATGGTGGGAAATGGTGGGTAACATGACAGGCATAAAAGCATAAGAGTAAACTACAGTGGAAGCAACCTGCACACAAATAACCAGGCTGTGACTATATCCATGTTATTTCTACCAGTTATCACATTTCTCTTTAGCTGTCATATTTGTACCTTCTATTCTCTGAAAGGGTGAAGTCTCTGAGTCAACAGTACTGGATGTGGCTGTGGAATATCCTGAAATTGGAACGTTCATATCAATGTCCCAAGCCAGTGGAGAAGGAAGTGAATCTGCACCAAAAAGACAACCACAGCCATAAGCATTTTCAGAAAGTACTTTACCAAGCAACTGCAAATCTAGTCTTTGCCTCCTAAACCAGTATAATTCAATACTCACATATTCTATAGACACATGTGTGCATTTGTGTGTGTTGGCAGGGTGAGGGGCAGAGGAGGCAGAGATAGAGAGAATGAGACAAAGAGAAGAAAGACAGAGGTAGGGAGAGAGACATCTAGACAAGGAGACACAGAGAAGCATTCAGAGCAAATCTATCCTATTTTAAGTGAGCCTTAAGTGTCTTGGGGATAACCCTAAATGCCAGAAAAGGTATTTTGATCAGCACACATACACACACTCTCTCTCAGTGTACATACACAGACATATGTATGTGCATGTGTGTATGTGTATGTATATCTTTAAAGGTTTCCTACTCTATTTTAATAAAAAACGTTTTATGAATTACGGGCCTGTCAGACTGTTGTGAAATGTCTTATAGAGGAGTCCCTAGGCTACTGGAACAGAATGGAATCTAATTGTTCTTTTCTTTAAAAAGAAAACTTTCTCTTATTTTAAAAATATTCTGTAGAAAAACAACTGCCAGATCAAGACAGAGGGAATAAAAGCCCATTCCACTCACCAAATCTGGGATGAAAACATAGCATGTGAAAGGTTAATTAATATATACATACATACATACATACATATGTGTGTATTGTATCTGAATGAATGAAAAAGAAGAATGGAGGAAAAAAGAATGAAAATGGGAGACTGATGGAGGCCTGTTGGAGAGAGAGCATGGAAGAAGGATCTTCAGAGAGATATAATAGAGAGATCAAAGAGCAATTTGCTGGCTTTGAAATATACTGAAGCCCAGTCTCCTACAAAGGTTCCTTGTGATATGTGAGCTGAAGCAGAAGTAAGCAAGAAAGTGGACAGGATGTCTTTCTATTTCCTAGCAGACAAGGAAAGGGGGAACGAGTGCACAGGAGATGAGAAGGTAGAGTCTAACGTGACAGTTGCCTTGTCTTGCCTAGAGTAAAGCACGCAATGTTAAGGGGAAATCAGGGAACAGAGCTTCTGAGAGCAGAGATCCTGACAGTCCTGGAAAGACAGGGACAAGGATGGAAAATAGTAGCAAATAAAGAATGTTACCTAGGAGAAGTTGGAATAAAATATAACAACGTCATCAGTACAGCATTCTGAGAGGAACTTTTCCCTTATAATAAAAAGGGTGGGCTCGTGATATTCATGGGCAGCCCTAGGGCTTATTAGCCAGTATTTCCCTTTAAAGGCAGTGGACATGAGTAAAATGAGGGTGGTCAGGCCCCATCCTATTCCATTCTGACTGTAGCAGACCCTACTGAAGCTTATATGTAGCTGAGCTGGGCTCTCCAGACACTTTCAAGGACATACGTGCTCAGTGCTGAAGAATTTCAAAGCAATCTTCTGACCTGCATGAAGGCATCAGGAGGAGAGGAGGTGCATCAAAGCTGAGATACTGAAGAGTAGACTTTAAAAGAAGTAACTCCATGCTCTGGTACTTACTTTCTCCCTATTTATTAAACTTGTGGGAAGTCTATGGAAGCTCCCTCTCTCTTGAACTTCTTGGGGGTGAGAAAGCAGGTATGATAGCTGCTCAGATATAGCAACCTGAGCCTGAACCCCAGTCCTCCAGCTGACATTTCTTTGTGTTTCTTTCCTGAGCCTGGGTGATTGAACAGTGATCCTGAGGGGATCATTTTTAGTTTTCGAAATAAGAATCTAGGATTTCATAGACTCCTCAGTTGGAGCTAACTAGTAGCAAAAGGAATTTCTACATTTGCAGTCTTCTCAGCAAAGATGTCTACTGCCAGAAGAGAAAGCCAACCTATGTCCTATTTGGACAAAAGATATGGACATTGAGGGAATTGTTTGGAGAGTGCATTGTCAGGGTGAAGATACAGTAACTATTCAACAACTCTAAATAAAAATTGCATAGGTTCACTAGGTACACATGGTTCAGGAGGGTTCAAGTGGGATAGAGGAAGGATCCCTCCCAAGGTCCCTACTTGGAAAATTTTCACTCCACAAGACCACCTTAAGGATCAGGTTTCCCAAAAGGCTTTTGTTTGGTGGCCTCTTATTGTCAAAAGCAAACTGTGAAATCTAGATATCTGAAGTTCAATTAAATAATTAAATTCAAGTAGCTTTTCTTGAGCATGAATTATGCAGAATGAATGAACAGTGTCAAGACTTGAGGGATATCTAAAGAGGTAAAAGTCATTGTCCATTTCCTCATGGAATTTATAATCCAGTAGGGGAAGAAGGATAAGACATAAACTGAAGTGAATGCAATATAGAGTATATAAAAGAACTACAATGTAATAATACCAGACTTCAAAGGAAGGAGGACTCACTTTCTGATCTGGCAACCAGAAAACATTTCATGAAGGAAAGGAGAGTTTTACATCTTGTAAGAGAGAGAAACTTTACAAATTTTAAATAAATTTCTGTCCTCAATGAGTTTACATTAGAGAATAGAAGTATCTTATTAATATGAAAATAAATACACAAAAAATAAAGAAAACATTTCTTTTTAAAAAATGTTTTAAATATAACCTCTTGGGATTTATAGGTTATGGATTCCAGTTTCAACTTTTGTTAATGTATACTTATGAGTCTTTTGTGTTTTAATAAGCATTTCTTTTGTAGAAGTGGAAATAAATTGCTGTCTTATGCCTCACCTATCTTGGACATTGAACACCTTTCTTCATCCATTGGGCTAGACCCTTGACATAAGTCCAATCTAAGCCTTAAGGTGATTTACCCAAGGGCTCTGGGTTAGGGGACACAGAGAGCCAAAGGCAACAAGAACCTAAACCCACTCTTTAGAGGCCAGACTTCCCTCAGAAATGACCTTGGAACATACATGGGCCCAAAGTTAAGGGACTTCTTATACAATGGCCCCAATGCCTCCAGAAAAGCAACTGGTCTGCTGTTTTACAGGGAAATGAAGATGGTTGTAAGGAGAAGGCAAGAAATTGGGTGATCACCCCATTTCTTTGGCTATGCAACCTCACATAAAACTGCACTGAAGTTCAAAGCATCTCTATGTTTTTCTAATAAGTCTGGACAACTAGAAGTCCCTCTCTTGCTTGTTTAAAATGACCTCCCTGAAGAGGTCCTACTTGTACAAAAACATTTATACCATCTCTTTGTGATGTTGAAGAATTGGAAATCAATGGGATACTCATCAATTTGGGAATGGTCTATGATTGTGATCTCATACTATCATGCTATATGAAATGATGAGTAGGGGATTTCAAAAAAACCTGGACAGACTTACATGAGCTGATACAAATTGAAATAAGCAAAATCAGAAGAACATTTTACACTGTAATAGTAATGTTGTATGATGATCAACTATGAGTGACTTAGCTATTCTCAGCAATACAAAGATCCAAACAATTCCAAGGAACTCATGATGAAAAATGCTACCCACCTCTACAGAAAGAACTGATGGAGTCTGAATGCAGAGCAAAGCTTACTATTTTTTCATTTTGCTTTTTTCATAGGTTTATTTTTGGTCTCTATTTCTTTCACAACATTACTAACAAGGAAATGTTTTGCATGACAGTACATATACAACCTATATCAAATTGCTTATTGCTTTGGCAGGGCAAGGAGAAGGGAGGGAGAGAATGTGGAAATCAAAATTTTTCAATATGAATGTTAAAAATTGTTTTTATTTGGAATTTGAAAAAAATCATAAAAAACTAAATTATCTCCTTGGCAAAAGAAAGCCATTTAGCTCTCAACATAGATTTTTACTCCTTCCATCTAGATGTAAATCAAAGTCTCACACCCTGGTTTAGTGAGAATACGATGAACTTGCCATCATTGTTATTCAGTTATTTTCACTTGTGTCTGATGACCCCATTTGGAATTTTCTTGCAAAGATATTAGAGTAGTTTGCCATTTCCTTCTCCAGCTCATTTTACAGATGAGAAAACTTAGGCAAACAGGGTTAAGTGACTCACCCATAGTCCCACAGCTAGTTAATCCTTACTCTACGACTTACTAGTTGGGGACTGATCTTGGAAAACTCAATGCTGTTCTAACCTAAGTATCCTCATTTTTAAAGCATCTAAAAGAATACTGGTGCACCTACTTTGCAATGAAAAGAACAATATTGTCTGAAGTATCACAAAATTACACAATAACAATATTATATAGTGCTTACTATGTGCCAGGCACTGTGCTGAGCACTTTACAATTATAATTTCATTTGAGCTTCACCACAACTGTAATGGCAAATAAAGTAGGATCTTTTGCTGTTTTTGTTTTAATATAATCAAGAAGTATAATGCCTCTATTTGAATGTGACTGAGGAGGATCTTTCCCACCCATTGTCAGGAAAGATTTGTAAGAAGGTCCAAGTCTTTTGTTACTGAGGCACTGGTTCTCTAAGGATGTGGTGCCCTCTGACTCTAAGAAATGTATAAAGACTCTGAGGTGCCCTTTTATTGTGGGCTTAGTTTTGGTAAGAACTCAAACTTTGAGTGCCAGAGGAGGACACTGGGAAGCTGCTAAGGAGCCCCCTGGCTTTGAGAACTCAGATGTTGTGCTTCCCTCTCCAGACAGCTGTGAGTCTGTTGAATTATGGTCAGAGGAAACCATGTCTATTGATTACTTTGGGATCCAGGGTATGGACTCTCCTGAACTAGGTGAATGATAATATGTGCTTGACTAAAGGACTGATGTATGTGCTTGATTGAAGTAATTGTTAATCCCTCAAAAGTTGCCTTCCTTTTATGAATTCAGATTTAAGAACCTGTGATAGGAGGTCTCCCTGTGTATGTGGGGGTTGCTTACTGTTACAACTACCATCCATGAGAGAGGGGCTATTATTTTCCCTATCAACCCCATTTTACCGTTGAGGAAACTGAGGATGGACCACCTTCCACATGGATGATAATGAATGATGGATGATGATGATGTCATCTACAACAATTAAGGGCTCAGTTTAGGAGTCTCTACCACAGACTCTTTGAAAACAATCCCACCCTATCCCCAACTCTTCACCCCCTTGTTTCTGTGAGGGTTTTTTTCCTACCTTGGAAAAATTGCTACTTGCTCCTAGGGCTAGTGGCTGGGAAATCTTAGCTCATGAAGCAAGAGCTGAGGGTAGCTTTCCCAGGACTGCCCTCTAACTTCTGCTCCGGCTGTTGCCACAGGGAATTGTTCACTTGGATGCTGTATTCCAGTTGATTTCGAAGAGCTGGAACCTCTGCCACAAAGGTGCTCAACTCACTGCTCAGAGACCCTTGGTGATAGATGTCCCAGCTGGAAGGTGAAAGATCAAGGGACAATTTGGTGGAGTTTTTTAGGAATTTCCTCTGGAGTTACATCCTCCTGACGAAACTCCCCACCTAACCACACCCTTCTAAACTGACTCCCCTTTTTTCCTACTTTACCATCTCTGCCAATAGTGGCCCCAGTCTCTGAAGGCTTGAAATTTTGGCATCATCTTTATATTAATCATTCCTCTCCTTCCCTACATATATGCAAGCTATCATTAAGTAATATTCATTTTCTCTTTGAGATGTCTCATTTCTATCCCTTCCTTTGAACTATAAGCATTTTGAGCTCGTATTGGTCTGGACAGTCACAGCTGGATGCATTGTCACTTCACTCTAACATCATGCTGTCATTTTGGTGCTCTTCAAGAAAGAAGATCAACAATCAACCAAAGAATTGCTGCTTTTGTCCAGGAGATCATCATCCCATTCCCACATTACCTGCCTCCTTCAGTTTCTCTCCCTACCACTAATTTTACCCCTTGACGTCAGGAAGACAAAGTCGAAACCCTCTTTCAAATTATAGCTTTATATATCCTTAACGCACCCTGTCCCTCAACTCCAGTCTTCTTTAGGCTAAATATCAACACCCATCATACAAATTTTCATCACTGTTGCCTGTTGTCCTTCTCTACCATTTTCTCCAAATCTTACTCTCTCTATACCTAGCTCATCTCCACATCTATGCAATATACTTTCTCTAACTTCCTGCTTTTATTTTATCCTTATAATAAAAGGGAGTGAAATTAAGTGATATTTAAACACACTTCTTTCATTATGTTACTTCTTTAATCCACCTTCAGTTTTTTTTTATTCCAGACTTGTGATTTCATTCATACAGGGAACTCCCAATATGAACATACCACCACCAATGCCAGTGTGCAATCGAGCATTTTAGACAAGCGCTCAAGGTCACATAGTTTGAAAATGTTAAGAGGATTAGAACTCACACCTCTCTGACTTCACCACATCACAAAATGGATAAGATAATTTGGGAGAGGATCATGTGTGTAAACTGAACATTGTAGGAAACTTAGGATTTGAATAGGCAGAGGTGGGCAGGGAACTCACATCAGACAATCATTGCAAGGGCAGGCATGGGAGATAGAGAATTATGTGTGAGGAAGTATAAGAAGACCACATACAATGCTGTCTCATATTAATATTCTTTCAACTAAAGCCCCTGAGCCTTTTTTTATATGAAATGTTCTCAAAGCAGGTCTTTCTTCACCTTATATTTAAGCAATTAAGTTTTTTTTTAACTTAAATCTGAAGCCCACACCCTCCACAGAAAACACATTTGACTGTAATTTGGAAATATTAGAGTGTCCGTGTGATGGATAGAGAAGATTCCCCCCAGCTTTTCTGGGCTCTGGACCGAACTACCAAGTAGGTATTAACAAGAAAGATGAACTGGTTTGGACCAACTAAACAACCTATAACTATTTATGTGAAGTGCTCTCAAGGCAGGTCTTCCTTCACTTTATATATAAAGAAAAAAATTTGTTTTAACCTAAATCTGAAGTTTTAACTTGTCCCCATTAAATTTTTTTAATCCAGTCCCCTATCTGCTATAGCATACTCTCCCTTTTAAGCATCTTGTTAGTGACCCTGAAGTCTTTTTTAATATTTTATTTTCCCCCAAATTACATGGTAAAAATTTTTTAAACATTTAAAGAAACAGTTTTGAGTTCCAACTTCTATCCTTCCACCCACCCCCTCCCTGAAACAGTAAGTATTCAGATTCCCTATTCAATTTTGTCTTGTTTAAAGTCATAGACATTTTATTTGCCTAGTGTCAGTTGGGCTATGTTTAGAAAGCCCACTCCTTCCACAAAAAACACATTCTACTGTAATTTGGAAATATTAGATTGCTGTGTGATGGATGGAGAAGATTACCCTAGTTTTTCTGGGCTCTGGACCAAACTACCAAGTAGGTGTTAACAAGAAAGATGAACTGCGGGGTTTGGGCTACTGGTTTGGATCTGTACATCATGAGTATCAAAAACCTGACCACTGTGAACCCAGGAATCCAGAAGTATTCTTCTACTTGAAGGCAATGCAACTGAATTTCTTTAAAAATCCAGTGTATGACTTGGGCATTTCAATAATTCACACTGACCTTTGTCTTAAGTAACCTGACTGGATTAGGGTGAACTGTGCTATCATCTTACTGTGAAGGCTGCCTAGACATGACCCCAATAACAACATAGACAGCTCAT